>JALPQD010000305.1:176582-776582 GCA_023101885.1 Typhlomys cinereus | reverse complement strand
ATATGTGGGGTCTAGGATCTGAACTCAGGACCTTCCACCTGCAAGGCAGAGGCTTAACCCCTGAGCCACCTCTCCAGCCCCAACGCAATTTTTTAATGAAATCATTTTCCTTGAATCCAATCAGAAAGCTATTGGGTGTCTCCTTGTTACTCATGCCATTATTAAACTGATAGTCACCTGTTGCCATAGAGTTTTATATTGCAACTTTCAGATCTCTTGAGTTGATGGGGCTTTTGATTATTTCTCTTCCAGTAGCTTCTACAGTATTCTTTGTACTGTGTAAACTATCCAGCAAGGAGAAAGTTTACAGACTAGTTCTAGTTGATATATTTTGTCCATGTTCTGTGATCCCTTAGTGTTGCATCTTCAGTAATAGGGTCTTACTGACAGTTTTTGGAGAGCAACCAAGAGCAATGGCAAAAGCCTATGATGTTTGGGGGCCTTTACAGCCTCTGTGACCAACATTTTATCATGAAGTGGCCCATTCCTGTTACTTCTAGTATAATTTTGTACCTGATTTCTAAGTGGATCAGATCAGCTCAAGGCTTTTTTTCCCTTGTTTTCTCATTCTATGGTCCTCTGCATAGGGGCTACATATTCTTGTTCTTTTCTTTTTTAAAAGACATTTTTTTATCTAGCATGGACTAAAGGCACTAGGATCCTTAGACGCAAGGGATTAATAGTCACAATAGTGTTCCTATACTTAAGGGGAACACAAGAAAGTGTTCTAGGAAATGCCACTGAGTCCTTCCTTACACCTCATCAGAGAGGAGGATCCAGAAGAAAGTTTGATACACACATTAAAGGATGCTTCAGAGATGGGGGAGGGGGCACTGGGATAAAGGGAGGGAGGGGGGAAAGGAAGGGGAAAAGGGGGGAGGAAGCAGGGAGGTCCAGGGAGGGGGTGGAGGGAGGGAGGGGATAGGGGTACCTATTACGCTTGTATCAGGGGGGTGGGGGAGTTGGGGGGTAACTAGGGGGGTGGATTCTAAAATGGGGCTGGAGAGGTGGCTCAGGGGTTAAGCCTCTGCCTTGAAGCAGAAGGTCCTGAGTTCAGATTCTAGACCCCACGTATAGACGCCGGGTGGAAGCGGGGGCAGCCTGTTTCTGGTCCTGGTAGGGCTGAGCCTGTGAATCTCAGGACAGAGTAAACAAGAAGGAGGTGGAGGCGGTCCATGGTGGTTCCCAAATTCACCCCTCGTTCTACACACACACATACAAACACACACACACGTGCACACGCGTGTGCACACACACACACGATTTTGGGGTTTTAAGTCCCTCTTTTCCTCCTTTCTCCCATGTTCCTCCTATCTTTTATCCCCTCTTTCTTGCTGTGTATTTTCCCATTTATTCCCTCCCTCTTGTCCTGGATTCAAAACCCACTTATCAGAAAGGTACACATCCCTGTTACTGTAAACTAGAATAAGAACATATAAAAAAGGGAAGGAAAAAAAATCAATAAGGAAGTCAGCCAATAAACCTAGAGGTAGGAAGACAGTACATCAAACTGCTTTGTTGGTAGCTATTCTTATACCCATAGATTGGTCACTTACAGTGGAAACCTTTGGGTCTAAAGCTGGATTAGTAAAGGGAAATGAACATATCAGTGGGGAGGCCTGAAGAGAGATAACTTGATATACCACAGAGGCCTGAGCACCCACAGGAATAGACAGGTAGGAATGAATCTTGGGATCCATAAAAGTACATGGGCAGAAGGGTGGCAGGGAATAGGAGAGAATGGTAAAGGGAAGGGAGGAAATAGAGGAAAAGGGGAGGAGGGAAACTAGGATGAATACGCAATATACTTGTAAAAGTAGAAAAAGAAAAAAAATAAAACACTTTTCCTTGAGTTACCTTGGCATTTTAGTGTAACATAACTTCCTAACTTTCTCTATTTTATGTTATCAATTCTGCTCCACTGATGTATGGTTCTCTACTTTCAGCATTCTACACTAGGTTGATTATTACAACTTAACAGTAACTCATGAAATTAGATAGTGTTCTTTTTTCAATATTGTTTTAGATAATTATTTTTTAATTTCTGCATTTTAGATTTAATTTGTAAATTATTCTGATCTCTTACTGATCTATTTAATTCCTGATAGAATTCTCATGGGATTTCATTGAATCTGTATGTCCGCTTAGCAAAAGTTAATTAATAATCATTATACCAATCCATGAACAAAGCATATGTTTCAGTTTGTTTGAACATTTTTAAATTTCTTTTGGTAATAGTTCTATCCAACATTACATAGAGATTGCACATGTTTCATTAAAATTTCCTTGAGTATTTGCAGAATGCTATTGCATATGCAATTGTTTTTCTAATTTTAATGTTTTAATAATTGTAACCAATGTGTAAATTCTATTGATTTTTACTGAATATGTATCATTTTTAAAACTTTATTTATTCATTCATTGTGTGTGTGTTCATGTGTGTGTGTGTGTGTCAGAGGGCACTGTATGTCCCTGCGGAGACCCCAAGGTGACTTCCGGAATCATCCTGGATTGCTTCTACCTCCTTGCTTCACTCTGAGATGTCCTAGGCTCCGCCCACCAAGGCCTGCAGTTCAGGCTGCCCCCATTTCCTCCTGGTGGGTTTTTACTTGGGACCTGGGATCCGAGCTCAGGACCTTCTGCTTGGGAGGCAGGGTCTTAACTGCTTAGCCTTCTCTCCAGCCTTGAATATATATCTTATGAAACTTATCAAACTTTTTTTAAATTTTTATTTACTTATTTAATGTGTGTGTGTGTGTGTGTGTGTGTGTGTGTGTGTGTGTGTGTGTATCAGAGATCACAGGGTGTCCCCTGTGGAGAACCAAGCATGACTTTGAGAATCATCATTGCTTCAGCCACTTCCACCTGGCATTTTTACCTGGCAGTTTTACGTGGGACCTGGGATCCAAACTCAGGTCCTTCTACTTGTGAGGCAGCATCTTAACCACAGAGCCATCTCTCCTGCCCTTTATCAAACTCTTTTATCAGTTCTAGTAACTTGCTTGAAGATTATGTAGGATTTTCTTCATAAATGATCATATTGTATGTGAAAAAGCAGTACTTTGCATCTTTCTTTCAAATGTGGTTGGTTTTTATTTCCTTTTGAGTTGCATTTCATTGTCTAAAACCTGCAATTTAATGTTAATTAGAAGTGGCAAGGGATATCCTTGTTTGTTAATTTAGAAGAAAATATTTAGCCTCTCATCATTAAAAATGATTTTTTTCCTAAAGTTAAATTACCAAGTTGAAAAAGTTCCTTCTACTGATGATTACTTGACACATTTGTTCTTTTTTTATTATGATGGATGAGTTTTAGAGTGTATACATTTATTTTCTACATCTGTTTTAATGATCATGTGCTTTGTCTTTTTATCCCATCAACAATCATATATCAGTACTTGAGATATTAAACAATCAGATGAATGTTGCTTGTTCAAGATATATATTTGACAACATGTTGTTACATTTGATTTAATATCCTGTTAAGAAAAGTTTGTGCATATTTGTAAAGGATATTGATTTACTGTTTTATTTTCCAATAGTGTTTTCTTTTACAGAAAAAAATAAGACTAGCATTATAAAAATAATGTGAAAATGTTTCTCCCTCCTCTATTTCTAAATTTACATTTTTCTTCTTTGTTATTTAATAGAATTACTAATATAAATGAAACATCTGGGTAAGCAGACTTTTTGCTGAAAATAGCCTATGAATCTAATTTATGTAATTAATATGCTGCTACACATATTTTCTGCTGATCCTTCACGGATTTTATATAGTGTATCTGCCAGGTATTTTTCCTAAGCTGTTGAATTTATTGAGATACTATTGTTAAAATTTTATCTTGTTATTCATTTATTATCTGAAGAGTCATCAGAAGTTCTCTCCTGTCATTTTGTTTATCCCAATTTAGGTCTTAGGCATTTGTTTTGGCCCATACAGATGCAGATATTTTGTTTTCATTGACCTTTAAAATTTTTAATTGGATTTTGTTGATTGTTTTGCATCCATTTTCTAATTTATTGATTTCTGCTTTTCAGTGTTTCCTTGCTTACATATGTAACACTCTGGGTTTAGTATGCTGCTTCTCCTGCATCACCTCCTCCTCTCTTTTCTTGAGGGAGAAATTTCAATCACTGAGAAGTTTAGGCTAGCCTTCTCAGCTAACACATATTTAAAGCTATCGGTACTATTTGACCCATTTCTGACATATTCTCCATGCTTTGTTTTTGCTATCATTTATGGCAAGTAGTTTCAATTGCTCATGTGATTATTCATTGTGGCCTGAATTATTTTAAATTGATGTTATTCTTTGTGATATATTTAAGAGATATTAGCATATTTTAAACTCTCTAATATTTTACAGTAATTACAGTATAGTTTTTGTTTTAATCAGGATTTCTATTGATATGCAACATTCTATGCACACATTTTTCAGAATCAACTTATCATTTCTATACAAACTTGTGATGAGATTTTGGCTTAGATTATACTGAACTTATAAATCAATTTGAAGAAAGTTGGCATTATAACAGTATTTAGTCTCCAGTTACTAAAATCATATAAACTTCCAGTCGTTCAGTTTTCAGAACTGTTTTGTCATCCTAGAATAAAAGTTTTATGCATATTGTGTTAAACTTATTCCTATTTTATTTTTATGCTACCATAAATTGAATTTTTCTAATTTCTTTTTTTAAACATTTATTTATTTATTTATTGTGTGTGTGTGTGTGTGTGTGTGTGTGTGTGTGTGTATGTGTGTGTCAGAAGGCACTAATTGCCCCTGTGGAGGACCAAGGGTGACTTCACTTCACTCTGGGATTGTCCGGGCTCCGCCTACCAGGACCGGAAATGCAGGTCACCAACATTTCCTCCTGGCCTTTTTACATGGGACCTGAGATCTGAACTCAGGCCTTCTGTTTTCAAGACAAAGTCTTAACCCTGAGCCATCTCTCCAGCCCTCTAATTTCTTTTATATATACCGATCAATACATTCTTATATGGTTAAATTCACTTATTTATTTATTTATTTATATTATTTATTATATAAAGAGATGTCTTACAGATTTCTTAGCACTCTTGTCATCTTCAAAGTAGAGTTTTGCTTCTTTGCCAAATATTTTGTTGTTTTCTTTTAAAAATTTCACTACGGTTATATGTAGTAGTGCAAGCCTACAATCCTAGCACTCATGAAGCTAAGGCAAGAAGACTAAATTTGAGGCCAGCCTGGGTTATTTAGAAAGGTTTATCTCAAAAAATCAAATCACAACTTGGAGAGATAGCTCAGGGGCTAAAGACTCTGCATCACAAATAGATGACTTTGAGTTCAGATCCCATGTAAAAACACCAGATAGAAATGGAAATGGCTGTGGCTATACTTTGGCCCTGGAGGTCAGAGCCTGGAAAACCCTAGAGCAAAGCAATAAGTAGGTAGGGCAATCCAGGATGATTCCTGATATCACATTTGGGCCTCCACAGGCACACAAACTCAAGTTCCCTCTGGTATACACACATGGAAATAAATAAATATATACATATAAGTAAATAAATATAACCTCTGGCTTTAATTCATAATATATAATGTTATATGAATGCAGTGAGGACAAACACCTTTATTTTTACTTTATTTTATTTTTATTTTTTTTATTTCTTCCACTCATACAAAGTTGATAAGTACCCCATTCCCCTCCCTCCTTCCACCCCTCCCTGGACCCTCTTGCTTCCTCCCTCCTTTTCCCCTTCCTCCCCCCCCCCCCCTCCCTTTCTCACAGTGCCCCCTCCAACCCCCATTCCTGGAGCATCCTTTAGTGTGCATGTCAAACTTCCCTCTGGGTCCTCCTCTTTGATGAGGTGTAAGGACTCAGTAGCATTGCCTAGAGCTCTTTTTTGTGTTCCCCTTTAGTATAGGAACACTATTGTGGCTGTTAATCCCTTGCCTCTAAGGATCCTATTGCCTGTGATACATGCTAGACTTTGGGGGTTCAATGATATGTTGATCATTGTGCAGGTCATGCAAAGTCCTATTATGATTACTTCGGCCCTAACTTGTATGGAATATCTTGCATCTCGTTGCTCCTCCCCATCTTTAGGCTCTTAGAATCTTACTAACATCCTATAGATTTTTTAATTTTCTAAACAATGTCTTTTGAAAAGCAGTTTTTATTTCTATGAAATCCAAATTGTCAATAGTTTATCATTGTTATATTTTGTTTTTTTAAAAAAATTTAAGCTAATATTTTATTTTCTTTTTTTAAACATTTTTTATTATCTCCGCTCATACAAACTTAATAGGTACACTGGTTCCCTCCCTCCCTCCTCCTCCCTCCGACCCCATCACCCTTCCTTCCCCATCCAATAGTGCCTCCCCTCCCCCAATCCCCGGAGAATCCTTTAATGTGCATGCCTGACTCTCCTCTGGGCCCTCCTCTCCAATGACATACAAGGACCTAGTGGCATTTCCCTGAACCCTTTCCTTTGTTCCCCTTAAGCATAGGAACACTATTGTGGCTGTTAATCCCTTGCCTCTAAGGATCCTATTGCCTGTGATACATGCTAGACTTTGGGGGTTCAATGATATGTTGATCATTGTGCAGGTCATGCAAAGTCCTATTATGATTACTTCGGCCCTAACTTGTATGGAATATCTTGCATCTCGTTGCTCCTCCCCATCTTTAGGCTCTTAGAATCTTACCACCCCCTCTTCCGCAAATTTCCCTGAGCTTTAGGATGGGGAGAGGTTAGGCTGGCCTGGTTCCAGATGGTTGATGTAGAGTCTCTGATTTTCTGAATTATGGTTAGTTGATTTTTTTTCAGTTTTGTTGCTCCTGCACCGCCCTTAACTCCATCCTGATGGGTATTGGATGTCACCCCCTGGCCAGAGATAAAAGGCTCTTAAAATAGAGTCTTATTATAAGAGTAGATTCAAAGGTAGATGGAATAAGAGTAGGAGCCCATGGTGAGGGGCATCAGTCTCCCATTTGCAGGATAATTACCTTCTATCTTCCAGACTGTATGCCCTCCCTTTCTGGTGAGATCATACCCCATCAGATGCAAGTGACCAGGAAGAAAAGTCTGTAAGCTTAACCAGATGTCTCATTACTTATTTTTACTTCACTTTAGTTTGCAAGAATTCAAAATTTCACAATAAGTGCCAGCACAGATTTTACATTTAATGTTTTTCATTACATATAGCAGCCACAGGTTGGAGAGATGATTTTGGGTTAAGTCTCTGTCCCACATGTAGCAGTCACTATGAATATCAGTTCGCTAATTTTTTATCAAGAATTTTATTGTTGAATGTTGTTAGATATATTTTTGATATCTGTTGAAAAAAAAATTTTCTTCACATTGTGAATTATATTGATTAATTTTCAAAAGTTAAATCAATTTTGCATTCCAAGGATAAGCAAGGGTAAGCCATACTTGATCATGACTTAGCCTTATATACGTGTGTGTGTGTGTGTGCATGATTATATATAAATATACATGTTAGATCAAGTTTTTAAATTCATGCTCTTGCAAATCATTGTCCTATGATTTTTGTAATATCTTTGTCGTATTTTGGTATAAAGGCTATGTTCCCTTTCTAAAAGAATTTTATGAATATTTTGTCTTCCTCTGTGTTCTGACAATTCATTCTTTAAATGACTTATGATGTTTGCCAGTGACACCATCTGGAACTGGAATTATACTTGTATGAAGTTTTTTAAAATTAATTTTAATGCATATAGGGCTATGTAAATTTCATTTATTGTCATGTGTCACTTTCAATGAATTTCCATTTTGAAGTCAATTTTCTGTTTCCTAATATTCTTGTTGGTTTGTGTTTGTTTTTTGAGATAGAAGCTTACACTGTGGCCCAGGATGGCCTGGAACTTTCTATGTAGCCCAGGCTGGCATCAAACTTGTGGTAATCCTCCTGCCTCAGCAACCCCCTCCCACAAGTACTGATATTATAAACATCACTCACCATAACCTAGCTTCCCTTTATTCCTTATTACTCTAAATAGAGGTTTATTGAGTTTATCAACAGTTTTAAGGAGCTAACTTTTAGCTTGGTTAATTTCCTCTGCTTTTTTGTGTTTATTTTCATTTTGTACTCTTCCTATTCACACTATTTATTTATTTGCACTAATTACAGCTTTATATTCAGTATTGTTTCCAGTGTTTGCTTTATTTTTTTAATCCCTCCATTTCCTTCCTTTTGTGGATTCTTTGTTTGAAAAGTACCAGCCTCTCATTTAAATGTATCTTCTGCAATTTACGTATCCCTTAATTACATAATTTGGCTTTACTTTTTTGCAATAAAAAATAATTTTTGCAGTAAAATTTTACAATAAAAATCACATCATATTCTACTCTTTTTGAAAGGGGTGAATAATGGAAATAAAGGAAGTTCATTAATGAAGAGAAAGGCACTCTCTGAAATAGACTTGATATAGAAAGCTGGACAGGGTTGAGACTTTTGACCTTTTATTTTTAATATAAACATAATGCTATAAACTTCATCTAAGTATTCTTTTAACTGCATTAATTGAATTCTATTATCTTGCAATTCATTAGCACTCATAATTTAAAATCAATTCAGTTGTTAAAATCAATATTCAGCTGTTAAAATCACCAACAGTGGAAATGTTTGTATCTTGTTTTAATATTTTTCTTTCTTCTAGCCTGTTGGTTTCTGTTTCATGTACGTTGGTGTTTCTTATTATATATAAATGTATGTATACATATATATGGTTCTATGTATTCTTGAGGCATTGGTTTTTACTATTATACAACTTTACTATTTATTGCTAAAAAATCTTTTCCTTAAAGTGTATTGTACTGTTGCAGTAATATTAATGCCATTCTTTCTTCGATATGTGTGCTCAAGGTTCAACTATATTTGTTTTTATTTAAAGCATGTCATTTTAGACAAAACATAGCCAGATAATTCCTTTGTTAAGTTAATAATTTATACTTTTGAATTTATACCATTTTATTCAATATTATTATTATGAATTCAATATTATTTATACCATTATATTCAATATTATTTTCAGTATTTCCTTTTTTTATCTTTCAGTTCCTTCTTTCTTGTGGGTTCTTTGTTTGAAAAGTATCAGTTTCTCATTTATATCCATTTATTGTCCATTTATGTATCTCTTTACTATTTATTATTTATATAATGGGATTTTGCTGTATATCCTTATATTTCCTCAAATTCACAGCAATGCTGCTTCTTCAAACTCCTGAGTGTTTACATTGTGAGTGCCACCATGCTGAGTTAAATTACTGGAAACTTAAAATTATATTTTATATACAAAAGATATTTTCAACTATATAAAGCATGGTATGTTACATTTATATCGATGTAGATGAATCTGAAGAATAGTAGGCTAAGTGAAATAAGTCAGGCATATGAAAACAAATACCACATGATGTAATGCATAAATAGGGTACAAACAGCTGATCTCAGATAAGTTGAGAGCAGAATAGTGGTTACCAGGGACTGAAGAGAATGGGAATAGGCTTCTCAGTCGGTTTGAAGGTATCATTTGGTAGGATGTATTCGTTCTCTATAATACATTGTGGTGAGTATAATTAACAACAATACATTATGTATTTTAAAATAATAGAAGAGCAGAATTTGAATGTTCTCACTATAATAAGTTTTATTAAAGTTTATGAGGACAAATACACTAATTATCCCCAAGTGTACAACTGCCCCATGTATGGCATATATGAGTCAAAGCATCATATTGCATCTCATAAGTTTGTATGACCACCGTGTGTCCATCACGAAACAGAAAGAAAGAAAGAAATGCTAATGAAACTTTTCATAGAACCTTGTAAGCCTTTTCCCCTATACATTCTCTCTTCCTCTCTCCTTTTCCTCCCTCCCTCCCTCTCTGTCATAAGTCCTCATCCCATCTCATGTGATATTTTGTTGAGGATTTTTCTAGGAAATAATGGTTCATAGTTTTGCTTTCTTGTCATGTCCTTCTTTGGCTATGTTCCTAAACTAATGCTGGCTTTACAGAATGATTTAAGAGGGCTTTTTTTTTTGCTTCTATCTTGTAAGAGAGAGTGTAGAGAATTAGTATAATTTCTTCTTTAAATCTTTAATGGAATCTATTAGTGAACCCATGAGGACTTGAAGCATTCTCTTTTGGAAGAAAAGTAATTATTGACTCAATTTCTTTAATAAATATAGATACAGACCTGTTCAAATTGTCTATTTGTGTTGCTATTCAATGCTTGCTTTATGCATGGACTTTTATGTCCCTAACTGTTTGTAATTTACTTCGTTAACCCTGTGCTTAAAGTACCATCGCATAAATACCTTGCAGAATTTAGGCCCAATTCACAAAACCACTTTTTATACTACACCATTAGAAGTCTCATGGGACAATATAGTTATTTAATGAGTCTCTTGTATTTGCAAGAAATAAGAGAAAAAGGAAATAGACTTCTTTTGATATTTTCTTATACATTTGCTAGAACCTGAAACTGGAACATCTCAAAGAACTGTTTGTTGAAGATTTGCTCCATAATATGGCACTACTGGGAAACTTTAGATCATTATGGGTGTGTCCTCAAAGGGGACCATGGGAAGCCAGTATTTTCCTCTTTTTCTTCGATATTCCAGCATGAGGTGATCAGTTTTGTCCTACAGTATGTTTCTGCCATAATGTACCACCCCACAACAAGCCCCAAAGTGATTGAGCCACACAATTATGGACTGATGCCTTTTGTTTTTAGAATTTAATTATCTTGGGTATTTATTACAGTAACTTAAAGATGATAAACATGCTATTTAGCACTTATAATGTTTTACACTTCTATACAAATATATCTGACTCCAGAGTCCAGGTCCTCTCCCGGGTTCCCTAACCAACTGGAGGCTTAATTCAAGCAAGATCCTGGTGCTCATGCTAGTCCACTGGGAAGCATTCTCACGTGACCTAATATATTGCTGAAGTCAAGTACCCATGTGTCCTCCTAAGCTGCCAGACAGCATGAAGGCTGTTTCAAGACTGTTTAGCCTGCTCTCACCCCATCTGTTGTCAAGCCTTAGTCTTAAGTATGATTGTGAGTACTTCTTATCTCTTCTAATGTTCCTTCTTCACGCTTCCATATCTTTTCTTAACTCATGAATTCAAGGATAAGGAGACAAAATCATCCATTCTAGTGTTCTCTATCTAGCCATCTGACTCATATGATGTGTGTTTCAGATCTCCAGCTTGTCTCTCCACTCTTTCCAAGGGGGGAGAAAACGTGTCTCACTTCTCAGCCTCACCTTAGAGATAGCATAGTGACATGAAAGACATTCAGTCATGCCATGAATAGTGTGGTCTCTGTAGCCAAGTGGTTTTAAATTCAAGCTTCAGTTCTACCACCAATGAAAATGTGTGACCAAAGACAATCTATGGGGCTCATTTGGCCTTCAGCTTCCTCACATGTAGAATGGGGATAACAATATTGGTTATATAAAATTTGGGGTAGTTGCTATCTGTCAATGAACATATCTCACAGCCCATTTTACTCAGCTGTAAGGTGAAAATCATCCCTTCTTCATAGTTTTCAAGTGCCCAGAAGGAGGACTATCTCTGTACCAAGGAGGACTTTGTTGTCTTTACTAAGGACAGGAGGGAAAAACCGCCCCTGGGGGCATCAAGGTAGACAGTTCCCCTGGGCTGCAGAGACAACATCACAACAAAGTAAAGGACATGATTAAGGTCCTATCTTCTTGATACCAAAAGTCATATCTGGTGACTTGCAGGCTTAGAGTAAAAATAGGTAACCAAAGGCAACCAAAGCCCTCATCCATTCTCTTCCAAATGGTGTTTTTGTGTTTAAGTTAAGTGCATTCCATTTAAAGGGCACAGTCTAATTTTGGGTCTGGCAATGACATTGACCGTAACATTACTTGAAATTCCCCAAACATACAAACATTATTAGTGCAAGCATACAGTGGAAAGAAAAGAGTGTAGGCAGCTGTGTAGTTAATAAGGAGGACATTGAGGCTCAAAGCACCAAGTGCATGGCCAAAGGCAATCAGCCAGTTGAGGAAAGCATTGTACCCATATTGTCAGCAGAGCACTAATGTCAGCCTTCTCGGAATCAGTAATAGTCCAGCACTAATGGCTCCAAAAAGGACCATACTGTCTCCCCACCCATTAATTCCTAGAAAAAGGACCACATTGAACTCATTACTGCTTTAACACACTCATCAGAAGATGAAATGTCCAAGTTAACCTCATCAGAGGGAGGCAGCACACTGGGCTTATGACCTCCGTCTTCATCCTATCTTACCCAGCTGTGGCAGCAAATGTCAGTTCTTTGCCAGGAAGCAGCTTAGATTCACCTGATGACGTTGATGTTCGTAACTCCAGGCTGATTGCTGCCCACTCGCACAGGCACAGGGATGCTGCCAGCTGATAGGAAGTAAGGCAAGATCTAAGTGGAAAGAAAGATAGGTACAAGAATGAAGAGGAGGAAGTGGACACAGAGAGGAAGAGAAAGGACTGGGGAAGGAGGGGGCAGGATTTGTAATGACAAGCAGGAGCCAGTTGGGTATTACCTATGGTGTCTCAGGCTAT
The DNA here is from genome assembly GCA_023101885.1 of Typhlomys cinereus. Taxonomy (NCBI): domain Eukaryota; kingdom Metazoa; phylum Chordata; class Mammalia; order Rodentia; family Platacanthomyidae; genus Typhlomys; species Typhlomys cinereus. Next base: position 763,997 of record JALPQD010000305.1, on the reverse strand, counting down.
TGAGATGATTCAGCAGGTAATGCTCCTCCATGTAAACCTTCCTACTTGAGTTAGACCCACAGAGCCCACATGTTGGAAGAAGAGATCCTACTTCTGACAGATATCCTCTGACCTCCGAATACATGAACTTTGGCATGCCCACCTCTCAATAAGTAAAATATTTTTAAAACATGCCATCTTCTTTAGTCCTGAGAAAAATACTGTGACTTTACCTATTCAACAGATAAGAAAAAAAATATCCAAAGTTACATCGCCAGTAAGTGGCTATGCCAGAATTAAAGAATTAATTCCTCACCTCAGTCAAATCCAAAGTTCTTTCCCCTGGACCATAGCTAACAGCCTTTGCCCTAAATAGAATGTTCATGAACTGTTCCAAAATCAAACCTTCCCTAGCTCTTCCTTTGGAGCATCTTAGTTGAGTAAGTAGTATGAATCCTCTCTTAGCAACACATGATTTCAGGCAGCCTCATCTTTGATCCTTCTTCTAAAAAGTGCCACCTCACCTGTCTGAGCAGTTGATTTCTCTGTTTTGAGTTCTCTGGACCATTATGATGGAGAGAGGAATGAGTCACAGCTAAGGCAAGGAAATATGTGGCTGTAGGACACTGAATCAAGTTCCCAAACAACTTAAAGGAACAAGGAATTTTTGCTCCAGGTTACAGTTCATCATGATATTAGAACTCATACCAACATCAGGAGTTAAGAGTCACACCACATTAACAGAAAGTATATAGATATTTATGGATCAGTCTGCCAAAATAATAGTGTTCTCCCTCTCCCTCTCTTTTTTCCCTCTCCCTCTCCCTCTTTCTATGTGCCCAGGGATAGGCTGAGTCTCCCCCACATCAACTATGCAATCAACTCAGTCTCCCGCATGCTTTCCTGCAGGATTCCCTTAACTAAAATATTTCTCCCTCCAAAGTGTCAAGTCTGCAGCTGAGGCTAACTGGCATTATGCATAGTAAGTGCTCAATAAATGTACTTCATCCAGCACATTGCCAGAAGGCTGGCCAGTATCATCATTCCCTTCCTTGCTGTCTCAGCTCACAGAATCAGCAGAGCCAGTTTGGAAAGGGAGACTGAAAGATTACTTTAGATAAATATAATGGAAAGGTGGTACATAAGTAACAGACTCCCTCAGGCCACCATAGTCTCCCTATGGCAGAGAGTGTAAAGACAATCACTTCTGCAGGCAGCCAGATAGGTCACATTCCTATGAGTGTGTTCCTATGTGTGATCTCACTTCTTGTTCTCATAAGTGGACAGGCTTATACAAAGAGATTGTAGATGGTGAAGTACTCAAGTCATATCTTTCTGGCCCAGAGGCAGATGGAATGTGGGAGCTCCAGGAGGTGTGTGGCAGAGGTATATAGAAAACCTCCAAACAGGGGGTTCCCAAATCCAAAAGAAGCTATATAATGAGACACAGGCCTGGCATTTATGGTGACCTAGTGGCAGTCCAAGTAGTTCATTTCAGCTCAGCAATAATATTACTATGTCAGTTGTGAAAATATGTCTTTATTTTCCTCTGGCCTCTTGATAGAGTTGAAGTCACTAATGGATAAGGAAAAATTAAAGCTTAATTGGTAAGAGTTTATAATTAAGTGCACAATTTTCTGGTAGTGCCCTGAGTGGTACAGGAATCTAAAGGAAGTTCTTCAGTGGAAGCCAAGTGGCAGCTGGAGGTCTGGCATCTGTAAGTATATGACTTGTAAGCATAGATTGCCTAGAGAAGGTGGCACTGGACCTTTAAAGATAGGATGGACCCAATTTGGTAGTGGAGAGCAGAATGAAGAGGAAGAGAATGGAGAATAAGCCTCACAGCACATCAACTGCTGGAGACTTGCTGCAATTGCAGGGTATCTGTCCAGTGGACAGGTTGGGGAAGGCAAGGATTCAAAGAGGTCACATGGCTACTGCTAGGTAGGGCATTAGGGAATCCAGAAGCTATGACTCTGGGCAGGTAGACCTGTAAGACTAGACTTCAGCTGTGGACAATCACAGCAAGCAGGCAAATGTCCTGGCCAATCAGCCTCTGAAGAGAAGGAGCAGAAGCAGCAGGCATGAAACTTTTGAGGAATACGCAGGCATGATATGCCAGAATTCCTCTCATTGCTCCATGCCCAGCAACATGCACCTGTTTAACAAAGACCAGAGTCTATTCTGTATTACTTATTCAAAAAATAGTGTGTTCCTACCTCCCAAGGACCTTATGAAATGAGTGTTGTTATTGTCTGCATTTTGCAGCTAGAAACACTAGCTAAAAGAATGAAATCAGTTCTGCAGGTTACAGGCTTTTTGGCAGCAGGTTGAAGATTCCGTTCACTTTGTCTCCAAAGTTGCTCTCTGGGAAGATTCACCATGGACTTCCCTTCTGATATGAAGGCTGTCATTCAATGCCCTAGACGTTCCTGAGATAAGGGACTATCAAAGTATTCAAAATTCAGAAGAGATGTCTAAAAGGGGAGGGAAAGAGCCATGAGCTGCAGGCCTTTTAGCGGATCATAGAAGGAGGGGCAGAGGGCAGGTAAAAGCATGCTGCAGTGAGATCCAAGGAAAACTTCAGCACAGGCTTGGACAGAACAGTGAGCTGCCTTGAGAGTGGACAATAGATGGTGAGCATACATGCCAGGGGGTACTGGGAAAGTGGCTGGAGGAAGATAAGAGGCAACACAGCTTGTGAAGAAGCCTGAAGTCTTCACTGCAGTGCTACGCCGTGAATGCTAGGCTGATGGAAATCCATGGACTTCCCAGAAGAGTGCTTTAATGCATAAAATATGTACAATTATAAAGGATGGAAGTTATATCCAAATCTTCAACAAAGCACATATAATATACTGGCATAATCGTTGCACTCTTGATTCTTAATACAGAGAATAAAAACAAGGTCATTTCCAATGAATATCTGCTATAAAGATTACTTGAACATAACTACAATAACAATAACAATTTCACGTCATATGCAAAGTCTTGTGTACTACAAATGCTTCTGTGGTTCATTGCCTGCATTCCAACTGGAATGAAGTGAGAAATTTCAATTAGACATTCAATTAGAAATTTTAATTAGCATTGTTCCCCTCCCAAGATCATGAGGTCCTAATTGATGGATGAGGCAACTTCATCAGACTTGAGATAAGATGATGGGAAGCTCATGCCAGGTTTGTGGTCATGCATCCTTGAAAGTGAGCTATGGCTCTTGATGGTCAGATTCAGCTCCTCTTTGCTTGTCACTATGGCATTTGTCATTTTGTATGTGCATAGATGTGTGTGTGTGTGTGTGTGTGTGTGTGTGTGTGTGTTTGTTTGTGTGTGTGTGTGTGTATGTTTATATATACATGTGCATACATGAAGGCCAGAGGTCAACATGGGGTATCTTTTTCTATTATCACTTTACACCTTAGTTTTTGAGACAGGGTCTCTTGTTGAACCTTGGATTCATTGATTTGTCTGGACTCACTAACTGGTGAGCTTTTTCAGAGCTGGGATGAAAGATACATACTACTGTTCTCTCCTTTTTCGTGGGTACTGGGGATTCAAACTCACGTGCTTCTGCTTGTGTGACAAGCATTTTACCCACTGGGTGATCTTACCAGCCCCACTTAACATCCATTGGCCTACATGAATTTGCCTGGGGCTGGAGTCATGGATCAGGGGTTAAGTTTCTGCCTTACAGGCAGAAGGACTGAGTTTGGATCCCATATCCCAGGTAAAAAACACCAGGCAGAAATGACAATGGCCTGCATTTCTGGCTCTGGAAGGCAGAGCCTGGAAAATCCCAGAGCAAAGCAATAAAAGGAAGTAGAAGCAATCCAGGATGATTCCCAAAGAAATCACCCTTAGGTCTCCACAGGCAGATATTCCTCTATAGCAAATGTTCATGAGGAAGCAGACCTGCTGAGTTTTCTTTCTTCATTCCACAGAAAATCAGACAAGGAAAGATGAACTCCAAGTCCATTGTCCCTCTAGCAACCTCTGCAAGTCCTCATGTTCATGGAATGGTTCTTGCTGGTACAAAATGGGATTCCTCCTGAACTTTGTCAGTTTACTAAAAACAAATTCAGACTAAGATTGCGATTCTGCCTTGTTAGGATAAGGTAGTTAAACTACAATAATGTGCAAAAGCACACACATCTGACTGGATGGATCATGGAGTACTTGTTACAACATCAAGAATGTGTTGTTTACAGTAAGCTAACAGTGAGATTGGTAGATAAAGCAAATGATAGAGTATTAGATCAGAAAGTATGGCTGGATGTGATGCAGGTCTATAATCCAACCCTTGGGAGGCTGAGGCACAAAAAGTGCCATTAGAGGTTGGGGCGATGGTTCAGGAGTTAAACCCTTTGCCTCACAAGCAAAATGACCATGTAAAAACACCGGGTGGCCTTCACTCCCAACTCTGGAAAGCAGAGCCCAAGAATCCCTAGGAAAAAAAGCAAAAAGGAGGTAGAGTAATCCATGATGGTTCCTGATGTCAGCCTTGGGCCTCCACAGGGACACATAGTGCCCTCTGATACTCTCTCTCTCTCTCTCTCTCTCTCTCTCTCTCTCTCATGTTCTCGAATAAATAAACACATACAAAAGAAAAAACACAATGAGTTCTAGGCCAGTATGAGCTACATAACAGGTGCCAGGCTAGCTGGCTTATATAGTAAGACCTTGACTGAAACTGAAAGCAACAAAAATTAAGAATGAGAAAGCAAGGACAGAGAAAGAGAAAATGAAAATGGATGAATGATTGAATTTTAGCAAACAATAGCCAGAAGAGGCACTACTCTTCTTTTTTAGTTGGAGACGCCCAAGTCTGAGTGAAGTCCAACATACTTCAGTGTACAGTCACAAGCTAGTTTCTTGCCTTTTCTCTCTGCAACTCCTGTCTATTGAATAAGAGATGAGCCTACTGACTTCATAGATCTTCCTGGAAGCTTTGTTAAAAAATAGTAACAGCTCTGCTTGTCTCCAATCCTGTTGCATCTCTAATAGAAATAGCATAAGTAAACATTATGGACTTGAGGTGGGGAGCCAGGTGCCTGCAATGGGAGACTGAACCACTGGGCATGAAGAATGAGTGCATCTTAGACTTCTCCACATCTATAATTCTTTGAGTTCCAGAAGAGTCAGTCAAATATAATCAAGTATCCCCCTCCTCTTTCTCCTCTTCTTTTCTTCTTTTCTTTCTCCTCTTGTTCCTCCTCTTCCTCCTCCTCCTCTTCCTTCTTCTTCTGCTGCTGCTGCTTCTGCTTCTTCAAAAGCTCTAGAATCAGGTGGGATCAGGTAGAATCAGGTAGGCTAATTAAGATGGGAACACCTACTTTAACTGTGGGCAGCAGTACTCCACAGGCTGGGTAGGGAACTGGTCTGAACTAAAGGGAGAAAGCAAGCATTAATCTCTTTCTGTTTCCTGACCCAGTTGCAATGTGACCAGCTGTTTTATGCTCCTGACACCATATCTTTCCCTCCCATGTTAGAGAAACAGAGTCAAAATCAAGCATTTCCTCCTTAAGTTGCTTTTCTCAGGTATTTTTGGCACAGCAGTAAGAACTTTAGCAAATAAGATCATCAGCATTATTACCACAATCAATTCACTTTTTAATTTCTTAAGCATCATTTAAGATGGCAGGCACTGGCTCTAATTCACACCCACTTAAAATTGAAAGGACTCTTTAGTCCAGGTTCAAGTTCCAGTTCTGCCTTCTATCAATTGGATTCCATGATTTGAATGCATTCACAGCCTTTCTGAATAGTAGCCCCTGGCCTACAGAATGAGCAAGCTGACCTTTGGATTTACTACTACGATGACTGAGAGCAAACATGAGCTAGTGTCTTAATGTGCTCTGATTGCTGTTCAGTGCTCTGTGTGTGTGTGTGTGTGTGTGTGTGTGTGTGTGTGTGTGCGTGTGTGCGTGTTTGTGTGTGTGTGTGTGTGTGTGCGTGCACGCATGCATGTATGCGTGTGGTATAAACAGCCAGCACCAAGAAGAAAGCTGGGTCCCTAGGGGCCACATGGTTTTCTTGTTTGCAAGAGAGAGCAGGGAATTCTTGGCAGAAGCTCTAGTGTATTCAAAAATGAAATCTGAGAAGAATGTGATTTTCTACATTTTCTTCTTAAACAAAAGGAGAATCATTTACTGCATTGGTTCCCCAGAGTTTGCTGTCTGCCAGCTTTAGGGAGTGACAAACCTAGAGTTTGTTGTGAGACTTCATGAACAACTGATGGGGCCAGGAATCTGCAGCAGGGCAAAGGCCAAATGCCCCCTGCCAGCCTCCTGGCTACTCTAACCACACACCAAGGCTGAATGCCAGCAGCTGAAACACTGGCATGTGGAGAATGTCTTGTTGGACACTGGAATTCTGTAGAACTTCAAGCGATTCCCTTTCCTTCCCCCAGCAAAAGTGTCTCAGTAACCTTCAGGACGGCTTGTACACATCTCCTTTCTGTTCCCTACACTCCATATGCTAACTGGAGATGTCTCTAAATCTTTTCAAAACAATCCACATTCTCTTCCTCTATGCATATGTCCAGCAAACTCCTGTCATTTTGCTCGAACTGACCTTAGACCAGCTGCTTTAACTCTGCTCTCAACCCTCAGCTCTGTCACCTACTGAATGACATCACTACATTATACAGTGATCACTATCCCTACTACTCACTCCACTGAGCTTGAATATTAAGTGACAGATCCATTGCTAAGTCAGTTACTAACATATTTGTCCTTATTTTGCTTGACTTTTCAGGAGCAATGGGAAGCTTATGATTATAAGCTTAGGTAGTATCCCATCTCTGAATATTCATTCTCTATCTCCTTTGGGACACTTCTTTTTCTTCTATACATAACCTTTCTTTGTAGTTAATACTCTAGCTTTGGCCTAAGCATTTCCACAGCAATTACTCACTTTCACAAGTGAATACCTGGTCTTTCTAAGGCTTTTCCCTTCCCAGTGTCAACTCATCTTGAATTCAACACTGCTATCTATTGTGTGCATGTGTAATAAACTTGAAAACTATGCTTGACATCTCCCTTTCTTTCACTCACTGTCCTATCAGTCCTTAAGTTTAGTCCATCTTATCCACAGGCAGAAGATTAAAACTGGACCCATACTTATCACCATGTACAAAAATTAATTCCAAATGGATCAAGGACCTCGATATAAGGCCAGAGACTATAAAAACCATAGTTGAAAGGGTAGGGAACTCCCTCAAACTGATTGGACTAGGCCAACAGTTCCTAAACGGGCATCCAATAGTACAGGCACTAAAACCAACACTCAACAGATGGGATCTTGTGAAATTAAAGAGCTTCTGTTCAGATAAAGAGATTGTAACACAAGCACAAAGGCAACCCACAGAATGGGAGAAAATCTTCACAAACCACATATCTGATAGCGCTTTATTATCCAGAGTGCACAAAGAACTTAGAAAACTAAACACCAAGGAAACAAATGGCCCAATTAAAAAATGGGCCTTGGAATTGCAAGGATTATAAACAGGAGGGATGGGGTAGGAGGGCCACACCAGAAACAAGGAGAGAGGGGACCATGTTGCAGCAGAGAAAATAGGCCTCCATCAAGGACTGCAAGTAAGCAATGAGACATCTGGTTAAGTTCACAGACTTTCGTTCTTGATCATTTACAACTGAGGGGGTATGATCTCACCAGAAGGGGAGGGCATATAGTCTGGCAGATAAAAAGTAACCATTTTGCAAAAGGGTGATTGACCCCTCCCTCACTGTGGTTTCCTACTTTTATTACATCTACCTTTGAATATACTCTTATAACAAGACTCTAGTTTAACAGCTTTTTATGTCTGGCCAGGGGGTGACATACAATACCCATCAGGATGGAGTGAAGGGCATTGCAGGAGCAGCAAAACCGCAAAAGAAAATCAACAAACCATAATCCAGAACTTCAGAGACTCTATATCAACCACCTAGAACTAGTCCAGCCTAATCTCTCCCCATCCTGAAGCTCAAGGAAATTTGCGGAAGAGGGGGCGGTAAGAGTGTAAGAGCACAAGGATGGGAGGAGCAATGATATGCAAGATACTCCACACAAGTTAGGGCCATAGCAATCATAATTGGACTTTGCATGCCCTGCGCAATGTCCAAAACACTATTGACCTCACAAAGTCTAGCATTTGCTAAAGGCACCAAGATCCTTGGAGGCAAGGGATTGACAGCCACAGTAGTGTTCCTATGCTTAAGGGGAACACGGGAAAGGATTCAGCGAAATGCCACTGGGTCCTTGTACGTCATCGGAGAGGAGGGCCCAGAGAAGAGTCTGGCATGCACACTAAAGGATTCTCTGAGGAATGGGGGGGAGGCACTGGGCGATAGGGAGAGAGGGGTGAGGGGAGGGGGAGCAGGGGGGTCGGGGAAGCAGGAGGGAGGGAGGGAACCAGTGCACCTATTAAGTTTGTATGAGCAGAAATAATAATAAAAATGTTTAAAAAAAATGGGCCTTGGAACTTAAAAGACACTTTACCAGGGACAAAATTAAAATGTCTAACAAATATCTTTTAAAATGCTCCACATTCTTAGACATCAGGGAAATGCAAATCAAAACTTCCCTGAGATATCATCTCACCCCGGTCAGTATGGTAAAAATCCACAATACAAACAACACCAAATGCTGGAGAGGATGTGGAGAGAGGGGAACTCTCCTGCATTGCTGATGGGAATGCAGGCTCATACAACCACTCTGGAGAGCCGTCTGGTGATTCTTAAAGAAATTAAAGATTGAAATGCCATATGACCCTGCTATACCACTTTTGGGAATAACCCCCCATACAGCAAAAATTCACCTTGATAGCACAAGCACGACCATGTTCATAGCAACACTGTTTACAATAGCAAAGTAATAGAATCAGCCCAAATGTCCAACAGTTGATGAGTGGATAAGGAAAATGTGGTACATTTATACAATGGAATACTACTCAGCCATCAAAAATGATGAATTAATGCAATTTGCCTGGGAATGGATGGAATTAGAAACAATTATGTTGAGTGAAGTATCCCAGACACAGAAAATTAAGCACCGTATGTACTCCTTAATAGGTGGCTCCTAGTACCAAACCCACTTAGAGACACTCAAGGATAAATCTCTGTAATACCTACAGTAATTACAAGGATTATGAACAGGAGGGATGGAGTAGGAGGGACACACCAAAAACAAGGAGAAAGGTGACCATGTTACAGCAGAGAAAATAGGCCACCATCAAGGACTGCAAGTAAGTAAGTAATGAGACATCTGGTTAAGTTCACAGACTTTCCTTCCTCATCATTTGCAACTGATGGGGTATGATCTCACCAGAAGGGGAGAGCATATAGGCTGCCTGATAGAAAATAAGCATTTTGCAAATGGGTGATTGACCCCTCTCTCCCTGCGGTCTCCTACTTTTATTCCATCTACTTTTGAATATACTCTTATAACAAGACTCTAGTTTAACAGCTTTTTATCTCTGGCCAGGGGGTGACATCCAATACCCATCAGGATGAAGCCAAGGGCATTGCAGGAGCAGCAAAACTAAAAAAAAAAATCAACAAACCATAATTCAGAACATCAGAGACTCTATATCAACCATCAGGAACCAAGGCAGCCTAATCTCTCCCCATCCTGAAGCTCAGGGAAATTTGTGGAAGAGGGGGTGGTAAGATTGTAAGAACACAAGGATGGGAGGAGTAATTATATGCAAGATACTTCATACAAGTTAGGGCCGAAGCAATCATAATAGGACTTTGCATGACCTGCCCTATGTCTAACACATTATTGACCCCACAAAGTCTAGCATGGACTAAAGACACTAGGATCCTTGGAGGCTAGGGACTGACAGTCACAGTAGTGTTCCTAAGCTTAAGGGGAACATAGGAAAGGGTTCTGGGAAATGCCCCTGGATCCTTGCACTTCATCAGAGAGGAGGACCCAGAGGAGAGTTTGGCATGCACATTAAAAGATGCTCCGGGGATTGGGGTGGGGAGCCACTGGGGGGAGGCACTGGGGGATGGGGAAAGAAAGGGGAGCAGGGAGGTAGGGAGAAGGAGGTGGAGGGAAAGAGGGGACCGGTGTATCTGTTAAGTTGTATGAGCAGAAATAATAATAAAAAATAAAAATAATAATTTATAAGTTTTAAAAAATTTAGTCCATCTTCTCTTTCAACAACCTCTTGTTTTTACTCCTTCCTCTGTCTCTCTGTTGTCACTTAAGGTCCAGATCACTGTCATCTTTCTCCTGGACCTCTGTGACTGCCTCCTTTCTCCTGCCTTCCTGCTCACATTTGCAACTCCCCTGTTCTATGTGTCTTCAAAATGCAGGAAAAGGGGACCATGTCAGTCAGACAGCAATGGTTCCGTCCTCAAGGTCCTCATTATTTCTGGGAACAACTTCAAGCCTTGAACTCCAGCATTCAAGATTGTGCAGGACTTGGCCCTCTGAACCCTTAGCTTGGCTCTCTCCCAAGAGTGCATGCTCTTCCCCATATCTTCTATATCTAAGCTCATGCTGTCCTTTTTACCTTAGAATGTATTCATCTTTTCTTAATAACTAATTCTATTAATATTTCTCCATCTCTAACCTATTGACCACACACACACACATACTCCTCACATTGGATTAGGAATTTTTTCTCTGGATCCCCACAGCCTCTTATATTTCCTGTCATTTATCCTTATTATAGTGCACACAATCACATCTGTTTCCATCTGCTCCCATGACTGGCAGCCCTGGAAAGAAGAGACCATACCTGGACTGTGGGATATTCTCAGCCTCCTGTCCGTGTATATAGGAGGCTCATATGGTCAGTTTCATGCTTCCTTCCATCTGTTCTTACAGTCCTTTCTATGAATAGCACTGGTTTGCTCGCAGTGTGCGTGTGTGTGTGTGTGTGTGTGTGTGTGTGTGTGTGTGTGTGTGTGGTTTGCATGTGTCACAGCACACATATACACATCTTTATGTGTCTACAATTCACATCAGAAATTCTCCTTGATGGCTCTTCCACCTTATTCCTTGAGGCAGGATCTCTCAATCAGTCAAAACCATAGCTCTCCCCAGGGCTTTTCTGGTTAGCTACTTTGCTTTGTCTATTGAGGTTGGAACTACAGGTGTGACACTATAAGCAACCTGATACTTATGTGGGGTCTAGGAATCGTCACTCCATTCTCTGCACAGCACGAATAATAATCACTGAGCCATCTTTACAGCCTGTGTTCAAATCTTATCAGTCAATTCCATGTTGGTTGCTTCTTGAAGCTCTACCACTGGTAAGATTATTTTGTTTTTGCTGTACTTTTTTTTGGTTTATGATGTGCTAATAGTGCTGTGGCTTTCAACCCCTGAACACCTGGTGGTAATTCTTATCACCAGTCAGTCTCACAGCAGCCTCTGCTTATGGAGATCCACATCAGTAACACAAAGAAGCCATGGCGGTGGTTCCAGAAGCAGACTGGCAGCATAGGCATATAACTTCACAATGTTGGGGCTGGAGAGGAGGCTCAGGGATTAAGCCTCTGCCTTGAAGCAGAAGGTCCTGAGTTCGAATCCTAGACCCCACGTACAGACGCTGGGCAGAAGGGGGGGCGGCCTGCATTTCTGGTCCTGGTAGGGCGGAGCCTGCGAATCCCGGGGCAGAGTAAACAAGGAGGAGGTGGAGGCGTCCATAGTGGTTCCTGAATTCGCCCGTGGTTCTACACACACATATACATACACACACATGCACACACACATACACGCACATACACACACACACATACATACACACACGCACAATTGAATAAATAATAAAAAAAAACTTCACGTTTTAGAGTGTACAGACATTCCTCCTGTCTTCTTGCCACATGTTTCTCCCACTACTCAATGATGGAGAAAAGGCAGCAGAGGAGGCCATTGCACTGAGGAGAGGCAAGCTATGCCCTATGGTGTAAACCTTAAGGAGATGCTCACATTAAAGAATATGCAAGTTCTAAAGTGGCAAGAGACTGGGACCTTTTGAGTGGACAGGCAATTGTAATTGTAAATGCTGAGAAGCTGAAGTAGGAGATGGGATAATCAACTTCATCTATTGTCGCACCATTCTGGACACACCAGATCTCATATGAACTTTTAAGCTAAGCAGGGTCAGGCCTGATTAGTAATTGGGTGAGAGATAAGTTACTCGAACTAGTTCTGCAAACTGTTAGAAAGATAATAGGGTTCATAGCAATGGGTAGAGAGAAATGTACAAATTCAATTGTATTTCTTGTACTTCTAGAGTGCACAAGGAACACTGGGCTCAGGAGTAACTCAGCAGCCTGACAGTCACCTACACTCATCCTGGAAGGATGTGCTTTGTTCTGTTTTATGATGTACAAATAGTGTTGTGGCTTCTGTCTAGAAATGGCAGAATGCAACCTACACACCAAGACTCAGGAGTGCCTCCATAGGAAGATGGGCATTATGAGAAAGAAGATTACTAGCCTAAGACTCCAAAGGTAATGAATGGCATTAATGGGCTCTAGATTTATTTGACTCAACCACTCTTATCTGGGGGCATCAATATCCCCACAGGCACACAGGGTCATTTTCTTTCTAAACTCTCTTCCAAGTCCCCAACCCTGCCCCTGAACCCAGAAGGCGGCTAGTGCCTGGGAGCTACTAGTATCAACCACTGCCTCAAAAATCCACTTTGCACAAGTCTGAGCAATCTGCTTTGCATAGAAGTTTTGATTTGAGGCCATTTCAGTACACCCCAATTCATCATTCTGAAGGTCTTTGAAGAAAAGACAAGTGCCTTCTTCTAAATGTCATTATGCATTCAAGCCTTTCACGGCCGGCCCAGCAGGTCCACATCCCCACCCACGTGCCTAGACTACTGCATCTCACAGCTCACCCAGCATGGTTAACTCTCTGTATGTGGATTGGAGAGATTGACACCAGGCCAGTCACGAGGCAGATCGTGTCATAGGTACTCTGTGAAAAGCAGTGGAAACATTTTATAACCTGGACGAAAGTCATTTTGATGTGTCAGGAGCTTGATAAGCACCACTTTCCCTCAAGGTCAGGGACCCTTGCCCTTCAGGAGAGTGATTTCCCTGATATGCTCTGATAAGTTAGTGACCTGGAGTCAGACTGATGTCAGTGCTTCTTAGCTGTGTGACTCTAGGCAAGCCAGGTGACTGCTCTGTGTCTGTGTTTTCTAGTGTTGAAAGTGAAGGTAATAATAGCACATAGCTTCCTGAGGCATAGTGCAAACCAGATGTCATGATATTCTCAAAGCTCTGGGAATGGGTGTTGACATACAGAAAGCTTCTAAGTGTTCATATGGGTCCCACATCTAAAAACGGTGATACATCCCAGCTCACTGGTTGTTCAGAGACACTGATGAAGACCTGGGACAGAGTTCAGTGGTCTTAGAGGGGATTTCAGATGGTGGTGGTGGTAGCAGCACCAGAATTAGGGAACCTGTAAAAGATACAAGCAGGACCTAACAAATGAGAAGCTCCAGGAGGGGAGTCCAGCAGTCATGCTATAACGGGTTCTCCAGGGGAGTTTGAGACTGAAGGTTTGACAGCCAGGACTGATGTGAACAGGGAACTAGGCAACTATAAAAAGACTAAGAAGAGTACAGTCACGAGGAGTCTAGAGCTGGGTCAAAAGATCACCCCAGTCATGGGGTGCCCAAGACCCCATCTCCCAAGCTGCTCCCTAAGGTCCCTGTTACTAGCCCTTAAAAATGTGGAAAGGTAGCATCATCAGGTGCTGGCACTGAGGCAGAAGGGAATGCTGTGGCTAGAGAGGAGTAGATGAAAACACACTGACATCCCACAGAGAGCATGGCCTATGGGAGGAGATTGCTCCCACATGGAGCCAGCTGGATGCTCCCTAAAGAATGACCTGCCCTTCAGCCAGCCACTGTAATTCTGTTCCACTGTGAGAGGGGTAAGAAACAGTGTCCTGGGTCCAACCCAGGTTCTTTTGAGGTACTTGAACCTTTGGGGGGCTTGCAAACCCTTATAGTTCTGCCACAGTGACTCCTCACTCCCGCGAAGCTTGCATCGTGTCTGACCCCAGGTCTGGAGCAGTAAGGTTGCCCCACAGTGTCCAGACTGCCAACGAAGGATGGAAAACTGGCCTGAGTTCGAAGCTTTGCATTTAACCAATAACTCTTGTGCCTGACTTACTCTGTAACTTCCACATTCTACCCCTGCTAACCAAGCCTCTTCCTTCCCACAGTGTTAAAGAACAAGAGGATCCAAGAAGGGGGGAGTGCTTCTGTCTCCTCAGGAGCCCCTATGAGCAATAGCTAGCTCTCTTGCAGCCAACAGTAAAACAGGACACAGCCTACTTTCCTAAGCCGTCAATAAAAGACTGTGAGCTGTCATACCACACAGCTAGTCACGACTCTTCCTTCCGCTAGACCAGCGTCAGGAGCCTCTACGCCCACACACTCCCTCCCTCCCTCCCTCCTCAGCAACCTCAGCATGAAGCTCTCCATCAGGAGGTGATTACATGTGGAGCGGGTGATTTTCCCTCTCCCCAGAGAATTGTTCCTCAATTCTTTTCATTTCACTCCCTTTAAAGATTTCCAGCCACGACCAGCACATGATTAATGGTGAAGAACAATACTAATTAATCGAGTTTTCAAGTCATACTACCTCTGTGGCACTTTAATATATATACACACGTATATGTGTATATATTCATATCTAGATGAAGTTTGAGAGTACATGCTCAGAGGCAGCCTAAGTTGGCTATAATTTCAGACCTGAGGAAGCAGAGGCCTTTCCAAAATGTATTCAAGATTCTTGTCAAGACATCAGGAAAGCCAAAAATTCAAACAACAGTCTCCACAGACTAGACTAAGGAAAAGGAATGTGATCCTCTCTTCATTTGTTTATTCATTTGTTCATTTCTAGCCTTGCTGACTGATTCAATTTGTTATGTTGGTCACTTGTCCAGTCACTCACCCATTCACTCAAGAGCCTGCCCTTCCTGTTCATCCTTCACTTACTGGCTCACACACTAGCAGACAGGCTCCCTCCCTCCCTCCTGCTTGCTTTTACTCGCTTCCTTACATAAACATTCTCACTGGTCAGGCATGTTCTGCAGACATTTTCCATTCCACAGTGACTTATAGTGGTAGCCAAATCTACAGATTTTCCCAAATATTTCTAAGTGTGTAAGGATAACTGTGAGCTTCCAGGCATAGCTAGCTTGTTCTACGCTGCTTCCAAGTTTACCTGATTAGCTGTTTTGCACTGTGTTTGAGGAAATGAGCATGTTTTGCAAATGCTTATGTTTGGTTAGGAAAACAATGCCCAAAGAAGAAAGCACTTGATCTGGAAGCAAAGCTACTTGCAAGCTATGAGTTAAGGGACAACTTTAGCATGTGCTGCATGTCAGGCACTGGGTCTAAGGTCTAGCCTTCACAGAGCTCAAAACTCACAGGCAGACTGAGACATGGGGTCTCACTGCTGGAAGTCACAACATTACAAAGCTCGGGTATGATTGACTCTTCTTCAATGAAAGCTTGTCAGTAATAAACACTGGTCCTATATATATCTTGAACATACTATAACAGTTGATGCTGTCGATCTGACATCTAGAAGACACATCTTTGGGTGCACATGAGAGATTCTCTAGATTAAGGTTGACCTCTGGGCATGATTGTTAGAGATTTTCCTGGCTGTATAATGTGATAAGAAAACTCAGCTAGTTGTGGGCAGGTACTGGATCAGGATGGCAAGGGCAAACTGAGCAGCAAGCATGCATGCATTCATGGTTCTCTGCTTCTCTTGTGCATGTCATGTGATCCATTGCTTTGGCTTTCTGTTGCTATGACTCCCCTACCACAATGGACTATGATCTAGAATTGTGGGCTGGACAGGTATGTTATTACAACAATGTATAATGAAAAGAAAATAGATGTTCAGGGTTTTGATTGACAAAGATAGATGGGAACAGTGTGTAAGATGCATGGGACCCAAGATTAGAAAGCATAAGGTTTGTTTGGAGTATGCAGATTCTTCTAGAAGAATGAAACCAATTTGACCATTGTGCATATTTCAATTGATTAATTTGAGGAAAGATAAAGGGCGGGAAGAAAGAAGGAAAAGGGAGAGAAAGGGAAGTATATGTGCCATGGCAAATGTTGGAGTAAGAGGACAACTCCGAATAATCTGTTCTATCCCTCCACCATGTGGGAATGGTGGGGATCAAATACACATCCCCAGGATTTCACTCGGGTCGACACTGAAATGGTCCCGCCAACCCAATGGTATATTTTAGTGCAACGGGGAATTTGGATTTCAAGGATGGTATGTATGAGTTTGGCATCTGTGTTCATGAAGGAAATTGATCTACACATTTCTTTGTTTTCATGCTAATTTTATTAGGTTTTATTACCAAAGTATCACTTTCCTGGTGGAGTGTTCAGGATTTTTACCTCTCTTTCAGTTTTCTGAAAGGGCATGAGGAACACTGGGGCTAGACCTTCATTTAAAAGGATTTATCAGTGATCTGACTCAGCCCTGGGGTTTATTAGTTTCTGTGTTGTCACTGCTACTGTTTGTTTGTGTTTAATTTTCTTTTTCCTTCAGTGGTGTGAGACTACTACTACTGCTTGATCTTCATCATTTGTTCTTGATCTATTTAGGGTTTTTATAACCTTTTGGATTAATTTTGGAAGTTCATATAGATTTAAAAATTTATGCATTTATTTCAGATTTTAAAATTCATTACAACAGGAGTTCTCTAAACCTTTCCTATAAACTTCAATAGTGTCTCTGTTGTAATTCTTACTTTTCATCTCAAATTTAATTAGCTTTCAAGTTTTTTCTACTCTTTTCTTTTGGTTAGCTTGATAAGAGCTTGTTGATCTTTATTTTTTTCTCCTTAAAAGATCCAGCTCTTTACTTTGCTTGTCTTCATTTTCCTGTTAGTCTTCATTTAATTAGATTTATTATTTTGCTTTCTAATTATTCTATGACTCTGTGGTACATCATTAGGTTGTAAACTCAAGAATTCTGATTTTTTTAAATACAGGCACATGTAGCTGCACCCTTTCCCCTTTGAATCTTTAAATTCTGTGCTTTGTACTATTATTGGACAGTTAAGTACATTTAAATGCCAGGTTGTGAATGGAAGGTGTGTATTAATTCATTATATTCTTATTTTTTCTCAATACTAATGGTTTCAATTATTTTGTTATTTTATTTCTCCTTTATTCATCTTAAAAGTTTTCTTGTATGGGGCTGGAGAGGTGACTCAGGGGTTAAGCCTCTGCTTTGCAGGCAGAAGGTCCTGAGTTCAGATCCTAGACCCCACGTATAGAAGCCAGGCGGAAGCGGGGGCAATCTGTGTTTCTGCACACACGCACAAATTGAATAAATAAATAAATAAATAAATAAATAAATAAATAAATAAATAAATAAATAATATCTGTAAAAAAATTAGAGAACAATTGGCAGGTAGCTTGTGAAGGGACACCAGCTAAATAAGAGGATGCTAGCAGTCCAGAGATGTGTCTTGCTCTTCTCTAGAAGTGCAATTGTTATGTATTCTGCTTCCATCTGGTCTAGGGATTTGTGACCACTTCACTAATCACCAAATATTCCGACATGTATTGAAATGTTGCTCGGTATGGGATAACTCATAGATCATAAAACTGATCTACTACATCTATGATACTACTATATATTCTAATGTTTATATCTGTTTTCCACTTACATTTTCTCTACCACATGTCCCTTTTCTCCAACATTTCCATTGTTTCTTCTTTCTCCAAACCTTAAACCATTCCTTCTAATACTGAGAAAGTGACTTCTTTTTATTCCTTTATGACTCAATTTTTTAAACATTTTTTATTATTATTTCCGCTTATACAAACTTAATTGGTACACCGGTTCTCTCCCTCCTTCCACCTCCCCCCCTCCCCTCACCCCTCCCTTCCCATCCCCCAGTGCCTCCCCCCCTCCAAACCCCGGAGAATCCTTTAATGTGCATGCCAGACGCTCCTCTGGGCCCTCCTCTCCAATGACATACGAGGACCCAGTGGCATTTCCCTGAACCCTTTCCTGTGTTCCCCTCAAGCATAGGAACACTACTGTGGCTGTCAATTCCTTGCCTCCAAGGATCTTGGTGCCTTTAGCAAATGCTAGACTTTGTGGGGTCAATAGTGTGTGAGACATTGTGCAGGGCATGCAAAGTCCAATTATGATTGCTTCGGCCCTAACGTGTGTGGAGTATCTTGCATATCATTGTTCCTCCCATCCTTGTGCTCTTACAATCTTACCGCCCCCTCTTCCGCAAATTTCCCTGAGCTTCAGGATGGGGAGAGATTAGTCTGGCCTAGTTCTAGGTGGTTGATCTAGAGTGTGACTCAATTTTTAAGAGTAAGTGGGTATGGGATAATAATTTATCTTTCCTGTTTAAACCTCTGAAGGTCCTGGGAGTTCATTCCATGTCTATTTTCTCAAGGTTGTCCAGTACTGTCACAATTCCAACATACCAAGTCTTATTCTCTTCTGTATCCCAGAAGTTTTTTAGGATCTTGTCCAAGAAAGATCTTGCAAGAAGGGATTAACAGCCACAATAATGTTCCTATACTTAAGGGGAACACAAAAAAGAGCTCAAGGCAATGCCACTGAGTCCTTACACCTCATCAGAGAGGAGGACTCAGAGGGAAGTTTGACATGCACAGTGAAGGGTGCTCCAGAATGGAAGGGGGGAGGGGGCACTGGGAAAAAGGAAGGGGGAAAGGAAGGAGAAAAGGAAGGAGGGAACAAGAGGGTCCAGGGAGGGGTGGAGGGAGAGAGGGAGGGGAATGGGGTACTTACCAACTTTGTATGAGTGGAAAAAAAGAAATAAAAAAAAGAAAGATCTCGCAAGAAACGTTCTTCTTCCTTTGCTTCCATATGCACTGTGGTGTCAGTCCTCGTACCCACCTAGAACTTCTCTGGGCTGTTCATATATCAACCTAAAACAGTGTATCCTATATTTCTGATTTCTTTTGTGTTCCTTCGACAGTTCACCACATTCCCAGTCCAGATTCAAGCATTCTCTTTGTGACAACATAAGAATCACAGTCAGATTCTCCTCCCCAACCTACAGAGTTGAATGTGATGATATTTTATTCTGTCAGTTTGCCTGTGCCAGCAGCACCTACAATCCTATCTGGCCTCAGCTGTAAATTATCATGTGGTCCTTTTCGTTGCTTCAGTGACAAGTCACCCTCATCTCCCACACAGATGCTGCGTGAACCCACTCATGAATCTCTGTGGTGGAAAATGTGGTGCTTCCATTTGAAAGCTTCGATCCATTCTCTGAAAATTTTAGACATTTGGGGGCTGACTGCAGTGTAACTCCACATACTGAAGATTTAGCGTACTACTCTGAGATTTCCAGATACTCCTACCATTGACAGTGCAGGATTTTTTTTTCCATGCTCAAAGGCTCATCAGAGACAGAAGATAACACATGTTCTCTTTGAATTCCCCATCACTATAGGTACACTGACAATCTTTAGTTCTTCCTGAATGGACCTCAGGCTATGTGGGTTTGCTAGAGTGCTGCATCCCAAGAATATGCATACAGTTCACAGATATGAATGTAGTCCAGCAAGAACACTGTCTTGCCTCAAGCCAGCAGACAAATCTACACATCATATGGTCAGGTTTGACCTATTAAACCTGATAAGGAACAAGTCACCAAGCTTTCTCTGGTCATAGCTTGAAACAGGGGCCTAGGAAATGTGCCCTCAATGTTTGTTGATTATTTTTATCATCACCGAGAACTTAGAGGAGAGGACATGCAGTCCATCTTGGTGTAGAAAACATATGGTCACATCATGGCAGCAGTCAGGAAGCAGAAAGCAGAAACAGAAGAAAGACTGTGCTCTAATCCTCAGTAGCATACATCTGTCAGTTGGAACCGTGTCCAAATATCCCATAATAAGTTATCCATATCATATTATAGTTAAAATGCCAAGACTATAGAACTAAGAATATATAGTGAAAGTTGTATGCTAGAAATGCCAAGTCATAAAGGCAGACTCGCCACAATAGCGGTAGATACACAAATGACCAAAAAAAGCTTAGAATGATGTATTGCAAGACCTAAAAGAAAGTAGTTTCCAACTAAGGTTACTATGTCCTGCAAAGTTGTTCTTTGAAATTAAAGGAATCAATAAAAACATTCTAGGGTAAGCTAAAGCAATTCCTGAGTAATAAAGCAGCATTACAGAAGAAAAATACACATAATTATGAAAACAAGGCAAAGACTGAATCTCATTGGAAAATAGTTAAATAAAAGGCAGGTAGGAAAAATCAAACATCATTAATTCAGCATACAAGAAAACTTTTTTTAAAATTTTTACTATTTATTCAATTGTGTGTGTATGTGTGTGTGCACGGGTATGTATTGTATGTGTCTGTGTGTAGAACCACGGACGAATTTGGGAACCACCATGGACCTCCTCCACCACCTCCTTGTTTACTCTGCCCTGGATTCACAGGCTCCGCCCTACCAGGACCAGAAATGCAGGCTGCCCCTGCTTCCGCCTGGCGACTGTACGTGGGGTCTAGGATCCGAACTCAGGACCTTCTGCCTACAAGGCAGAGGCTTAACCCCTGAGCCACCTCTCTAGCCCCATCTCTAATCATTTTTGAGCCAAATGCTTACTCAGGCAGGACTCAGTTCATGGGCCCAGATGCATGGGGTCAAATGCAAGGCTTCTGTTGAGCAGGGAAAAGGGTTTTTCCTTTATCCCATAAGGTAAAGAAGAGAGATGGTGACAAGCCAGGATGATTGTGTGAGGGAACTCAGCAGATGTGCTTAGCCACCGGCATGCAGACCATGCTGAGGTGTGTGTGTGTGTGTGTGTGTGTGTGTGCATGTGCGTGTGCGTGTGCCTGTGTCTGTGTCTGTGTCTGTGTCTGTCTGTGTCTGTGTCTCTGTGTGTGCCACAATAGAGGTTAGGTTCTACTCTGCAACTGTCCTACAACCCCTAACTTCATAGCACTACTAATTTCCCCCACACTGGTCTTCATAGCATCTGTTTCACAGACTCAGTATTTAGAGCTTGGTGCTAGCATTCAAAGGCATTCCTCACTCTGACCAACCACTATTTCCAGAACCCCATAAGTCATAGAGGTCATCAATATGAGAGATAACGTGTGTGTGAGAGATAACCAGCTTTGAACAAACCATTTAACTGTTCCTAGACTCCTTTTCTTGTCTGCAAAATGGGATTGATGCTATTTCCCTTGAAGAGGCATGAGAGGCATGAGCTTTAAAGAGGGCAAGGCAGGCAGAGTAATTGCCTTTATTAATCAAGCCTTCTCCTGAGGTCACTGGAATTTCATGAGGAGGAAATAAGACTGCAGTGTCTCATTCACTTCAGATTAGAAACACAAGCAGCTTTCAATGTCTTATTATGTACTCTAATGCAACTGATGTCTGACTTTGGAGGAGGAATACATGACTTGCGGTGACTGCCAAGTGCTGGTCTGCTCTTCAGGAGACTCGGCATTACCTGCTTGGCCACACATGAGAAATCCAACCAGCGCTTTTCCAGGTGCCATACTGAGGGTTGCTCTGTTAGACATGAGCTCAAATCAGACCTGGCCATATAAGTTTTGGTACTCAGTATCCAATGCAAATTCCCAGGAGTCGCCACAGAGCAATAAGAGAACATTAGAGCCAGCATAAGGCCCTGAGCACTACACCAGCCATATCCTTAAGAAGAGGGCTAGCTGCCCCAACCCATCCCATGTGCCTTGACTCTGTCAAGGAGAAGTGCAGAGAAAAGTCATGCTTTCTCCTGAGGTTGCTGGGTGGGCATGACAGGATTAAGCCTGCATGGTTACCGATAAATGGCCATCACACAGCTTAAGGGAACAAAGAGTCTACTTTCTTACGACAGTCCAGTTACAGTTCTCAGTCCAGCTTGACGGGAGAGCATACACCAACACCAGGGCCGAGGGAACTGGCCACACCATCACCACATAATGGCTAAAATATGGACAATCCTTACTTGCCAGACCAGCACATTTGGCCAAGTATACAGAAGGATGCCAACTCTCTCAACCTGCTCTCGGTGATTTATTCCAGGACCTAATCCTACCCACCATAGGCTGGGCCTTCCCCATTAGCTAGACAATCTCCTTCAGGTTTGCTCTGGGCTTGACTCAACCACTAATTCCCTACAAATGTGCCCAGAGCTCAAACCCTCAACAGTCAAGTTGACACCTGTGTCTAACCATGACATCAGGGGTAGAACCCAGGCAGGTGGAACTTCAAGCAATGTAGCCCTGCTTGACAACTGTGCAGTAATCTGCTTTGAGTAACATTTATGTTGCCCAAGAGAGAAAGCTGATTTTAGATTCTAAATCAGATTCAGTTCATGGCTGGTCAACTCTCTTGCTTGGAGCCATGGGGAGGCAGTGCTCATGGTGGAAATACAGGGCAGAAGAATCTCCTTTCCTTGTGACACTAAAAGATACACATAGAGAATGTGTATGTGTGTGTGTGTGTGTGTGTGTGTGTGAGAGAGAGAGAGAGAGAGAGAGAGAGAGAGAGAGAGAGAGAGAAAGAGAGAGAGAGAGAGATCCCAATGCCCTTGGTCCCCTATCAAGAACCCGTGACCCCATTGATGATACCCCATCTCCTAAATTCTGCACCAATTCTCAATAGTACCATTGTTGGAACCAAGATTTTAACACAGAGATCTTCAGGAGGCATTTCACACCCACCATAGCACCACTGCTCTTAGTTTTTCTAATCATTCCAAGTGAGTTTCAGTCCCCCAAGCTTGCACACCACACACTGCCTCGGTGGCCTGCTTAGACTTGGTCCCAGTACCTTCAACCTAGACCCACGGTATCCCAACAGTGACCATTATCCTCAGGACACACTCCCTGGTGATCTGTAAGTTAGCAACAGGAGGAGGAGGCCTTCCTTTCTGGAATTCTTGGGTAAGGTGAGGAAAGGAATGGTGGAGACTTACAAGACATACATATCTACCAGCCTGTGTACCTCTGCAAACTGCTGGGAGGCAAGGACAAACTCAGACTAAATATTGTTTCCAAACTTTTAGCACAATTTGATAATGCTTAATAAATGTAATAATAGCAATAATAAAAATAATTTATGTCTTTGTTTTTACTCTTTCAGTAATACAACTTTATTGTATTTTACCAAAATATTAGTTTATTCTGCTTGGGAATCACAAAAGATAAGAAAAATGAAACGAACTAAAGCAAAGCAAAATAATGGTTACTTCACAACATGGATAATGACACAAACAGCCCATCCAAGTACTGTCATGGAAATCAGAAGACCAAGGTGACTACTGGCAAATATCCAGTGGGGGTTCATTGAGTAACGTTGAAGAAATTGTGGAACATGCCCTGATGTTCCTGAATACATGGCAGCTCTTTCAGTGTGGCCACTCTGCATTGTCATTTCCAGATCTATTCATTGCATTTATCACTTTTGTCACTGTGATTAAAACAAATCTGAAATTAACAACATAAATAACAGCATTGTACTTTTTAAGCTCTTTAAATTTGTTCATTTAATGTGTGTGTGGGGGGAGGGACCTGGGATCTGAACTCAGGACCATTCTGCTTGGGAGGCAGAGTTTCAACCCCTAAACCATCTCTCCAGCCTAGGAGTTATACTGTTAAAGAGCAAAGATTTCCAGTTCCTAGTCATCTCGCTCCATCGTGGTGGGCCCCAGTGAGGCAGACATCACAGCAGTGAGGAAGCAGAAAGACAGAGAGGAGGGGGTTAGAGACAGCCTATCCCTTTGGAAGCCACCACTGATCTGCTTCCTCTAAGTAGGCTGCACCCCTTCCTGGTACAGTCAGCTGTGCACTCATCAATGGATTAACCCATTGGTAACGTTGTAGCTCAGCACCTGGAAACTGTGAGCCTGATTTTTTTATGGGGGGGGTGCGATCTAAATTGTAACAACTATGTTCAAAAATTTCTCCTTTAACTGCTATGTATCACCATGTTTAGATCTCTAATGCTTCTTTTATTAAGGCCCAAACTGTGGCACTTGTATTTTCTAATGATATTGATATAGCAGATACTATTGATATTAGAACATTGATTTCTTATCTTGCAAAAATGGTGGACTCTCATTAGTTCTAACAGTTTGTCTAATGTGCTTAATGTTTTTTAACAGCCATAGCATTTAAAAAGACATTTATTTGTGTTTCTTCCTGAACAATCATCTTCATCATTTCATTTCTTCTTTATATGAAATGTGACAGTAATATCTTCATGTTGTTTCCTTTTTTTGTCTATAAACCAAAGCTGCGATGGGCTTTGACATGGTCATTTTTTTAGAAGTGAAGGGTTTCAGGGCTGCGAATGAACTCAGTCAGTAGAGTATTTGCCTAGTATGCACAAAACCATCGATTGTATCGTCTGTGTCACAGAAAATCCAGTATGATATAGGTAGAAGTTCAAGGTCATCCTTACATCCTTACATCCTTACATCCTTACAACCTTAAGGTCTTCCTAGACTACAATGAAATCTTATCTCAAAAAAAAGATGTGATGGTCATTTTTTAAATAACAGTTATCTAGACGTTATTAAATGCTTCTTATGTGCCTGCAGAGATTCCCTCCACTGATCTTCTTCCCGGCCACATGGGTGTGGTAGGTGATAGTGACAGCCTTCATGATGTATCCTGGGAGCAAAAGCGTCTTCATCATCATCTGCTATTTTTGCTGTTTTTATTCATTGTTTTGACATCCACTTAGACAGACTTTATTTGGTTTATCTAAGTTTCTGAAGACTCTTTCTTTAGTGTTGCTACCCACTTTTGGTGTTCAAATTATAGCTCAAGTGGGCATTTGTTCACTTCTCCTCATCTCTGGAATAACTCATGGAGGAAATAGATTATCTATGATTCCCCAGACTGCCTGAGAGAATGAGTAACCTACAAAAGTTTGCTGAGCCTGTTTCACCAATTTATTTTCAAAATATCAGCACATTTAGCCATTTTGTTTCACCAGCAATTTCCTCATCCATAAACGGCACCTTCACTTTCGCTGAGTATCTCATTCATTAATATTTTTATTTATCACTCTTGTGACTCTTGGGAATTGGTTCTTTCCTTCTACTATGTGGGTTCTAGGGTTCAAATGTGGGTCTTCAGGCTTGGTAGCAAGTGCTTTTTCCCACTGAGCCATCCCATCAACCCTTGAAACTACTATTCTTTTAGACCTGGCAGCAACCTGGAATGTTTCCTGAATATGGTGTCTCTGGATCCCTAAGGATACCAGCTGTGAATGGAAGTTGTCACCTCCCTTCTCTTAAGAAGTTGACTGTGCTCAGATATAGTGGGAAAAAAATCAATGAGAGGATAAAGGGGAAAAGCACCAACTGTCAAGTGCTGTCTTCCTCTCTGGTCTTGTTTATTATTATTTGAGGAGCTAAGAAAGCCCACCTGATAAGCAGACATCTGGGTCTCAGTTCATACACATTGGTGCATGCTGCCGCTATACTCTGCTGCTTTCTCATTTGATGTGTGTGTGTGTGTGTGTGTGTGTGTGTGTGTGTGTGTGTGTGTGTGTATGTGAATGTTTTGCTGCAGTGGCTGTGATTTCTTTTTTCTTTTCTACTGTATTGAAAAGAGAAGCATGTGATTTGTCTCTCAGCATAATCATAAGTGTAAAAAATAGAGCGACAATTAGAACAGAGCCAGGTTTGTGTTTTTAATGAGGACGAAGTCAGCCCTTCCTGCCCTTTTACTCCAGACCTGAGGTAATAGTTTCAGGGTTTCTGTGAATCACACTGTTGTATGAGTGTTGTTCTAATTGCATTTAGGAGACATCCTTTGTATTCAATTCACAGACTTGCTCCCTCCCACCTCCTCCTGATCCAGTGACAGCTGTCAGCTCCTAGAAACATTATCTGGTGGTCCTGCTTTCTCTTCCAGGCAGCAACCCGATCTTCGCTTCAGCCACACTTTGTTTGGTTGGGGTTTGTGAATAAAATTGTTTGAACCATTCACCATTTAGATGGGCCTAGAGACTTTTTGCCAGAGAAAATTAAGTTGAGAACCTGATGTGGAAGAGCTGATTCTGAGACTTCCAAAAAGATAATGCTCATTTTAGGAGATAGAGCCTGCTAGGCGTGGCTCCTAGAGGACATGCTGGCCTCTTCTGACAACTCTGTCCCCATGTGCCATGGAAGACATATCTGCATGGTAGAGATGCTTTGCAACATTCCCAAGGGACCTGGAGGGACAGCATAGGTACAGAAATGAGGAAACCTCTTCCTGTTTGGCATCTTTTACTGGTGTTCCACCCCTTGATCCAATTGGCTGTTGGCTGTTCTTAACTGTACTGAGAGAAAAGCTTCCCATTGGCTGCCTGGAGGCTGCCTTGGGCTTTTTAAGTCAAGTGTGAGAAATGAACATCCCCACTTGGGATGACTGACAACTAGAGTTGCAATTTCTCTGGCCCTTCTGAATGTCCATGGCCTTAGCCAGACATGTAGAAAAAAGGTGATGAGCAGATAATAAAAGAGAGAGTCATTGCTTCCTTTCTGTGCTTGGCAGGCCAGTGACCTGCAGTAACATGTGACACAAGCTTGTTCTTTTTTTTTTCACTTAATGTAACATCAAGTGGCTCACAAAAGGAAATTTTCGACATGACTAATAACTTAGCTTGACACATGGTGAGCAGAATTTTAAAGCTAATCCCCCAAAGTATCTGTTCCTAGGTTATTCAATGAAACACTAAATGCTGCACTAGAGGAAGGGGTGTTGTAAATGTAATTAAGGTTCCAAGTCTGTTGACTTTCAGATATGGAGATTATCCAAACTGATGTTTTCTCTAGTATATAGCACTAAAGGGAAGTTAAAGAGATTTAAAACTGTCTATAGACATAGTAAGAGATCTCCATACTATGACTGTAACTAAACCAGGCCAACAACCTGAATGTGGCTGGCAGCGGATTCTCCCAGAGCCTCAAATGAGAGCTCAGCTCATTTGTGTCTTGAATTAAGATGTGGAAAACACTGGAGTCAAGCAAGCTTTATTCAGTTTTTCTACTGAAGGAAACAGCAAAAGAAGATATTGTCCATGGCTGCTAAATACACAGCAATAGATAATGAGTGTAGGCAATCTCTGCTTTGCCCTTCTGGTCCCAAGCACTCTAGAGCTTCCTGAGGTCAATGTGATATTTTGTCCAGTTGGTGAGAATAAATCCTGTCTTGACTGCATATTGCTTGGTAGGTAATATGATGCTTAATAAAATGGTTTCTGTCCAGAAGAGCTGAGATGAACTCCAGGTACAGATACAGCAAATCTATTCCTCCAATTGAGTCACCACACCCCTTCCCCAACTCTCCGAGGGACAGAGTCTCTGTCAAGGGTCGGCCATCAAATCTCCCATTTACAGGGGCAATTTTATCACCAAGACTGCTGAAGGATGCCCTTGTCTGATAAGCTAGGATCTGTTCAATACAAAGGGAGCAGAGGCAATACATTAATTCTCAGGCCTGCGATTGATTTTTCGAAAGTTCAGGTACTGCTAATGTGGGAGATGAAATTACATCATGTCAAGCAGCTGAGACCTATGGCCAGGCAGCCCCACTGCCGGACGCTGTGGCACAGGAGACTGCACTAACAGGCAGCTCGGGGCTTCTCGGCAGCTGCCCAGAAACCAGCACTGAAAAAGTCTCTGGGACATCAGAGACCCTACATTAATCACCTGGAACCAGACCAGCCAAATCTCTCTCCATCCT
Source organism: Typhlomys cinereus (assembly GCA_023101885.1). NCBI lineage: Eukaryota > Metazoa > Chordata > Mammalia > Rodentia > Platacanthomyidae > Typhlomys > Typhlomys cinereus. The sequence continues at coordinate 736,257 of JALPQD010000305.1, read as the reverse complement.
AAAGCTCAGGGAAATTTGTGGAAGAGGGGGCGGTAAGATTATAAGATCCTAAAGATTGGGAGGAGCAACGATACGCAAGATGCTCCACACAAGTTAGGGCCGAAGTAACCATAATAGGACTTTGCATGACCTGCACAATGACTGACATGTCAATGACCCCCCAAAGTCTAACATGGATCACAAGCACTAGGATCCTTAAAGACAAGGGATTAACAGTCACAATAGTGTTCCCATTCTAAAGGAGGGCCCAAGAAAGGGCTCTGGGCAATGCCACTGAGTCCTTACACCTCATTAGAGTGGAGGACTCAGAGGAAAGTTTGACATTCACACTAAAGGATGTTCCAGGGAATGGGAGGGGGAATGGGGACATTGAGAGAAAGGGAAGGAGGGAAGTGAAAGGAAGGGGAAAAGGGCAGGAGAGTGCAAGGGGGACTGGGGAGGGGTGGAAGGAGAGAGGGGACCAGGGTACCTATTAAGCTTGTATGATTGGGGAAAAATAAATAAATATAATAAAATAAAATAAAATAAAAAGAAGTCTCTGGGAAAGAGATCATTTCAGACAGCGAGAGAGAGAGTTGCATACAGAGCCAAACTGAGGAAAGGCATGAGGTAGTGGCAAGGTAGGAAATTCTTCCAGAAAGATGGAAAGTTTCTGTGCATGTTTCATAATAATGAAATAGCAGGCATTTTTGCATATGTATGTGTACATGTGCATGCATGCACATGTGTGTGTGTGTGTGTGTGTGTGTGTGTGTATACAAGACTAGATTTGAGTGTGCTTGTGAAGGCCCAAAGGTGACATTGGGAATCATCATGCATCATCCTGCATTACTGAACATCCTTATTGCTTTGTTCAGAGGTTTTCCAGGCATGGTATTCGAAGGCTGGAATCACAGGCCACTGCTATAGCTTACTGGCATTTTTTGGTCAAACTTTTTTTAAACATGAGATCTGAACTCAGATTCTTTTGCTTGTGAGACAGAGACTTTAACATCTGAGCCATATCCCTAGCCCCTGAAATAGCAGTGGTAGTTAAGTTTGCTTAATGTCACTTGTTCTGCCTCAACACAATGGCACTGTGAACTGCTTCCTGGTCTCCACCCCCATAAACACATGCCGAGGTACACACACACACACACACACACACACACACGCGCGCGCACACATGCATGCATGCACGCACATGTACACACACATGCACTCATGCATGCACAAACACACACATGCACATATCACTAGGCATGCACACACATATGCACAAATATACACACTCCCATACATGCAATGCATATACATGAATGCACACATATAGACATTTGTGTGTGCACACACATGCACATGCATGAGAAGGCATACACACGTACACACATTTCTATGCATGCACACACACATGCACACACACAAATACACAAACTACTTTTTCCTTTCTATCCTTGATCTTAGTCACACCCCACCTCACTTGGTCCTACCTTCTGCCTTGCTCCCTTTCAATTCCCTGCCTATGTCAAGATTTTTTTCCTTTCATCAGAAAACAGAGTTCTGTTTGGATCTAGTGCAGACCAAATGATGGTTGTTCCCTTTAAGAGATGCTTTCTCTTAAAGATGCTTTTTCTTTAGAGCATGATGCTTTCTCTTAAAGAGCAAAGAATTAGGAGCAAGTCAAGTTTGGCCAAAATCAGAACCCAGACACAGTCATTTTCTGTCTCATTATCTATAATAGCAAAGAACTGGATACCACTGAGATGTCAGACAATATAGACTTGGTGAAGAAAATTGTTGATTATCACCTCCAAGGAATATTATGCAGCTATTAAAAATGATAATTATGAATACAATGTTATGACATATAAAAGGCTTGCAATATAATAGCAAGTAAAAAGGCTGAATATGAAACTGCAAATAATCTGTAATTACAGAAACATTAAGAAAATGCATACAAGTGGCCAAGGCCTGGGAGACAATGTGGGCTAGAAAATGAGTTCTTGTGGACTCGGATGCAGAGATTATGTCAATTTTTTCTTTTTAAATTTCCTGTAATGTTGTTTAATGGTGCCATAATACTGTTGTTACAGAAAATAACTGCTGAAGGGAACAAAGGAGCATCAGAAAACTCAGACTGCTTGCAGCGGCCTAGATCACAGATGTCACAAAAAGGGAGGCCTTGAAGCAGCTCACGAGGCCAGCCACACAGTCCCTGCTAGCTCACCCCTCACCTCTGCCATTGGAGCTCCAAACCCTGCTGTCATCCTTACATGTCTGTTGCTCTCCACGGTGTCCATGACAGGGTTGTGCACTTAGCAAATGTTGCCTTTGTCCTCCAGCACAGGACAACTCTGGATGCTTCTGGTAGCTCCTCACCTCAGGGACGAAAGCCATCACCTTCCACATCCCTTGTTAAAGGGGTTTAGTCTTCTTTCCTTCTGTCCATTCCCACCTGGGCTCCCAGTCCAGGCCACATCACTGCAAACCAATGAGCCACCTGCCTTGGCTCACCCTCATCTCCACCTTCAATGGCAGGCAGCATGGAAAGGTCCAACTTGGGCTTGGCTCAGGAATCCCTCTTGATTCCTTGATTGTGACAGTGATTAGCTATACATGTTTAGGCAATGTACCAACTAGATCTACCTATCAACCTGACAATTGAAGGCTGAATCTCTTTTTTTGCGAGTGCACCCTTGGGTGACTTCCGGAATCATCCTGGATTGCTTCTGCCTCTTTTTTGCGTCTCTCTAGGATTTCCCGGGCTCTGCCCACTAGGGCTGGAAGTGCAGACTGCTGCATTTTCTGCCTGGCATTTTTACATGGGACCTAGGATTCAAAACTCAGGACCTTCTGCTTGCGAGGCAGAGTCTTAACCCCTGAACCATATCTCCAGCACATCTGTGAGGAACTAATCAAGACAACCCCTGAGCATTTGAAGATTGTATAATTGATGTGGAAAGATCCAGCCCACAGTAAGTGAGACCATTCCCTGGACAGGTGAATAAGATGGATAGTTCAGAATTTGGGGCATAAACTGAGAAGTCTCTCTCTCTCTCTCTCTCTCTCTCTCTCTCTCTCTCTCTCTCTCTCTCTCTGTCTGTCTGTCTCTCTTCTTGCACTCATTTTCAAGATGGTAAGTTTACTTAATACATTGTACTCTCCAATACAGAGGCATTGGGAGCTACTTCCTGGTCTGCACCCCATAAACACATACTCATGCACAAACGCACACACACACACACACACACACACACACACACACACACACACACACTGCTTTGTCTCAGTAGTCATGCCCTATGTCATTTGGTCCTGCCTCCTGCTTTGCTTCCTTTCAGTTAACTGTCCATATCAAGAGCCATTACATTGTCATATTTTGGCATAATTTGGCAGACTTGCAGTCTGGCAAGTGAGGTTTGCACTCTCTCAGCAGTCATGGTGTGGCCAGTTCCCTCAGTTGGTATGGACTCTCCTGTCAGCTGATCATGTATAACCAAGAATCATAGGCAAGAATATGCCCTTTGTTCTCCTAAGTGTGTTCTATATTTGTTCGGCAATGAGAAGAGGAAACTAACATAGCACATAGTATTGTGTGAAGACTGGTTATTAGTTACTTTTCAACTTCTTGTCACAATACCAATACCAAAGCAAGTTGAGGAAGGACTTATTTTGGTCCACTCATAAGGTAAGAAGAGCATGTTGGCGAGGCCAACTGTGGTAAACATGTAAGGCAGATGGTCACATGTTTCATTCACAATCAGGAAGCCTAGATAGGCTCGATTCACTTTCTCTTTTGCACTCAAATGCTAGTGCTCAGCTCTTGTTCAGTTTCATACAGCCTGACATCTCAGCTCACTGCAGAGTGCCATCCACAGGGATTTGCCCTCATCTCTCATCAGTCCTTGTCTGTCTTGTCCCCCTTCCCCAAGCTCTACTGACTGCCAAGCAGCCATGAATGCTACCTTGGGTCTGGGGGGCTGGTGCAGTGTTGAGTGGGAAACACAGGATAGGCCCCTGCTTTTGTGCTTCGATAGCCTCACAGTTGCACATCCCACTGATGCAGGGCAACTGTGGAGTTCCTCAGAGAGTGGACACTGGGTAGCACTACCAAATGCTTCTTTTCTCCAAACAAATGACAATTGAGTATTCATTCTCTGACCTGATATAGGACATAGATCATCCCCACTTCACATCTTTATGTATTCACACCTCAGCTCTGCACACCTGTGCAAACTCCCAGCTCCCCACTAGGAAGGGGTAGGGCCTGAGATCCTAGTGTGTGTCCTACAAATGCAGCCACAGACACAGCACTGGGGAAGGTTCACTGAACAGAGCTAAAGCTCTGATGCAGCCAGGCAGCCTCATGCCCAGGAACCCCGCTGAGCCTACTTGGTACAGCAAAACTTTGGACAGCCCCAGCAGGGATTAGAAAGTTGTCAGCTCTTAGCACAGCAGGCTGCCAGCCACCTCCAGCCTCCAGGTTTTAACTTGGAGGCTGCTCCAGGGAATTGGGTCTCCCGCAGTGAAGGTGATCGCTCACATCTCAAACTTGAGTACAGTACTATCAGCAAAGCCTACTGCCCACAGGCAAGGACTACAGGATTGTGTCCTGCAGGGAGAGATGGACGTTTTGGTGAGCTGGTGCTTGAGGTAACAGTATGCCTGCTTCAGCCTCCCAACCATGAATGCTGGGATTCTAGGTTCAGCCAACATACTCAGCTCTAGAGGACTCTTAAGGATGACTCTGGATTGCTACATATTGAATTCCAGGGCAGCTGGGGCTACAATGTGACACTTTCTCTTGAAAATATGATGATGATGGTGGTGATGATATTATTATTATTATTATTATTATTATTATTATCATCTACCTCCCTAATGGAGAAAAGGCAAAAACCCTTTGGAAAGAAAAGGAACCCAGGCCTGGAAGCAAAGATGTATCCATAGACTGTCATCCAAGCCTGTCTGGGAGGGGACTGAGAAAGACAGCTGGGTCAAGAAAAAAGGTCATTCATCTTCTTGGCAAGTCCACCAGCAAGAGCCTCCTAAAGGGCATAGGACCGATAGCTCCACAGAACCCTGGGGGAAGAGCAGAGAAAAAGCTGGGGAAAGTAGTTTGATGTTTCAGTGATTGCTCAGCATCCTGAGACCCAGAATCGCATGCACACAGAGGAAAGAGGGAAGGAAGAAGGAAAGAAGGAAGAAAATGAAAGAGGGACGGGGGAAGAAAGGAAGAATAAAATGAAAGTGAAGGGAACAAAGGGAGAAAAGGAAGGGGAGGAAAGGGAAAAGAAAAGATAGGAGAGGAGAAGAGAGGAAAAGAGGGGGAAGGAAAGGGGAAGTGAAGGGAAGCAAAAGGGGAAGAAAAGAAAAGGAAAGGAGAGGCAAGATAAAAGGAAAGAAAAGGGGAAGGGAAAGGGAAAAGGAAGGGGGAGAAAGAGAAAGGAAGGAAAGGAGGAAGGAAAGGGGAAGGGAAGAACAAAGGGAAAAAATGGAGGAGGGAAGGAAATGGAAAGGAAAGGAAAGGAAAGGAAAGGAAAGGAAAGGAAAGGAAGAAAGGAAAGGAAAGGAAAGGAAAGGAAAGGAAAGGAAAGGAAAGGAAAGGAAAGGAAAGGAAAGGAAAGGAAGGAAAGGAAGGAAAGGAAAGGAAAGGAAAGGAAAGGAAAGGAAAGGAAAGGGAGGAAAAGGGAGGGGAGAGAAGACAAGGAAGGAAAAAGGGAAGAGAAGAAAAGGAAAGGCAAAAGAAAAGAAAAAAAGGAAGGGAAGGAATAAAAGAAAGGAAAACTAAAAGGGAAGGAAAGAACAAAAGGAAGGAAATGGAGGAGGGAAGGGAAGGAATGACCCAGTATCCCTGTGGCTGATGGGGAGTGCAAGAGTACTTGGCCTGCCTCTCCTCATATCAAGCTAGCCTGAAGGATCAAGAAGCACTAGAGAAAAACTGTCTGATGCTTGTTTCTCTGTTGTATTTTGATTTTTGTTGATTTTTGGTAAAGGGAGGCTTAAAAATTCCAAGGCTCTGAGTCTGAGCTTCTGCACGGCCATCTACTAGCATCCACTGGGCAAATTGTGGAAAAGTTGTCAAGATGTGCTGAGTCTCCATGTTCTCCTTAGCATGGCAGAAACAATGGCATCTCCTGAAGGAGTGGCAGAAGTTAAAGCAGATTTGCAATATAAATCACCATGGCAACAAATGACCATCAGTGTAATAGTGGCATGAGTATCAAGGAGAAAACCAACAGATTTCTGTTGGATTCAAGACCCACTTGTCAGAATGTTACTGTAAACTAGAAGAAGAATCTATAAAAAAGGAAGGAAAAAATCAATAGGGAAGTCAGCCAATAAACCTATAGGTAGGAAGACAATACATCAAAGTGCTTTGTTGGTAGCTGTTATTATACCCATAGAATGGGCACTTATAAGTGGAAATCTTTGTGTCTAAAGCTGGATTAGTGAAGAGAGAAGCACATATCAGCAGAGTGTCCTGAAGAGTTTCATAACATGGAGGCCTGAGTACCCACAGGAGTAGACAGATCAGAGTGAACCCTAGAGTCTATAGAAGCACATGGGCAGAAGGATGGGAGGGAGTGGGAAAGAATGGTGAAGGGGGGAGAAGGGATGGAGGGGAGGAGGGAGGGAGGGAAGCTGGGATGAATACCCAATCTGTTTGTAAAAGTAGAAAAATTTAAAAAGAAGAAAAAATAGGTTAAAGCAGACAGATCATCCTGGCTAAGACATATCTTGTCAAACACAAGCCTGGATACTGCTATGAAAGATTTATGTGAGATATACTTACTGATTTTGATTTGAATATTGCCCTAGTGTGAGTGAGCCTTGCCCATTTTGCTGTTGAAAGACAGGTTTCCAGATTGCAGCACCTTATCATGATCTCAGTGGGCCAGTTTCTTATGATAATCTTTCTCTCTCTCTTTCTCCATTTCTCTAAAGAAGCCTGTCCAATGTGGTAAAAATCCCCCAATATGGACTCAGACCACAGGTTGTATCATAGTTCATGTCAAAATAACAATTTGGTCGAGAGACACAGTTTAAACAGACACTTATTTATGAAACAGGTGGGACATTCGCTTTTCCCTACCAAATCACAGTGGACATGATGTCACTTTGGGATTTTTTTTTTGTCATGGGCTTCCCTAGAAAAGTCCACAAGGCCAGGAGAGGAAATATTAAAGTAAACTAAAATAGCAGAAAACAGTAGTATTATGATGAAATCAAAGTCTTTTGAAGATACAGACATTTATTAGAGTACAGAGATGGCAGCTCAAAGGGATCCCAGTGCCTCTGTTTCTGCTCCAGTGGTCCTGAAAGAACTGCAGCTTCCATGATGCTTAAGAACAAAAGGAATTTTACCATCCTGAGATGTGGCTGGTAGTTTTCCTTGGTTCTATTGCAACGAGGTCCTTGCCTATTCTGTAGCCATGATCCTGACGGGCAGCCTGTATTGAGCTCCACTGGTGGAGGGAAGACCCTGCATAAGCCAGAAGCAAAGGTAGATCCGAGAAAGAGGGATTCTTGCATTCAGATACTTTACTAATGAATAAGGGCCTCTCCCTGCATCCGAGACAGAATATCAGGAGTCTTGTTTTATCATAACTTCTCTTTACTTTACTCCTTGCTCCAATTCCTTAACTGGTCCTGTTGACTCCACTACCCAAAACACTCACCTCTTCTCTTATAACTCTGCTGCCTCTCTCCTCTTTCCTGGGTCAGTCAACACAAGAGAACTCTGAGTAGTTTACACAGGGAAAGCTTAACAGATTGAATCATTAACTAGGAGCTTCACAAGATGAAAACACTCAAAATATTTTTTTGCACAATATGAACCTATTTAATGCTTTTGAACTTCACTTAAAGCAGTTAAGATAGCATCGATCATTTTAAATCTCCATGCATTTTGCCATAGTTGAAAAATATAGATGTATACTGAAGATATCCAGACTCGGAAGACCACTTATTGTGATGGTCAGTGAGATGAATAACCCTAATGACCTGAGTCTCATCCCTAGAACCCATGTAAAGGTGGAAGGAGAGAACCAGCTTCACGAGTTATCCTCTGACCTACACATGTGTGCTGTGGTACAAAACCATACTCACAACACACACACACACACACACACACAAACACACACGCATGCACAATAATAGTAATCATGATAACAAGAGAAATACATATTGTGTTAATTTCTAATAGAAACGGACCTATATAAACAGGAAGATAGGAAAAAGAAAGCTAGATGTGTTGTCATACATTTATTTCTAACCCCAGAATTTGGGGAACTGAGACAGGAGTGTTACTGTGAGCTTTAAGCCAGCCCGAGTTACATAGTGAGTTGCAGACTAGCCTGCACTATAGAGTGAGATACTCTGTCTCCTACACTATCAAGTGAGATACTCTGTCCCCACAAATAAAGATATTAATGGATTATGGTGGCTGAGGACAGAGATGAGTGATGAGTGGATGCTAATAGGCACGATGGCTTTATAAGTTCATAAGCCTATTTAAAAATTATTAAATTATACAGTAAATAGATTGTGCACCCATAGATTTTATACCATTTAAATTAAATTACAACAAAAATAGCTTTTAAAAATAATTGGGCATTGGGGGGAGCAATGATTTGAAGAGTCTCCACACTAGTTAGGGCTGAAGCAATCATAATAGGACTTTGCATACCCTGCGCCATGTCCATCACACTATTGACCTCACAAAGTCTAACATTGGCTAAAGGCACCAAGATCCTTAGAGGCAAGGGATTGACGGCCACAGTAGTGTTCCTATGCTTAAGGGGAACACGAGAAAGGGTTCAGGGAAATGCCACTGGGTCCTTGTACATCATCGTAAAGGAGGACCAAGAGGAGAGTTAGGAATACACAATAAAGGACTCTCTGGGAATTGGGGGGGGGCACTGGGAGATGGGGAGGGAGGGAGGGGGAGCAGGAGGTTCGGAGGGAGGAGGAGGGGGGAGGGAACTGGTCTACCTATTAAGTTTGTATGAGCGGAAATAATAATAAAAAATGTTAAAAAAATTGGGCATGACACAGAGTTGGAGCATTTACTGACTAGTAATGAGTGAAAAGAACTATAATGAACATGAATCACAAATGTAAGCAGCCCCTACATGCTTGTCGATAAACATAGTCATTATTATGAAAAAAACAGTTTTCAGGGTCTTCAAGAACAGAAAAGTGGAACTGTCATAAAATCCCACTTCTGGGTCTACAAACAGAGGAAATGACATTTGTATGATGAAGTGCTCAGGTTTGCTGAAGCACGTAGCCACAAAATGGAGATGACTTAAGCATCTGTGAACCAGGCATGGATAAAGAAGTTGTGGTGAATGAGTGCAATGGAATGCTAACCCTGCCATAAAAAGAATGGAATCATGTCATTTAGAGCAATGCTCATGGTACTAGTGATTATTAAGTGAAACCAGTCAGATTCCAAAAGACAAATGCTACAAGATCTTTCCCTTATGTGCAAACTTAAGTACTATTATAGACAGTAGAGTTGGGTTTGTGACATACTTACAGCAAATGCTAATCATGCATAGGGATAAATTCTGTTATTCTAACAATCATATCATGTTTTTCAAAATTTCTGAAAGAGGGAATTTCAAATAGTCAAAGATATGAATGTTTTAGGTGACCTATTACAAATTATCTTGATTTAATAATTTTACACATGTGTATGGGTTAAAGCACATCGCACTCCATAAAGATATGAAATTCTTATGTCAATACAAATATATATATCAACTATACAAATTATCATTTTTCATATACCTGTTTGATCATATTAAAGCCCATTTCCCATTTTCAAAATTTGGATTGTTCATTTGGGTTTGTTATGGAGGCCTCAGCATTACACACACACACACACACACACACACACACACACACACACACACTGGGTATCAGCTTCCTGGCAGAAGTACAATTGGAAGACATCATCTTTCAATGTGCACGTTCCTTTCGCTGCTGACTTCCTGCTCTGTGCTGAAGCCTCCAATGCAACCCACTTGACTATCTGTGCTTTCGTTGCCAATACTTTCAACAACTTATTCAAAATCTCCTTGTTGCACTGAAACATGAAAACCCCACTCCCCATCATAAACATGCAGGGGTATTTTGACTCCCTCCTGTTTGGGATGACTTCATACCACTAATATCCTGTACTTCTCTAAGGAGGTGGAAGACAGAGAACTGTTTTCAATTTCTTTTTACTCTGAGGTCTAGAGTTTTTTTTAGAAGAAATAGCTCATGCAGAATCCCTTGACCTATGCTCTTCTTCTTCTCATCTCCCTCCCCCACACATTGAAAGATGTGCATAGAGGGTTGCTCAGGCTTAGAAGGTGAAAAATGAAAAACAACTGTTCCTAATTACTAGCTTTGTCAGGAACCAAAGTGCTTTATTGACCAGAATAGCTCTGGCCTTCCTTCTTAGTCTGTCTCTGAGTCACTGTACTATCAATAATAATGCCACCAACTTGTTGTCTTAATGGCTGTGGCCGATTGACTGTTTGCTGACCTGATTGATTACTTGATTCTCAACTCAAATCTGTCCCAAAATAGCACCTTCCAAGACGCACATGGCTCACTCCATGTGCTTTTAATGCAATCACTTCCCCTCTCTGGGCTGTGCTCCGCTTTCCAAGTTAATAGCTTTGTTGCGCGTGGGCATGGGGCCTTTAAAAAAAATACCGGAAGGATTGGTGGAGACTAAGGATAAATGTACCAAAGTGAGCATGTCCTGCTGACCCCCAGGTGTCCCTGGAGGCTTGCACTCTATCTTACTTACATGGATCTCTTAAGGACCTCCTAAAACAGAAGTGTGGGTGCTTGGCATGGTGTGGACCGGGGGTCTAAATCCGTGTGCATGATGCCGTGTGCATCATAATATCTAGAAGCTGAACTTCATCACTTCTGGAAGGACCTTTCACAGAAACGCCTAGATTCCTTTAGGCTGTCTTACTTTTCTTTCTTTTGTACCGTGTGCTTTTCTTGTGCCTGTTAGTTAATGCTTGTCCCACCCACTACCAGGCAGAATGGAGTGAAGGGAATTGCAGGAGCAGCAAAACTGCAAAAGAAAATCAACGAACCACAATCCAGAACTTCAGAGACTCTATATCAATCACATAGAACTAGGCCAGCCTAATCTCTCCCCATCCTGGAGCTCAGGGACATTTGCGGAAGAGGGGGTGGTAAGATTGTAAGAGCAAAAGGATGGGAGGAGCAACGATTTGCAAGATTCTCAACAATAGTTGGGGCCAAAGCAATCGTAATGGGACTTTGCATGCCCTGCGCAATGTCCAGCGCACTGTTGCCCTCATAAAGTCTAGCATCTGTTAAGGGCACCGAGACCCCTGGAGGCAAGGGATTGACAGCCATAGTAGTGATCTTATGCTTAAGGGGAACAAGAGAAAGGGCTTATGGAAATGCCACTGGGTCCTTATATGTCATCGGAGAGGAGGACCCAATGGAGAATTAGGCGTACACAATAAAGGACTCTCTGGGAATTGGGGGGGGGCACTGGGGGAAGGGGAGGGGGAGGAGGGGGGAGGGAGGGAACTGGTAAAAAATTTTAAAATGTATAATTAAATTTTTAATAAAAAAAAAGAAATAAAAAAAAAGACACATGCACAACCCTTTCTTTCCTGGAACACAGAGCCCAGCAGTTGGGATTATCGCCTTTCTTCCCACCTCCTTCAGTATTACTAGAAATTTAGAGTAAATCTGCTTTTCTAGTGACCTCCAAGCCCAGTCCTAACAACAGTCCCTGAATTTCTGCCCACAGATGTTCCCTATGCTAAACTGCACCCATCCTTGAATAGCTCTGGATAGAGGTGCTCTTGTCACCTTTTCTGACCTAGCACAACGTCGTGCTGTGAAGATTGCCTGAGTAACTGTGACTAATTCCCTCATCTGAGCACAAGGAAATGTCAGGCACACGTACCTCCAAATCTCACAAACACATCATAGAACCAAGCGCATTTTTATTTCTTTTTATTTTATTTCTTTGTGTGTGTGTGTGTGTGTGTGTGTATCAGAGGGCACTGTGTGTTCCTGTGGAGGACCAAGGGTGACTTTGGGAATCATCCTGGATTGCTTCTACTGCCTTTTTGCTTTGCTATAGGATTTCCCAGGCTCCGCCCACCAGGGCCAAAAGTGCAGGCCTCCACCATTTCTGCCTGGCGTTTTTATATGGAATCTGGGATCCAAACTCAGTTTCTTCTGCTTTCAGTGCAGAATCTTAACCCCTGAGCTATCTTTTCAGCTCCCAAGTGCATTTTTATTCACTTTCCTTGGCTTCATATTCTAAGGCAGATTTTGAGTTTGACTTGGCTTAACATTAGTCATTCATAGAACTGTCCCCAAGGATTTCTCATGCAGAGATGAAAACCCACAGTATTATCAACAGCTCAAGGTTGATAGCATCCAGATGTGCCTGTGACCTCCTTTTTACCACAAAGAAAGTGTTGAGAGAAAAAGATCTAACATTCTAATGTGCTGGTCCTGGCATACTGAGAGAGTACCCATCTTTGCTCAAGTGGCCCAAGCATCTTAGATCCCTGTCATGGGACACTGACCTTGTGGTGGTCTGGCTCCTGAGAACATTCTGGAGGCCACTAATACAACAGCTTTGATGAGGATCTTTGGAGTCTTGAAACAGGGCTAACTGTAACAGTAGCACTTGGGGGAAAGGATTTCCGCATGAGCTGATGGATGCAAGCTAGGGAAAATCATCAGAGAGCATAGAAACCAGCTGTGGACTTTGTGCATGAGATATCATGATTCTGGAATGCTTTGGGCACAAGGACAACTTGAGCAGATCTGTTTAAGGGTGACAAAAGCAAACCCAAGTTTTGTCCTCTTACTGGGCTTCTGTGTGGGAAATAGACTCCAGGAAGAAAAGCACTCAAAAAGCTGGATAGTTAGACACTGCTGTAATCATGGCCCAAGAGTACACAGATCTAGAAATAATTAAGAAGAGAAACGGACAGGATGTCATACATGAGTGAATCCAAGGCATGAGAGTGAGGATATATGAATCCATCTAATTCATTATAAATTACGACTCCATAAAACAAATTAATTAGATGTTATTAAGCATCAAGTATTTATACCACGCCGAAGTTGATAAGAGGAACCCAGAAGCACATGGTGCATGGTTCCTGCACTCAAGTGTTCTGACTTGGATGCCAAAAGCAGACCAAGTGACAGAGGCTTTGGAGCATAGCTGGTACCTAAGGGCTCAGAGAGAGGGCTCTGCTGCCATCTCTAGGAGGTTGAAAGGCTAAGAGGGCATACTCATAGGATTTACCCCTGAGCCAAGTTTTGATGGGGACCAGGTGAAGGGGAGGAGGCACCACAAACGAATGCACGGCATATGTGAAAGCAGCGAGGTGTGAAGCAGCATGGTGTCTCTATGGAGCCAGGAATGAGGTGGATGGTCCACTATCAGCATGTGATCTGGGCACAAGCGGCCAAACAGCTTGCGGTGGTGGTGGCAGAGAGGGAGGCATGGCTGAGCTGTGTCTTGGACATATTGTGCCTAATGTCCCTGAGGAGCAGTAAAGTAATCTCTGCAAAGAGATGTGTTGTAGCTACAAAGCCAGGCAGAGGAGTGATAGCCAGGCTGAAACGAGCAGAATGGAGGTGGCCTGTATGTTCTTTACAGAGCTCTGTGATGCCACAACACAGCCATGCTAGGAATGGAGACTTTGAACCTCTGTGTGCCTTCTCCTCACCCTTGAAGGACCATCTGAAGTTTCAGTTGATGGTCAGAAAGGCTGTTTATTTCCATGTCTGTTTCAGGTCCACTCTGACCACCCTGGGTGGAGCTGGTCCATTCTGTCCTATCTGCCTGGCCTACGAGATGGGCCTTTCTTCCATGCACTTGACATATAAAGCTCCTTTTCCATGCCCACATAATTCTGACATCATCTTCCAGGAGCATAGGAGGGAGTAGGGCATGTCTTCATTAAAAGACTTTCCCTCTTGACTCTTTGGTGCAGACCTCGAGAACCAATGCTGTAGCAGGAGCATTTAGTGTGTTCAAAGCAACTTTTTGCTCCCTGCTCTCATCCTGCATGTCCAACTGGGATGCTGACACTCTTAAAGTCTCAAGATTCCTAGGGCATGCCCTATACTTCTTTCTGCTTCTTTACTATGCTAAAAAGTTGAAAAGGCCCTGTATATTTTTTCAATTTTTAAATTATTAATTGTATACAAAAAATACATGAAAGTGTGCCTATACACCTGGATAATTAGACATTTGGCAAAATGAGAGGTCACTATGGGCCCATGGGCCATCCTTTGTTCCCTAAACAGAGTCCTAGTGTTGAAGTTCTTCTCTCTGCTGATGTAACACAGTACTCATACAGTTTAAGGGAGATTTATCTGGTTTGTGGTGCCAACGGAGAGACACAGTCCATTATGGTGGAAAAGGCCTGGCTGGCTAGAAGAAGCTGGTGGCAGCTTAGGTCACTGTAAACATCATGGGGACCTAGAGAGCAAACAAAAGTCTAAAAGAACAGACTGCTAGTAGAAGCAGAGCAAGGACTAACCAACCTCAAGGTACCTTTCACCACTTAGGTGACATGCCTTCCTCCACCAAGGCTCCACCTCCTAAAGTTATCATAACCTTCCTGTTGCAGTTCACCCGCATTGTTACTAATAAAATCATGACAAAACAGCTAAAGGGAACAAGGGGTTTAATTTTCTGTTATGATATTCCAGTTACAGATCTTAGTCAAGCTTGACAGGAAAGCCCACACCAACACTAAGGGCCAAGGGAACTGGCCACACCATCTCTTACATAATGACTGAGACAGGGACGATCCTTACTTGCCAGACCAGCATGTCTGGCCAAGTGTAGCCAAGGATGCCAACTTCCTCAACCAGATCCTTCCATCTTATTCACCTTTCCCAGGGCCTAATTCCACCTACCATTATTTGATCAGCGAGACAATCTCCTGCAGGTTTGCTCTAGGCTTTTACTGTAACCTTCATTCCTTGTACATTTAATTTTATTAATTCTAAAAGTCAAAAATTAAAAATCTTCAAAATCCAATTTTAAAATGTCAATCATTAAAAGTTCAGTTATTAAAATGTTGGAACTGAAAATCTTTTTTAAAAATGTCCCAAATGTTTTAACAGTAAAAATCTATCAAGTCAATATAAATTAAATATTTCAATATGGATAAAACCTCAAAATAGAAATATCATGGCAATGAGAAAACATCTAATTAAGACCAAAGTCCAACAAATCAAATTCCACATCCTGTAAGTTCAATATCCATCTTCAGTTGTTCATCAAATAGTCATGGTGGTCCAAAGATTCTGGGCAATCCCAGTCCCTCTTCATAGCTCGAAGTTGGACAAGCAGTATTTCTCTGAACCAAGTGGAATCTCCACTCATGGCCATCCTAAGCATACAACCCATGGTTCTGGCATTTCCAACAACACCTTGGGTTGCCTCTGCAGCTAAAAGCTTCACCTTCCCTTTCAGGAACTCCAAACCTGCCACTTAGAGCCAATCTTCTGCCATGCTCCATGAACCCTTTAATGGTGCATCAAAACCAGTACCACCTGAGGGATGCTAGCAATTTCTGCAGTAAGATTGAAACATAACTTGGTTCACTCAAACCACAGCTGTATCAATTTCTATGAGCTGACTCTGGAAAAGCCCTGTTTCAGGCAGCCAAAACATTTGAAGGGCAAGGAATGGCTTCAACTTACACTTTCAGCCCCTGAAGGAATCTGGGTTTTCAAACCACAGAATCTCCATATGATGGTATTTATTTCTTCCACTATCCCAGTGCAAAGCACTAAATTTTCCTTCACTGATATTCATTTCTCCACAGCAACAGCTGCTGTTCTGTCTGCCCTTTCCTCATCCAAAGCTTCAAAACTGCCAACACAGCCCTTCTCTACCAAGAAAGCCAGTCCATCATCTTTAACTTCAACTTCACCAAAGTCCTTGTTCCCTTCATCACAAACTGGCCCAAACAATCCACAACTCTATCAGCACCTATATTATCTAAATGAGCCATTAAGCTCTGGAGAATGGTATTTGTGATCCACAGTTCCAAAATCAGCAAACATTTCAAACTTCATCCAACAAAACTGTTCAAAAGCCAAAAAGTCACAACCAGATTTATCAGCAACTCCCTACTTCTCTGGTACTAGATTCTGTTGCAGATGACATGCATCGTTGCTGATAAAAATCATGACAAAATAGCTTAAGGGAACAAGAGGTTTATATTCTCTCTCTGTCTCTCTGTCTCTCTGTCTCTCTCTCTCTCTCTCTCTCTCTCTATCTATCTATCTATCTATCTATCTATCTATCTCTATCTCTCTCTCTATCTATCTCTCTATCTATCTCTCTATCTCTCTCTCTCTCTCTCTCTCAATTGTTTGGTTGCAGTTCTTAGTCCAGCTTGGCAGGAGAGTCTACAAAATCACCGAAGGACCAAAGGAACTGGCCATATCATATCCACATAATGGCTGAGAAAGGGACAATCTTTATTTGCCTAGTCCCACCCACCATGGGCTGGGCCTTCCCCACCAACTAGAAAATCTCCTGCAGGTTTGCCTGGGCGTAACTCAACTACTAATTATCTACAAATGTGCCCAGAACTTGAACCCTCAACCATCAAGTTCACACCTTTATCTAACTATAACACTCCCCAAACATCAACTAAGGATTTAACTGCATGGGCATGTGGGGTACAGCTCACATCAAACCCTGACACCTGGCTTCAAAGCAATTCAATATCATTGTAATGAAGGGGCTGGGCTGGGGCAAAGGAAATGGTTCAGGACCAAGGGAGACCCTGTTGGAAAGTGAGTTTTGCATCCTTTGTTCACATGGAGTGTAGGTGTGCTGGCTAACATTTTCCTTCCATATACTCCAGGACTGAGGATAAGCAAGTACCTTCAGGCATACTCTTTTATGTTGCTTCGAGAGAACACCCAAAATCAGGTAACTTAAAGGAGAAAAGGATATTTATTCAGCTTATGGTTCCAGAGGGGAGATATAGTCCTTTCATGGCAGGCCAGTAAAAGAAGCTGGAGACAGGCTACGTCACACCCATCCAAGAGGCTGAGAGCTGTAAGACTGCTAACTACAAGAGCAAACCTTTCCCAGAGGTAGGGTAGGACTCATCCACCTAAAGGCCCATCCCCTAGTGACTGCCTTCTTCCAACAAGGCTCCACCTCTCAAATATGCCATGACCATTCCAAACACATGAGACTGTGGGGGGACACATTTTCAACCATGACAGGCAGGCAAGTTTACAACTCTTTGGGTCATTTTAAACAGTTTAAGCTTTCTTCTAATGACAAGAAGCCACTAGGGACTTGCTTTTCTCTAGATTACTGCTGTTATGCAAAAATTATGATTTCCTAATTAAAAATTAGATCAATATAGAAAAATTTTAAGTAAAAAAACTCTAAGAATAATTTTCATTACCCTCCCTCAATAATTACAGGCAGCACAAGCCACATTCTAACTAGGCTGTTATGTTCATACCTTGACCCAAGAGTGAACAGAGAAAGTTAGGAGCAAATGACATCACCAATGGAAAGGCATAGTCAGGGTGTGGCTTTAATAAAATCCTACTGGTTGCTGAGGTTACAGCAGAGGTAACAGAAAGGAAGGTTGGTTATCAGGGGACCAGAGAGTCATCATAATATCCAGGTGAGGACATAGGAAGCTTACAAAAGGAAAGATGAGGGGGGGAGTGAAAGAAAAGACCAGGGAGCAGCTACCTTGCAGAATCACTTCTCTGCACTTCTTTCCTTGTGGGGGAGGCTCTCATAGATGAGTTAGTCATAGGTCACAAGCCCTGGTGATTAGGAGGTGTTGCTACCATGATCAGAAATAGGTGAAGCAAATAGAACAGGTTTGGTCCGAAAAACAATCAGCACTTCTTCTGATGTGTGAAGATGCTTCAGATGGTGGAGCATCCAACAAGCATATGGAGATGAGAATCTGAGGCTCAGGTGGTAACAAGTTTGAAGATGGGGACCTGGAAACCATCTTTATACAAGTGGGTGCAGAAATTGTGGGAGTGTGAAAGATTTTCAGGGAAGAAAGTGTAGAGAAATCAGGTGGCTGGTAGGCCAAAGGCAGAAGCTCACAGAGTGCATCTGTCACTCTATGACAGGAAGGAAGGAGAGGAACATAGAGAAGTCAACAGGTTGGCAAGTGGCCAGCAGTCTTGTCTTAGGGATTTGTCTTCACATTCAGAAACTTTCTGGGAGGATCAAAAGCATATTGGGTTTGTAGGAAAATGAAAACCAAGCTGTGATGTTAGAAACACATAGAAATGGGAAGCAAAAAGCTTCAACTCAGGATGATGGGTGGGTGGATGTATAGACTATTGATTAAGTGGTCGGGTGTAGCAGCAGGTCCAGGCAGAGGGCTTGAGAGGGTGGGGGGAGGCTCTGTCTTTGGACTTGGCAGAGAAAAGGCCTTCAGTAATGGCCTCCTGGGAGGGAGCCAGAGTATGGAAAAGATGACTTTACAGGTGTACTCTACTGTCCAGATGTCTGGCGGGAAAACCAAGGAAAACTGGAACTGGCTCCAGGACACTAGGACATACCTAAACATTTTTTAAGTTACAGGCCAAAGCACAGTACAAAAGAGTTAGGAAGCAGGCATAGTGTACAATTACTGAGAAAACTGAGGTTTCAGGAGGCTGTGACTTGGTGAAAGGAGAAGAAATTCTGAAGTAGAGAACATGTCAGCATTTTGGGCTTGAGAGAAGAAATCATACCCTTAACAACCAACACCTGCTAAGGACATACCATGCTACACATCGGGCTGAGAGTTCTATAGGCATTATTTGGTGTCATTTCCACAAAACCCCACAAGAGTCACACATTCATTACCTACAATCTGTAGGGGAAGGAAATGAAACACATAGAGATTAAAGACCCCAGTGCTCACCAGTGGGAGGTAGGACCAAAATTCCCATCTAGGAACACAAGGTCCAAGTCCCCCATTACCATTGCATATTGCCACATGTTAATAACCTCATATGGCTGAATATAAGAGGCTAATATCCAGCAGATGATGCAGGTGAGGATATGATGGACAATGAGTAGAAGTCTTAAAAGATCTCAGAAAAAATGATTTGAAAGCAGAATGAAACTTGGGTTTAATAAGATATGAGTTTACCGATGTTTATGAAAAGCCTGGAATCTCCAGTATTATAGCACATGGATTCCTTTCTAGCAAATGAAAACCTGAAGCACAACAATAATCTACAATTTGTTCAATAGAGACAGCCAATCCAGGATTGGAGTGCAAGGCTTCTATGTCCAAGGGCACTGATAGTTCTAAGTGGCAGGTGAGGGCATAAAGTTACCGCCACACATGGTCACAGTGCCTCAGAAACTGTAGTGACAAGCAAGCATGATCAGTGGAGCTTGAAAGTTCTGGAATTTAAGTGCCAACTCTACCAACTTATTGACTGTGTGGCCTATGGTAAATTGCACAAGCTCTAAAAAGCTCTAAATTAGGAATAGAGCTGAGTGGTACAGAGTATGCATGGCTTGTGCTAAGTTCTGGGATCAATCTTCAGTACCTCAAAAATAGGAAAAGAAATCGCTAAACACTCTGCATGTTGAAAATAACAATAGATCCTGTTTCATAAATTTATCACAAAGCAAAATACAGTTGGAAAAAAGAAGACAGTCCAGTTGTAGTGCTTGCCACAAGCCAGGCAACAATGTTGCACACTTGTCATCCCAGCACTGAGGAGATGGAAATAAAAAGATCCCCAGGACTTACTGGCCTGATGAGTGAGCTCCAGGTCAGCGAGAGGCCCTGTCTCAGAACACAACATGGACAGTTTCTGAGGAATGATCCCAAGCTTGCTCTTTGGTGTCTACACACACACACACACACACACACACACCATGGTAATCTTATGAGGTGAGGTGCCTAATTCACTGCCTGGCACTGAGTAATCAGAGTGCAGTTGTTTCTATTGCAGAAGTGCTCACTACAGGGAGAACATGATTTAGAGGCAGCCAGCCTGGGCTCTAGTAACTGGTTGACCACTTAATTGCTCAAACCTGGACCAGTTGCTTCACATAGCACACAGTTTCCTGTGCTCTAAATTGGGGATAATTCACGGGTGGCTGTGGAGATCAATTAGGTAGTGGATGGGAAAGTGCTATACAAAGGTTAGTTATTTAATTCCACCTTGGAACTAAAAGATCAGTTTTCTCCA
Source organism: Typhlomys cinereus (assembly GCA_023101885.1). Lineage (NCBI taxonomy): Eukaryota > Metazoa > Chordata > Mammalia > Rodentia > Platacanthomyidae > Typhlomys > Typhlomys cinereus. The sequence continues at coordinate 716,010 of JALPQD010000305.1, read as the reverse complement.
GAACCAAGCACAAAGGATGGGAAGGAAAGAAAACAACTAAGTTAATGATTTCCATAAATCAAAACTGAGAAAGTTTGGAAGAAGAAAAACATGTACTTTTCTGAGGTAGACGAAATGTACTCCATTCCCCTAAGCCTACATTTGGAAGCTGTTTCAAACCAGGAAATTGGCAAGCCTAGTTATACAGACAGGATTGAGTCAGCTCTGGTCACTGGGGGGCCAACATCTCCCCTAGGTCAGCAGCACACCTAATTCTGTCACTAACCAGACAGGCCTGGCAAAGCAGAGTATGAGTAACATGGCAGAGGAGCACAAGAGAGGCGGGTTGTTCTAACTGTGACGATGATCTCAGAGCACACGTGTTGGAAGGGGTGTCCTTGGGACTCTGGTGGATGAGTAAATGAGGACTATGCGGGAGGCTCTGGGGCAATTGACAGAAGGATGAAGAGAGAAGCCAATGCAAATGTATAGTGTCAAGAAGAGCATGCCATCAGGAAGAACAGGCCAACCCCAGGACCAAAGAGAAGAGTGAACTTAGAGTGCAGACTGGTACCAGCCCATGGAGAGCTGAGGAGTCTCAAAGGGGCTAAGGAGCATGGATCTGCCTTGCAAGCAAAAGGACCTGAGTTTAGATCCCAAATCGCATGTAAAAACATCAGGCAGAAATAGTAAAGACCTGCATTTCCCCTCACTGCAACCCCCTGGACAGGAGAGCTTGGAAAACCCCAGAACAAAGCAATAAGAAGGAAAAGCAATCCAGAATGATTCCCGAATCACCTTTGGACCTACACAAGCACACACAGTGCCCTCTTCTACACCCACATGCACATGTACACACACACACGCACACATACACACACACCTATACATGCAAAAAATGCTTAACTAATTAATGAGATAAACTCCATTGTGGGAATTTGAAGATGACTTGCTCTCACCAGAGCAAAATTGGCAGTCACCAGCAGAAGAACAGAGTAGTGTCCTGTGTGCGTGTCCCCTCCCCAGCCCCAGGAAGACTGGCCTCTTCCACCCAGATGCAACCTGTGCTACAATGTGAAAGGCCATAAGTGCCACAAAAAGAAATAAGTTGTTTCTTTTTTCAATGTGTGTGGGTGTGTATGTGTGTTTGTGTGTGTGTGAGAGAGAGAGATAGAGAGAGAGAGAGAAAGATAGAGACAGAGAAATAGTAGTAGTAGTAGTAGTAGTAGTAGTAGTAGTAGTAGTGGATTGCACTATCTCCTTTTTTCTTTGCTCTGGAGTTTCCCAGGCTCCGCTCTCCAGGGCCTGAAGGGCAGGCTGGTGCTGTTTCTGCCTGGTGTAGTGATGCTTAACACCTGAGCCGTCTCTCCAGCCCAGTTGTTTCTTATTCTTTTAAGCTCCTTTGAAGTGATTTTCTTCCTATTTGTGACTTCCACCCCCAGTGTCTGCCTCAACTTGCCTGCTGATCAAATCTGAAGCTGGTGTTGCAGTTCCTCTTCATGTTGCTGATATGACTGCAGGACCCAAATAACTTAAAGAAACAATGGGGTACATTTTTGTTTTAGGTTTTTGGTTACTGTTCATCTGTGTGGCAAGAGTTCATATCAACATCAGAAACTGAAGGAATTGACCATGCTATATCCATATGCTCAGAGAGGAGCATACCTCCTCACTTGGCAGATGCCTTCATGCTGAAATGCTGAACCAGCTCCCTCCATCTTATCCACTGACCCAGAGAATGGTCCCACCCACCATGGGCTAGGTCATCTCACATCAATTAGACAATCTCCTACAGGGTTGACTAGGGCTTGCTCTAATTCTTAACATGTGTGTCCACAGGCTCAGCCCTCAATTATCAGGTTGACACCTGTATCTAAATGGCACAGCTAGGTTCATTTTAATGCCTATGTAGCCTATCTAATCCTTGACTTTTTTGTCAACATATTACCCATATCTACTTGCCCCTAGTCTACTGCTACTCTCCACAGAAACACACACAAGCTGATGAATCCTGCCAGCATTCAGAGGTCAGCTTAGTGGTGCCTTCAAACACAGCTTCATGCATCTTGTGAGTATTGGGGAGCAGTCCTGTCTAGGGAGGTCAGTCCTTTGCAAACCTGACAGTGACTAATCTGCCAAGTGGCTGTACCATTGTTTAAAGATTCATAGCTTTGTTTAGAAAAGGTCATATTCAATGGTTCCAGTCAGTTAGAGAATAATTTATTGTCTCTCCTCTCTCCACGACCTCCAAGACCTTACATGGTTTATCAGCAAAGGATCAATCCCTAAGGCAACTTTAGCTATGTGGATAATCTTCCCAAAGACAAAATGACACACCGAGACACCTGGGGTGTCTGAGATGCTATGTCCCACCTGGGTTCTGTCCAGTGCAGAGCAACTGCATGAGGAAGATAAATCAGCTCCAGTCCACCAAGTGCTGTGGGAACTGAGAGCTTGCATTGAGTGTGTTTTGGTCACATTCTAGAAGATTGCTATCTCCTCTCTGGTATTATCCTACCATTGGGAAGGTTACCAGCTAGCAGATATTGAAGCTCTGCTTAATGTTCTAGTATAAAAAGACTCTATTAGAAAGTGACTAATAAAATTTGCTACTCAGGTTTGCTACTCAGGTTCAACCGAGACCACATGATTTATAAACTTGGAAAGAAAGCTTAAAAATCAGAATGGCTACTTTTAAATGACATACAGAACTATACCAAGGTTAGAAAAACAACAACCTTCAGCAAATTCAATGAGAAAAACTTGCTAGGATTAACTTCATTAGTCCTAACATTTTCCTTCTCTTTGTTTTTTTTTAAAAATTTTTTATTATTATTTCCGCTCATACAAACTTAATAGGTAGACCAGTTCCCTCCCCCCCTCCTCCTCCCCCCGAACCCCCTGCTCCCCCTCCCTCCCTCCCCATCTCCCAGTGCCTCCCCCCCAATTCCCAGAGAGTCCTTCATTATGTATCCCTAACTCTCCTCTGGGCCCTCCTTTCCGTTGACGTACAAGGACACAGTGGCATTTCCCTGAACCCTTTCCTGTGTTCCCCTTAAGCATAGGAACACTACTGTGGCTGTCAATCCCTTGCCTCCAAGGATCTTGGTGCCTTTAGCCGATGCTAGACTTTGTGAGGTCAATAGTGTGTTGGACATGGCTCAGGGCATGCAAAGTCCTATTATGATTGCTTCAGCCCTAACTAGTGTGGAGACTCTTCAAATCATTGCTCCCCCCATCCTTTTGCTCTTACAATCTTACCGCCCCCTCTTCCGCAAATTTCCCTGAGCTTCAGGATGCGGGGAGATTAGGCTGGCTTGGTTCTATGTGGATGATATAGAGTCTCTGAAGTTCTGGATTGAGGTTCGTTGATTTTCTTTTGCAGTTTTGCTGTTCCTGCAATGCCCTTCACTCCATCCTGATGGGCACTGTATGTCACCCCCGGGTCAGAGACAGAAAACTGTTAAACTGGAATCTTGTTATAATAGCACATTCAAGGGTAGATGCAATAAAAGCAGGAAACCTCGGTGAGGGAGGGATCAGTCACCCATTTGCAAAATGATCACTTTTCATCTGCCAGACTATATGTCCTCCCCTTCTGGTGAGATCATACCACCTCAGTTGTACATGATCAGGAACGAACGTCTGTGAACTTAACCAGGTGTCACATTACTTACTTGCATTCCTTGGAGGTCGATTTTCTCTGCTGTAACATGGTCCCCTCTCTCCTTGAGTCTGCTGTGGCCCTCCAACCCCATCCCTCCTGTTCACAATCCTTGCAATTACCGTATTACATAGGTTTACCTTGAGTGTCTCAATGTGGGCTGGGTGAGTTTGGTATTAGGAGCCACCTATTAGGGAGTACATACGGCGCTTAACTTTCTGGGTTTGGGATAATTCACTTAATATAATTGTTTCTAATGACATCCATTTCCCAGCAAATTCCAGTAATTCATCATTTTTGATGGATGTATAGATGTACCACAGTTTCCTTATCCACTCGTCAACTGTTGGACATTTAGGTTGATTCCATGACTTTGCTATTGTAAACAGTGCTGCTATGAACATGGTCGTGCTTGTGCTATCGAGGCGAACCTCTGCTGCATGGGGGGTTATTCCCAAAGGTCATATGGCATTTCAATCTTTAATTTCTTTAAGAATCTCCAGCTGGCTCGCCAGAGTGGCTGTATGAGCCTGCATTCCCACCAGCAATGTAGGAGAGTTCCCCTCTCTCCACATCCTCTCCAGCACTTGTTGTTTGTATTGTGGATTTTTGCCATCCTGACCGGGGTGAGATGATATCTCAGGGAGGTTTTGATTTGCATTTCCCTGATGGCTAAAGAAGTGGAGCATTTTTTAAGATATTTGTTAGACATTTAAATGTCATCCCTGGTAAAATTTCTTTTAAGTTCCAGGGCCCATTTCTTAATTGGGCCATTGGTTTCCTTGCTGTTTAATTTTCTAAGTTCTTTGTGCACTCTGGACAGTAGAGCTCTATCAGATGTGTGGTTAGTGAAGATTTTCTCCTATTCTGTGGGTTGCCTTTGAGCTCGTGTGACAATCTCTTTATCTGAACAGAAGCTCTTTAATTTCACAAGATCCCAACTGTTGAGAGTTGGTAGCAGTGACTGTGCCATTGGATGTCTGTTTAGGAAATGTTGGCCTAGCCCAATCAGCTCGAGGGAGTTCCCTATCCATTCAGTTATGATTTTATACTCTCTGGCCTGATATCAAGGTCCTTGATCCATTTGGAATTAAGTCTTGTACATGGTGACATGTACGGGTCCAGCTTTAATCTTCTGCATGTGGAGATCCAGTTTTGCCAGCACCATTTGTTGAAGATGCTGTTCTTTTTCCATTGGATTCTTTGGGCCCCTTTGTCAAAGATCAACTGGCTGTAACTTTGTGGGCTTATATCTGGGTCTTCAACCCTTATCCATTGATCTGTGTGTCTATTTTGGAGCCAGTACCAGGCTGTTTTTATAACTATGGATTTGTAGTAGAGACCAAGGTTTGATATGGTAATACCTCCAGCAGTGTTTTTGTTACTCAGGATTGTCTTTGCTATCCTGAGTCTTTTCTGCCTCCATATGAATTTTGAGATTATTTGGTCAACTTCTTTAAAGAATTGCTTTGGGATTTTAATTAGTATAGCATTGGATTTGTATATTGCCTTTGTTAGGATGGTCATTTTTACAATGTTGATTCTGCCAATCCAGGAACAAGGGAGGTCTTTCCACCTTCTGAAGTCTTCAGCAATTTCTTTCTTTAGGGTTTTAAAGTTTTCATTGTAAAGGTCTTTTACCTACTTGGTTAAGTTTATACCAAGGTATTTTATTTTTTTAGGGACTACAGTAATGGGATTGTTTCTCTCAGGGCTTTTTCACTTCTTTCATTCTGGGCATATAGGAAGGCCTCTGATTTTTGCACATTTATTTTGTATCCTGCCACCCTGCTGAACTTCTCAATTAGTTCCAGGAGCTTCCTGGTGGAGTTTTTGGGATCCCTCAGGTATAAGATCATGTCATCTGCAAATAGGGATAGCTTGACTTCTTCCTTGCCGATTTGAATCCCTCTTATGTCCCTTTCTTGTCTTATGGCTTCAGCTAAGACTTCAAGTACAATATTGAATAGAAGTGGTGAGAGTGGACAGCCTTGTCTAGTTCCTGATCGAAGTGGGAATGCTTCCAATTGTTCCCCATTGAGCATAATCCTTGCTGTGGGCTTGTTGAATACAGCTTTTATTATATTGATAAAGGTTCCTTCCATTCCTACTGTCTCTAGCGTTTTGATCATAAAAGGCTGTTGGATCTTGTCAAAGGCTTTTTCTGCATCTATTGAGAGTATCATGTGGCTTTGAACTTTGGACTGGTTTACATGATGAATTACATTTATTGATTTGCATATGTTGAACCAACCTTGCGTGCTGGGGATGAAGTCTACTTGGTCCCTGTGAATGATCTTTTTGATATGTTTTTGAATCCGATTTGCTAAGACTTTGTTGAGAATCTTTGCGTCTGTGTTCATCAGAGAGATCGGCCTATAGTTTTCTTTTTTAAGTGAATCTTTATTAGGTTTTGGGATTAAGACGATATTAGCTTCATAGAAGGAATTTGGTAGTATTCCTTCCTTTGCTATTTGATGGAACAGTTTAAGGAGTATTCCTGTTATTGACTTAAATGTCTGGTAGAATTCTGTGCTGAATCCATCTGGTCCAGGACATTTTTTGGTGGGAAGATTCGAGATTACTTCTTCAATTTCCTTATATGTTATAGGGCTATTTAAGTAATTCACAACTTCCTGATCAAATTTAGGTAAGATGTGTTTACTTATAAATTCATCCATCTTTTGTGTGTTATCAAACTTCACTGAGTATAAGTTTTTGAAATATGATGTTATAATTCTCTGGATTTCTTGGACATCAGTAGTGATTACTCCATGTTCATTTCTAATTTTGTTAATTTGGGTTTTCTCTCTCTTGCTTTTGGTTAATTTAGCTAGGGGTGTACCTATCTTATTGATTTTTTCAAAGAACCAGCTTTTTGACTGGTTGATTTTTTCTATTGTTTTCTTAGTCTCGATTTCAGATATTTCTCCCCTTATTTTGCTAATCTCCTCTCTTCTACTACTTTTGGGATCAGATTGCTCAAGTTTCTCTAAAGCCTTAAGCTGCATCATTAAGTTATTTATTTCTGATGTTTCCATTTTTTTGATGTAGGCATTAAGAGCTATGAACTTACCTCTTAGGACAGCTTTCATTGTGTCCCAAGGATTTTGGTAAGTTGTATTTTCATTATCGCTCACTTTCAGGAAATCTTGAATTTTCTTTTTAATTTCTTCCTGAATCCAGTTCTCATTCAGCATCATATTGTTAAGTTTCCAGGAGTTAGTGTATTTTCTCTTGTTTGTTGTGTTGTGGATGTCCACTTTAGGCCGTGGTGGTCTGATAAGGCACAGGTTAGAATTTCAAATTTCTTGTATATGTGTAGATTCGTTTTGTGGCCCAATATGTGATCTATTTTGGAAAAAGTTCCATGTGCTGCTGAGAAAAATGTGTATTCTTTGGTGCGTGGGTGAAAAGTTTGATAGAGATCTGTAAGGTCCATTTCTTTCATGGTTTAATTAAGTTCCAAAGTGTCTCTGTTAAGCTTTTGACCTGTTGATCTATCCCATGTTGAGAGGGCGGTGTTGAAGTCCCCAAGAATTATCATTTGGGGATTGATTTCTTGCTTTAGGCGCTGTAGGGTTTTCTTAATGAATGTGGAGGGGCCCGTGTTGGGTGCATAAATGTTCAGTATTGTGAAGTCTTCCTGGTGAATTGTACCTGTGACTAAAATGTAGTATCCATCTGTGTCTCTTATGATTTTCTTTGGTTTGAAGTCCACTTTGTCTGAAAGCATAATGGCTACCCTTGCCTGTTTCCTGGTTCCATTAGCTTGCAAGATTTTGGACCAGCCTTTCATTCTTAAGATGTGCCTATCTTTTGTGGTGAGATGAGTTTCCTGAAGGCAACAGATTGTTGGATTGTGGTTTTTAATCCAAGTTTGTAATCTGTGTCTCTTAATCAGCGAGTTAATACCATTGACATTTAATGTTATAATGGAGAAATTATTTTTAATTCTGGACATTTTTTGTTTAGTAGATTTTGTAAGCATGTTGTTTGATATTAATGTTTTGGTGGTATTATACTTCCCTTCTGTCCTCCTGGATATGCTTGTTCTTTTCTTCAAGCTTGAGTATCATTTTTAGGATTTTTTGAAGGCCTGGTTTGGTAGATATGTATCCCTTCAAGTTGTCTTTGTGCTGGAAAACTTTTCTTTCTCCCTCAATCATGACAGATAGTTTTGCCGGGTATATCAGTCTGGGTTGGCATTTTTGCTCATTTAATACTTGAAGTATGTCTCTCCAAGCTCTTCTTGCTTTTACTGTTTCCATTGAGTAGTCATTTGTTATTCTAATAGGTTTACCTTTAAAAGTGACTTGCTTTTTTTCTCTTGAAGCTCTCAGCACCTTTTCTTTGTCTTGAATGTGGAGTGTTTTGACTATTATTTGCCATGGCGTTTTTCTATTTTGGTCATATCTGTTTGGAGTGCGAAATGCCTCTTGTATTTGGATAGGCCTCTCATTCTTTAGTTGTGGGAAGTTTTCATTTATGATGAATTGAAATATTTCCTCCGGTGTGCTATTTTGGGATTCTTGTTCTGGTATTCCATGAATGTGCATGTTAGGCTTCTTCAGGGTGTCCCATATCTCTTGAATGTTCCTCTCCAGTATCTTTTTGGCTTTAACAATCTCTTCCATTGAGCTGGTTAATTCTCCCACTTTGTCTTCAAGATCTCGAATTCTATTTTCTGCCTCATTTGTTCTGCTGATAAGACTCTCTGTTGAGTTTTGGGTTGAAGATAACTTGTCTTTTAGTTCAATTTTAAACTCTGCCTAAGACTGTTTTAACTGCTCTATACCAATTTTTGTTTCTTGAACTGTTTTTCTCAACTCCTCCAAGTGCCTGTTGTGTTCCTGTTCAAAGTGGTTGATACGGTTGTTTAACTCTTCTCAGATTTCCTCTTTCATAGTATTAATCATGGTAGCGATCATACTCTGAAAGTCATTATGTTGGGTCTGGCTTTCATGGCTATTTTCTGTGGATTTGTTCTGGTCAGAATCCCTCATTATGGGATTGATTCTTTCGGCAGGAGATTGGTCTTCTTGTGTTTTGTTTCTTGTGGATCTGCACTTTGACTTGTACATTGTTGTTTTGTTTTTTAGGACCTTTCAGTTTCTGTGTGTTTTTCACTGAATCGACGTAGTTGGTATTGTTACACTTGCCAGTTATTACTAGTGCTTGCCTTGGATTGGGTATGTTTGTGTATTGTTATTGTTATATCCTAGATGAGGCTACTAGGCTGTTAGTAAGTCAGTTAAGTCAGGTTATGTAACCAGGGGGTGAATATTAGTTTGGTAGTGCAGTTTTACAATATAGTATCTTTGTGAAATGTAGGGGTGAGTGGTGTACTCCCTGGAGTTGTATGTTGTGGGGTGGTTGTATGAGAAAGTTGATCTACAGCATTGATACTTTAAAGGATCAGTAAGGTGAAAAGAAAAAGTTTACTTATCTTTGGGCTGGATGAGAAGAAACTCGCCCACGTGATATAATGATTGTAGTGGAGTCCAGATGTATGGCCTGTGTTCCCTTTGTTCCTTAGAATTTTGGTTGAGTTTCCTTTGGGCTCTATTGAATTCTGAGTAGCAGTGTGTCTTCCGTGGACCAAGTGTGTAGGTCCCCAGTGGGCCATAGAGGCAGAGGGTGTGATGTTGATGGCAGAATTCTTCACCTGTGACCTGGGGGGGGGGGGGGGGCTCGCGGGGGCGGGAGGGTGCGAGGGGCTGGGGTCCAGGGCGGGGCCCCAGGGGTGAGGCAGGCGGCCGTGGGGCCCTGTGCTGCTGGCCGGGTGGCTCCAGGGTGGGGGGCGGGTCTGGGCTGGGGTCTCTGGCTCGCTGGCTCACCTGGGAAGGTGGGAGCGGAGGGGGGCGGGACCCTAGGGGCAAATCCGGCAGCCGCGTGGCCCAATGCTGCTGGCCGGGCGGCTCCCGGGTGGGGGGGCGGGGCTGGGCTGGGCTCTTTCGCTCCTGGCTCAATGGCAGAATTCTTCACCTGGGACCTTGGGCAGCGGGCGGCGGGCTGGGGGCGTGGCGGCACGGAGGGGGCTGGGGTCGTCCGGGCCCGGGCGCAGGCCAAGCCGGAGTCAGCTTGGGTGCTCGCCACCGGGACGCATGGGGCTCCAGGGTGGTTGCATTTTCCTTCTCTTTCTACTACTTCAAACCATAAGTGCCCACATTATATTCATTTTGAGCTTGCTTCAAAGGTTTGACTATCTGCTAATTCAAACAATCTAAGGGAGAAAGACGTTGCCATTTCTTTTTAGGACACCCCTCACTTTCCTATGGGCTATGACACTGGAGACTCATACTTGTGACTCTTCTCTACTGAAATCATTAATGACAGGTGTGATTTTCTTCTCAGAGTGCTTATGTTATGAGAGAAGCCAAAAGAGAAAGATAATGACAGTGGATGGGCTGCTTCTCAGCATGAAAACCTATGATTTTCTTTTCCTCAATCAGTGGGGGATTAAATGTTCCCTCTCCAAACCTAAGTTCCTGCCCTTTCTAAAGTTGGAGCATATGGTACTCATAATATATGTTGGATAGTCCTTTAGCAATTACTACTCCCCAAACTGTTTTTTGTTAGGACTTGGACTTAAGCAACTGAATTATGCCAGAATGGAATATTTAAAAGAGTATTCCAAGACCATAAACAGATTTCTAAATAGGAATGTGTAAATGTTTTTCCACATGTACTGTAAAGTCAAACCGAACATGAATCCCCCACTGTGGCCTTGGTTGAGGCTTCTAGTAGGAAATACCCAATTGTGACATTTTCCACAGAGTAGAAATAAAGATCCAGAGACCCTTGAGTTACTTTTTCTGTAGCCCCTGAGAAAGGAAAGACTTACTTGAGTCTGGTCAGGTGATAGACATTCAATGTTTTGGTTTCCTTTTTTAAATCAAGGACTAGAAATAAGGTTTTGGAGGCAAAATGTTGACTCTAAGGGATGGAAATTTCTCACAAAATGGAGAGAGTAGCATGAGCTTTCCCACTGGGATAGCAGAAGGATGCCTCAGTGTGGTATGCTAAACATGGTGGCTGAAGAAGTTGGAGAAGTTAGGAGATGAAACAGAGGGTAATAGAAAAGACTTTGGAAGATTCCAGAGCATCATCCAGAAGGGTTTCAGTAGAAAAGCTTGTGACGTCTTTAGGGCAAGGGAAATGAAAGTAAGAGCCAGGAAAACTGTCTCTACATTGCCCAAATAAAAGAGAGGAACACAGAGGAACTAGCACTGCTCCTAGGCATTTATCTGTGGCCTCTGTTCAGCTGGCCTCTGAGACACACTGCGAGTGAGCCCTTCTTTTTTTTATTTTGTTCCATTTTCACTGGTATGTGTGGTAGAGGTGCATACTTATATGTGTATTCACTTGTGTGTGTGTGTGTGTGTGTGTGTGTGTGTGTGTGTGTGTGTATACATGCATGGGTTCATATGCTTGTGTGCATCTGCATACATGTGGAGGTCTGAGGCTGATATCTGGATTCATTCTCAATTGTTGGTCCTTCTTATTCTTTTGAGACTGGGTCTCTAATGAAAGCCAGAGCTCTCTAACAGGCCTCATCTAGCTAGCCAGCTTGCTGTAGGGATTCTGAGGTTATATGTTTGCTGACATACACACCCATCATTCTGTGGTATCTGGGGATCTGAATGCTGGTCTTGTTTCTGTCCCCTCAGCCCTCACCCTTCTGCAATGGGCCCTTCTGTAGAACAAATGACTAATCCTTTCTGGAGTGGCTCTAGTTGTTTCGATGATTAGTGTCTGACAGAATCACTTCTTTGCCTGATGATCCTGTGTGTTTAGCAGCCCTTCACCCATCTTTACTCCTTTGCCTTGTCAGGTTTATGCAGGGGCTGCCTGATCCCATCAGCTCAGTGTGTCACTCTTGGCCTGTGAATCAGCCCTGGCTCCGTTAGTTCGGTGACTCACACACAGTCATGACCGCTGGCTAGACCTCTTCGCTGATTACTTTCAGTCATTGCACTGGGCCTCTGTTTCCTGGATACCTTCCCCAATGCAGGCCCCAGCCCAAATGCTGTTCAAATCTCTGCTTTGGATGTTCTTTGTAGTTTCCTGTTCATCTATATGGTTGTCAGCTCTAGAGAGTCCTGTGCTCTCTCTCCTTCATGTGAGAAATACAATAAAGTAAGTTATCCAGATCCTTGATTCCGAACACTGAATGCTGGTCAGAGATAATGAGCAAAACAAAAGAGCTCTATCTTTCCAGATAATCATCACAGAGTTCCTTCACTGTATTACTTAGAGCTTTCTGTAGGATTAGACCCATAAAATAAATACATATTACAAAAGGGGCTATATTCGATTCACTTACATGATATAGACTAGGTTGTTCAACAACGACTGTCTACATGTTGGAAAGGCTGAGAACATAGTAACTACACAGTCCATGAGGATGCATGCCTCACCAGTTCCAGAGTGGCAATGGATGCTTAGTGGATTCTGAAGCTTTGGGAAGCACTGGAAGAATAAAGAAGCTAGATTTTAATATCAGGAAGGTTGCTAGAGACAGTATCAGAGTAAACACACTCTACAATGAGGACTGAAGGCAGATCAACAAGCAGTACTGCTTTGCTCTTATGGCTCCATAAAGATATCTGGTATGCCACAGTAAGATGCCAACTACTCTAAGGAAAGATCTTTTCCCCCTCAGTAAACCCTTCCTGGAAATATCTTCACAGACCACCCAGGGGGAATCTCTTAGTTTATTCCAGAAGCAATGGAGTTCACAACCAAAATTAATTATCACAGCCATTGAACTCTAGTTCAAGGCCCTACCACCATTCACATTGCTGAGGTTTACAGCCAGTCAGAGATGACAAGAAAATCTTATCTATGAGTGGCATTAATACAGCTGGGATTGTGGCTAAAAACATTTAGCAACTACTCGATGATCACAGAGGACCATGAGTTCAGATAAACAATCAAATTATCTCCATTAACTTCCCTATCCTAAACTTACCTAGCAACCAGTGTTCTGGATCTTCACTGTCTAATAGATGTTGCATAATGGGCAACACAAATGTGGAATGATGACTATTCATCCATATGGAATTTCTGAAGAAGGAATGTGTAAATGACTGGGAACTAGCTCACAACCTAATACAGCCAATGTAGAAGGGTAGAGATGCAGGAGGCCATGTAGGGAGAGACATGGGGTCTTTGGATTTTGTGATTCCCAAGCAACTTCCTTCATGCACAGCAGCACAGCATGCTGCTGTGGACTGATAGCACATGCTTCCTTGTTGTATTTCCACTTCATTAATGAAAAAAGTTAATTTGCTCCTAAAGTAAGAATCTGATTAGATTAGATTTGATTAGAGATCTAACCTCAAAAGAATAAGATGGAGGAACAATTGAAGATGAGTCCAGATATCAACTTTAGATCTCCATATGTGAAGATGCATACGCATCTTGTATACGCACTCCCCCACACACACATGCAGCCACACACAATCAAACTTACATACAAGTATGCACTCCTTCCATACATTGTATACAAATGAGCCCAACTGGAATTTGGGGGGCTTATACTGGTTCTGCAGCTTATTTGTCTGAATTTTATTAGAATAAATTGGGTATAACTAAACTTCTGAGTTTTTGATTACTGTGTGTGTATCTTATGCACTCAGCTACATATACTTTATGGGAAAGCAAAGAATATAAATTCACGTCTTATTCTCTATTACAGTGGTATGTGATCCATAATAAGTAAACAAGAAAAGCAAAAGCAGATGAGCTCATACATTCATAATAAGGCAGAGTCTAAAAACTAAAATAAGCAAATTGATCTAGAATATAAACAAGTGACATTATCAAGAACTGTTTTTTTTTTTAAATCAGGACATTTACCTTAACAGATATTAAAGTATAATCCAAGTTACAGTAATTACCACAAGATGTGACAGAACAGACAGATTAGTGTACAAGATATGCCTGGATGCAGTCTGAAATATGTGCATATTTAGTACATGATAAAGAGACATTGCAAACCAGCATTTGCAATGTACCAAGATAAATGTGGAGATATTTAGAGTGAAAATTAACTTAGACATATATTGTTATGCAGCAATAAAAACAATGAAGGAGAAAGTCACAGCCTAATGCTACTTAGCCCCTTTCACATCGTGATCTGGAGAAGGCCCAAGTGAATCAGAAAAACACATTCTTTTACATGTAACAGGAGATTTGTCCACGCTGCTGCATGCACCAGGTATCACTGAATCTGCTGCCTGGCTCTATTGGCTGCAATGTTGAGGGACATCTGATCTACCATGTTTATGCTGATATTAATAAGGCCGTCATGAACATCCTTGTGCTATTTTTCTTTAAAAATGTATTTTCATTACTGTTAGGTAAATATCTAGAGTGGAATAACTGAGTCTATAATTAATGGATGCTGAGTTTATAAGGAAGTGCCAGATCTTTTCCCAACATAACTATTATTTTGCCTTCTCACCAACAATGTGTGACAATTTTCCCCACATTCCTATCAACAACTGGCATTGTTGATTTTTATTTTTAATTGTTTTGGAAAAGAGTGATATCTTATTGAAACATCTTAATTTGCACTTCCAATGTCTAGTAATTTGTACAATCTTTCTTGTACTTATTAACTATTTGTATATCCTCCTTTGTGAGATTCATGCAATGATTTTTGCTCATTTTTGGTTAATGGCCTTTTAATCATTTCAGATCACTAAACTGTAGAAGCTTTCACATATCCTGTATGATAGTCCCTTGTCAAATATATGGATGAAACTCCATGGACCATACACACAAAAACACATTAAAGGAGGGACAGTGGTGAGAAGAAGGGAGGGGGATTAAGTAATTTGGGTGAAAACAATTTAAATTCACTGTATACGTGCATGAAATTGTTTAACAATCAAATTGAAATATTTGCCCATAATACAGTTACTTATCCATTTTCTTAGCAGGGTCCTTTAATGAGCAGAAATCTCTAAGTTTTATGAAGTCTAAATTATGCATTTCTTTTATCGCTTCTGCTCTCTGCATTCTGACTAAGAAACCTCTAACTACTCCTCCCCATGAAAATACTCTCTTGTTTTTCTTTAGAGTGTTTACGGTTTTGCATCCTAATTTGTAATTGTGATTCATACTGCATGCCTTCTGTGTATGGTATGGAGTTAGGGTCAAAATTCATTTGTCCATGTGACTAGCAAGTTATTTAATTGACAATTTTTATCATAATTTTCCTTTTTTTAAAGACTATTTCATTACTTTGGTTGAAAATAAAAAGACCTCGTAAAGTGAATCCAGTTTTATTTGTCACTTTGATATATCGCTCAATACTGAGACAAATAACATACTGTCATGATTAATATCACTTAGATATTATACCTCAAAGTCAGGTAAGTTTCATCCTCCAACTGTGCTCAACTTTTTCAGTATTTCTCTGGATTCTGTATGTCCTCTCCATTCCCACACAGCTTTTAAAAGTAGCTTCTCCCTCTCCACAAAACATGGCATTATTATAATACCTTTGTGTTAAATTAAGATACCTTTATGTAAAATCACTATATCAATTTATAGCCATTAACACAACATCTCACAAATAGTATTATCCAATGCATGTGTGTGGAATAGGCCCCATGCCTTTCATAGGATTTAATTACAGAAGTGCCTTCATCATGGCTGTGCTTTAGAAAGCTTATTGTTGCAGCAATATATGCTATAGGTTGGACAAGCAGTGTGACTACTGCTTGTGGTGCTGTTGTAGTCATCCATAAATAGGAAACACATATTCAAATAAATGTACTTGAAAAGTGGCAATTAGGAAATGCATTCCAGAATTAAAATCATCAGGACTTGGCAAATGAATATGCAGGAAGAGACAGAAGAAGGAGACTTAGATGAGTTCCTTCTTTGGATTGCCTGGATGACTAATATTTCAATGAAACACAAACTCTCCATCATCTATAAGTGTTTATTTTATGCATAGTATTGAACAGAGCCTTGTTCAGCCCTACAAGCATAAAAACATACATGGTCCCCTGTAAGTGAAAAATGTATTTATTAAATAATCACAGAAATTCATATAAAATTGTAACTAATAAAAGTATTGGAAAGCAAGCACACCTAGCATCTAGATGTCTGTTTTTGATACTACTCTCCAGTAAAATGAACCAGGACTTCTTCGAGTAAAGAATTCCAGGACAAGGGGGTGACATCCAATACCCATCAGGATAGAGTGAAGGACATTGCAAGAGCAAACAAAACTGAAAAAAAATCAACAAACCATAACCCAGAACATCAGAGACTCTATATCAACCACCTGGAACTAGGTTAGCCTAATCTCTCCCTATCCTGAAGCTCAGGGAAATTTGCGGAAGAGGGGGCAGTACAATTGTAAGAGCACAAGGATGGGAGGAGTAATGATATGCAAGATACTCCACACAAGTTAGGATCGAAGCAATCATAATTGGACTTTGCATGCCCTTCCCAATGTCCAACACACTATTGACCCCACAAAGTCTAGCATTTGCTAAAGGCACTAGGATCCTGGGAGGCAAGGGATTGACAGCCACAGTAGTGTTCCTATGTTTAATGGGAACACAGGAAAGGGTTCTGGGAAATGCCACTGGGTTCTTGCACCTCATCGGAGAGGAGGACCCAGAGAAGAGTTTGGCATGCACATTAAAGAATGCTCCAGGGATGGGAAGGGGAGGCACTGGGGGATGGGGAGGAGGGTGGGTTGGAGGGAGGGACGGGACTGGTGTACCTGTAAGTTTGTATGAGTGGAAATAAAAAAAAAAAGAATTCCAGGACAGCAGCAGTTGATATATAAAACAGGTCTAGAGTATTGTATAACAGCAGAAAGCAAGAAAGTTGTAAAATCGTAACCAAGCCTTTGGATGATAGAAGCACAAGAAAAAATGCAATTTTGTTATAGACAAGAGAATACTAAACAACCCAACATCACATGGTATCCTAGGACACCAAAAGGAATTAGATAAGAATTAAGGAAATTTGACTAGACTATTTATTGACTCTAGTTAATATCGTACCAATATTGATCCATCACTGCAACAAGTGCATCACACTAATGGAAGGCACTAATGAGAGAAACTGCTAGGGGTAGAATGCATATGAAAACTCACTGAACCATCTGCCTGATTATTTGCACATCGAAACTATTCAAAATATTAAATCTATTCGTTTAAGTCATGTTCCCTGATGTACCTATTCTGAGGGGATCCTGAAGTTTGAGAAGGGCTTTCTGGGGAAATTAAACTTTCCCTTCAACCTAAAGGGCAAAAGGCAGACTGAAGCCGCTGAGCTTAGGGAAGGAGAAGCAAATGCAGAAGCTCTGGAAGGACAGCAGGATGACGGCCTGTGATTGCTGCAGTACCATCAAGGTAAAGATGCACAGCTTGGCGAGCCAATGGAAACATCGTGAAAATAAAGATTCTGAATAGCAAAGAGTAAAAACTGGCAGGAAGAAAAGAAAGGTGAAGTACAATGCCCAAATTTTGGTTCAGCCATTGGAATGGTTAGCACAGAATTCACTGAGATCAGGGCACTAGTTCAGTCCTGTGGGATATGGGCTATCTGTGAGCTATCCAGATGAAGATACCTAGCAAAAATTCTTGTGTACATATGGTTGAGTTCAGAAAAAAGGTTTCAGGAGCCGCGCGCGGGGCCGAGAGACGAGGAGGACCTCCCCATGTGCCCGGGCCCCGCCCCAGCTGCCCTCAGGTTAAATAGCTCCACGCCGACGCCCCCATCCTCCCTTTACACCCCACCCCGCTCCGCCGGTCGGGACGCACGCGCGCGCGGTCCAGCCGGGCCTCACCCCGCACCCTAGGTAAGTCTCCACCCGCACACCGCCCACCAGGACCCCAGGTCAGCCCACAGGGACCTGGCTCCGACTCCCACCATCCAGCCTGAGCCGCGCGCGGGGCCGCGGGACAAGGAGGACCTCCCCCTGTGCCCGGGCCCGCCCCAGCTGCCCTCGGGTTAAATAGCTCCACGCCAACGCCCCCATCCCCCATCCTCCCTTTACACCCCACACCGCTCCGCCGGTTGGGACGCGCGGGCGCAGTCCAGCCGGGCCTCACCCCGTGCCCTAGGTAAGTCTCCACCCGCACACCGCCCACCAGGACCCCAGGTCAGCCCACAGGGACCCGGCTCCGACTCCCACCATCCAGCCGGAGCCACACGCAGGGCCAAGGGAAGAGGAGGACATCCCCCTGTGCCCGGGCCCCGCCCCAGCTGCCCTCGGGTTAAATAGCTCCACGACGACACCCCCATCGTCCCTTTACCCCACCCCGCTCCGCCAGTTGGGACGCCCACGGTCCAGCCGGGCCTCACAACGCGACCTAGGTAAGTCTCCGCCCGCACCCGCCCACCAGGACCCCAGGCCAAATAATTCAGTTTAGTGAAATTGAGAGATCTTAAGAATTAAAATGACAATGCCAAAGTCAAAGTGCAAATCCATGAGAAGCAACACTCAAGTAAACAAATTTCCCACTGAAGAAATTAATCCCATAATGTTAGACTCCAATCAGAACAAACCCGCGGAAAAAGGCCAAGAAAGCCTCACCCAGCATAAAGACTTTCAAAATATGATCATTACCATGTTCAATACTATGAAAGAGGAAATCCGGGAGGAATTACATAATCGAATCAATCGCTTTGAAGAGGAACACAACAGACACTTGGAGGAGTTGAGAAAAACAGTGCAAGAAACAAAAACTGGCATAGAGCAGTTAAAACAGACTCAAGCAGAGTTTAAAACTGAGCTACAAGACAAGTTATCTTCAACCCAGAACTCCACAGAGTCTTATCAACAGAACTAACGAAGCAGAAAACAGAATTTTAGACCTTGATGATAAAGTGGGAGCACTAACCAGCTCAATGGAAGAGGTTGTTAAAGCCAAAAAGGTACTTGAGAGAAATATCCAAGAGATATGGGACACCCTGAAGAAGCCTAACATGCGTATTCATGGAATACCAGAGCAAGAATCTCAAAATACCACCCCTGAGGAAATTTTTCAAATGATCATCAAGGGAAACTTTCCTCATCTAAAAAAAGAGAGGCCCATCCATATACAAGAGGCATTCCACACCCCAAACAGATACGACCAAAACAGAAGCACGCTACGGCAAATAATAGTTAAAACACTCCACATTCAAGATAAAGAACTGGCGCTGAGAGCTTCAAGGGAGAAAAAACAAGTCACTTTTAAAGGTAAACCTATTAAAATAACAAATGACTTCTCAGTCGAAACAGTAAAAGCAAGAAGAGCTTGGAGAGACATACGTCAAGTATTGAATGAGCAAAAATGTCAACCCAGGCTGATTTAACCTGCAAAACTATCAGTCATGATTGAGGGAGAAAGAAAAATTTTCCAGCACAAAGACAACTTTAAGGGATATATGTCCACCAAACCAGGCCTTCAAAAAATGCTAGAAATGATACTCAAGCGTGAAGAAAAAAACAGGCATATCCACGAGAACAGAAGGCAAATATAACACCATTAAAAGCGAAGCAATATACTTATAAAAGCTACTAAACATAATAAATGTCTGGAATTAACAATAGTTTCTCCATTATAACACTAAAGTTAATGGAATTAATTCACTGATCAAGAGACACAGATTACAAACTTGGATTAAAAATCACAATCCATCAATCTGCTGCCTGCAGGAAACCCATCTCACCACAAAAGATAGGCACGCTCTAAAAATAAAAAGCTGGTCAACAATTCTACAAGCAAATGGAAGCAGAAAACTGGCAGGGGTAGCCATTATGCTATCAGACAAAGTGGACTTCAAACCAAAGAAAATTATAAGAGACACGGATGGATACTACATTTTAGTCACAGGTACAATTCACCAGGAAGACTTCACAATACTGAACATATATGCACCCAATACGGGCCCCTCCACATTCATTAAGAAAACCCTACAGCGTCGAAAGCAAGAAATCAACCCCCAAACGATAATTCTTGGGGACTTCAACACCGCCCTCTCAACATGGGATAGATCAACAGGTCAAAAGCTTAACAGAGACACTTTGGAACTTAATCAAACCATGAAAGAAATGGACCTTACAGATCTCTATCGATCTTTTCACCCACGCACCAAAGAATACACATTTTTCTCAGCAGCACATGGAACTTTCTCCAAAATAGATCACATATTGGGCCACAAAATGAATCTACACATATACAAGAAAGTTGAAATTCTAACCCGTGCCCTTTCAGACCACCACGGCCTAAAGGTGGACATCCACAACACATCAAACAAGAGAAAATACACTAACTCCTGGAAACTTAACACTATGATGCTGAATGAGAACTGGATTCAGGAAGAAATTAAAAAGGCAATTCAAGATTTCCTGAAAATGAATGATAACGAAAATACAACTTACCAAAATCTCTGGGACACAATGAAAGCTGTTCTAAGAGGTAAGTTCATAGCTCTTAATGCCTACATCAAAAAAATGGAAACATCAGAAATAAACAACTTAACAATACAGCTTAAAGCTTTAGAGAAACTAAAGCAATCTGATCCCAAAAGTAGTAGAAGAGAGGAGATTAGCAAAATAAGGGGAGAAATATCTGAAATCGAGATTAAGAAAATGATAGAAAAAATCAACAAGTCAAAAAGCTGGTTCTTTGAAAAAATCAATAAGATTGATACACCCCTAGCTAAATTAACCAAAAGCAGGAGAGAGAAAACCCAAATTAACAAAATTAGAAATGAACATGGAGTTATCACTACTGATACCCAAGAAATCCAGAGAATTATAACATCATATTTCAAAAACTTATACTCTGTGAAGTTTGACAACAAAAAAGAGATGGATGAATTTCTAAGTAAACACAACTTACCTAAATTGAATCAGGAAGTTGTGAATTATTTAAATAGTCCTATAACATATAAGGAAATTGAGAATGTAATCTCGAATCTTCCCACCAAAAAATGTCCTGGACCAGATGGATTCAGCACACAGTTCTACCAGACATTTAAGGAGTTAATAACACCAATACTCCTTAAACTGTTCCATCAAATAGCAAAGGAAGGAACACTACCAAATTCCTTCTATGAAGCTAATATCGTTTTAATCCCAAAACCTAATAAAGATTCACTTAAAAAAGAAAACTATAGGCCGATCTCCCTGATGAACACAGACGCAAAGATTCTCAACAAAGTCTTAGCAAATCAGATTCAAAAACATATTAAAAAGATCATTCATGGGGACCAAGTAGGCTTCATCCCCGGCACACAAGGTTGGTTCAACATACGCAAATCAATAAATGTAATTCATCATGTAAACCAGTCCAAAGTCCAAAACCACATGATACTCTCAATAGATGCAGAAAAAGCTTTTGACAAGATCCAACAGCCTTTTATGATCAAAACGCTAGAGACACTAGGAATGGAAGGAACCTTTTTCAATATAATAAAAGCTATATACAACAAGCCCACAGCAAGGATTATGCTCAATGGGGAACAACTGGAAGCATTCCCACTTCGATCAGGAACTAGACAAGGCTGTCCACTCTCACCACTTCTATTCAATATTGTACTTGAAGTCTTAGCTGAAGCCATAAGACAAGAAAAGGACATAAGAGGGATTCAAATTGGCAAGGAAGAAGTCAAGCTATCCCTATTTGCTGATGACATGATCTTATACCGGAGGGATCCCAAAAACTCCACCAGGAAGATCCTGGAACTAATTAAGACGTTCAGCAGGGTGGCAGGATACAAAATAAATGTGCAAAAATCAGAGGCCTTCCTATATGCCCAGAATGAAGGAAGTGAAAAAGCCTTGAGAGAAACGATACCATTTACTATAGCCCCTAAAAAATTGAAATACCTTGGTATAAACTTAACCAAGGAGGTAAAAGACCTTTACAATGAAAACTTTAAAACCCTAAAGAAAGAAATAGCAGAAGACATCAGAAGGTGGAAAAACCTCCCTTGTTCCTGGATTGGCAGAATCAACATCGTAAAAATGACCATCCTACCCAAGGCAATATACAGATTCAATGCTATACCAATCAAAATCCCAAAGTAATTCTTCAAAGAAGTTGACCAAACAATCTCAAAGTTCATATGGAGGCACAAAAGACCCAGGATAGCAAAAACAATCCTGAGTAACAAAAATACAGCTGGAGGTATTGCCATACCAAACCTTAGTCTATACTACAAATCCATAGTTATAAAGACAGCCTGGTACTGGCTCCAAAATAGACACACAGATCAATGGATAAGGATTGAAGACCCAGATATAAGCCCACAAAGTTACAGCCATTTGGTCTTTGACAAAGGGGCCCAAAGAATCCAATGGAAAAAGAACAGCATCTTAAACAAATGGTGCTGGCAAAACTGGATCTCCACATGCAGAAGATTAAAGCTGGACCCGTACTTGTCACCATGTACAAGACTTAATTCCAAATGGATCAAGGACCTTGATATCAGGCCAGAGACTTTAAAAACCATAGTTGAAAGGATAGGGAACTCCCTCGAGCTTATTGGGCTAGGCCAACAGTTCCTAAACAGACATCCAATGGCACAGTCACTGCTACCAACTCTCAACAGTTGGGATCTTGTGAAATTAAAGAGCTTCTGTTCAGGTAAAGAGATTATAATGCGAGCTCAAAGGCAACACACAGAATGGGAGAAAATCTTCACTAACCACACATCTGATAGAACTCTGCTGTCCAGAGTGCACAAAGAACTTAGAAAACTAAACACCAAGGAAACCAATGGCCCAATTAAAAAATGGGCCCTGGAACTTCAAAGAAACTTTACCAGGGATGAAATTAAAATGTCTAACAAATATCTTAAAAAATGCTCCACTTCTTTAGCCATCAGGGAAATGCAAATCAAAACTTCCCTGAGATATCATCTCACCCCGGTCAGGATGGCAAAAATCCACAATACAAACAACAACAAATGTTGGAGAGGATGTGGAGAGAGGGGAACTCTCCTACATTGCTGGTGGGAATGCAGGTTCATACAGCCACTCTGGCAAGCCATCTGGAGATTCTTAAAGAAATTAAAGATTGAAATGCCATATGACCCTGCTATTCCACTTTTGGGAATAACCTCTGATACAGCAGAGGTTCACCTCGATAGCACAAGCATGACCATGTTCATAGCAGCACTGTTTACAATAGCAAAGTCATGGAATCAGCCCAAATGTCCAACAGTTGACGAGTGGATAAGGAAACTGTGGTACATCTATACAATGGAGTACTACTCAGCCATCAAAAATGATGAATTACTGGAATTTGCCGGGAAATGGGTGTCATTAGAAACAATTATATTAAGTGAAGTATCCCAGACCCAGAAAATTAAGCGCCGTATGTACTCCCTAATAGGTGGCTCCTAGTACCAAACCCACCCAACCCACCTAGAGACAGTAATTGTAAGGATTATGAACAGGAGGGATGGGGTAGGAGGGCCACACCAGAAACAAGGAGAGAAGGGACCATGTTACAGCAGGGAAAATAGGCCTCCACCAAGGACCCAAATAAGTAATGAGACATCTGATTAAGTTCACAGACTTTTGTTCCTGATCATTTACTACTGAGGAGGTGTGATCTCATCAGAACAGGAGGGCATATATTCTGGCAGATAAAAAGTAACCATTTTGCAAATGGGTGATAGACCCCTCCCTTACTGTGGTTTCCCACTTTTATTACATCTACCTTTGAATGTGCTTTTATCACAAGACTCTAACAGCTTTTTGTCTCTGGCCAGGGGGTAACATACAATGCCCACCAGGATGGAGTGAAGGGCATTGCAGGAGCAGCAAAACTGCAAAAGAAAATCAACAAACCACAATCCAGAACTTCAGAGACTCTATATCAACCACCTAGAACTAGGCCAGCTTAGTCTCTCCCCATCTTGAAGCTCAGGGAAATTTGCGGAAGAGGGGGCGGTAAGAGTGTAAGAGCGAAAGGATGGGAGGAGCAATGATATGTAAGATACTCTATACTAGTTAGGGCTGAAGCAATCATAATTGGACTTTGCATGCCCTGCGCATTGTCCAACACAGTGTTGACCTCACAAAGTCTAGCATCTGCTAAAGGCACCAAGATCCTTGGAGGCAAAGGATTGGCAGCCACAGCAGTGTTCCTTTACCTAAGGGGAACACGGGAAAGGGTTCAGGGAAAGGCCCCTGGGTCCTTGTACGTCATCGGAGAGGAGGGCCCAGAGGAAAATCAGACATGCACAAGAAAGGACTCTCTGGGAATTGGGGTAGGAGGCACTGGGGGATGGGGAGGGAGAGGGGTGGGGAGGGTGAGCAGGGGGTACGGGGGGAGGAGGAGGGAGGGAGGGAACTGGTGTACCTAATAAGTTTGTATGAGCTGAAATAAAAAAAAAAAAACAGTTCAAACCTAAAAAAAAAGAAAAAAGAAAAAAGGTTTCAAATTGGAGATAAACATGAAGATTTAGCACATAGGGCATATGGAAGACCACCTGGGGTCTTTCATTCAAGTGCATAGAGACAGAAATGGGAAGTAATCAAAGTGCAGTTGGCCCTTCACTCTTCCAGACAGACTGCATGGAAATAGAAGGACAAAGAGTGAATAAAAGTGTGGGGAACACCAACAATTAGGGGGGAGAATTAATAAAAAGGAGAAAGTGATGCTCATGTCATTGACCAGTGTGATCTCACTGGCACCAAGAGAAGATAAAGCCTGTGCAAGTCACCTGTTGACCAAGAACTCACTGTAGATAATGACAGGAAAGACGGGCAATCTGCAGGGTGAGGGGAATCTTGTTAGGATTTTCAGAAAGGCAAGGCACCAATCGAGTACAGATAGAACCTGAGTTCTGACTAGTAGGGACCAGTATTTCCCATGGTTCAACACAGCTGCTTTATTCCTGTACCTTGTCCAAGCTAATCCAGTCCCTGCTGATGATGTGACATTTCGTCAAGGTTGCCCTTTGCCTTGGCAACAAGATTCCCTTCATCTTCAAGAAAAAAAGTGATGTATTAGCCTTCCATTTGCTTAGTTGTTCGGCTTCGAAAGGACATCTTGGTTAGGCCAGCTTTGGATTTGTTTACAAAAAGATGGTCCACCCACTAAGACTTTCCATGTGGCCAGTCATGGTATGAGAATGGAGTGATCTTCCCAGGCCTCAACTTTCTCCTCTGTAAAAGCATAGCTGTATTGGCTTTCATTCTGTCTCTGTTCTGTTGATCAAGGAGCCAGAGTCAGTCAATCATTTCATCAACTGACAAAACTGTTAAGAACTTTGTATATGCTTGGCTGATTGACTACCATGTACACAGTGCTGAGCAAGACAGCAATGATGTTGGGCCTGCGGATTTTGCAACTGCTCAGGAAGTGGCCATGTACACAGGCACATTATTATACATTGTGATCACAGCCCAAGGGTTAACAGATCTCAAGAAGTTAGACATGCTTTCTTGCCATTATCTTTCCGTGCATCTGTTCTGCACAGCGTTCATTTCCTCCCCTATTCCTTTACTCCCCAAACATTTACTGAGTACCTATTAGTGCCTGGATCTGGGAACACCAGAGCAAAGGAGACAATGACTTGATGTTATGGAGTTTTCAGCCAAGTGAAAGAGATGACCAATAAGACATCAGGCAAACTCATTTTATTTTACTTTTTAATGTTTGTTTATTTGTGTGTGTGTGTGTGTGTGTGTGTGTGTGTGTGTGTGTGTGTGAGAGAGAGAGAGAGAGAGAGAGAGAGAGAGAGGGAGGGCACTGTGTATGCCTGTGGAGACCTACAGGTGGTTTCTTTGGGAATCATCCTGGATTGCTTCTATCTCCTTTAATTGCTTTGCTCTGGTATTCCCCAGGCTCTGCCTTTCAGAGCCAGAAGTACAGGCCATTGTCATTTCTGCCTGGTGTTTTTACATGGGATCTGGGATCCAAGTCAGGTCCTTCTGCCTGTAAGGCAGAAACTTAACCCCTGAGCCATGACTCTAGCCCCAGGCAAATTCATGTAGACAGGAATCACAATGGGTGTTAAGTGCGGTTGGTAAGATCACCCAGTTGGTAAAATGCTTACCACACAAACAGGAACACCTGAAATGAATCCCCAGTAAAAAAAAAAAAAAAAAAAAAAAAAAAAAAAAAAAAAACTCACCAGTCAGTGAGTCCAGACAAATCAATGAATCCCAGGTTCAACAAGAGACTCTGTCTCAAAAAATAAGGTGTAAAGTGATGATAGAGGGAAATAACCCATGTTGACCTCTGGCCTTCATGCATGCACATGCATGTACACACACACACACACACACACACACACACACACACACACACATCTATGCACATACAAAATGGCAAATGCCATAGTGACAAGCAAATGGCCCAGTTCTAAAGAGGACCTGAATCTGTCACATTTCAGGAAATCAGGAAATGAAAGATCCAAAAGTTGGCATGTGGAAAATGACAGGAGGCAGCCACCATATGAGGCTGATACAGTCACTGAGTGCAGGTGACTGGGAGCCTTGGAGGCAAGGATGAGAATGGCAAGTTTAGTTCTTCCTGCCATGGGCAGCCATAGGAGGCTTATTAGCAGGGATTAGGTAGTTTGCATCTTGAAAAATCCTAACTAGATGACAGTTCTTAGCTATCATCAATAGCCGGCGGTAAACATGGAAAGGCAGGTGTCTCTTTGACTGAGGGACTTCCTTTTCTCTGGCTTTATACCCAGAGGTGTGCTTATTGAATTCTAGGACAGCTTTATTTTTAATTTTTTGTTGGAATTTACTCTACTTCACAATGGCTACCACAGTTTACATTCTCACTAACAGTATGACATAGAGTTTGATTCTCAGGAACACAACATAATGAAATATAATGATTTTCCATGACTTTGGTGGACTAGAAGAAATTATGTTATATTAGAGAAGCCAGGCACAGAAAGACAAATAATGTATGGTGTCATTCATACATGTATTACAAAAAGAGAGTTGATTATATAGAATTTCAGAGCAAAGAGCAGTTACCCAAAACTCGAAAAAGTAGGAAGAAGGAAAAGGGAGAAAGACCAGCCAATGGATACCAAATTACACTAAGATAAGGAAGAAAATGTGGTGTGCAATTGCATAGCATGGTGATCATAGCTAACAACCATGTACTGTACATTTCAAAAAGCTAGCATAAAGGAGTCTTAAAGGGAAAATAAGACTCTTCAGAATGGGGATGTAGCTCATTCTGATGGGTTGTTATACAGAAAGCTCTGGATTTGGTCCTCAGCACAATATGAAAGTGAGGGTGATGATACTTCAGAGGTGAAGGCAAGAGGATCAAGGTCACCCTAGGATATAGTAAGTTTGAGGCCAGCCTAGGATGTGTGAGACCCATTCTTTAAAAAAATGAAATGATCAATGTTTGTGTTTGAATTATGCTTGAATTATGCAATGAAAATGTGAATACAGACATCCAGCATACCTCATAATCAAAATAGGAGCCCAGTAGTAGTGGTAGTGGTGGCGGTAGTCCTAGCTACCCGAAGGTACTTCCTCAGGTTCAAGAAGCTTCAATGAGAAAGATGATAGGAGAAGGGAGGAAAGGAGAGGAAAGGATGGGAGGGGAGGGGAGGGCAGGGGAGGGCAGGGCAGGGCAGGGGAGGGGAGGAGAAGAAGGAGAATAAACAGAAAAAAGGGGGGAAAGGAAAAGGAGAAAGAAGGGGGAAAGGAAGGATAGGGAGGGGCAAAGAAAAGATGCAGGAAGGAAAGAAAAGAAATCAGATGAAAAACTTAAGTTGAAATCATATGAAGTAAAATCACTGTAGCTGCTGAACAACAGAATGCGCTGGGGATGAGGTGACAGTGGAGTCAGGAGGACCCGTCAAAGAGCAGAAATTGCTGGTTATATTGGCATGATACACTGCAGTCCTCTCTCGGGCCTCCCACAGGTGTCCTGGAAGCAGCCACAGTGGCTGCTGCTGCTCTGTGCACAGAGGCAGCTACTGCTTCAACTGCCACCCAAACTAAGGAGGCCACAGAAAGTAAGTTATGGACCTGCCTTGGGAACTTGGCTTCTGCCCCACTGCTTCCATCACCTTCATTTCTACATTTTCCTGCCATATGGTGCCATTCCATTGTTGGGCTAAAGAAGTGCTCCAACCATGCCATTCTTCCCCAAATCCCTTACAGGCAGAAAGGTCTGGGCCCAGTCTCTTCTAGCTGGAGTTTGGAAGAGTCCTGCCTGGCGCATGGGCAGCCAGTGCCTGTGACACTGGCATGACATTTGCTGCAAGGCACAAAGCTGTATGGCACACAACCAGCCTCTTACTGAGGGCTGACCTGGGTGGGAAGGTCTGACTCTCCCCACCAGGAAGACAGGAAAGACCCCAGGGAGGCTATGGTCCAAGGAGAGGCAAAGTCAGGATCTGAGTATAGCTTCCAGACATCCTCCCCCATGAATTTTCCTGCCTATCCATGCCACAGAGAAACCAAGAGTCTGCAGATGGATCAGGAAACAGGCTCAGCTTCCCAGCAAAGCAAACACATTTCCTTCCCCTGGCAACCCAGCCACATTCATACCTTTCTGTCTCTCCACCTTTGCTCACTCCAGAACCTCAGAAACCTTGGGAGCCTGAGTCAGGATGGGAAGACTGGATTATACACTGGAAGCCTTCATTTTCCAGTGGCCCTGACAATGAAATGCAAGATAACTGGCACTGCGGGAGGATCACCTGCACCTACCCAAACCCAGGGCCTGGGTGCCAAAGTGGAAAGGTCAGTCTGCATCTTTCACCTTCCTGGAGATCTGGACATCAAGCAGGAAACTGGGTCAAATGGGAGCCAATGCAGGCTGGAGAGATGGCCCAGGGGTTAAGACTCTGCCTTACAAGCAGAAGTTCAGATCCCAGGTCCTATGTAAAAATGCCGGGCAGAAACAGTGAGTACTGCACTTCTGTGTTTGGTGGGCAGAACCTGGGAAATCCCAGCACAAAGTAAAAAGGATGTAGAAGCAATCCAGGCTGATTCCCAAAGTCACCCTTATTCCCTGCTTCTGTATCTCTCAACCCAACAAAGGTCTTTGGGTAGTCCTTAGAAAGCTGGGCATGATGGCAGCTGTGCACACAAGTAAAGCATAGCATGGGACCTGTTCACTTGCGTTTTTGCGAACAGATGTGCAAGGTGGGTTCTCCAGAATGTCTCTCATCACCATCATTAGCACCAAACCAATTACAAAGCACCTTTCCAGAGACCAAAGAGAAGTCACCATGTTAGTTTGAGGTCCACATAATAAACATGGTCTTTCATGCCCTGCTGCAAAGTGAAATAAAGCATCAAAGCTTATCATGACATGGCAGCTGACAGGATCTGAGGAACACAGATGATGGCTAGGAGGGGTGGATGGGGTGAGCCCAAACTCTACCTGGCACAGAGGTTGAAGTGTTCTGCCCAAAAGGCAGCTCACATGCCAGTGCCACCGAAGTTCTGGGCCCCAGAGGACTTGATCTTCCAGATCCACTTCCTGGATATCCAGGGTTACAGTTCCAACAGCCCCATTCCCAGTGCTCCTGAACAACAAAGCATGTGCGTAAAAGAGCCTTACACAGGCAGCCACCTTGGGATGTGACACAGGATGTGACACGGGGTGGGAAGGGCACTTTTAAGGAGCTGTTAGGCCCTAAATTTGAAGAGTTGGATGAAGAACCAAAGAGGTAACTCAGTGAATAAGGCCTCCTGCTCACACACATGGAGACCTGAGTTTGATGCCTGGATAGAAACCTATTTGGAGGAAGGGGAGAACTGATTTCCAAAGCTTGTTCTGACCTCTACCCATGTGTGTAGCATATGTCGTAGCCAGACATGGGTGTCAACTTGATGGTTGAGGGTTTCAGCTCTGGGCACATTTGTAGAGAATTGGTAGTTGAATTAAGCCCAGAGCAAACCTGCAGGAGATTGTCTAGCTGATGGAGAAGGCCCAGCCCATGGTGGGTGGGACTAGTCCTCGGGCAGGTGAATAAAATGGAGGAGCTGTTTGAGAATGGGAGCATACTGGTGTATAATTGGCCAGACATCCTGGTCTGGCAAGTAAGGATTGTCCCTCTCTCAGCTACTATGTGAAAATGGTGGAACCTGTTTCCTTGTGCATTCTCTCTCTCTCTCTCTCTCTCTGTGTGTGTGTGTGTGTGTGTGTGTGTGTGTGTGTGTGTGTGTACTTGTGTCTGTGTCTCTGTGTCTCTGGGTGTATATCTCTCTGTCTTTTTTGTTCTTTCTCTCTTCAGTATTTATTCTGTCCTCTCTCAAATAAAATCTTTCTCAAAAAGATTAAGAGAGGAGAGAGTGTGGTAGAAGCTCTGTTAGCCGTAGGGAGCATATTCAGGGACAGACGAAAGCTCTAATCAGGGCCCTCTACCACTATATGAGGGAGCCCAGTGTGCTTATTCTTGCTGGATCCTTGCCTGGAGGTTACTCCATAGACCCATTTCATGATCCAGATGGGGGCCATCATTTCACTCTGATGGTAGAAGGAGGGAAGATGGGGCTTCTGGGGCCCACCCCAGCCAAACTAAGTTCAACAGGCTGATCCTGGCTGCCTCCAAAGCAGCTGCTCAAATATCACCCTTTGAAGACAGCTGTGTTTCCCAGGAGGCATGTGATGTCACCCCTCAGGCATCTGTGCTGGGATTTGAGAGCTCCCTTCCTCCTGCCTTTGCCTTATTTATGTGCACATCTGTGTTCTCCACAGCAGCGGGAACCATTTCAGCTGGCAATTCACTCAGAGTCTCACAGTCTGCACCCCAGAACGTAGCCCCTGAGTACAGGATGGCTCTGTGTCCACGAGGGAGCCTAGTAATCCAAGAGGTCTAGGAGGATGAAGTGTGAAGTCACCAGTGTAGATGTGGGTCAGGAGATCACTAATTCTTGGACAGGCAGCCTTTCTCCTGGGACACAACAGTTGACTGGGCCCAGGGCCAGGCCTGCAGCTGGTGTGAGAGCTGTAAGTTTGCTGGCTAGCTGGCTTCCTTCACCTGGGAGAAATGTGCAAAGCCCTCTAAGGATCGTTAGACTCCAAAATGTTCCTCCACTAACACTAACTTTGCAAGGTTGTCCCCTCCCTCCTCCTTCTTTCTCTGCATACATTGACTTCTTTCATTCATTTTAGCAACAATATGTGATCATTAGTGAATATATGAAACATCCCAAGTCAGAAGAAAAAAAAAACAGAGAATAGATAGCCCCAGTTAATATTTTAAAATGTTTTCTTATGATGTTTGCTTTCATCTTTCTGAGCACTGAAGGTGTATATATTACAGTCTGCTGTGTTTCTTCTACTTAACTAAGTGAAGATGCAAAAATGAAGAAAAACAAATGTGTTTTGTGATACTGACTGTGCCTTGGCCCTCCTGGACTCAGTATTCCCATCTGTGCAATGAGTTGAGAGGTCTCTTTCACCTTGGTGGCCATTAGTTTCATCTCCCTGTTGCTGACAGAATACAGTGCCCAAAATGTTTGAGAGAGCAAGGGGTTTATTGCTGCTTACAATTCTTGGTATTACTTCACCCACATGGCAGACAGTTCATATCACTGGCCACACCATATTCACACAAGAGGTAAGAAAGGAACAGACTTTCTAGCCTGCCAGTAGGCTCATATACCTGGGCCAAAACAACGAACCATCTCTTTCTATTTTGTCCACCTACACTGCAAGGATCCTACCCACTGTATGCTGTATTTTCCCATATCAATGAGATGATCTCTCATTTTAGGCTTTCTAAGAGTCTATCTTAACAACTAATTCTCCATAGATGTACCCAAACATTTAGTCCTCAATTGACATATTGACACCTATATCTAACTGGCACAATTACATTTTAAATCTTTTACTGAATAGAGAATGTTTAAAAGATGGCTCAGCACTGGGTCCTTGTACGTCATCGGAAAGGAGGATCAAGAGGAGAGTTAGGCATACACAATAAAGGACTCTCTGGGAACTGGGGGGAGGCACTGGGAGATGGAGAGGGAGGGAGGGGGAGCAGGGGGTTCGGGGGGAGGAGGAGGGGGGAGGGAACTGGTCTACCTATTAAGTTTGTATGAGCGGAAATAATAATAAAAATGTTAAAAAAAAAAGATGGCTCAGGAGTTAAGATTTTGCCTCACAAGCAGAAAGTCCTGAGTTCAGATCCCAGGTCCCACATAAAAATGCCAGGTTGATGGTCTGCACTTCTGGCCCTGGTGGGCAGAGCCCAGGAAATCCCAGAGTGAAGCAAAAAGGAGATAGAAACAATCCAGGATGATTCCTGAAGTCACCCTTGGCACCCCACAGAGACACACAGTGCCCTCTGATACACATGTGCATACACACACACACAAACACACACACACACACACACACACACACACACACACACACACATATACAGGAAGTAAGGGAAGGTGCAATGACCAAAAGAAACTACAATGCAAAGCTGTCTGTGGGGAAGAAGCTCTGTAAACTTGAGGACGTGGGGAGAGTGAAAGATGAGGCAAGTGGAATCCCTTCTGTTGAGGGTCCTTTGAATCCAAGGTGGGCTCCAAGCACAGGATGTCTGAGAGCTGGCAGTGGAAATGATCAGAGGACAAAGCCAGTTACTGCTGCCCAGCTATTTGAGTCAGGGAAGGTGTGGACTCTCTGGCCTCACCGAGATGCAGTCCTGTGGAATTAAGCTACAGACAGGATCCTGGAGCAGGCCCACTGTCGTGTGGAAAGGGCTGGCAGCCAGAAAGGAAAATGTTCAGAAAAAGAGTAAAACTTCCTAGAGAAGAAGGTGCTTGGGGGAAAGGTCTGGGCCATTCACATGCCTACTTCTTCACCAAATATCTCTGCGGAGCCACTGAGTGTTCAGCCATACAAAAGAGCATCAAGCAAGCTCCTCGTCCTACTTCCAAACTTCAGACGTGCAAGATGAAGAGACCAGAAGCAGCAGACTGCTGCACAATACTCTGTGTCCAACTTAAATAAACTTTGAGGCAAATGACGGTGCTTGAGTTACTGCCTCAAGGTCCAAACAGTTTGGCTTCTCACAGACATTATTAACTAGATCAAAGCAAATGTAGCCTGTCTTGCCATTTCTCCATAATACTTTATTATCACAAAATATAATAAGAGAATTTCAGAGTCAAAGTGGAATTTGAAAGTTGTTTAGTCCAGAAGCATCTTTATCCTGAATTTAACAGATAAGCATATGCATTCATTAGCTTTCACAGTATTTCTAAAAAAGAAGCACTTTTCTAAGTGACAATGGGTCCCCATTCATACCTTCCCACTATTGGTCACTAAGTGAATTAGACAGCCAGCGTCAAATACACAGGCCACCTGAGGTCTTTCAGGAGTTTGGCAACAAGTTATTTTCCCACACAGACCTTGTGTAGCTGACTGCATCATGCGTGGGTAAGTTCGAATGGCCACCCTAACAGTGCTCACATCAGCTGGATTTCCCATGGCTCCTTCATTCCTTGCTGTCCCTCTTGGGTAATGCAGGAAGGAAGGAAGAAGAAACATTGGAAGTCATCACACATCCTGAGGAGGACTTGAACATGAACTATGGATCTCAGTAGAAGGAGAACACCAAGATCCAGCAGTAGCTGAGTCTGTCTCACGTTCTGACTGGAAGAGGAAAAGTCTGGCTTATCCTATGATCCCCCAACTCTTGACCAGAATTTCATACCTCATCTACTCTCATGAGAAGGTAAGTGAATCACTGATTCAGTATCAGAGGCCAGGTTAGGTAGCATTTTCCTCCAGGCAAACAGACACCATCTTTGTCTGAGACCTTTGACATCTCGCCTGTAGACATTTCTCAGGGACACAAAGGATGGAGAGTGCAATTGGATCCTCACCTAGAATTCTAGCCTGGCTTGAAACCCCTCCCCACCATTCACTCACCATTCTGTCCCTAATTAAATGTGTTCCTGGGGCCTTGAGGTCTGGGAGGGTCCTAGAGTACATTGACTGAGGAAGGTTAGTTGAGGGAGATTCCATGCAGGCAGCCATGGGAAAGCTGTCAGTCAAGTTGGGGGAGGCTTTCTGGAGATGTAGCTGCCTTTGCATGGTCCCTGCTCTTACAAGTAACCCTCACCCCTACTCTTATAAGGGTCCCCAGTACACTCGTTATTTGTCAAGTTGAACTTGAGCATAATCATTACTTTGGTCTGTCAAAGAACTCTTATTCAGGGTGGAAAGACAGTTGTGAAGTTCTAACCAGGAAAAGTATTCACACAGCAAACCATCTTTTTCTCCTTCCTCTACAGGGTACCTTGCAAACCTGAGCGTGTGGCCCTCTGGTGATGATCTTGGTGGTGGCAACAATGACAAACAAAAGAACAGGAGGGTCAGGTGTGGCTGTGTATTCTAGAGTCCACTTGTCTCGCAAGGCCCTCTGCCCTGTCCCCATCTGGATGGTCTGTGTAGCCCTATAGCTTGCTTGTTTGCTTACTCTGTAGCTGCCTCCCTCATTTTCAACGCAACATGGCACATTGTGAAATGCACAACAACACACACTTTTAATGGTGATCACAAAGGCACCTCCATTATTGCCATTATTTATTTGGCAGTGATAAAGTCCTTCCTGTTAACAGGAGCTCCATCCTTCCACAGCTATCAACATGCTTGCAGCCCAGACTACAAATTAAATCTCTTGCATCAGGCTGATAAATGGCCTCTGCAGCAGAAGCATAAATGCCACCTTAGCATAAACAGCAACAGCTCACCCAGCCAAGCAATCCAGATACAAAGAGCCCAGGACCTGCAAAAATTGGCTTTGGATCTGTTGCACTGTCAAGATTACTTGTGACTTGTCGTCTCCCCAGGTCCTTTCAAGCAGAAGGAGACAGGGGAATCCAGTCAATGCCATGAGCTAGCTGATAGTCTAGGAGAACAATCCCTATAATTCCTCTCCTGTTAATCCTGGGGGAAATGGAGCTCTCTCCACAAAAATTATTCACAAGACCATGCTCATTGCCTTGAAGTTAAGGGTTAGTGATATCGAATAAGGACCTGTTTCTACCCAAGGATCCACACTAGTGGAAGGGAATAGTGGGTGATCCCTAGGACAGGGAATCTAAGAATAAGGAACCATATCTGTGCATCCCTACATTCAAGGTAATCATATCTAATTGACTACAATAGATAAATTTCCATCTAGATTGTAAGAAGCATAAGAGGCACATTCCAGAGCTCAGCAGCATTATCTCAAGGCTCCTGTCAGGAATCACCTGCTGTGTGCGGAAATTTGGGCTTCTCACACAGGGCTCTGACCCACCCACCACCTCATTCTTTGCCATATTAATTGGCAAATCCTTCTCTAAGGCTTTTGCATCATTGCAATCTGACAATTTTCACTCTTGATTAACCGTACCTCCTTGAGGGAGGGTTCCTGATGACTCTGTGACCTGTGGGGCCACCACATACCATTGTGGCTCCAGCAGGGTGGAGGCAAGAGGGTGATGCTGCGAACAGCATGCTGAGCGTGATGACAAGGTCATGGCTAAGTTCCAGGCACAGTGCTGAAGATGGCTCCCTTTGGTCTGTGAGTTCCATCCCAGGCTGGGCCAGCTTTTCCAAAGACACATGGGCCCCATCTGGAGCACCAGGATCTTCTAACATAGGAACACCACCATGTGTAGAGACTCCTCTCTTACTGGTGGAGGTCTTCCCAGTGTCTGGCTCAGGGATTATCTGAGCCATAGGAAGCTTTCTGGCTGTTAAGTACTTAGTTAAGCAGATCTGCTGTTCTTTATTCTCCAGAAAGGTTTATGAATAAATGAATGAATGAATGCATTGGTAGATAACCAGCTAATGACATATATTAATGACCAAGAGAAAAGGTGAGGAATCCAGTCTTCTTTGGTGTTGCCCTCAGAGCAACATGGCTCTCTACCCTACAGTTTCCCTGCAGACTATGATGATGCTGGATCCCTGGGAGCAAGCACAAGACCCATGGGAGGCCCACTGCCTCCCCCCTTTACCTGTCATCCCTGAACAACATCCTCACCAACCCTCAACCTGACCTCTGTTTCAGTGGCTTTGTATCTTTGCTGGTCCTGTTTCCTCACCTGGAATTCACCTGCTATCTCTTCAACGCAATATCAAAATGTTCTTACATCTATTTAACAGTTTTTTACTGACTATCTACTATATGTCTGATATTCTTGCAGGTATAATTCACAGTTTTAAGTCAGAAGATATATTTGCCTTTGAATTCTTTATATCTTTATCGAAAGAGAAGATGGCATCTGCACTAAGAATTGGAAAAATGGATCCTGAATGCACAAAGAACCTTTAAGGGAGACCTTGACCTAGTCTGGGAGGTCCAGGAAGTCGTCTTTGCAGATGCAGTGTGTGAACTGAGAAAGAAATCAGAAGGATTAGTTGGGTCTCACTCAATGAGATCAATATGTCCACAGGGCTTTCAAGATGGGAGAACATCTGCCTTTGAGGAAGATCAAAGGTTCTAGAAGATGATGATGGAAACAGAGGCAGAAGAGGGAGTCACAAAGAGAACAGCATTTGGAGGCCAGGGAAGGCTTTGTTCTTTATTTACCATGAGATGGCAAGCTACTGGACTGTTCTGAGCAGAAGTTATAAGCATTGCAAGACTCCTCTGGCTACTGGGTCAGAGACAGACTTGAGTCAGAGAGATCATGTAGGAAGCTGTTACAGCCATTTTGGACAGAATGGGGGAAAAGAAAGAACTTGAGTTGACAGGGACATTTGCAGAAGAGGGGGCGGTAAGATTGTAAGAGCAAAAGGATGGGAGGAGCAATGATTTGCAAGATTCTCCACACTAGTTAGGACTGAAACAATCATAATAGGACTTTGCATGCCCTGCGCAATGTCCAACACACTATTAACCTCACAAAGTCTAGCATCTGCTAAAGGCACCAAGATCCTTGGAGACAAGGGACTGACAGCCACAGTAGTGTTCCTATGCTTAAGGGGAACACGAGAAAGGGTTCAGGGAAATGCCACTGGGTCCTTGTACGTCATCAGAGAGGAGGACCCAGAGGAGAGTGAGGCATACACAATAAAGGACTCTCTGGGAATTGGGGGGGAGGCACTGGGGGATGGGGGGGGCGGGGAGGAGGAGCAGGGGGTCCGGGGGGAGGAGGAGGGAGGGAGGGACTGGTCTACCTATTAAGTTTGTATGGGCGGAAATAATAAAAACTGTATAAAAAAAAAAAAAAGAACTTGAGTTGAGTGGCCAAAGAGATGGCTCAGTGGTTCCAAGTGTTTGCCCTACAACCAGACAGCATGAGTTTGATCCCTAGAAAGGATAAAACTGACTCCACAAAATTTTTCTATGACCTTCACATGAGAATTGTGGCATGTGTACCCACACATATATGCCACACAAACTCTCTCTCTCTTTCTCTCTGTCTCTTCTCTCACACACATAAATAATAATTAAAATAATTATAATTAAAAGAATTTGAATCAACACCCTATACTTGGGAATGGAAAGGTATGGCTGGAAAAGATATTCGTGAGTGCAGAATCCAAAGAAGACTGTTTTAGACTGTTCCAGATCAATTTTTTAAAAATATTATTTATTTATTTATTCTGTGTGTGTGTGTGTGTGTGTGTGTGTGTGTGTGTGTGTGTGTGTGTGTTTGACAGAGGGCACTGTGTGTCCCTGTAGAGGACTAAGGGTGACTTCAGGAATCATTGTGGATTGCTTCTTCTACTTCTTTTTTGCTTCACTCTGGGATTTCACAAGCTCTGCCCACCAGAGCCGGAAGTGTAGGTTGCAGCCACTTCTGCCTGGCATTTTTATGTGGGAACTGGGATCCGAACTCAGGATCTTCTGCTTGTGAAGCAGAGATCAATTTTTTTATTAATACATTTTCATTATTATTTCAGCTCATACAAACTTAATAGGTACACCAGTTCCCTCCCTCCCTCCTCCTCTCCCCGAACACCCTGCTCCTCCTCCCCTCCCCCCCATCCCCCAGTGCCTCCCCCCAATTCCCAGAGAGTCCTTTCTTGTGCATGCCTGATTTTACTCTGGGCCCTCCTCTCCGATGACGTACAAGGACCCAGTGGCCTTTCCCTGAACCCTTTCCCGTGTTCCCCTTAGGTATAGGAACACTGCTGTGGCTTCCAATCCCTTGCCTCCAAGGATCTTGGTGCCTTTAGCAGATGCTAGACTTTGTGAGGTCAATAGTGTGTTGGACAATGCGCAGGGCATGTAAAGTCCAATTATGATTGAAGCAGAGATCAATTTAAATGACACATTCCCATATCATTTGATAGCTTTCCAGCTCAGTGGAAAGTATGCTGAATTCTAGACCATTTTCTGTGTTTGACCTGTGTCCCTCTATCTCTAGAGAAAGTAAATGAGCTGATAAGAATAATGATGAAGATAATGATGATTTTCATGGATTTTTTTTTTGGAGACAGGATCAAATCTACAGTTTGGTCAGGCATTCATGATGTATTCCGGACTGGTCTCAAACTTGCGGCAGTCCTTCTGCCTCAGATTCTCAAGAGTCAGTGCTGCAGGTATGAACCATGAACATTTTCTTTTTTTTTTTTTATTTCTTCCACTCATACAAAGTTGATAAGTATCCCATTCCCTTCCCTCTCTCCACCCTTCCCTGGATCCCCTTGTTCCCTCCCCCCTTTCCTTTCCCTCCTCCCTTCCTTTCTCCCAGTGCTCCCGCCCCCTGCCCCATTCCTGGAGCATCCTTTAGTGTGCATGTCAAACTTCCCTCTGGGTCCTCTTCTCTGATGAGGTGCAAGGACCTAGCAGCATTTCCCAGAACCCTTTCCTGTGTTCCCCTTAAGCATAGAAACACTACTGTGGCTGTCAATCCATAGCCTCTAAGAATCCTAGTGCCTGTGATACATGCTAGACTTTGGGGGTTCAATGATATGTTGATAATTGCGCAGGTCATGCAAAGTCCTATTATGATTACTTCAGCCCTAACTTGTATGGAGTATCTTGCATATCGTTGCTCCTCCCCATCTTTAGGCTCTTACAATCTTACCACCCCTTCTTCCTCAACTTTCCCTGAGCT
Source organism: Typhlomys cinereus (assembly GCA_023101885.1). Lineage (NCBI taxonomy): Eukaryota > Metazoa > Chordata > Mammalia > Rodentia > Platacanthomyidae > Typhlomys > Typhlomys cinereus. Next base: position 677,353 of record JALPQD010000305.1, on the reverse strand, counting down.
TTAAGGTGGGGATAGATTAGGCCGGCCTGGTTCCAGATGGTTGATGTAGAGTCTCTGATTTTCCAAATTATGGTTTGTTGTTTTTTTTCAGTTTTGCTGCAACCATGAGCATTTTCATGCTTGAGCGATAGAACTGGTTCTCTAAGATATTGGAAATATTGCCCAATGACTCATAGTTTGTCAGTAAAAGAGCAATGATTCAAACTCAGGCCAAATGAATTTGAATGCTTCCTCACCTACAGAGTTGGAGGTATTGCAATGCCCAATAAGGGATAGGGACTGGAAGCTGGTGATCAAAGGATCAGACTGGGATTGGAGATCTACCAGTCACAGATTACAAACTGTGGGAGTAGGCTGATCTGACCATGAACAGGCCACTATGACAGCCTATTTCTTCACCTCTGTACATTCCTTGATCCATTAATCTTTCAGGGGAGACCTCAGTGAAAAGTATGGGCCAGACACTGGGGCTACAGAAATGAAAACACTTGGGTCCCTGCCCTCAACAGGCTCCTAAACTATTAGAGAAGACAGCAGAGCTCACAGACATGAGTAATACTCTGCAAGCTATGGAGTGGACTCATGATATGGGTTGAGCAGCTATCATCTGACAGGGCATAAATATGAGAGGCCATATGAATAACTGAAAAACCACACACTTACTAAACAAGCAAATGAACCACACAGTTCTCAAAAAAGTCCAAATGACAAATAAACATATGGAAAAGACTTTCAATAATATTCTCCAGCAAAGGAATTCAAATCAAAACTTCACTGAGATTCCCCTTGCTCTAGTTAGAATGACTTTTATGGAGAACACAAGCAACAACAAATGCTGGTGAGGATATGGGGAAAGAGGAACCCTCATATATTGCAGGGGGATGTGATAGTTAATCCTGGGTGTCAACTTCACACACCTGCTATTACCTAAGATCAACTGAGACCACCTGAAAAGATTATCTGAATCAATAAAGCCCTAGATCTAATTGGAACCTCCCAGTAGCAGACCAGATAAAAGGATCCATAGAACAGAAGAATGGGGAGAAGAGAGACTCTCCAGGATGCTCGCAGTGACTTAGCCTGCCTCCAACTTCAGCCACCAGCCATGTGGCCTCCACCATGAAAGACTGTTTCTCCTCTGGAATCTTAAGCTGAATAAATCTCCCTTTCTACCTTAAGTTGATGACTTTGAATGCTCTCTCATAGCAATAGTTAAGAGTAACTATTACAGGGAACTACAAATGAATGCAGTTTACATGGAACTCAGTATAGAATTTCCTCACAAAAAAAACAAAAATAGGATCCAATCACCCGTCCCTAAGTATATACATAAAAGAACCAAACTAAGAATATGGCAGAGATATCTATGGACATACATTTGTGAATAATAATTTGGCATCATTCATAATAGCCTAGATTACCCATCAACAGGTGAATGGATTAAAAAGTGGTGCGGACATACCATAATCCACCAAAAAGAAGGAAAAAATCAAGGCATTTACAGGAAAAAGGATAGAACTTGAGATTGTAATGAAAAACAAAAAGAGCCAAAGTCAAAATAGCAAATATTTTGTTTTCTCTCATGCATAATCTAGATTTAAATGTACATATGTGTTATTAAAATAGAAAGAAAACTATCAGATGGGAAGATTTGGACTATTAGGAAGGAGATGGAGGAACAAAAGAGTGTAATGGATGGTGAATATAAACAAAGTATTTGAGTAGGTGCTATCATAAATTTCATACACAGAGAGAGATTTTTCAGTAGAACCCTTCAGATAGATGACAGATACAGACAGATATGTACATACATACATACATGTATGCACACATACATACATAAATACATAACATATATAGATACATAGGTAGATAGGACATAGATAGGTAGATAAATATAGAGAGAGATAATGTAGATATATAGACTGATAGATAAAAATAGATCATTACGTTTCTTGCAAAACTTGAGTCATTCGCTTGTGGTGCTGGCCTGGAAAGTTTAAAATCCATAGGATGGGCCATCAGATAGGACAGTCAGGAGCCTCCCAAACAGGAGCTGACTCCCCAGTTCTCATGTGGAGCCCCTTCTCAGGAATGATATTTCTTCTTCAGATCTTTCAGATGGTTAGCAGAGACCCACCTGCATTTTCTGGAATGGCTTCTTTTACTTCAAGTCGATTGGCTACACATGCTAACCACAGTTATGAAATACCTACATCACACTGCATGCACTACAGCTTGATTGATCACTCGGGAAGTTTAGTCCAGTTCAGATGACATATAAAGATAGCCATCAATCACAGGCACCCAGGATAAAGATATTAAGGAGCATCCATAAGCAAACACAGGCTAAGCACTGTGAATCCAATATCAAGCAAGACTGATACCAATGCTTGTGTTTGTGGGGTCAACAGCCCAAAATGGTCAAACTGCTGATTTTGTCTCATTAAGATGGGTTAGGTTTTCCTTCTCCACTGCTTTGAGCTTTGTGTAGCTCCAGATATGGAGCCATATGTGATTCATTGCTGAACTTCCTCACCCAGGGCTGAGCACAGAAACATACAGCTGGAAGATGTTGCATAAAAACTGTTGCAATGAAAGGAAATGGTTTGGGCCATGACAGAAATCTTCCCTGCTTCATGCAGATGCACAATAGGTGCCTTAGCCAGCACGCCTTTCTCACGTATGAAATATTGAGCAGGATGGGGCCTCAGCAATCCCTAGTGCACATTCCAATCCTTTGACTTAAAATGGCCTGTTTTCCCCAATGTTATCACACCCCTTTGGCCTACTCTTTTGAGGCAGGCACACCCAAAGCTACCTCCACCCTCTGGACTCCAGCCCCTGGAGCATGTCCAGAGTAGTTGTAGCTCTGGCTCAGGAATTCTCCTTTGGAGACTACAGAGGCCCCTCTGGCCCAGGCTCAATCTTTGCTAATCAATGTATGTTTGATTTATCTCATAGAGAGAGCAGAGTTGGAAAGTTTGAGCTCATGAAACAAGCAAAAAAAGCCTCTGCATGAGGATGAAAGTCATGTGTCTTTGAGCTTTCTGAAGGAACTGTGTAGGAAGAAGCATGAACCTGGAGGCAAAGGCAAGCATACATAGCAAACCATATTCTCAGTTGACAAACCGAGCTAGAATAGAGACAGTACAGTCTCTGATAACCAAGAACAGAGGCACAGTGAGCTGGTAGCAAGGGGCCAGCAGTAACTTCTAGAGAAATGGTTTTCCACCTCTAAGCCACATGAAATGTGGCTGACAGTCTAGGGTTGGTGGTCAATCCAGAGTAGGATTAGACGGTATTTAGATGTAGGAACAGACAGTCATTGATTTAATGGTGGTTGGACTTCTGGTTTATGGTGATGCAAAAGCAGTGCATATTCAATGGGTGTAGTTCTTCAGCTATCAAGCTTGTTTCTCTTGTTGGGCTGGTGATATGGACAATACTGGACAGAGGAAGAGTGCCAGAGCTCCCAGTCAGCCACAGCATCACAAGAGAAATATGGAAACTTTGTGCCTGCCACATGACTGAGCAATGATATTTGGCAGATTAGGTGTAGCAAAAGACAGGTTTTCAATTTTCAGTATTTGCAATATATAATGAGTTAACTGGGACACAAGCTCATAGGCAGACAGGTATTGTGTTAGCATCAGGACGTGGCTGCCATGCAAAAGTACGTGACTCTGTGTTTTAAAAAAATGTACAGACTATATGTCTACCACAGGTAGCTTGAGGAGACTCAGTGCTGATTTGCCAGCCTTGCAGTAAGTTGTCAGGACAGAGACTAACATCTATCTATGCCAAGATAATCCCTGAAACGCTGGGCCACTTGAACTCCATGGTCTCAAGATTCATGTGGCCATGCAACAACTCCTTGCACATATCCAGGACAGAATAACACCGTCAGCGCTGTGACAAACATTTCTTTTAAAACTACACTCTTTATAAACCACTGATTCCTCACTTGGGCCCACAAGGTGACTAAAACAAAGATGAAAGCCTGGCATCTCTGCCTTCATCTGGCGTTTGTCTCCTATGCTTTAGGTCAGAACCCTACTTAACCCCACATAGACATATTAATTGCTGAGGACTGTCAGACTACCTAATCCAATTCATTCAAGGCTGAAGGCACAGAGACAAGCCATTTGTCCTAAACCTGCAGTCATTTTGGATTTCAAGAACAGCAAAGACATTAGACAGGTATAGGGGAGTACCCATACCAGTGGGCATCCCAAGGAGGGGCCCCCTGGTCTGCCCCAGAGGCCTGAACCCCCACTAAAGTAGACCATTCAAAGGGAATTCCAGAGCCCATCTAAGCTGATGGACAGGAAGGAAGGAGAAAGATGGGAAACACCAAGAGAGAGGAGGAAAGAAAACAAGGGGGGAGAGAGAGAAAAAAAGGGGGAGAGAAGAAGGGATGGGGGAACAGAAGGGAGAAAGGGAGAGAGAGGGTAAGAATACCTACTCATTTAGCTTGTATAATTAGGTAAAATAAAATAAAACAAAACGACATAAAAATAAGAACAACAAAGCCTGGAACAGGGCAATGATCCTGTGGGAAGCAGGCTTTCTTCCAACAACACAGCAGTAACAACTCCTTACAGGAGCATCTTGCAGGACCAGTGCTGAGACAAAGAGAAGCCAGACCACACCCTGACCAGCACTGCTTGACGATGCCCACCTCTTGTCCCTCTGTAGAAATCTAAAGCTTATGTGGGTACCCCACAGATGGACCCGGGGTCACTGCTCCTTTTCCCAGTGGGTACATCGATTAAACCACTTCTCTCTGCTTTTCATCACTGCTTTGCTCTTCCCCTGACCTGTGGGATGGGTGGCCACGACTAGCCTAACTTACAAAATATTTCCTGCGGCACTGGCTAGGACCTCGAAAAAGTGCTTCCTCACAGGCACTCACAGGTCAGTACTGAGTATCATCTGTGTCCCTTTTGGAGTCCCTTGGAACACTATTGTGATCACAGAGTTCTCCCTCATTATCTCTGCTCAGCACATGTCCACTGCAGTTTCTTAGCCTGTGCTCCATATAGCTTAGCAAGCTCTGCTACATATGCCACTCCTGACTACAAAGACTCCTGAAAGATATACAGCCATTCTTACTGCTTGCTTCGTTTTTTTAATATTTAACTTCTTTTTTTAATTTATTTATTCAATTGTGCATATGTGAGCATGTGCGCATGTGTGTGTGTGTGTGTGTGTGTGTGTGTGTGTGTGTGTGTGTATGTGTAGAACCACGGACGAATTCGGGAAATTCAGAACCACCATGGACCGCCTCCACCTCCTCGTTTACTCTGCCCCAGGATTCACAGGCTCCGCCCTACCAGGACCAGAAATGCAGGCCGCCCCCCGCTTCCGCCTGGCGTCTATACCTGGGGTCTAGGATCCGAACTCAGGACCTTCTGCCTGCAAGGCAGAGGCTTAACCCCTGAGCCACCTCTCCAGCCCCTGCTTGCTTCTTAAATATGGTTACTGGTACCATATGTTCCTTTCTTCCCACACCACTCTCTGCTGAAATGAAACGGGGTCAGGTTTATTAAGACTTGTTCAAGCACTATTTCGTTTTCTGCCCCCTAAAAGATGCCCTCATCTTGCTCCATTACTGTTACTACTCTCTGCAGGGAAGTGACCTCCCAGACTTTCCCACTTGTCAGGTACCCTCCAGTTACTCTCAGTGACCTCCCTTGAAATGCTTCTTGGTCTCCAACTCTTGCTTCTTAAAAGCAAATCGACTGTGCAATCTTGCCTGTTTAGTCTATCCAGGTGAGGAGTAGACAGTGGCAAGATGGTGAATTGCCTATTTTCTTTGCATAATCTCTGTTAGCATTATGTGGTAATGAGAAACATGAGTTCAAGTGTCATCTCTTTTGCTAATGACTACGCATATCTGGGAAGCTCTACTTCTGTCTGAACATTAGTATCTTCATCCATCAAATGGGTCTTCACTAACTATGATTTATATCTTCTCTCCAAAACTTTCTCTCTCTCTCTCTCTCTCTCTCTCTCTCTCTCTCTCTCTCTCTCTCTCTCTCTCTCTCTCTCTCTCTCTCTGTGTGTGTGTGTGTGTGTGTGTGTGTGTGTGTCCATGTGTATCAGAGGACACTGTGGAAAGCCCAAGGGTGACTTCAGGAATCATCCTACATTGTTCTATCTACTTTTTGCTTTGATCTAAGGTTTCTCAGGCTCTACCTTTCAGGACCAGAATTGCAGGCCACTGCTATTTCTGCTTTGTGATTTTTGCATGAGATCTGGGGTCCAAACTCAGGTCCTTCTGCTCACTAGTCAGAGGATTAACCCCTGAGCCATCTTTCCAGCCCTGAAAATCTCATGCTGAAATTTCATCACCACTGTGAGGTTGTTGGGAGATGAAACTATTAAGAAGTGATGACATTGTTCTCTCGTATGTGCAATGTTAGGCATTGATTTCTTGTAAGAGTCAGAATATTTGAAAGGGGCTATTGACTGCGAAGGTGGGGGAGGAAGGTTAGGGTAAAGATTTTGGAGGATGGGGCTGGAGAGGTGGCTCAGGGGTTAAGCCTCTGCCTTGCAGGCAGAAGGTCCCGAGTTCGGATCCTAGACCCCAGGTATAGACGCCAGGCGGAAGCGGGGGCGGCCTGCGTTTCTGGTCCTGGTAGGGCGGAGCCTGTGAATCCGGGGCAGAGTAAACAAGGAGGAGGTAGAGGCGTCCATGGTGGTTCCTGAGTTCGTCCGTGATTCTACACACACACACACACATACACACATGCACACACGCATACACGCACGATTGAATAAATAATAAATTGTTTTCAAAAAGTTTAAAAAAAAAAGATTTTGGAGGAGGAGGAGACAAAGGATTCCATGGGTGGCAGACTAAGGGAGGGAACAATGGTAGAAAATACTTTTAGGGGAGATGAGGGGATGGGATGTAGGAGTATCTGAGGGACTAATAGAAAAACTTTAAAAAGATGGATTGTAACCAGTATAGGAACCTCCTATGATATTAATATGTCAAAATTAAGTTTTAAAAAAGGAACAAGAATGGACAGTCCCTGTATAGAAAAACACAGAGAGAAGAAGACAGGACAGAACAAAGAAAAAGAAAAAAAAAAAGAAGTGATGATGTCATTTGAGTTCTACCTGCACCAAAGATTTGCTATCATTATCATAGCAGTAAGTTACTTACTGGAATGTGTTGTTCAAACATGAGTATGGATGCACACTTGGAAGGCTGAGGTGGGAGGTCAAGGTTACCCTGGACTACATAATAAAACCCCCATCTTTAAACCAAAAGAAAAGAAAAAGAAAAATGAATTTGATTTTGCTTTCTTTTACTGTATACTCTCCAACAAAAAGTCACCAGTTTACGTCAACACAGAATTTCATTTGTGTTTGTGTGTAAGAGGGAGAGAGAAAAAGAGACAAAGAGACAGACATAGAGAAAGGCAGAGAGGTAGAATCAGAGACAGAAATGAGAAGCAATCTAATGACCAGTGAACATATGAAAAGTCCCAAATCCTTCAGCAAAGGAAATGCAAAGTAAAAACAAGTATCCCTAGGTTCCCCAGATTCCTATCAGTTTTCATAATATTAGAATGTCAGTACTGTGTGAGGACAAGGACAAGATAGGAGCTCTCCTGCCCTGCCTTCTAGGTAGGCCTACAAACTGTCTGAAAACAACCCAGTGAGATTCGGTGAACTAAGTATATACGATCTGAGCCATCAGTCTGCTTCTTGGAGTCTCTACAATGCAGGCCCTTCAGAGTGTACCTGGAAGGGTTGTTGTACCACTGTATGGAACTGAAGACTGACCTTTCCATCCTCAGCAGAATGACTGGACTGAATAGAACACTAAGCAGCACTTTGAAGTAAGTAGACACATGTGGAACATAGACTGATCTCACAATTATAGTGCTGGCTTCTTTTTTTTTAGAGGAAGTAACAGAACAAGATTTATAGCACAATAACATTTATGCAAATTAAAAACACATACCCCAAACAGCACTATTTTTATGACAGTGCATACATATTCAGTGAATCATCTCAAATGCATTAGTGGGTGCCCATGGATGGGGCGGGGGGGGGAAGAGTGCAGAGACCTGAGATACATGAGAAGAAAAAAAAACAAGATGACAGGGGCTTTGTCCATATGGTAGGTAATGCTGCAGTCAGCTTTGAAAGGAGAAGTGGGTGGAATTAATTCAACTGTGCACCTGAAGCCCACAAATAGGTTTCAACAATAAAAAAAATTAAAGAAAATAAGGGTAAAGTGGTGAATGCTGAATGGCAGTTTCATGTGAATAGGTTTCCTTTTGTGACAATAAAAATGGACGGGATTTTCCTATGTAGTTCAAGTTGCCTTGAAAGTCTCTATATAGATCAGCCTGGCCTCCAACTCATACATCTCCTTCTGCCTTAGTGTCATGAGTGCTGTCATTACAGATGCATGGGACCACATCCACTTTTATCTAACATTTTGATTGAAGCATACTTTAAAGCAGTTGAAATGCTAAATTTCATGTTATGTTATATCTCGATGTAAACTCTGACCCAAAAATATATACAGGAAAAGAAGGAGGTAAGAAAGGTTTATCCATTCCCGATCCTAGGAACACACCTCGCCTGCTTTGTGTCTCTGGCCTGTTGTTTCTTGATATCAGTCTCCCTACTGCAGAGCAAGGACCTCTTGGCATGAGTGGTGGTGCCCAGAGTTGAGACAGAGGTCTTCTTGGGATCACCACATCTTCCCTCCCTGACCATGTTTATCTCCTGAATGCATTGTGACAATCAAGTGAGTGGCTGATGAAAAGGAATTCAGTGCCTGACAGAGTGCTGCCTGGTGTGAAGGATTTGTGGGGACATTTATGACCAAGCTGAATTGCTCACAAGGTAATTTTTTTCTCCCTTATTCCTTTCCTGACATGGCAGCTAATTTCCATTTCAGTGGCTTGGATTTTTTTAACTCTTTTTATAAAATATTTCATTTATTTAATATTTGTGTGTGTGTGTGTGTGTGTGTGAGAGAGAGAGAGAGAGAGAGAGAGAGAGAGAGAGAGAACACTGTGTCTCCCTGAGGAGGACCAAGGGTGACTTAGGAATCATCCTGGATTGCTTCTACCTCCTTTTTGCCTCTGGGATTTCCTAGACTCCACTCACCAGGGCCGGAGGTGCAGGCTGCTGTTATTTCAGCCTAGCATTTTTACATGGGACCTGGGATTCGAACTCAGGACCTTCAGCTTTCAAGACAGAGTGTTAACCCCTGAGCCATCTCTCCAGCCCAGTGGCTTGGGATTTTTGAAGAGGGAATGGCTCACCAAAAATGTGGTCTTCATTGGAGTTCGGAGCCCATTGCTCAACACGAAGGCTCCTCAAAGGTTGCTTTGTCCCAGAGAACGAGATTGACAGCAAATGTGGACAGGGATGTCATCTGTGCACTGACTACGTTGCAAGCCTGGGGCACTTCATTCTGAACCGGCTCAGAGATCAGACTCATTCAGGGTAGTATGACTGTAGACTAGAGAGCTCTTCAGAAAGGACAGCTTTGACAAGTTTCCAGACACCAACACAAGTTAGTGGAAGAAATCAAAACATTTTCTGTCTTTACAGGAACTGCTGACAAATAGTTCTTTCTTTATGTAGGTTGTAGAAAGGAATAGGATGGCATTTTCCCCCCCAGCTTTTGGTACTGAAGTCTAGCACCTTTCATGGGTCAAGGATGGAGCTAACACTGGGAGCATCCCAGCAGATGTTCCTTTTCTTTCTCTACAAGCCAGGTCATTGCACACAGTCTTTCTGATAGAGCTCTTGACTCAGATGTGTTTTTATATGGACTCTGTTTTCTCTCTCCTGTCCTTTTTTTAAGTTGTTGGATGAGGACCAACATCATTAAAGCCAAGATTTGGGGCCAGTAAGATGACTCAGTGAATAAAGGTGGTTTCTGCCTAATCACCTGAGTTCAGTCTCTGAAGTCTGCAAGGTAGAAGGAAAGGACTAACTACCACAAGTTGTTCTGTGTCTTCCACATGCACACGATGGCATGACTACATAAATGCAACAAATAATAAAACTGAGATTTTATTGTAAATCTCTTCCACATTCAAATATTGCAGTGAGAAAGCTGACATATCACAAGTGCACCCACAAAGCTTTCAAGGACCCCATGACGGGGCTGATCCTGTGTTTCCCTTCTAGTACCTCAGTTCTTTCTTCTCCTACACCAAGGGCTTCATGACTCTTTTGAATGCACAAGGTTTTTTTCTCCTACATCTAATTTTGCAAATATTGTTTCTATTATTTCTAGAAATGTCTTGTTCTGCTTCTCTGCTTACTATACTTCTCACCTTGCAGTGTCTCCCCAAATTTTCCAGATGCTCAGTCACTGCAGCACCCTCTGTCAGTGCGCTGTCTAACAACTAGGCTGGATGTATTGTCAAACAGTTGTAACATTGTCTTCAGTGTCTGCAATACCCAGCGTAGTAAAACTGAGCAACAGTTTGTTGGTTAAAGGTTTATAACTGAGTTCTGCCATTAGGATCATCCTTTATTCACTCTGCAAAATTCACTGAAGTCCTCCTAGGTACCAAGTACAGTCTCAGAATATAATAGGGAACAAAACAGGTGTGTCCTTAATATAGTCAGAGCCAAAAAAAATAGAGACAGAAAGAGAGAGCAGAAAAATAGAGACAGAGAGAGAGAGAGCAGAAAAATAAAGACAGACAGAGAGAGAGAGTAAGTGAGGGACAGAAAAACTGATGGACAGTTAGGGAAAGAGACAAGGACAAATAGACACTAGACAGAGAGACAGACTGACATCAAGACAAACAGAGAAGCAGGCAGACACTCAGATGGACAGAAAGAGAAAGAGACAGGCAGAAAGAGAGAGAGAGAGAGAATGGACAATGGACAGTCATGGGAGGATGTGATGGGAAGAATGATCTCTACATTGTCACATGACTGGATTTAGAATCATCTAGGAGATTGGTGAAGTACACCTCTGGATATGTTTGTGATGACATTTCCAAGATTCGCTCTGAATGTGGGTAATACTATCACATGGGCTTGGGGCGAGAGAGAGAGAGAGAGAGAGAGAGAGAGAGAGAGAGAGAGAGAGATGTTGACACCCAGACACACTGATAGAGTAACAGACAGACATTTACCTAGACAGAGACAGACAGGCAGACAGACAGATACCCAATATGCAGAGAAACAGGTAAGCAGGCACTCAGAGAGAAGAAAGAGACGAAGACAGGTAGACAGACAGACAGACCACCAGAGGGAAAGAGAAACCAAATCACAGAGAGAGAGACAGACAGACAAACACCCAGATAGGCAGAAAGAGAGTGACAGATAAGACACACAGACATACAGGCAGGCAAACCAAGACAAAGAGCAACAGACCCTCAGACAGACAGATAGACAGGAAGAGAGAGAGGCACACAAAGATAGAGAAATAGACAGGCAGGCAAACAGACAGGAAGAAAGAGACACAGAGACAGAGACAGAGAGAAATAGATATATAAATAGGAGGAGAAAGAGAGAGAGCAGAAGAAAGAAATAGAGAGAGACCAATAGCAGACAAACATGACAGAGAGGAAGAGAAAGCAAAAGATAAGTGAAGAAAGAGAAAGACAGTATGTGTTCTTGTCCAGAGGATGGATATTGGGCACAATGGCACAAGCCTGTGTTCCCAGCACTAGGGAGGTGGAAGGTCAGAAGTTCAAAGCCGCTCTTGGCTATATTGTTGTTGTGAGAGTACATGAGATTCTGCCTCAAATTGCAAAGAAATAGGAAGGGGGTGAAGTGACAGAGTAGGTCATGTTCTACTTCAAGCTGGTGGTCACAGATGATAGCAGTTAGGCTGAGGACTGAATGTCCAAAAAGAGTCAATAATACAGAGATTAGGGGACACAGCACTCAGGCCATGGAACTGGCGGATGGTTGATCAAACGGTAAGAACTTTTTCCATCACTGAAATAGTAAAACCACGACATCTCTGGGGAGGGGCCCTTACTTGCCATCCTATAGCAGGAATGAAGGAAAGAACTAACCTAAGCCAATCCTTTCAACTGTGTCCCTATGTGTTTTGCTTCTTTACAACTTGATGAGCACCTGTAGCTGATTATCTAACCTTATGCCTTGGTCACTGCAAGTTCACAGCAAGGAATCTTATCTTACTAAACTGATGGTAGGATTACATGGAATCACAGTAGTTACACACTTGGGAGGAGCAGGCAGGGACAATGGATAGTTATGCAAGGATATGATGGGAAGGATGATCTGATAGTGCATCTACATTGTCATTTGTCTGGATGCAAAATCCCTAGGAGATTGGTACAGCATCCCTCTGAGTGTGCCAGTGATAACATTTCCATCCCGTAGGCCTGAGACAGAATGTGAAGGAGATAAGGGAACATCCAGATGAATGCTGCCACTCCCATTTTTTCTGCCTCCTGGCTTTCCATGACATGAAATGCTCTGCTTTGCCGTGTTCTGCCTGCCATGATGGATTGCATTCTTTGAAACTAGAAACCAAAATAAAAGTTTTCTCTAGCAAATGCCAGGCATTTTTCCATAGAGACTGTAAATTTCACTTGTATGGATGGCCAAGACTTGCAAAAACATGTTCTCCCTAGCAAATTGGGATGTCTATGAGAAGCAACTCTTAATGGAAGAGCAGTAGCAATTTCCCTTTGTTGTCGTCAGAGCTGACATAAGTAACCCCACTGGGTCTATTTCCTTGGGGATGCTTCCTTAGCATGCTTGTTTCCCAGGGCTTCTCCCTCTGCTACATAACTTTCTGAACCCTTACTTTATGAGGCAGGACTTTGGATTGTTATGGACACAAGGCTAGGGTTTGGGTATGGAATCCAGGCTCTTGCACTCAGTGCAAAATCCACCAAGGTCTAGATGGCTGAAAAAGCTGGAAGATAAAGATACAAGGAAGAGAGAGGCCAGTGGGAAGAGGAGCAAAAGAACTAGAGGAAAAGAGCAATGGAGAGAAGGGTAAAAAGGAAGCAGAGAAAGAGGAAAGAGGAAGAAGTTCAAGGTAGGGTGGACTACTTCAGGTAGTACGTATGACTCAAGTGTGAGGGATAACCAATTACCCAACCTTCTAAAGACCTATTTCCAAGGAACATGAAAATAGCATATTGGAAAGAGCAATGTTGGAGATATCACTGTACCTGATTTCGAATTACATCACAGAATCATAGTGACAAAATCAGCAGGATTCTGGCACAAAAATGGGTATGAAATTCAATGGAACAAAACAGACACCCAGAAACAAACCCGTGTAGTTATAGTCAGTTGAAATTTGATAAAAATATTCGTTGAAGAACCAAAACAGCCTCTTCAACAAATGGTGCTGAGAAAACTTAGTATCTACATGTACAAGAGTAAAAGTAAATTCATTTCTTTTCCCTTGTCCAGAAAAACAACTTCAAATGGATAAAAGGCCTTAACGTAAGACAAACTTTGAAAGTGCTAGAGGAAAAAGCAGGAGCAGACTTCAAAAAATTAACTTAGAAAGACTGTCTGAATAGGATTCCAGTCATTCAGGAAATAATGCCAACCATTAACAAATGGAACAGTGTGAAATTACAAAGTTTCTATGCAGCAAATGAAATAGTTACTTGCTTAGAGGACCAGCGTATAGAATGCGAGAGAAATCTGTGTAAGCTATACATGGAATATAGAATTAATATTTAGAATATAAAAAGAACATAAAAGAAACTTACACAGGATGAAATCAAATACTCCAATTAATAAATGGGCTAAATTGAATGGGCAGATCTCAAAAGAAATATATATATGAGAAAGAAATATGTAAAAAAGTTAACATACTTATCCATCAGGCAAATGGGAATTAAAGTTAGAGTGAGAATTGATCTCATCCAACTCAGTAAGGCTATCATTAAGGAAATGAAGGAACAACAGTGCTAAGGGGAATATGGGTGAAGGGGGAGCCTTTAATCATTAACTAATGAATTACAGCTGGTGGGATTGTAAACTGGTTCACCCAGTATGAAAATCAGTGTAGAGGTTTCTCAAAAAAAAAATCAAAAATAGGGGCTGGAGAGATGGTTCAGGGGTTAAGACTTTGCCTCATAAGTAGAAGTTCCTGAGTTTAGATCCCAAGCCTCATGTGCCAGACAAAAATGACCCAGGTGGCCTGCACTTGCGGCCCTGGAAAGCATAGCCTTGGAAATCCCAGAGCAAAGCAAAAAGGAGGTAGAAGCAATCCAGGATGATTTCTGAAGTCACCCTTGATCTTCCACATGGACACACAGTGCTCTCTCTCTCTCTTTCTCTCTTTCTCTCTCTTACACACACACACAGACACACACACACACACGCACACACACACACGCACACACACACACACACACACAAATAAATAAATAAAAGTTTAAAAATAAAAAAAAACAGTTCTACCATGTGACCCAATTATACTAGTCCTTTGTATATTTCCAAAGGACTCCAAGTTCTATCACAGAGACACTTGCATGTCTATGGTTATTGCATTACTATTCACAATAGCTAATATATGGAACCAGCCTAGATGATCATCAACACATGAATGGATAAAGAAAATTTTACATATATATATGCCAAATATGGCATATATAATTACCATATAAATGGCAAAAGCAGAAGAAAGGGAATCACCACTTGGAAGGGAACAAAGCATAATAGAAGACAAACAAGCAAAGTGCAAAGATTGATTAATGAATAGGTGATAGACAGATGTTATGGTTAGATTCCAGTGTCAATTTGACAGTTGTAGGCTATTTGGGGGCACACCTGTGAAGAATTAATGGTTGGATCAGGCCCCTGAACAAGTCTGCAGGTGCTTGCAGAATTGATGTGGAAAACCCAGGCCATAGTGGCTTTCCAGTGGTGGGCCTATTTGCTGTTGAGTCCACTCAGTGTGGTTGACTTCTGAACTGTCCTTGTCTTCTTTGTTGCTGCTACCATTGCTGCCTCCGTCCTTAGCTGACTCAGAGCTCCACCCTTTCCACCTTGCCTCCGTTCCCAATGTCTTTATAGCCTTGTTCATAGGCCTTACTGCTTGTCATTGCTGACATAGAAGCCCAGCTGTTCATCACCAACTTCGGAGCCCTACGTCTTCAACCTTCCAGTGAGGCTCAAGACCTTCTCAGGATTCTTCGGCTTGTGAGACATTCTTGTTAAGAATGAAGCAGCTACTTTGAAGTACACTACTTTTATTGTGAGTTGATTTTATACACATATGCACACGCGCGTGTGCACACACACACTATCAATTCTGTTCTTTCAGAGAACCCTGACTAATACAACAGAACATATCATAATGAAACTCATTGTTTAACTTAAAATACAAATTAAAATAAAATAAGAATAGTATGTGCTTTTTGCTTATATATTTATTTAGTGATTCTTCATTTCTATTAACACATAGTTATATATTTCTAGCTCGATAACAAGTGGACATGTTTTCAAGCTCTGTATTTTTTTTATTTCAGCTAACCACTTAAAATGAATAGAGAAAAGCAAACTTATGTGTCAATCATATCTAATACCATGTGATAAAACCTTGATTAGTCATTAGCTATAACTAAATATTTGAATTATGACTAAATATACCAAATGTCAAAGCAGAAAGGCCAACTTGCCCCTCTCTCAGCAAACACTGGGGTATTTCCCCCTGCAGAGTGCAGCCAGCATCCCAAGACTTACCAAGACTCCTTCTGGCCTCCCAAGACTCCTTCTGGCCTCAACGTGGTCTGTTTGGCAACTCAGCTTCAAAAGAGCCTGTCATCCAGCAGAGAGCATAAGCACTATGTGACGTGTCAGCCTGCTTGGAGAGGCCTCTAGTCTTTTCCTAACATCAGTACTCTGTGACCTTGAGCCCCCAAGATAAATGTCCTCCCCAACCCTCTTTTTCTTTCTTTTTTTCCCTCCTTCCCTCCTTCCCTTCATCTTTCCTTCCCTTCCTCCCTCTTTCCCTTCTTTCTTTCTTTCTTTCTTTCTTTTTTCTTTCTTTCTTCACTTCTTTTCTTTTTTCTTTTTCTACTCAATGCTGAACAGAGCCTTGTTTTTTCTCCAAACTCCACAATCCCACATTTAGACTGAAGGCATACAGAACACAGGGCCATGTGTGGTGCTAGGCTTCCACTCCTTTGCATGGCAGATGGAAAGATATCCCTGCTTTAATTGTGACTTTCCAAGGCACCTAATCCAAAGGAGCAAGTCTTCGTAGTTTCAGGGATGATCACTGAATATGAAAAATGCAATCTCAACATCACAGGCAGATTATGGAAAATGATATGTAGTTTTGCCAAACAATTGAAAATTAAAGTACCATATGAGTAAATCACTTCTGGGCATTGACCCAAAGACTCCGTGCCCTACTCCAGAGATACTTGCTCATCTGTGTTTATTTCTGCTCTATTCACAATGACTAGGAAATGGAACCAGCCTAGTGTTCATCAATAGATGAATGGATGACAAATATGTGGTATGTGTACATAATGGAATTTTTTATTTAGCTGTAAAGAAAAATGAAATTGTGAAACTTTCAGTAAAGAAAAATGAA
Source organism: Typhlomys cinereus (assembly GCA_023101885.1). NCBI lineage: Eukaryota > Metazoa > Chordata > Mammalia > Rodentia > Platacanthomyidae > Typhlomys > Typhlomys cinereus. Next base: position 660,783 of record JALPQD010000305.1, on the reverse strand, counting down.
ATTATGGAACTTTCAGGAAAAGAGATGGAACTGAAAAATAGATCAAGTGAGATAACTTGGGCTTTGAAAGACAAACAACACACATGGAGAGAGAGAGAGAAAGAGAGACAGAGAGAGAGGAGAGAGAGACAGAGAGAGAGAGAGAGAGACAGAAGAGGCACATGACCAAATGTATCGATATGAATGTGGCAGGTATAGTCCATGAAATGACAAAGGAGAAAATATGAGGAAGGGGGACATGAAAGTAGAAAAGCAGCCATTGGGTGGAAGGTCGCATGCAAGAGGAAGGGTATGAGGGAGAAGAAAGGACAGGATCGACAACAACAAAATACATCTAAGAATGCTCTAATGAAGCCTCATGCTTTGCACATTAATTTAAAATTAAAGTATTTTAAAAATCACAGCCAAGCATAGTAACAAGGGGGAAAGATTTTTGTGTCATGTAAAAATGACATATACAGACAAAAAACAAGTTTGAGTTATCTCCAGATAAAAACCCCCAAATCTCACGTATTAGTGCTTAGTCCATCTATGATATTATCCCTTCAGTTGAGCAAACAACACATTGAAAACCTATGTTTCAGACCCACAATAGCTCACCCAGGAGATATTGCTGTTACGTAGTATTGGCAGCAGTTTGGGGAGGGGGGAAAGGTCACATATTCATGAGTAGCCCATTGCACAGTCAGTTCTTGCAGTGAGACCCGAAGTTGCCCTATTGCATGATCCCTCATCCTCAGCCATTTGAACAGTCACTGTCTTGCACATCTTGTCTTTGGGGGGAAAAAACAGAGCAGAAAAGACAAAGTGAGACAGAGTCTGCAAAATGAGCTATGTTCCCAGGGCTCGTAGCAGGCCAATTTTTTCTTTCCCATACTCTGTCTCCCAAACATCTGCACAGAACTTATTTATTGCCTGTTATAGACATGAATTTTCCCCCCAAAGGACTATATTTTTATTTCGTAGGTAGAGTAGGAAACACAGAGATATCAACATGCTTTAAAAAAAAAACAACCAAGAAACACACTGAGTTCCTAGTTCATTCCACGAACATTTACTGACATCAGATCTGAGCCAAGCACTGAATGGGGACAAAAAGATCTCAGAACAACAAGCAAGTTGATAAGGCAGGGGTGGGAGGAATCTCTGAACACCCGCAAATGAGGTTGGCTTTTTTTTTTTAAGTCAGCTTCAACATGAAAGATGGGAAATTCAGCCTTTGAACAGCCATAGTGAAGATTAAGACTTGGGGTCTGTCTTGTCAGGGAGGGGCTGCAACTCAGGTGCTGTTGTGAAGCACAGTGCCTATCCTAATGCTCAGCGATGAAATCGATCTGCAGAGGTGACTCATAGGCAGACAGCCAGCGCAGTCACAGAGCCCTGTCTGAATTCCCAATTTGCCTGCTCAGATTCTCGCTTGTTAATGTTATTTACCAAGTCCTGTGGCCCAAACGCCTGTTCTCAGCCTTGGTCTGAGCCCTCCAGTCATTGTTCCTGTATGACTGTCACATCTTGTCACTGTGTCTCTGAATTCAACAGGTCTGGGCAGCCTGTCTGCAGATTTTCTGGCTAACCTTGCATAGCAGGAGCAGGGAAGACAATGTAAAGGTTCCAACTCTACCCCTTTCTACAACAGATCACAGAGGCAAATGGCCCACAACATATGTGAGAGTCCCTAGCTGAGCGAAAACGGGGCAAGTGGCAAGACTCGACAGATGTGAGGACAGGATAAAGTTTCCTCCTGCCATGTCTTGTGCCTGTGTCGGCCCTTCCCAAACGCTTGCATGCCCGATATTCTTAGGGTGCCCTCACCCCTATGAAATCCAGGTTGTGAAGGAAGCCTCCCAGAACTTGAATAGCTGTCTGGAAGGTCTGAAAATAAACACAGAAAAACCCAGAGGCATGATCTACTCGTGGCATTAGAGCACCCCCATTCTACTCTGTGGCCAGAAATGGAACAGCGCACAACGAGCCTTCTATAAGCTGATGAAGTTTGCAAACCAGATGTAGTTCAACTAGTTACAGGAACAGCGTGATACTGGCCCCTGCCCAAGCAATGTTCTTGTCTCCCCTCGCTGGGTCTCCCAAGATCTTGGTCCAGTTCCAGACAGAGAAGCTACGTGTTAAAGATTCTGAAACATTTCTCACTGTCCCAGAATCCAAATGTAAGAAAAGAGTCTCCAGCTATTGTGTCCACCATTCAGTTAGGAAAACTGAGGTCACATACATAGCAAAATAGGAGCTTCTGAACAACAGTATCGCACCACTGTCATCATCCAACATGAGTTCTAAAGCCCTCAAATCACCCACCTTACCATCTATACCAAGGACAGCTGGACTAGGCCCCAGGGACTCAAACTTCAAGAACCAGAAGGTCACCTGTACTTCCAAAAAGACCCACCTGTCTGTCTGGCCTCTGGTTCCATCACTCTGGGAAGAAGTTGGAAGGACTTGGATGTGGCACAAAACCAGGTTATGAAATTGAGTTAGTATTTAAATGACCTAACAACAAAATGCTCAATTTAATTTGCTTACTCAATCCAATAAAGGAGAAACAAGAAAACCCATCTAATTAAAAGCATTGATCCGTGGAAACTGGCAGCTCGGAGGGCCTTGCTGGAAGTTAGCACTTCAGCAAAGTGATACAAGGATATGGATTCTGACAAATCTATTCTCTTCCTGACCCCAGAGAACCCAGAGAAACTCTCTGCCTTTAAATAAATGGGAAACAGAGCCCAAGGGAAAACAATGTGTTTAGTTCAATCAGATGAGCAAATGCTCGATCTGTGAAGCCCAAGAAAGGACCAGGTTGATGTCCCACCCCACCCATTTTCAACTGCAGATGAGGACCTTTAGCCTTGCTCTTTAATGGCCAGGCTCGATTGCTTTTGTGTTTTAGAACCTTATTCTGCTTGCTCAGCCAGCTCTTCTGCACTGTGAGGTTCTTAGGGACAAATCTGTCCAAAGAGGGCAAAAGAGTAATTTGTCCAGACTCTTACAGCACTCTTCAGTTTGAGCTACATTGTAAGTGTTGAAAAATAGCAAGATTTTGCCAAACCTGAAGAAACCCAGGAAAGATGGTTCTCTCTTCTCCGGTGGCCATTATGTATGATAGCCATTTTCCCAGAATCAAACGTTCAAGATCCCCAGCAAATGAAGATGGAGTAGGACCCAGCTTAGCTTCAGAAGCTTCCCGTCCACAAGTGCTTCTACCAGACTCTCTATAGACATGGCCCTGGTCCAGACTCAGAGCTGAACCCTTTTGGGAACTGAACTTGGCTAACTTTTTAGCTCAAAATGCATCTTCCTCACCCACCCCACCAGGACAGCTCTATCTGGCTTGGTGGCAGGCTATAAATCAAGGCTAGATTGTCCTTCCAGGGAAATGTCTGACTCAGAGAGAGGCAAAATCACTTAGTATTTGGCAGCTCAGTCCCCTCCAGGGGAAAAGTCACCTGCAAGTGAACCCGCAGCCAGCATGGCATGCTATTCTGCCTGCTGAGACCAGATGGCACCCCATGCTTGTCTATCCCAGCTCCCTGTTCTACTTGAGGAACTCTGCCTTGAGTAGGACCCTGTCATGCTGAGTAAACACACACACACACACACACACACACACACACACACAAACACACACACACACACCATAATACCATAATAGCTTAGATTAAAAGTGGACAAGATGGAGCTTCTAGAGATCTGTCCTCAAAGAAGGAGGGAAAAGAAAGTCATAGATTCAGAGAGCTGTTGGGAACAAGGATTGTACACCTTCTTAAAGGAGATCAAGGAAAGCTTCAGGGAGGAAATAATATCAGAGGGTTCTTTGAAAAAGACTTTAGAAAAGGTGTAGAAGCAAGCTGAGTCCCTTGTGGAAGAACGTTAGGACTCTATGACTGTCAAAGGGATGTGTGTGGCTTCGGCATGCCCAGAACGAAGAACAGGTAGAGAGATAAGACTGGAGATTCTGGGTCTTATCCATCAGCGAGAGCAAAGGAAGCCAGCATGCTGAAGTACTCCCACCCCTTGCCCTCAGAGAACATCTGACATTCTAGTAATTGTTCTTGCCTTTGGAGATGCAGTGAGAGCCTAACAAAAGGCCTCAGGGTGCTAGCAGGAAGGCTGGTAAGTGACTTACAGGGGAGTGAAGCACAGCGGTGAAGACAGAGTATCACTGAGGGAATGGGATCCTTTCAAAGATCTCAGCAAAGACCCACACAGACAACTGTAGACAAAGGATACCATGACAAGATCCTAGCAAGAGTGAGGGAGCTTAATGGCATGAGGAATTGAAAGAAATATAGACAGTTTGCAGCACAGAGAAACAGGTTGGGAGAGTTGACTGGGTCTAAGGCCCTGGCAGAGCTGCAGCTATTAGACAGGACCAAAGGACAAAAGCCATGAATTTGGATTTCATGCTAAGAATAATGGAAACCCATTGGAAGGCTTTAAACATAGGATGGAAGGAATATAATTCTTGCAGACAATGCGAGGGTCAGGGGAAGAAGCCAGAACACGACTCTAGAGAGAGTTGGTGATGGACTGAGCTGGCACAGAGCCAGTGGATGAGGGGAAAGTACATATATACTGATTGCCCTTTGGAAGTTCAGCATCGACTATCTCCTGAATAGTTGGATGCAGTATGTGAAGGAGAGACTTCCAGAAGATTTCAGTGGATTTGACCTGAGCAACTAGAAGGATCACTATCAACATGAAAAAAATGAGCCAGTTATGGAGAAAAGTAATCAAAGAGTGGGCTATGATGATACTCTTTCAATTAGCATGATGGTGGATGCACACCACTACCACGCATAATATAGCCCCAAGGATTCTACCAAATACTGGGATTCTTCCCCATTTTTTTCTGAATATACATTCAAATAGTAAACAACAAGCACAGTTTTCAGAAACCCTTGCAATTCAACTCTGACATTCTCCCTTTTCCTAATCTTCAACAGGTTCCAGTAATAACCTAACACATACATACTTGGACATTGGCCTTGACATCAGGAAAAATCTGTGGCCAGTTGAAGGGACTGTCTTGAGATTTTGAGGGAGAGAGATTGATTCAACAGCTGTGTGAACCTCTGGGGATGTCACTTAACTGTTCCAGCACACCCTACTCAATCTTCTGTTTAGTGTATGTGTGTGTGGGGACAAGGGAATCACAGAAGAGAACCCACCCCACTTTCCTGATGTCGGTGCGCCCTCTGGTGTTTGGGTTTCTGGCGTGTGTCTTGAGAACTTTGTTTCTGAGCTTAACCGTGGAAAACCCTCTCTGCCTTAGTTTCCTTCTGAGGAAGGGTGTGACAAATGATTGGACTAAGGAATAGACAAACTAACACTTGTGAGGTTGGAGATCAGGTCAGGCCATATCCGGAATAGCGATCTAGAAGTCAGGTAAGGGCCACCAAGGGTCAGAAAGAAAGGGAAGGGGATATAGTAGGAAGCAGTGTGGGCTTTCTACAGGCCACCAGTTCAGGGGGGGAAATGATGTCCAGATACAACAAGGCAATTTACCTTTTGTGGGTATTTTTCGAGGAATGCAATGCCATTCCAATGTAAACATTTGTAAATTAAGAGCAGAGACCATCAGGCTGTGCTGAATAAATACAACACGTAATGGAAAAAATATATGTCGGTTCTTTTACTACAGCCAGTTACAGAAGAGAGACGGGGGTGGTGACCAGCAACAGGCAGCAGAGAGTCATGCTTCTTTCACTGAGAGAACAGGAGAGAGTGGGTGGATGGATATTGGTCAGAAACAGACATTGTCTGCCTAGGCTGACGTCCAAGGGCTCACAAGTGTGTTTACGCCATGTTCACACAGAGGCGCGTGCGCACACACACACACACACACACACACACACACACACACACACACACAACCTCACTGAAGCTTAATAGAATATAGGCATATCAAGATACAGCAAAAAAAAAAAAAAAAAAAAAAACGTTGTGGGAAATTTCGAGAGGGTCTGGAGAAAAAGAAACACCCCTAAAGTCTGCATCTTGAACCAATGAGTTCAAACAGGGGCAGCCTGCTTTGTCATAGGGAAAAGGTATCCTCAAAATGGATTTTCTACTTCATGATATAAGCTGGATATCAGGCAACCATGAGACTTAACCCAGAATCTATTTACAAAACCATGTTTTTCATGCCAAAAGCAAGACAAGCATTTTCAACGTAGCCATCCACCTGTTTCTGACCCCAATGTTAGCCAGGGCTTAGAAAACATCTTGCCCAGGTTCCAGACCTTGGTTAAAAAAAATGAGCCCTTCAGTGCAGCCTTAGCAACAAGCATCTTGGCAAGCAGCTGGATAGGTCTCCAAAGATTTTTCCTCTTGCTGGTAGGGCCTCTCTGAGGCTGACGGGGCTTGGAGTCTTCCTGTGCAGCATCATGCCTAGAGAGAGACAATAGAAATAGAAGGAAAGCACTGCTGCCATTCGAAGGAAGCAGGATGCAGGCCTAATGATGCTCCAGATCCCGCCAGGTGAACTTTCCTCTGCTTAAGACTTACTACTGGAAACCAGGAAGGGACCCAAAGAAACACCCTTAAATTTAAAGGAAGCATAGCTGGAAGAAAGAATTCATCTAAACTGAATAGTGGTACACAAACATAGGAAGCCAAAGTGAAAAGCAAACAAGTTCGACTACAACAAAAGTAGCAAGTGTGCGCGAAGGACGCCATCATCAAGGTGAAAAGGGAACCCTTAGAGTGGAAAGGCATATTTGCTAATGTGGTTGGTTAATAATTATGATGCAAATGAATTCTTACATTTGGCAACTCAATTCAAAGTGAACAAAAAGTTGGAAAAGATATTTCTCCAAAGAAAATACAGGAATGAATATTTCCAAAGAAGGTTGAATATGAAACAGCAAGTAAAAGCACCTTACACAAACTTGGTACCCTGAGTTTATGAGGTGGAAGGACAGAACCAATCTCCAAAAGTTGTTTCTTTGTTCTGTGGCCTCTACGAAGTCTCCATGACATGTGTTCTCTCTCTCTCTCTCTCTCTCTCTCTCTCTCTCTCTCTCTCTCTCTCTCTCTCTCTTCTTCCTTACACACACACACACACACACACACACACACAAACAAACACACACATACACACACATGCATACATGTACATGAAACAAAGAGTTTCAATTGGTTGTGTTCATTCATTCTCTTGTTCACTCACTCGTGTGCTCACTTACTTTCTCACTGAATAAACGTCTCCTGAATGTCTCCTCTGTCCAGACATGTCACCAAGGCTACAGCCAGAACAATCAAGAGATGGCCTTGGCACTGCCCTCAGAGAGCCTACACTCTGGAAGAGAAACCACATCAAAAAGCAGCCACACAATCTAAGAGCCAGAAGAGGGAGAAACCTCAAACATTTGCATAACCAGAGGGAGCAGTTGTCTAGAGAAGTGGGTACAGGCAAGAGAATCTTCTCCAAGGAGTTGGTGCCAGAAATGAGTTCTGAAAGATGGGTGGGGTTTCAGTAAGTGGGTGGAAAGCTGGCAGGATGTATACTCGGGGGGGGGGGTCACTGGTTAGGAGAAGTGAAACATTAGGAAAGAAAAGACTTGATGAAGGAGGGAAAGAATGTGAAAAGCAGAGTTGAGTAATAACCACAGTGAATTGTTGATTTATTAACTTGCAAGTGGCTTTAATTCACATATTAAGTTGAAGTGTGTCCCACCCACCACCAGCCCTCGAAAACTCTTCAGAACATATCTGTATGGAGAGGTGGTGACCACTGCTGCTGGCCACCTCCTTCTCTCAGCAAGGAGGTACAGCCCTAAGTGAGCCCACCAACATTCTCATACCCTTTCATGCCCAGAAGATAGACCCAGAATCTCTGAGGTCAAAATCTGCAGTCTTGTTCTTAATACCTACATTCATACTTTGTTCTTAAATACTTTCATACATGTGACTGATGACTGTGTATTTTGAACACAGAAAAGGCAGAGGCCAAAATCAAGTGAGAGTGGCTAGGTACAAAAACCAAAGGGAGGAGTCCAACATCCAGGCGCATACTATTCTTCAGATGAGCTCACCAGAACAGACCATTGTCCAGATTTCAGGTTCAAGGGAAGATCCCTAAAAGACAGTTCAGCCATTCCTTTCTTCCTTCTCACACATGGGCAGTATAGAGCTTCTGGAATCACACTGTCCCCAACCGTGGCTAGACTTGCAGGAGGTCTCTGAGATACTGAAACCAAAACCCTAAGTGTCTGCAATGTTTTGGACAGAGCTCAGTGGGACATGAGGCTAACACATGTACATATGGAGATCTATATAGCACTTCTAGTTCCTGGGGTTAAAGCAAGGCAGGACAGGCAGCTGAGCACCAGCGCCTATGGCTGCTCAGTGGTAGCTGGCTCTGGACTGTTTATCCCATCTGATAGGTAATCATCCTCGTGGTTCTGTTTCACCTTGGTCTCCAGCACTGTGATGCGCTGCTTGAGCTTCTGCTGAGCCCCAGTGTACTCGGCCAGCAGGCGGCCAAAGCGAGTGTACAGAGTATCCATGTTTGTCTCCAGCTGCTCCAGCTTCTCCTGCACATCCACTTCCATGCTGGCTGCCACCTCATTCTCATCCAGCAGTCCCTCCTTCATCAGGATCTCCCGGCCCCGCTCCTCCAACACTTTCTTGGCGTCAGGATACTCAGTAACAGCTTCCATAAGATCGTCCTTGGACAAGCAGAAGAGATCTGAGTAGCCCAGACTGCGGATGTTGGCTGTGCGCCGGTTGCCCATTTTACTACCCTTAATGTTAAGGATGCTGATCTCTCCAAAGCAGCTCCCAGCTGACAGCAAGGCATACTGAGTAACACCATCATCAGCCACCACTGCTAATTTGCCCTCCTTGATTATGTACATCTCTTTGCCAATGTCCCCTTTACGGCAAATGTAATCTCCAGGACTGAAGACCTGAGGTCGAAGTTTCAGTACCAGCTCCACCAGCAAGCCAGCCTCACAATCCTGGAAGATGCGTACTTTCTTAAGGGTGGACAGATGGACATTGATGGCTATTTCAGCCCTGAGCTTGGCTGGCAGGTTTTTGAGGACTTCTCGTTCATCTACTGTCTTCTTATTGGTCCACAGGTAGTCAAACCACTTAATTACTTTGGCTTCCATCTCCTTACTGACCTTGCGGAACTGCATGTAGTGTTTGACAGCATCGATCTTGGCCTGGAACTCTGCTCTTGTGGCATTCATGTTGGAGATCATGGATCCCACATTTCCCACAATGGTGGCAAAGATGAGGACGCCAATCAGGAAGTCAAAAATGACAAATAGATACTCCTCATCCTTTACTGGGGGTGGTGTCTCCCCGATGGTGGTGAGGGTCAGTGTGGACCAGTAAAGGCAGTAGATGTACTCCCTAGCCAAGTAGCCATACTCAGGGTCAGTGATGTTGGGGTAAACCCAGGTGTCAACCCCAAAGCCAATGGACTTGGAGATGGCATAATAAATGCAAGCATTCCAATGGATAATGACCAAAATGTAGAGGACCAGGTTGCTGATTCGGAAGATGTTGGGATAGCTGGTGCGTGTCTCAGTGCGGTCAAAGAATTCAAACATGCGGGCAAAGTGTAGCAAGCGGTTGAAACGAAGCTCAGGACTGTGGATGCCCACCGCAAAATAGATGAGGTCAGTGGGGACGATGGAAGCCACGTCCAACTTGAACTGCAGGGTGTGTATGTAGTTGTCTCGCAGTTTCTTGGGATCCTTGACCAGTAGCCCCTGCTCTAAAAAGCCTAGTGGAGATACAAGGCAGTGTATCATCTCTGCTCTCAGGCCTGTTTGTCTGTATATGATAATAAATAACAAAGAATAAACTGCACACTTACCCACCTTCCCACAGAAGACCCTAGAACACACAGCAAGGCTGATCAGAAGGACCCTAAGAAACCACTGCCAGATCCAAACTTCCATAAACATGTGAGCTGATGAGTTTTAAAAGGCTCAGTCACTTATCAGAGTCCCAGCCAAGAAATTGTCTTGAATACCATGTGCCACGGGTTTCTTGAAAATTCTGACTCCGTTTTTTGAACCTAGGGATCAAACTGCTGTTTGTATTGGTCAGGTGCCCACTTACCTGTACGCAATCGGATGAAGAGGTCTGCAATATAGACCATGTCTGAGAAGTAGTCCAGCACCAGCCATACCACAAAGTAGCCCCTCTGTAGGTCGCTGAAACAGGCTCTGTAGAAGGACAGGATGGATTTTACCCTCAAAGCCAACTGGGATCCCCTTGTGGCAATCAACTGTATGCCTACTTGTGCAAGGCTTCAGCTGGCCACCAGAGACACTGGTGAGTCATAGTCAGCTTGGTACCAAGCTAGTACTGACTTGTGACTTCTGTATCTCAATCCTTATCATTAAATAGACATCGTTGCATATGCATCACCATCGACCACTGGTTGTCCTCTTCATCTACTAGCCTAAGATGTAGAATGGAGAACCCAACACATCTCAATCATTACTACATGTTTCATGTATAGCCAGTACTGAGGCATTCAAGTGCTCGAGTATTATGAGCTGAATAGTTAAATAAGGTATTAGAAGAACAGCTCACTAATTTCTGTGTTTGTTAATAGATACCTATTGAGTACCCAGCATAGACCACCTGTCCAGGGCAAGGGTATGGATAGTGGCAGGGTTTAGTCTAGAGGCAGTGGAACTGGAGAATGATTGAAGCCTGTAAGAATTTTGTAGGGAAAAATTGGCAACAGCTGCCTACTGAGTGGACAGGGCCTAGAGATGGGCACAAGGAGGGGACAGAATAGAGGAGATATCTGGTGATCACCAGTGTGGCCAAGGAAACAAGAGTCACATTTAGAATGAAATGCCACACCAGCCCATGTAGAGGTAAGGGCCTTGCACATACAGTGCCTTCTATTCAGAACACTCCCTCGGCCAACCTCACACACTAACAAATGACTGCCCCTCTCTAAGATCTCAGCTAAGGGCTCAGAGAGGCCTATTGTGATAGCCATTTCTTTGCCAACTTGCTACCACCAAGTCCTTGGATCATCTTGGTCATTCTTTTGGTTGCATGTTTGCAGTCAGTTTGGCAGTGCTCAGGCCTGTGCCACTCACCACCGTGGGCCCAGAACTAAGCACACAGCCTAGCATCCAATAAGTGCTACGGCAAATCCTTGCTAAAGGAATGACTGGCATAGGAAGAGGAATGCTTATAGACTGATGTCATGGAGGAAGAAGACCAAGATCAGAAGACCTCGAAGGTCGCCCTTAGGGCTTGAACTTTATCATGCAGACAATGGGGAGCATTAGAAGGTTTCAGAAGACAGAGTGTAATTAAATCCCAGTTTCTACCCTGCACATTCACTGCAAGTGTGGCAGAGATGCACTACAGTGTCAAGAGTACCTACAAGGTATAGAGAGGTGAGTATGCTTTAGTTGAGAGAGAGAGGTAGAGAGGAGGGTAGCCTCACGTAGACAATAATATTGTACATGAAAAAGTAGATGAAGTTTATAGACACTAGAAAAAGGACTGACATGGAGCCTTAGTGGCATATTGAATGATGAGGAGCATTGGGTGTCAAGGTTGAGAAAAGGTGATTTGGACAGCTAAAGAATCCAGGAGAAGCACTGAATTGGTATGAATGCTTTGTCCAGAGTGGAGAGCTCTGTGATACTAATCCTAATCCCTGTGGACTTGCTGATGTGACCACTCCCACTCAGGCCCCTCCCCACTCACCTAGCCACCAACAGGCACCAGTTGTAGAGGACAGGCATAGCAATGACAAATAGCCAGCGGTAGTACCAGTCCCCAGCTGGATCCAAGACAAATAGTTCAAATTTCTTCCTGACAAGACAAATAGAGACCAGTCTTGTGAACCAAGACACCTAGAGTAGCAGCACTCCAACTCCCAGAGGCCAAGTTTCCCCCTCCCCCCAAAAAAAACCTATTAAGGGGTTCTATTTTTCAGGGAACCACAGCCAGGTGCCAGGCTTCTGTCCAATTCTGATGGTCAAGAGGCTCATTGGATCCCTTCCCACTGAAAGTGCCTTGTCCCATAATGGGTCAAAGGCAGAGCTCCAGTAGGGAGTGGGCTTCAGACATAAGAAGATTGCACCCCAGGATGGTAACAGAGTTTAGGCCTCTTTTCTCATTCCCCTTGGGAAGAGAGAGGGGTTCCATTTGCTTCTTGCCCACCCCCACTCCCTTTCTGTTCCCTGGCCTCCAGCTTCCAAATTACTTTTCCAAATGCTGTGTCCTAACTTGGCAAGGGTTCTTTCTCTCTGCTGGCCAGAGGAGGGGAATGCTGACTTGGCCAGACATCCACAGTCTCCTACTAATGCCTCAAACAACAAACCCTCGAACTCTACCTGCTCTGCCCACCCAGTGTACTCGACCATCTGGGTCTTGTGCCCAGGTCTTTCACAGCCTCTTCAAGCAAGTAGACCATAGTGCATCTGGAATGGGCAGCACTTTGTGATTTCTGCCTCCCTGGTCATCATTTACCAACCACTAGAACAAGGACCAGGGGACAAATCTTTCACCCAGCACCCATCCTGCCTAACAAAAGGATGTCTTTCAAGGAGACAGCTAAGATAAGAAAGCCACACAAGGTTCCCATGAGAAAGAGCTCACTCACTGCTGTTGGATAATCTGAGGGTAAGGACAATAAAAATGCTTAGAGTTAAAAATAATAGCAAATCATCTCTGCCCAGCTCTTTATCTACTGTGATACTCTGGCACAACCCTGGTCTGCCCCTAAGAGTGCTGTTAGAAGCCTTAATGAGCTCTCTCATAGTGGTTCAAAGGCTCTCGGAACCCTAAAAACTTGATATTATACTTAGTGCCCTTTCCCTCGCCGTCCTTATCGCCCTTGCTGTCTCCCTGTTGTGTGGTCACTGTCTGGAGCTCAGGCCCACGGAAACGCTCCAGGAATGAATCAGGCCTCTGTTCCTCCTCCCGGAAATTCTTGTTGGCCCATTCTCTGATGACCCCCACCAGGCGGACGATTCTAGAAAGGAGAAAAACAGGAGGGTGAGCCAGGGAAAAGACCTGTGCTTTTCAGACAAGACATGTCCCAGAGGGTTCTCTGTTCATGATGGGAGATGGCAGACAAAGAGGGAAAGCTCGAGCTAGGCATGGCCATGCTGTCCTGCCCGCTAAAGGAAAGTGCTGGGGCTGAAACAACACCCAGAACGCATCCTGTGGGGGAGGATGCCCTTGCAATATTTCTTGCCTAGGTGCCATTTCACTTAATTGTGAGTAACAGACAAAAGGTCTTCAGGGGAAGATGGAGGTGGTGTAAATTCAGGACAGGATGGCAGGTTGCTTCGAGTTTCCAGATTTCCTTATGGAGCAGATAATTCTGGGAGGGCAACTCTGTTGAGGCCCTTGTGTTTTGAAGGTCACCCTCCCCATCCCCCAAAGGTGAGACAACCAAGTAGGAAGGGCAGCCTCTCTGGGCCACTCTTAGCTTGCCTCACAGGAGCCTTAAGTTATACAAGCCTTGAGAGTCTTCCAGAAAGATGCAATGCAGCTGAGCCAAAGAGGGCCACAGTGGCCACCTGCCAGGGCAGGAAGGGCTGCAGTGGTTGTTATGGGGACCCACCTTTGGAATCCACGCCTGCCCCTTCGTGGGGTGTCCATCTCTGCCAGCCTCTGCAGTTCTGAGGAGGTGTCATCTTCAGCTGCAGAATGTGGCCTGCAGAGAAAGAAAGAGACTTGACCCAAGTTCTCTCCATATTATTTGTCTTTCCTCTGGGGACATTTCTAAAAAATCCCAAGTTTCCTTGACAGAGAATCCTACAGCCAACTGTAGCTTGCTCTGTGGAAATGAGGCAGCACTGAATGGAAATAGTATAGACTCTGGACATCATGAAATCACAGTTTGATCTAAGGGTGCTTGCCTAGTATGTCTAAGTCCTGGGGCCCCATCTCCAGCCTAGCAAAAAAAAAAGAGAAGGAGTTAGAAGAAGAACAAGAAGAAGGAAAGAGAGAGGGAAAAGAACCAAGGGAGGGAGAAAAGAAAGGGAAAAAAGAGAAGGGGAGGGAAGATGTGATAGTTAAGCCTGGGTGTCAACTTGACACACAGGGTATTAACTAAGCTGGGCTGAGACCACCTCTGGAAAAGGATCAATTGAGACTACTTGAAAGGATAGTACACGCCCTAGATCCTATCAGAACTCCAAAGCTCTCAAAGGATTCTTATAAAAAGAAGCCACCAAGGAGAACAGATCCCTTCTTGCAGCTGTGCTAAGAATCGTTCTTCCTTCCGGCTGCCCGGTTCCTTCGACCTTCCAAGACTCCAGGAGTTCTCGAGCCTTCAGCCAGCACCTACTTGACTACCGAACTGAGCAACTAGCTGTGGGCAGCCATCGTTGGAACTACCGCGGCTACTGACAGCCTTCGCTGGACTACCTCGGCCATATCTGTAAGCCAACTCAATAATTTCCTATATATATATATATATATTCGTTCTGTGAATTCTGTGACTCTAGAGAACCCTAACTAATACAGAAATTGGTACCAGGAGTGGTTCTAGAGAAGCAGAATTGTAAGAATGAATTTTACTGGCAAGTTTTGTGATTTCTGGAGTTGGCTTGTTGACCCAGTGCCAGTGGCTAAAGACTCCCCTGGTGGCATGGAGGACACTGTTTGGAGTGAGCTGTTTCTAGAACTGGTAAACGTAGGTGTGTTGAACAGTCTTGATGCCCCTCTTGCGAGGATTGAGAAGCTCAGCGATTCCGTATATGGAACTTTACAAAAAATGAGTAAGAATAAGGAAAATGATGATGTTGGCTGGTTGTTCCTAGCATCTCTCATTAAACTACAAATGGAAAAGGAAGATCTCAGCGAGGAAATTATCCAACTCAGAAAGCGCATAAAAAACTTAGAAGTTTCTAAGTGTGCCCTAGAAGAGAATCTTCTCTCCAGTAGCAATAGGGCTCGAATTGCTGAAAATCAAACCCAAACTTTGATTATTAGAGTGGCTGAGTTACAACGTAAATTAAATTCCCAGCCTCGAAAGGTGTCGGCGGTTAAAGTAAAAGCGCTGATTGGTAAAGAGTGGGATCCTGAAAAGTGGGATGCTAATGTGTGGGAAGACCACACTGATGATGAGGACGAGAATGTTGAACCCTCAACTTCTGGTGCATTTATTCCGCCCGAGGAAATGGTCTCCCCACCCTTAGCAGAGGATGAATCCCCACACCCACCCTCTACAGAAGTGCCGTTTTCACCTTTGCCACGAGTAAATACTGAAGTTACATCACGCGCACCTGTGATTGCTTCCAGGCCTATAACTAGGCTCAAGGCTAAACAGGCTCCTAAAGGTGAAATAGAAAGTGTGGTCCATGAGGAGGTGCGCTATACTCCTAAAGAACTTCATGACTTTTGTAACACGTTTAAGCAGCAATCTGGGGAATACCCCTGGGAATGGATTGTAAGGCTGTGGGATACTGGTGGAAGGAGCATAAAACTGGATAAAAGTGAGTTCACAGAAATGGGCCCATTGAGTAGAGATTCTAGGTTTAACACTGCTACTCATAGAGTTAAAAATGGTGCCAAGAGTTTATTCGAGTGGGTAGCTGAAGTATTTATCAAAGTTTGGCCTTCTGAGAAGGAACTAGAGATTCCAGACATTCCTTGGCTTAATGTTGACGATGGGATTAAGAGGCTCAGGGAAATTGGTATGCTTGACTGGATACGTTCTTTAAAATCCAATTCTCAATGGGAGAATCCAGATGACATGCCTTTTACCAGAAATGTACTTAATAAATTGGTGAGAGGGGCAGCACCAAATATGAAGGCTCCTATCATTGCTCTTCTCCTTGTTCCAGACCTAACAATGGGAGATGCTGCCGCCCAGTTGGAAGACTTAAATTCAATGGGCCTAGGTGGATCGAGGAGTAGTAGGGGCCAAGTGGCAGCATTGAATCGCCAATGGCAAAGTAAGCGTACTAACCATAATGTGCAGCCTAGACAGAACAGTACTTATGAGGGTCTCACTCGCTTAGACCTTTGGCATTGGCTAATTAACCATGGTGTCCCCAAAAGTAAAATAGATAAGAAGCCTACAAAGTTCTTATTTGACCTGTACAAGCAGAAAAATTCTAACAGAAATGAAGGAAAAGCTGCCTTTACTCGTAGTAGCAGAGAATCACGGCCTGTCAACCAATTTCCAGACTTGAGCCAGTTTACAGATCCAGAACCCCTTGAATGAAGGGGAGGCCGGGTCCCTTTAAGGAAGGACCTTGATACCACAGCAAAAAGCTTTAATATTAGTCTTTCTTCTGTCCTTCCACAAAGGGACCTGAGGCCTTTCACTAGAGTAACTGTGCATTGGGGGAAAGGAAATAATCAGACATTTCGGGGTTTACTAGATACTGGATCTGAGTTGACATTGATTCCAGGAGACCCTAAAAAGCATAGTGGCCCTCCAGTTAAAGTAGGGGCATATGGAGGTCAGGTGATTGATGGAGTTTTGGCTAATGTTCGACTCACAGTAGGTCCAGTAGGTCCCCGAACTCATCCTGTGGTTATTTCCCCAGTACCAGAATGTATAATTGGAATAGATATACTTAGAAGTTGGCAGAACCCTCACATTGGTTCCTTGAAATGTGGAGTAAGAGCCATTATGGTTGGGAAGGCCAAATGGAAGCCTTTAGAATTGCCTCTACCAAGGAAAATTGTGAATCAGAAACAGTATCGTATCCCTGGAGGAATTACGGAAATTAGTGCCACCATAAAGGACTTGAAGGATGCAGGGGTGGTGGTTCCGACCACCTCTCCTTTTAACTCTCCCATTTGGCCTGTGCAGAAGACAGATGGATCATGGAGAATGACTGTTGATTATCGCAAACTTAACCAAGTTGTGACTCCAATTGCAGCTGCTGTACCAGATGTGGTTTCGTTGCTTGAGCAGATCAACACATCTCCTGGTACTTGGTATGCAGCTATTGATCTTGCAAATGCTTTTTTCTCCATACCTATTCATAAAGATCATCAGAAGCAATTTGCCTTCAGTTGGCAAGGCCAGCAGTATACATTTACAGTGTTACCTCAAGGGTATATTAATTCTCCAGCCCTATGCCATAACTTGGTTCGCAGAGATCTTGATCGCTTGTCTCTTCCGCAAGGTATCACACTAGTCCATTATATAGATGATATTATGCTGATTGGCTCCAGTGAGCAGGAAGTAGCAAGCATTTTGGATTTGTTGGTAAGGCATATGCGCAACAGAGGATGGGAAATAAACCCAACCAAAATCCAAGGACCTTCCACTTCAGTAAAATTTTTAGGAGTTCAGTGGTGTGGGGCATGTAGAGATATCCCCTCTAAGGTAAAGGATAAGTTGTTGCACCTGGCCCCTCCCACCACTAAGAAAGAAGCACAGCGTTTGGTGGGCCTGTTTGGATTTTGGAGGCAGCACATTCCTCACTTGGGTGTGTTACTTAGGCCCATATACCAAGTAACTCGGAAAGCTGCCAGCTTTGAGTGGGGCCCAGAACAAGAGAAGGCTCTTCAGCAGGTTCAAGCTGCTGTACAGGCTGCCTTGCCACTTGGACCATATGATCCAGCAGACCCAATGGTATTGGAAGTGTCTGTTGCTGATAGAGATGCTGTTTGGAGTCTCTGGCAGGCTCCCATAGGTGAATCACAGAAGAGACCCTTGGGATTTTGGACCAAGGCCCTGCCATCATCTGCAGACAATTATTCTCCTTTTGAGAAACAACTCTTGGCTTGTTATTGGGCCTTAGTGGAAACTGAACGTCTGACAATGGGTCACCAAGTTACCATGCGACCTGAGTTACCCATCATGAGTTGGGTGTTATCTGACCCAGCAAGCCATAAAGTTGGACGGGCACAGCAGCAATCTATTATCAAATGGAAGTGGTACATACGAGACAGGGCCCGAGCGGGTCCTGAGGGCACAAGTAAGCTACATGAAGAAGTTGCCCAAATGCCTATGGTTCCCCAACCTGTTGCAATGCCTGTTCCCAAGCATGCACCTATGGCCTCCTGGGGTGTGCCTTATGATCAGCTAACTGAAGAAGAGAAGACTAGGGCCTGGTTCACTGATGGTTCTGCTCGCTATTCCGGTGCCACCCAGAAGTGGACAGCTGCAGCGTTGCAACCCCTTTCCGCAATAACCCTAAAGGACAGTGGAGAAGGGAAATCTTCACAGTGGGCAGAACTTCGGGCAGTGCACATGGTTGTACACTTCGCCTGGAAGGAAAAATGGTCAGATGTGCGACTGTATACTGATTCATGGGCTGTAGCCAATGGTTTGGCAGGATGGTCAGGGACTTGGAAGGAACATAATTGGAAAATTGGCGAGAAAGATATCTGGGGAAGAAGCATGTGGATAGATCTCTCCCAATGGGCAAAGGACACAAAGATATTTGTGTCTCATGTAAATGCTCATCAAAAGAGGACATCGGCAGAAGAAACATTCAATAATCAGGTGGATAAGATGACCCGTTCTGTGGATAGTCAGCCTCTTTCCCCAGCCATTCCTGTCATTGCCCAATGGGCCCATGAACAAAGTGGACATGGTGGCAGAGATGGAGGTTATGCATGGGCTCAACAACATGGACTTCCACTCACCAAGGCTGACCTGGCTACAGCTGCTGCTGAGTGCCAAATCTGCCAGCAGCAGAGACCAACGCTGAGTCCTCGATATGGAGCCATTCCTCGGGGTGACCAACCAGCAACGTGGTGGCAGGTTGACTACATTGGACCACTTCCAAGATGGAAAGGGCAGCGCTTTGTTCTTACTGGGATAGATACTTATTCTGGTTATGGATTTGCCTTTCCTGCACGTCATGCTTCTGCCAAGACTACCATCCAGGGACTTACAGAATGCCTTATCCACCGTCATGGAATTCCACACAGCATTGCTTCTGACCAGGGAACTCATTTCACAGCTAAAGAAGTACGGCAGTGGGCTCATGACCATGGGATTCATTGGTCTTACCATGTTCCCCACCATCCTGAAGCAGCTGGCTTGATAGAACGGTGGAATGGCCTTTTAAAGGCACAATTACAGCGTCAATTAGGTGGTAATAGTCTGGAGGGATGGGGCAGAATTCTCCAGAAGGCAGTATATGCCTTAAACCAGCGTCCAATATATGGTACTGTGTCTCCTATAGCCAGGATTCACGGGTCCAGGAATCAAGGGGTGGAAACAGGAATAGCTCCTCTTACTATCACTCCTAGTGACCCATTAGGAAAATTCTTGCTTCCTGTTCCCGCAAGCCTGTATTCTACTGGCTTAGAAGTTTTGAGTCCAAAGCAGGGAATGCTTCTGCCAGGAGACACAGCAACTATTCCTTTGAACTGGAAGCTAAGGCTTCCTCCTGGTTATTTTGGACTTCTGATGCCCTTGAGCCAACAGGCTAAGAAAGGAATAACAGTATTAGGAGGGGTGATTGACCCAGACCACCAAGGAGAAATTGGACTGGTTCTCCACAATGGTGGTAAGGAAGAATATGTCTGGAGTGCAGGAGACCCACTAGGGCGTCTCTTGGTATTACCATGTCCTGTGATTAAGGTCAATGGGAATTTACAGCAACCCAACACAGGAAAGACAGTAAATGGTCCAGATCCTTCAGGAATGAAGGTATGGATAACCCCTCCAGGTAAAGAGCCAAGACCTGCAGAAGTACTTGCTGAAGGTGGAGGAAATACAGAATGGGTAGTAGAAGAAGGTAGTTATAAATACCACCTAAGGCCACGAAACCAGTTACAGAAACGAGGATTATAATTGCCATGAGTGCCTCTGGTCTAGACTGTCAAGAATAGACTTGTGCATGTGCACATACTCTAAGAAGATATTTATGTAATGTAATATGTTAATCTGTAGTTATGAGATGAAATGCTGTAATCTACATTATGATATTGTGTTATGGGACACTAAGACTAAGGATTTCTCAAAGGGCATTGTCATTGATCTTGGAAAAATAATGCGTGTGCGGTTGTACGTGGATAGCTATATTATGTTAGGCGGAGCTATGAATCTTACTGTTTTATTTGGAGAATTTTTAATGGCCTAAGGAAATGTGATTTGGTGTCAAGTTGACAAGGGGTGGACTTGTGATAGTTAAGCCTGGGTGTCAACTTGACACACAGGGTATTAACTAAGCTGGGCTGAGACCACCTCTGGAAAAGGATCAATTGAGACTACTTGAAAGGATAGTACACGCCCTAGATCCTATCAGAACTCCAAAGCTCTCAAAGGATTCTTATAAAAAGAAGCCACCAAGGAGAACAGATCCCTTCTTGCAGCTGTGCTAAGAATCGTTCTTCCTTCCGGCTGCCCGGTTCCTTCGACCTTCCAAGACTCCAGGAGTTCTCGAGCCTTCAGCCAGCACCTACTTGACTACCGAACTGAGCAACTAGCTGTGGGCAGCCATCGTTGGAACTACCGCGGCTACTGACAGCCTTCGCTGGACTACCTCGGCCATATCTGTAAGCCAACTCAATAATTTCCTATATATATATATATATATTCGTTCTGTGAATTCTGTGACTCTAGAGAACCCTAACTAATACAGAAGAGGAGTAGAGGGGTGGAAAAGGGAGGGGACAGGAAAAGAAGGGAAGGGAGGGGAAGGGAGAGAAGGGGGAAAATCACTCAGCCTCAGTGGACTCACCTGCTGCCTGTCCTATGGTCATCTTTGCCATTGGCCTTGATGGCAGGTGGGGGATGATGGTTGTGGTTAGTGGCTGGGGAGCCCTTCACACCATTGGATTTTTCCGTCATCCTCCATGTAGCACCAGGACTCTCACCTGCCAAGGAGACAACCAAGAAATCCCAGAAGACCCTGGTACCCATAGAGAGCAGAGTGGTTGCAGGTGAACAAGATGAGAATAGAACCAGGGCTAACTGGCTGGAATAGTTCATGTGTCAAGAGACTCACCAGGACAGAGCAGGTGCCTGGTAACTATAAACCAAGCCAAACAGCCATAGATAGGAATATCATAGGCCTTGGGAGGGAACAAACCTCTTAGTATTAAATATAAATACTTGATAGTACGTTGCCATCTAAACACTTGCCATTGGACCCATAGATCAAAGAAGCACTAAGCATTCAACCAGGAACTATCCCCGTGCAATGGAAGTCGCTAAACACCAAATTACAAAGTAGAAGTAACTGTGGATGGTTCGGCCCTAATTGGGACATCTAAACCATTTCCCATCTCAAGGCTCAGGGAACCTTGTAGAACAAGGGGTGGTAAGAATGTAAGAGCCAGAGGATAAAGAGAGGTAATGTCAGACAGCAGCCTCTGTTCATATCAGGGCTGCTGTATCCAAGAACTCAATGCAATGATGTTTACTTCCACCAGATCTGCACAACAGCTGACAGATCAACATTTTGACATAAAGCAGGGATGATCCAATGATCTTCAACACTACTCTGAGAGACTGGTGCCTCTCTGGAGAGAGGAGGATCCTCTTCTCAGTTTACCCACCAATGAACCATTCGCACTCTAGGGAGGGTTGGGACACTTGCTGGTGAAGATGTCCTAAATGGGACATATATGCAAGTGGGGGTAGGACATGAGAAAGAGAGGGAAACTGACTGTAAGGGAGAATAGGTGAAGTGGCATGGAATGGGGATGGGGGTAGGTAGCAGGTGGTGAAACCACCTAAATTCACGCTAATATGATTAAAATAAAAATATTCACCAGGATAAGGGAAATTGTGCACATTTTTATAGTTCAGTAATGTTTCCATTATAAATAGCATATCAGGCTAAGGGAGTCTGTTTTCTTGGCTCCTGAAGCAATGCAAAGTCCTGCTGCCCTGTAGTGCTGTGACAACTTTCTCCAGTGCAGGAAAACTGAGAAGAGGGCATGTCCATGAAACAGACTGTGAAAAAGCAATCAAGACATGAGAAAGGAAACTGAGTCCTTCAGAATTTCTTGCCACAGGGTCTGGGAGGGTAGTGTGAGAGATCCTTGGAGAGCTGTTCTCTTCTAGCATGGATTAGTATGTCCTACCAGATTTAGATAGAACTGGTCAGCACAGAGTCTGTTCCCTGCCCTCTCCCACCAGATTTCTCATGGCCTCTCCTGCTGGAGTCTCTGCTGTGGATATGACTCCAACACTGCTGCTGCGACTTCACAGACCCTAAAGGCCATCAAGGGGCTGGGAGGCAACCAGAGAGGGGTCAGGGAGGCTTCCCTTCAGATGCAGCTGGGCCACCACTGGTGATGAAGGTGCACTTCATACCTTCTCAGTAGAGGGTCCCAAAGTTGCCTTTCATGGTGTCATGGGTTCCACAGGAAATTAGGAAGCCTGAAGGAACCTCACTCTGGCCCATCTTAAACTGCCTCCATCTTGCCTTGAAGACCTCATGTTTGTTATTCACAATCCACTGAAATGGCACCTCACACAGGAAATCTTCCTGGGATGCCTTTCCTCCACAGGATGCAGTCCAGTCCAAGTCATGTCTGAACCCCAGCACTTTCCCTCAATACCAGTCTCTTTCCAGCTTCTGAAGTTGTCACCATGGTGATGGCAGTCACGCCAAGCAGCATCAGAGATACTCTCCTGGTGCTCTCTGTGGGACTATGGCATCAGCATGCTAATGAGGGCTCCTGAGGGAAAGGGGCCTGCATCTACAAGTCCCTGCTTGGACCCTGGAGGCAGCAGACCATGGAGACAGAAAGTTCCAGGCAATGCAAACAAAGCCAGGACTATCCGTCACACTGATTGGCTTCAGGTCTGGTGGTGGTGACATTCAAGCTTGCAAACCACAGAACATACGTGTATCCTCTCTATGCTTCTGACAGCAAAACATATTCCTCTTCTGTGAACATATGAATAGGCCCTCCCCTCAGTCAAGACCCCTGGTGAGGTTGTCCCAGCCACACAAGCCTTTTTATCAGAACTGACTCACTTTGATTACATGCTGGGGAACAAGAACTGGCAGCTACTCTTGCCTCAAAGAAACCACACTTAACCAAGTGACTTCCATGGGTGCATCCTTTCTAAAAAACTATGTCTAGTCCCAATGCTTTTATTATCATGAGTAACTGGTTACCATACCCTACCTCCGGCTACCTGCTAGACATCACCTTTGCAGCACCACAGACCCTGAAAGCTCTATGAGCTCTCAGCAATCTTTTCTTTGCTTTTTTTCTCCTTATTCTTTGAAATTTTTCATATACAAACAAAACAAGTTTATGTCCCTGCCCCACCCCCACCTATCCCATCCCATTCCTCTCCCACTCGTCTTTCTATCCAGCAATACAGCCATGTGTCTTCCATTCTCATGTCCCATTGAATGTGTGGACCATAGGGCTGATCTAAGGATACTTGTACTAGTAAGGGTCCAGGCATCAGTGGCAGTATGAGTGACCCACCAGTGTGCAAGTCTACAGGTGAGGAAGCTCCCTTTCTCTGGACTGGCATCTGCCCCAAAGTCTGGCGCTTTCACCTACAAATTAGCTTCTTCTTCCATTTGCCAATCTCCTAAAGGGCTCTTCCCTCCTCCCACTCACTCAAGTCAGAAATCTAGAAATCAACATAACACTTTGCTTCCTTGGTCAAAGCTAAGCAGCCTCTCTCTAGAGTTGATCCCCTCCCTTCCAAAATGTCAAACGTGAGTCCCTCAGTTTCCCTTCACCATAGCTCCAGACTTTACTATGGCTCCCTAAGCCTGTTGCAGCAGGCTCTGAGTACCTTCTGGGTGCTTTGAGAGAGTTATGGACACTTAATGGAGTCTTAATTTACAAGGTAATTAAAAACTTTCATGGGAACAAGCCCACTCTCACATCATAAGAGGAGAGGGCTGAAGGCTGAGGGGCAGAGCTCTGAAGAGCTGTAACTAACAACAAGACAGACAAGAAGCTGGCCAAATGGAAGATGTGGATGAGGACAGGCAGAAGGCTGGAAAAAGCATGAGGAAAGTATTCCCAGCAAAGACAGCAGCCTCAAGGCCGACACCATATCTGCACGATATAGACTGCCTGGAGAGTGCACGTGTCTGTACTTTGAGATACGGGGTAGAACAGAAGTTGGGTGGAATAATTGGGGCTTGGCTGAGCAGAAGAAGAAGAGTTACAATATAGGAGTGAGGGAGAGTGAAGGACAAGAGATAGAGTAAGTAACTAACTGTGGAAGCTTGGCTGAAAAAGAGCAGCGATATGATGGGAACAGAAGGTGGTTATGGGGTCCAGAAAGGCTCTTGGTATTCTTATCGTTCTTTGTATGTTGCCAATGTTGTTCTTTTACACCAAGGAGATAGCAAAGCAAGCTTAACAGTTTGGAGAATGGATTCATTTGAAAATAAACTTTTGTACTTTGGATCCGCTCCAGTGGAGCTACAATCCATGGAATATTGGTGGAATTGATGGTTCAGGTTCCAAGGAGACTTAAAGGCATGGCAAGAAGCTACTGAGGCACGGTCTAGAAAGTGCTAGACGTTTTCAATGGGAGTAAGGATACAATGAGAGGCAGTCAAAGGGTTTGCTTCTACAGAATTCCACCACTGTAAGTAAAACTGAGAAGGCTGCCACTTTTGGAGGCACCAGGCTGTGGTAGGTACAGACTCTGTTGTGGGAATGCATAGGGGATTCAAACAACTGTGAAGGCAAAACTGAGCTTTGCAAGGAAGATAACAGGCAACACAGTTGCTGCTGGGCATGAGATCCTCAAGCAAGAGTGAGATCCTCAAGGAAAGTGACTTTCAAAGCTTAAGTAAGGCATACTGATGTCAAAGAAAGTCCTTGTCAGTCACTGAGTCTTTCTGGGCCTCTTCATGCCCAAAGGAGTCTCTCAAAACCTTGCTTACAGTATTTTGAGAATTTTTTGATGGGCTGGAGAAATAGCTCAGCGGTTAAGACTCTGCCTCACAAGCATAAGGTCCTGCATTAGGATCCTAGGTCCCATGTAAAAACGCCAGGTGGAAGCAGTGGTCTGCACTTCTGGCCCTTGTGGGCACAGCCTGGGAAATCCCAGAGCAAAGGAAGAAAGAGATAGAGGATCCTCCACAGGGACACACAGTACCCCCCCCCTCTCTCTCTCTCTCACACACACACACACACACACACACACACACACACTAAATAAAGTTCTAAAAAAAAAAGGAGAGTTTCTTCAAAATGTGTATAGTAATGGGAAGGCTGGAAAGAGAAGGAACAAATTTATGATAAGCTAGGACTAGAAGTTTTGGGTTCACAGCTATTTCAAATGCCTACTTCCATTCAACACATCTACTCATATTCCCAGTACATCCACATGCCAGTCCCCTGATATGAGCCAGGTCATGGGCTAGATGCTCAGGTGAGAGATAGGAGTCTAACAGGGTCTCCAGCCTCTGGGTTACTTCCAGATGCATTGAGCCAACAGGCAGGAACACAGTCCATCTTTAGAGTTATCTATCTGCTTCTAAGCACCATCTCACCAGTCATTTCCTCCCTTGGTAAAATAAGTTCTTTATTTCTTTTCTCCTCCTCCCTCCCTAGTCACTTCTACCCAGTGTTCTCTGAAGTCTCTTCTCTATCCCGAATCTAGAGGATCGAGTGTTCTGAATTCAGTCCTTAACTGGACATATTATTTTTCCTCTACCATTTGCTCCCCAGTGTCATGGCTTTAACAAGTCTGAAAACCTCTAACATCAGCCCAACTGCTTCTTTGAGCTCCTGCTCCCTGACAAAATCACATTCTTCCAGTTATTCAAGTTCAAACCTTTGTGTTTTCTTTCTTTCATACTTGACCCACTCCACACATGCAAAGCATGTAGTATCTGCCTGCAAAACATCACTATCACACTACCTTCATTACGACCATCTGAAGCCAAGTTATCAACTTTCCTCCTCTATTGGCATCATAGATGAACAATAAGCTTTGTGTGGATAGTGAATGAATTGTTTCTGTACTTTTACTAGGCCACAGTTCCTCCCCGCTCCTCTCCATTTATTCACTTCATGCCCCTGTTGTATGTTAGGCTATTATGAAAGAATACATACAACACTTCTCCTGGATAATGTAAAGTAGCAGGGATTGAATATGCCCTCCAGAAATAACTAAACCTAGAAACAAAGAAATGTAACAGCAATTTTCAAAGCTTTAAGTATTAGGCAACATAGAACAATAATCCTTAAGAGACAGAAAACAAATAAGGCAGATTCTGTTATTGCCCCCTTCATTCTCCCAAGGATCTTTCTGGGCTGTAGCAAAGAAGGGGAAATGAACATGGAACTTAACAGATTCCCTGGATTTAGGAGACAGCATAGAATCCAGACACCAAAGCAGCAAGAGTTTGGGGGAAAGTAGCTAGAGAGAGAGAGAGAGAGAGAACTCCTGGAAACATGAATTTGGACCCTGGCAAGTATTTAGCTTAGTACTTATTATTCAAATCAATGAGGTTTTATAGTTGAGGAAAGAACCATCCACTGAAATTCAACATTTCAGACCTGATTTGTCACCAGCAACTTGATTCCACTAAACAAGCTAGAAAACCTAATGATTCATAGGTGTTGGGTAGAGTAACTGGAAGAGCCTTGCCTGGATGGTAAGGAGTAATTTTGTCCATATACTGAGCAGTTCTATTGAAAAATCCTAAAAGAAACATCCAATTCATTAAATTTTTGCATCATCAAACTACAAGTGTTATAATTACATAAATGCAAAAAATTTTAAATCCAATTCTAATTCTAAGGTGTAATTCATAATGTGTGACATCCACTTACAAACAATCATGCCAATCATTTCCCCATAATGAAA
The DNA here is from genome assembly GCA_023101885.1 of Typhlomys cinereus. Classification (NCBI taxonomy): domain Eukaryota; kingdom Metazoa; phylum Chordata; class Mammalia; order Rodentia; family Platacanthomyidae; genus Typhlomys; species Typhlomys cinereus. The sequence continues at coordinate 634,061 of JALPQD010000305.1, read as the reverse complement.
AGTAAACATATGTCAATTAAAATAAGACCAAAATTGATGCATCTACAGAATTAGTACACAGGACATTAAAAATTCCCCTGTGCTTACATTTTGTGTATTCAAAATTTTTAATTTTAGTATGGAATATATATAAAACTCTAATTTGGGAAATGAAAAACAAACTGCTGTGGTTTCTCAATGTCTTTGATTAATTAATTCCAGGATCCCACTGAAGAATCCTAAATCTGCTCATTTTCAAGACCTTTGTAGAAAATGGCATAGCACCCTATTTGCCTACAATCTTCTTCGTATTTTATTTATTTGTTTGTTTATTTGGAAGAGAAAGGACCATCCGTTGTAGTCAGAGGATAACTTTCAAAAGTTGGTTCTGCTACCAAGAGAGTTTGCAATTGCCAGGTTTGTGAGCAGGTATCTTACTCACCAATCTACCTTGCCAGCTCCTCTCCCACATTCTTTTGAGCATCTCTAGATGACTTACAACACTTAGTATAGTGAAAATGTTGTCAGAATCAGAGAGATGAGCAAACTGTCAAGGATCTGAGTGTGGCGACAAAGTCCTAAAGAAAGTTCTCAGCTGTTGTCCTTCAGGATGACTCGCCCTATACCTTTCTCCCTAAAGTCTCCTTTCCATTCAGTTTCCTACTAAGTGTCACAGATGCAGGCATGTATGCAGACCATGCTGGCCTTCTTACCAGTGATCCCTCCCCTGTTCTGGAGTATTTAGTGCTTGAGAGTAGATAGCCCTACCCAACACTGGAGCTGCCTCCTGGAAACCAGGCATACATATTGGTGGAAAGAAGGAAGATGGAAGGCACGAAGAGAAAAAAGAAAGGAAGAACAGAGGGAGGGAGGGAAAAGAGAGAGGGAAGGAGAGAGGGAAGAAAGGAGGGAGAGGGAGGGAGAGAGAGGTGAGGGACAGAGGGAGGGACAGAAAAAGACCACAGTTTGGCAAGGTTCTTTGGCTTCTGAGAAGACAACTCAGGGAATGGGATGTTGAGCCTCAACCAGAGGATGGAGGAGACTAGTTGCAGGTCTTCAGCATGGGTTGGAGGTAGTAGTTCTTAAAAGCACCTGACAAGCAGATATCCCAGCTTTTCATGTACTTCAGCTCACCCTGGTTTCAAGTTCAAGTGGATAGCAGGTTCTGTCAGAGATTTTCCTCAATATGTCTCATCTCCCTCCCATGATTGGCAGCCCAAAGAGGCAGACTCCCAGTCTTAGCTAGAAATCAGTCTCTAGTTCTGGTCATTGTAGTGGGAAAGTCCTGGGAAGTGAATAAGGCATTTACAGTGTGAGTGGTGGGGCAGTAGGGCAGGCAGGTAGGGAAGCAAGGAGGTAAACTGGCAGACAAAAAGCAACACATAGAAGGACCTCCCTGTCAGGTTCCTGGAAGGCTTGGGGCAGGCTCATACTTACCAGGCATTTGTTTGATGCTGAGCCATTGACTTAAATCAACTTAATTAATCCCATAGTAATCTAACAAGACTGATACTGTTATCTTGCCACTGCACAGATTTATACCTAGGTTAAAAGTGCATTCAGCCACAGGCCAACGTGGAAGGCAGATGGAGCCTGGGAGAGTACCAAGGGCAGAGTTAGGGTTAGAACTCTAACAGGGGTGGCAAGCTTTTGGGGGTTGCCATCTATATGTGGAACTGATGCTTCTGTGACTCTGGAGGGATAGTTGTGTGAGGGCCCAACTTATGAGAAGGAAAGCAGGGGAAACTGGAGGTGGGAGGAGGGAAGCGTCTGACATTCTCCAGCCTTGCTTTAATGCTGGGCCTCTTGCCTATCATCAGCTTCCCCAATGCCAAGTTCTGAACTAGCCCCTCCATAAAGTTAATGTTGACAGAGCTATGAGTGATCAGTGTAACCTTCAGCAGGATTTGGCATGTGTCCATAGAGTCCAGTGAGCACTCTGGGTGCTCTCTTAGTTTAACAGTGGGTTGTAATTTCCAGTGGAAATTTCTTGGTGACAGAACGTGTATCAAGTCTGCTTTTTTTTCAAGAGATACAGCATTTCTTTACAGTAAAAGCTGAGGCTGTTGTGATTACAGTCTATATCCGGGGATAGAGAAGGGATAGAAGGCTGCACAGGACAGGTTGGACCCCATCAGTAAAGCTCATGTCTTCAATGTGGACATCCCCAAGTGCAAACAGACCATCTTTAGCTACTGAAGGCAGTCACTGGGTGGGTCCCTGATCTTAGTATGTCTTGACCTGACATAGTCTTATGCTCTCTCTCTCATGTCTCCAGGGTCTCATCATGAACAACACTCATCTTTCCTCTTTTTGCTCAATCTGGAAATCTCAGTGTTATCTCTGGTACCTCCCACCTAGCTACCAAATCTTGCTGGTTCTACTGCTGAAGTCTCTTTGCAACACCCTCTTCTCCATCCATCTTGACTGCTGAAACTCCAGGTTTTGACTATACTCATGTCACATGTTTGACTTGGTATTCCTCCACCTTCAGAGTCCTGTGTTTGCCTTTTCTGTACTTGCTCCAAACCATAACAAGTTGATAAAGAACACTTGGGCCCATCTGCCACTCACACTTTTAAAGATATTTCCCTGCAAAGAAACTTTAGAAGATCAGGGGATTTACTGATTTGCTTAGTCCTCTGTGTTAGGGCTCAGTCCAGTGGCATGCACATAGCAGGAACTTGATATATATATTTGGCAAGTGAATGAATAAATGGATAAATGAGTAAATTCTTTTGATTTGCATTCAATTTCCCAAACTCCACACCCTTTTTTACAGTTATTTTGTTCCACATTAATATCATAGATTTAGCATTTGACATCGTCCTGAAATTTACTTGCTTTTGATCTACCACAGTTCAGCCTCAGCTTGAAGTCTACCTATATATTCTATGGTGTCTTTGCTTCCCTCTCCCTGGAGGAGGCAGCCACTTTATGAGTAGTAGTAGGGCCAGTTGGAAGGGGATTAGCTGTGGAGACAGAGGAGTTCCAGGATCCTGACCACTAACTATTTGACTGAAGTGGACTGGACCTACACATGCTGTTCTGGGTCCATGATGGAAGGACAAAACAGGGCGTTGAGCCTGCTATAGCTTTGACTTTTGTCCCTGCCCCAGGCCTATTATCTGAATCTAGAATCTTAAGCAGAAGGTTTAAGGACTCCACTACAGGCACATTGGTCCAAAAAAGTAGACAGACTGGCTCCCAAGTTTGAGGAGATTGTGGTGGGTGCTCTCTTCCAAGGATCTCCCGAGGAACCTAAGAGAAGACTCAAATCCCTGCAGAGTTTTTGAGAAACACCATGTAACCCCTCCCTCTAGCCTCATGGCTCCTCTTCCACAGAAAGCCACAGAGTCCCAGTGGACACTTCCCATGTTTCCAGGCTGAGAGGCCCAGAAATGCTGCTGGTCAGGCAAGCAGAAGTGTCTAGTACTGTCGAAAGATCTGCAAGCTCCCCAGTTCTCCTGAAGAGTCATGCCTTGCCAAGCCCTGTCCTCTCACCCTGTCCCCTCCCATCCACCTTCCTCAAGGACAAAGATTTAAGTGCCACCACATTCCTAGGGCCCCCAAGATTTCATTTTGTTCCTTCATCAGGGGACAGAATACCCCCATAACCCTTTTCCTCTGCCCTTTAAAGAGCCATACACAAACAGACTCCTATCAATCCAGGCTCTATGATCTACACATTTGGTTTTTATGCACCCCAATCCTGACCCCAAAGAGGCCACCAGCCCATGGCCACAGGAAAGGGTCAGCCCCTTTGCTCACCAGTCAGATGGCTTCAAAAGCTCAGAATCCTGTGGCCGCAGTCAACATCTGTTGATCCTTCCACGCCCCCTCCAGTGAAGATGAGTTCTTGGAGGATCATGAGCCTTGAAGCCTGTGGAGACTTTCTGTTGCTCAGCCTGAAGTCCCTGACACTCCAACAAGTCAGAGAACCGCCCCACCCTACCTGACGCCAGCAAAAGAAGCTGGCAGCGGCCCCACTGAGTTCATGCCCACAGCTAGGTGAGCTCCAGAGCTTAGTCTAGCGTGCTGCTTGCCTACTGGACAAAGTTGCCCACCTGTGCACCCAGAGCTGTCAGCAGCCGAGCGCTAGACTGTACTGCCTGGCTGTGGGAGAGGTTTGTGTACCTAGACCCAGGAGCTGGCCCCTCCCCAGCTCCCTGAGGGACTCTCCCTTACACAGAGCAGGTGCAGGATATGGAGACTGGAGGCAACCAGCTCATGGCTACCAGGCCACACACTGACTTGAGGCCCTGACAGAGTCCCAGCAGCGCACCTGACTAGAGGCAAGGTCAGGGAGAACTCTAGAAGAGAGAAGAGAAAACCATGTGGAGATTGCCAAAGGGGGACATTCTCTGGACTTAGCCTTCCAGAACCTCTGGGGTAGTAAATCTTTGGCTCTTTCTTAAGAGGTTAGAATTCCAACCTCCATCTTGGTACACCAGAGCCCTAGATTATACCTTCATGGCCTCTCCCCATAGCCCACCTTTCTCTGCCCTCCTTAACCTACAGCTGCTAGAAGGCCAACCTGAAAACAGAAGAGCTGGTGGTCAGAGACCTCCCACCAGCCCTTTCCTCCTACTGGCAAGATGGCGGCCACCCCCCCCCCCAGCTAGCAAGACAACTGGTGTTGACTTTGTACCTCTTCAATCCCAGGTTCAGGCTTCACTGGTGGGTGGTAGACCACACAAGAGTCCCTTGCCACATCCCCTAGTCTCAGTGAGCTTCTCCCCTCCTGCCTGCACACTGGGCACTTTGCTTCTCCATGGGAACTTCAAGGTTTTTGGTGAGTGGGCCAGGTTCTTCATGAAGCATATAGGCAGAGGTCGACAGCTTGACAAGGGCAAGGGAATAATGGAAGGACAAATGCTCTAAGTGGATCATAGCCTGAGGGAGAAGCGCAGGTGCCATATTGCCTCTTGGCACCCTGTCCTTTTAATATGGTCCCTCTGGCCCTTAAGGAAACCTGAAAGGTGGTCCATTGTTCATTTCTTAGGATGCCACAGAGGCCAACAAGGGTAGCTGTGGCTCCAGGTTCCCTCAGGAGGTCTGTGAGTCCTCCTGGGTAGGGCAGGCGATTGGAAGGAGAGCCCTGTCAGGAACCAGTCAAGCTGCCATGCTGCAGGGTAGACAGGTAGGCAGCTGGGCAAAAGCAAGGACCCAACTGAGCTCACCTTGCTCAGGAGGTGTTCCTCCAGAGGGCCACCCGGCTGTTTGTTTGCAACTCAGCTAAATTGCTCCCGAGGGACCGCCTTTGTTTCACAACATATTTTCAACCAGACCTTTTCTGTAAATGTGCCTTGTCTGCGCAGGAACACGTACACCCAGGCCCCAAAGGGCAGACCTGGCCCAGCATGGTTACAGCCCTCCCTTCCTCAGAGCTTCCTGGTGAGGCCCAGTTGGGGCAGGGGGGTTAGGGAAAGAGGCATCCTATGGAAGACCATGTGAGGTCAGGTCTCTTGGCATATAGTTTTTTCCCCCATGTCTCCCATTTGCTTGCCTTCCATGGCGCCAAGCACAGTGAAAACACTGTGACAAACAGTACCATCCATCTGCCTGCTTTCTTTAATGCCCTCTGCATTGGAGGACTGAAGACAGTGGAACTAACCCTCAGATGAGCCTGTTTAAAAGGGTGAGGAATCATCAGAGAGGAGGATCCAGAGGGAAGTTTGACATTCACACTAAAAAATGCTCCAGGGAGGTAAGGGAGGGGGCACTGGGAAAAAGGGAGGAGGGGAAAGGAAGGGGAAAAGGGGGGAGGGAGAAAGGGGGTCCGGGGAGCAGTAAAGGAAGGGAGGGGACGGGGTACCTATTAAGTTTGTATGAGTGGAAAAAATTAATTAATTAATTAAAAAAATAAATAAAAGGGTGAGGAATGCTCTTGGCCCTTCTGACAGTAAGCACCTATGATTGGGCACTATCCTTCTGTTCTGTAGCAAGCTTCCTCTGAAATTCTGCTTCTGGGGCTAGAGATAGAACCCGTCAACTACATCTTGAATAAGTGTCTCCTCTCAGCTTCCAGCAGGTCACATGCAAGAGGTCCTACTGGGCTAACAGAGGCCTTGTATCCTCATGGTAGAAGCAATGGAATCTTCAGAGTATTGCAAGTAGAGGAAGCCTCTCATCATATGGGGGTCCTCTAAGGACCAGACGAGTTACAGGGCAACGACATAACAAGATCTGGGGCTCAAGCTTCTTCTTTCTCATATTTTTCCTCTGTTTCTCTATTCACCTGTCCCATATTCACTCTTTCTCATAACCCCCACATGGTTATATCCACTTCATATCTAGTGCTATACTCTCTTATTTTATAGATGAACAAGTTTGCAAATGTTTCGGAATCTGGAGAAGGTCCACTGGGACACAAAGCCAATGTGAAAGCTTTGGACCCCCTACCTCCAGACATCAGTGTGTCTCAATCCCTGGCAAGGGGTCAATCCATCCATTACTTCAGATTCCTCATGATGTAATCATATCTGGAAACCTTCACTGACATACGTAGAGGGGGACTCTACTATTCTAGGTGCTTAAGCCGACAATCACCATTAAGGATCCCAGATGTGTATTGATGTTTTGTTCCCAGGGAAAAGGGTGGTAAGTCATTCACAAGGCTCCAGCAGCTTTGTACACTGAGTCTGTGGTTGGAGTGTCTGAGATGTGATCTTTGGGTTAGGGACCCAGAGGCCTTAACCATATACCGGGGTGTCATCCTTAGAGAGTTCCTAGGAAGCAGCCCATGTTCCTTAAGCTAGGATTTAGGAGAAGCCAGCCCCACCCTCTATCTCTATCTTGCTAGAATCCCCCAGGGACATGTTTTCCCTCTCAGAGCTCAATTTCCTCCTAGGTAAATGGAGAACTTTCTGGCCCTTTCCATGCCACTTTGTCTGGTAGCATCCCTGTACTGTCTGATATTCCCTGTAGAACTGCTTCTCATTAGAAGAACTGTGTGAAACGCTGCTTGGGCTGCAGATAGCAAGGGGAAGGAAGCAAACGCATCCATCCACACTGGCTTTCTCCAGAGGGCTGCCCCTCCCCCAGTGCATCATCCCTTGACCCTTCCATGAATGAGTCTGCTGCAAGAACTTCTGACATCAGGTTTTGCTGCACTGCTAAAGCTTTTATTGAGCTAAAAACTTAAGCAGTGTGGAAGCAAATGACAGTGGAGTACAAAGCCAAACCCTGCCTTCAGTGGGAATGCTGCATCACAAAGGCTGGGTCTGCATAGCAGGCTGGTGGAAGTGCCTATGCTACTGTTGCTGTCAGAATTGACAACATCCTCCCATCACTCCAAAGAACGTCTGTGAGGCTGCCCAGTGAACCCCCAGCCTTCTGGCCAGTAGGACCTCCCAATGGAGTGAGTTAATCTGCAAAAGATGTTGTCAAGTGGCTCTCCTACCATATGGGGTCTGCTGGAAGTTGAAAGAGCTAAGACAGGCAAGGACAGGCCAGGGAGCAGAAGGCAAGGAGGGGGATGGCTGCAGCAGGGTAGAGGTGAATATGACGCCTCACAGGCATGTCCAGAGCCACAGGTTGACTAGGCAGAAGAACACTAGCAGAGTGATGAGTAAGGTCTCTCTGTGGCTCCAGGTGATAGTGTGATCCTCCAGGACACACAGATGCCTATTGGTCAATTGCATCTGTAGAGGGACCAAAACCAGATCTGGTGAGCAGGGCCGTGGGAAGGCCAAGACACAAGTGACAGACAAATACAGTGCTAAAACAAAAGGAATCGTTCTTGTCTATTTCCCCCTTCTGCTTCCTTTTATTCTTTCCCTATTTCTTTCCAGCATCGTCAGCATAGAGAGAGGATTGGAGTAGAGAGTGAGATGAGGTATCTGAGCCATGGGGTCTGAGAGGAAGAAGAGGGAGCATGATCTCACTCCAGATTATGATAAAGGCTATGCAGATGCAAGGAGGTGAGCTTCACCACTGTAAAGACCACCCACTCCAAGGCACTGTGACACTCCCCCTACCTGTACAGCAGATACCTACCAGCCTTCTTATGACTTCTAGTTCCGGCCCATTGAACCCTTCCAGGCCAATCTCTATCTTCATCCTGCTGCAGAAAACACGCACGCACATACACACACACACACGTACACATGCACACACACACACACACACACACACACACACACACACACACACGTACACATGCACGCACACACGCACACAGTCAGAGCTGCCATTGACCTCAGGCAAGGCAGAGGGCAAGCAGCCAAGCCAAGAGGTTGTTTGGACAGAACTCCAGTCCTTCCCTTGTAAAGGAAAGAGGCCTCAGAGTCTGCCAGAGTACACGTAGGTCCACAATGGTAGAGGTGCAGTAGCTTCCATGACAGGTTCCTTGCCAGTCCCTCTGCCCTGTTTGCCCATGCTGAAGCCCTCAGGTACCAGACAATTCCTCTCTTACCTCTCATTAGGGACCCTCCCTTCCTGGGAGTTTTCAGGATACTCCTGGGGATAGAAATCTCTGCGGTTCTGCTCTCTGGATAGCTTGGGTATCTGATGCTGATTCCTCTGCAAAAAAGAGGGACCACTTGAAGTTACATGTTCAGCCTCACCTGAGTGCTTCCCTACCCTGTTTCCAGATCCTGTGTGCATCTCTTATGGAAGTCCCTGAATGCAAGGTCTCTGACTGCTAGCAGCACACCCCACCCATACTCTACCTATCAGTAGCTCCTATGGCTAAAAAGAAGAGCAGTGACAAGTCTCCCTGCCCTCTGGCAGAACTTTACCAGAAGGCATCTCTGAAAAAAACCAAGTCACCTACTGAGGAAGAATTTAAGTCCTCAATTTAATTTTAAAAGTTTTAAATGAAGTATTATCACACATATAGATTTTCATAAAATTTATATACAGTCATCCCTTGGAATCCTTGGGTGATGATATGTAAATGCTATGTAAATGCTTCATACATAACACTGATAGTGAATTTTTTTAGGGAAAGCGACAAAGGAGAAGTCTGCATGTATCTTCTGTGGATGAAGGTCAACTATGGTTGGCTAATTCAACAAAGTAAAGCATGTAGATCAAGATGACACATACTTCCCAAAAAATACATATCTTAAACTCTGAGCACAGGATAGTCCTGACCTTTCAGTGGGCTTTGCTGACCACATTTGCCTATGTGGCATGCAGGAGAATTGTTCAACCAACTATAAATTCCTGGACCTGCCTGATCAACCATGGGCAGATATGACTCCCTTAAGTCAGTATTTCCTATCCCAACCCAGCTGCCACCTATCAGGGACCTGGGACAGTACCCCTTTCTTAGAACGGGAGTTGGCTACATTCCAAACTGACTGTCCTGAAGCAGATCCAGCAGTTTTAGCTTCCATCCTCTGTCACTTCTGGTTCCCTCTTAGTGACCCGGCTCTCTGCCTCATTGTCTCTCGAGAAGAACAGAGCCCACGAGACAAGATCGCAGTCACCAAGTAATTCACTACATCTATATAAAAACAGCATAAGAAGTACAAAACAGAAAAGAGATTCAAGGGGATAAATGCTTCAATAAAGGTTTAATACCAAAAAAAGGTAGCATGTTGGAAAGAAGAGGCTACTTTCCTGAAAATCAGGAGCCAGCATTGAAGCAAAGACTCAAATGAGACAAACCATGGGGAATGGAGGGAAAGAGCTTTTCAAAACCAGGGCATAGCAAACACAAAAGTTGTGGGATATTACAGAAGAAACATGCATGAGCCCACAGAATTAAACGTAGGCATTTTAGGGGACCTTCACCCGAAATTATTAGCTGCTCCTGGCTGTGCCCGAGGTTTCCTGTCCCCAGGTCTTTAGCTGTGGACATTTCTATCAAATCCTTGATAGTTAAATGTCCTCCCAGCAGCACTGGTAGATAATCATTAGTAAGGATGCTCAGGGTAGAGGCACTTGGAAGATACGTCCGCACATGGGGGTGGAATCAGACCTCCCTCTCAGGCCTTGAGCTCATTCCAAACTGATTGTCCTGAAGCAGTTCCATCAGTCTTCACTTCCATCTTCTGTCGCTTGTGTTCCTGCTGTATCTTGTCAGCTGGATCCACGGCCTACTTCTCTGCTACTTTGTTAGCAACTTAGGGCTCCAAGCCTTGTTGTTTGTGAGAACTGCTTTGATTCCTCCTTCTTTGATTTAGCTGCTCAAGGGTAGATGGAGTCAATGATCTCATTATTTCTAGGAAGAGTTGGGAACTGACATGGGGCCAAAGAAGCATCACTCAATAGCTAAAGCATTGTCAGTTCCCAGGCTTGTTATGGTTTCCATAGGTTCCGCTCTGCTTAATAATTCAGGATACTCCTGAACCCTCACTAGTGTAGATAACTCAGAGGCAATTTCAGGGCCCATATAAGCTGAATTTCTGGAGGGTGGGAGGGAGAAGGCAGGAAACACCAAGAGAAGGGAGGGAGGAAATGGGAGAGGAAGAAAGAGAAGTGAGGGAGAGAGCAAAGGATGGGGGGATAGTAGGGGGAGGGAAAGAAAGAGGGGGAGAGAGTACCTACCCATTGAGCTTGTAAAAGTAGGTAAAAAATAAAATTTAAAAAAGAAAAAGAATCCAGGGTCCAGGATTCTATCAGGAGGGATTCTCTGCAGCATTCTGTCTCTCCCAGTCCAGAGTCCCCATGCAAGGGAGATGACCTTTGCTGATCCGAGTTCTACACAGCATCCATTTAAACAAAAGGAGGAAAAGGCAAGGGGAAAGGGACTTGCTGTGCCCACTGGAGTCTTCAGGAGTCCTGGGCCTATGTACCCTGATTTAGGTCTCAATTTCCCCTTGTTTCCCTTTTGAATTAGCCCGGGAGTTTGTGTTAGCTTGGCCAGTCTCTGATCCTCTGTTAATCCATCAATTAGCTGCCGTAATGATTTATTGTCTCTGTGATTAACATCCACATCCATGATTGATTTTAAATGAAGAAGATTCTGCTTGGTCATATGATGGTACTCACCAATCCCCTAGAGTTTTTTAGGACAAAAACAAGGGTAGTCTACCTCAGGACTAAAACATCAGTTCCTCATGACTTCCTAGGAAGCCACCTGCTCTGCAGCCCAAGAACTACTTGGCTAAGTTCATCTCTACTTACTTAGGCATCTGCATGCACATATATTCACAAATCCTGTCTGCTATGTTTTTCTGGAGAGCTTTGGTTTATACAATAGTTGAGACTAATAGTTAAGACTATTCCAAGGAATAACTCCAGAGCCATGAAGGAGAAAAGAGGTTATGTCAAAGTAATCAAGTCCAGGCAAACCCAGATAGGAAAAGGAAGAGAGGGCTTAGACATGGGGCAGAGGAGAACAGGAAGAAGGGAGAAAGGGAAGAGGAAGAGACTTCCTAGCCCATTTGTCCTGCTCAGAGTTGACAAAAAAAAATCATCCATTATTAGTATCAGCATTGTGCACCATGCAACATTTAGACATACACTAAAATTGTTCATGTGTTATCTGACTTCAAATGTAGCTAGATGTAGCCAGACAGACTGGATTTTACTATGTCTTTTACTGCTTTGAGAGAGAGACAGAGAAAGAGAGAGAGAGAGAGAGAGAGAGAGAGAGAGAGAGAGAGAATCATGTGATGTCTGGGGACAACTTTGGAAACTAGTTCTCTCCTTCCACCATGTGGGCAGTAGGAATGAAACCCAGATCGCTAGGTTTGTGTGTAGGCACCTTTACCCACCGAGTCATCTTGCCAGTCCCAATATCGTGTATTTGTTTTATAGCCTCATGTTCTACCCTTCCTCCCCATCAAGATCTGATAGTTTTTGTGTGGGCCTCAGTCTAGGGCAGATAGTCTGTAAAAACTCAGAAATTGGCTGCACTGGCTTAGTATGTGGCCTTGAGTGCCTGTTCTCAGACCAGATTCACTTCCTTCTGCCAACTAGCCTTGACCCACTGGGACCTTCTGGGAACAAGGGCACTGGGCCCATGTGCATGTGGAGGCAGTGCCCCCTGGTGGTTTAGGAGCCCACCACCTGAATCTAAGCAAAGAGTGGGGAAACTTCCTTCTGGACCCCCAAGGTCACCCAGAAGTCGTGGCATTTTACCCCTTGGCATATCTTCCGTCTTTCTGAAAGGCCTCTAGTGTCTTTTGTGCTAATCTTGGAAGTTGGAAGGACCCATGCAAAGCAAAGGAGGGAAAGGCAAGGGAGAGGGCCTCGCTGTGCCAGGTCTTACAAAAGCATCTGCATCCAGGAGGATGACCATGGTCAAGTGTGCATGGTGAACTACAGGAAGGCAATAATCCAATGGCAGACTTCCAGAAGAGTCAAAGAGTTGTAAGATGGAGGCGAGACAGTTATCTTGGGGAGTGAGAGAGAGGAGACCAGGGTACTTCTGGCTTACAGGTATGCCCATCTGTTTGTAATGTGCAGACTTGAAACAAATGAAACCTTATATATGAGATGTGTGCTATTTGCCAGCTTACTTTTTAAATTTTATTTATTTATTATTTATTCAATTGTGCGTGTATACGTGTGTGCACATGTGTGTATGTATGTGTGCGTGTGTGTATGTATGTGTGTGTAGAACGACGGACGAATTCGGGAACCACCATGGACACCTCCACCTCCTCCTTGTTTACTCTGCCCGGGGATTCACAGGCTCCGCCCTACCAGGACCAGAAATGGAAACGCAGGCCACTCCCGCTTCTGCCTTCCGCCCAGCGTCTATACATGGGGTCTAGGATCCAAACTCAGGACCTTCTGCCTGCAGAAGGCAGGCTTAACCACTGAGCCACCTCTCCAGCCCCTTGCCAGCTTACTTTTGCAAATGGTATGCTTTGGAGAACGGTTCATATCAGAACACAAGTTATCAGATTTCTTTTCAGCTCAGACCTATAGGTTCCCCCATACCCAGGGACACTGTGGGTTTCCAGAACCTTTGTTTTTGAGGTGTGGCACTAAGACTTTTGAGTGTATTTCTTTCCACACATGCATAAATGTGCCTGTGAGTAAGTGGCATTGTGTCCTCTTAGGGTGTGTATGTTGACCACTTTGAGGTGTATTGACCAAAATTCCTATCAAAATCCCCTCCAAGGATGTTGCCCAAAGTAGAACCCACCAAGGGTAATAAAATGCTTTTTCTCTTCACGGCAGTGACAATAGATATTCTGGAACTTTGGGAAAGGCATCATCATAATGGATGAAAAGTGATAACTATCACATTGTTGCTTTAATTTAGGTTGCTTTAATTATGAATAAAACTGAGCCACTGTTCATTTGTTTATTGATCTTCTGTATTTCCTTCCTGATAACTATGTGCTGGAGGGCTTGAATCTTTAGTAAAATAGGAGCTGTGTTATTAATGGAAAGCGATGGTGGGGGGGGCGAAAGCTGTACCTCCCTTCAAGGCAAGTTTCTTCACAGGGAATGTAACATCTTTTTCCTTAAGGTGGTCTTCAGCACACAGCCTCCCCTGGGGATCCAGAAAATCCAGCTAATCGCATAATCAAAAGATTCCCACTGAAGCCTGAAGGGCATCCAGTGCCTACACATACCACCCCCACCTATCTGCACCCCGCCTCTCCCTGCATGCCCACCCTCTACCTGGCTTATCACCTTTCAGCAATGCCTCTCAACTACCAACCATCGAGCACTTTGGCAGCTTTGCTAAGAGGCAGCAGAAGCCCATGGTTGGGGACAGTACACCCAGGAGTGGTCCCCAGCCTGCCTGTGGGACATCTCGAGTAAGTTGCTTCCCTGAGCCCTCACCTGGATAACTGAACTAAAGTACACTTTCTACCTACATTTTTTAGTTTCAGGGAGGTACGCTGGGAGCAACCAGGATTTCAGAGCAGAACCTGGGCTCTCTTCACACAGAGCAGTTTACTCTTGTCATTTTCTTCTTTTGGGTTCCCATGTAAGAGAGATTCAAGCCAAATGTCTTGAAGGAAATTCCAGAAACCACTGACTGAAATGGTATTCTGCCTTCAAGCCCTGCCTACAACCCGTCTCAGGCAGCTGCAGCCCCCAACTCAAGTGAGTGGCCCCAGTAGCCCAGATTTTCTGGGCAGCTGGAGCGTCCTGTCTGCTTGTTAATGGAGTTTCCAGACCAGTAAACAATTCTTCAGGGTCCTGGAAGCAGCTGGTACTGAGATCATACTTGGAGTGGCAGGAAGGAGAAAGAAACAGGAAGGACAGACAGAACAGCACAAGGCTGAACATCAGGAACTTGAGCTGACTCTGGGAAGGAAGCTCCTTGCAAACAGAGAGGGAACTAAAAAGCTACAGGGCGCTTTGCATGAATTTGATTCTGCTGATCTGAGTCTGAGAGGTCTTTTCTATCTCTAGTGTCTTCTTCAGTATCTGTCTCCAGTGTTTAACAGCTGGCATGGCACAGCGTTGTTCAGCTTCCATGTACAATTTATTCTTAGCCTTTTGATTTTGTTTTATTTCTTTTTGAGACTATTGTGAATGGGATGGTTTCCCTGGTTTCTTTCTCAGAATGACTGTTATTAATATATAGAAAAGCTTCTGCTATATTTGTATGGTGCTTTTATATCTTGCTACTTTGTTGAAAACAATAAGCCAGACTCGGAAAGAAAAATACCAGATTTTCTAACGTGCGCACACACACTAGAAGGTACAGTGTTTGACAAAGGAAAGGGACTGGCAGGAAAGAGTGGGGACATGAGAGGGCAATTGTGCAACAGGCACTTAGAAGCTGTTTTATTGGAAAGAACTGATTCCTTACTTGTATCCACAAGATAGCTAACAGCAGGACGAAGGCCTAGCATCTCTGTCCTTGTTTGGTGTCTATCTGTCTCCTTTGCTTTGGCTCAGGATCCTGCTTCACCCCACACAGGCATGTTTAATCACTAAGGTGTGTCCATCTATCTAACCCATTTCCTTCACGACTGAAGACGCAGAGACAAGTCATTGTTCTAAGTCTGCAGTCACCTTGGATTTCAAGAACTGCAGCAAAGCCTTGCAGATCAGACCAGCCCCAAAATCAGAGCAGGTATCTATGATGGGGAGGTTATGTTCTTGGAGCAGTTTATTTTTGTTGGAACCAGATTGTTTCCCTCATGTGACGATGACAGATTAACAGTTTAGAGGAACACTTCCAAGGATCAGAACTGAGACTGACAATGGTGAGGGTCACATTTTGGGCCAACGAGATGGCTTGGCAAATAAAGGCACCTGCACACAAGCCTGATGACCTGGGTTCCATCCTTGAAACCTACATGGTAGAAAGAGAGAAACAACTTTCAAAAGTTGTCCTCTGATATCTACCCGTGCACCAAGACATGCATGTCTGTGCAAACAACCCTCTATCGTGAAAAAAAATGTTGAAAAATACCCACTCACAAAAAGAGCTTACATTGAATGCTCCATCTTGGGAAGACTGTCTCACTTCAAGCAGGTACAGGGCCAGGAACACAGCTAAGTGCTCAGTAATTTGACTGTGATCGTTTTCATCCACAATGGGTGGATGGTCCTCCAGATCCTTCCAATATCCTCATTCTGCACCATCTCCATCCATCCATCCATTTGCTCAGGGAAAGGAAAAGAAGAGAAATCTTACTTTCTCAAACTCCGTCTGTGAAGCACCAGCTCTGCTCCTGCAGGGACTGGGGAGGCTAGGGACAGGGTATGCTCCCCCGCCATCAACCCTTCCTTGCCATCACTCTCTATAATAGCAAATGACTTTACTCTGGACTCTTCGGATAAGATGAATAGATAATAAGGAAAAGTCCAGTTCCTTAGATGGTACCCCCAGGGACACTTCAGAAGTCTGGGACCACTTCATATATCAACACATGCCAAAAGCCCTAAATCCCTAAGCAGAACATGGGATTCTAGGCAAAGTTCCACACCTAGCTTCAGAGACCAACCCAGTCTCATGCAGGGCTCTATTTGAAGAGCCACAATTTGACTCACTAACATTCCCAGATGGTTGGCATCACTGGTCTTAGTCAGGTTGAGACAAAGATAAACCTGATGTTCTTCACACTCACTACCCAGAGTGAATTCTCTCTGAAACAATTGTCAAACTTAAAAGAAGTGCTTTCAATATTTTTCATTACTAGGGGGTGGGCAGTCCAACTTACACCAGAAACTCTTGTAGCTACATGGCAATCCATACTATTATTTTGGAGTCTTTGGGTTAAGTCCTAATTTCATCCATATGGAGGCTGTGGACATCATGGACCTCAGAATAGTCCCCATCCTTTGCCATTCTCAGAACTCAGGAAGCCCAACCAGGACAAAGCCTTGGTGTCTTATTGTGTCTATGGACTTCTCTCTGCCACCCTTCCCCCAGCTCTTGAAACTAAGCAAGACATCCTTCTAGTAAGGGACACCTGTTAGTAACCAGGGATCAAGTGACCAAGAAGTTGCTGAACAAGATCTGTTATAGATCTTGCTGACCTCATCCAACAGTGGGATTGGCTAGATCATATTACACACTGTATGCACAAACTTTAGGACCCGGACCATCTCTGCTGCTGACTGGCTCCCAAACTGGTCTGGGCTGTTTTCCTTATCTACAACCTGTCTTTTAGTCAAACACACTAGACCCTCGGCGGTCTACACTTTGTATGCCTTTGGGAGTCATGGGGACCCAAGATGGACCAGGACACAGTGCTTGTGGATGCTATTCACTCTTTATTGTTGCTCATTAGCTTCCTGTACAGAAAGAGACAAAAGTTCACAGCTAAACACAATTGCAAAAAGGGGAGCCAGAGAACGTGCAGGAAAGAGACCAGAAGCGGGTTAGCTTGTTCCCCCTGGCTCCGGTTGAAATCCCGACACATGACTGGAATGGACACATTTCCCAGCTGACATGGGTCAACACATGAACACAAGTACAGTTTCAAGTGGTAGGCAAGACGAATCCATTTCACAGTAACCATTTCTGTAAGCTCAGCTACACACATCAGGGCTACCACCGTCACAAATTTACAATGACAGACTGAACTAGCAGGTGGACTCAGGCCTGGGAAAGTGGCATCAGGGAGACTAAAAGCAGCTGGGGGTGGGGGTGGTCCCAGTCCTAGAAATCAGTCTGAATGTTCGGCTGTGGGCTGGAGGGCAGGCACGTTGAGCGGTCAGATAGCAGTACAGAGA
The DNA here is from genome assembly GCA_023101885.1 of Typhlomys cinereus. Lineage (NCBI taxonomy): Eukaryota > Metazoa > Chordata > Mammalia > Rodentia > Platacanthomyidae > Typhlomys > Typhlomys cinereus. The sequence goes on along the minus strand of JALPQD010000305.1, from coordinate 617,015 downwards.
AACAACTGTTGAGGCATTGAGCTGAGGGGGTGTGCTGTTGGGAGATCTTTGTCAGCGAAATCCTTGTGAGAGAGACTCACCACCCACAGCCTGGGAAAGGAAAAGCTCTAGAAGTTTGAATACTTGGAAGTGAGTGAGGAAAGCGAGCGGTCTGCTCGTGCAACATCTGCTGTTTAGATTACTGAGAAACACACGCACTCATGTTTAGGTTGCAGTCAACATCACAAACTATGTTATTCACAGGAGAAATACACAAGTGGAGTGAAAGGCTGAAATAGCTAATGTCCCCACCATGGAGAGAGAACAGGGCTTACCCTTACACACGAGAACTGCTCAACCTCAAGCTGAAGGCACAGTGAAGGGATCCTTGGTACCTCAAGCCTTTCCTTGGAAAGAAGTACGCCTTTGAAACCGGATTCCTCTTACACAGAAGACCCTGAAGACTGACTGAAGGGAAGACTCAAATATTTCTGTGTGGCAGAAATAGCAGCTAGTGTGAATTATCTCAAATTCGTATTTCCTCTAAGTTCCGAATTAGTGGGCTTCAAATTAATAGGCTTTTACTGTAGTCAGAAGCAGTGTGATTGCAGTCATCTAAAATTAGCTAATTATACTGATTAGTCTTAGTAGACTTCAGTGGGGAGGGTGTGATTGTTTCTGAATAGAACCTCGCGATTCAGCCTTGACTATGAGCACACAATCAGAATGTAAGTCCTGCTCTAGGAAAACACAGCCTAGACCACTCACAGCCCCTCTCCACCATCTCCCTCTCTTGTGAATAAAGAAGCAATCTAGAGGCAATGTTGGATTTTCTTTTTTTACTCAAGGAATGCCAATTGGTTGTCAGAAGAACAATCAACTCTAGCTGGGATTTGGGAATCCCCATCCCTATGGAGAGGGGAGGCATCTGACCCCAACCATTTTAACAGAAAATACTTTGCTATCTCTAAGCCCTCATGTTTGGACTGCTAAAAAGACAGTGTGAAAACAATAGAACAGATACCTGCTTTCTGGAATACCCAAAGGCATTCACACTAAGGGCAGTGGGTTGGCAAGTGGCATCGGAAGCTTTGACTGCTGAGTACTGAGTCCGACTGCTAAGGATCAGGCCTCCCTCAGCCAGAGCACAACCCAGTTATGCAGGGGAGTACATGCCAGGCACCTGTGCACCCCACTCTTTCTCTTGTGCTTTCACTTTGAGAACCAAGGCAATGGGCAGTGGATGGAAGGGGGAGGGTCAAGATTATAATGCTTGCTTTAAAAAGCCTTAAAAAGTTTTTGGTTGAAAATAAGTGACAATCTTACTTTAATTAATTTTAAAGCCTTTTCTTTTTTAGTTAAAAATATCTAAGTAATTAGTCTCACCCTTCTCAAAGTCAATAGTCACACATTTTTACACACATGTGCACGCACATGTGCATGCATGCATGCACACACACACACACACACACACACACACACTCAGGAGTGCTCAGATTTTCTTCAGCTGGCGGCACCTACAGAAGAGACAAAAGAGGAACTGAAGCAGGGGGCACCATGCCAAAAGGGCAAGTGGGCAGGGAGGTGTCCCACAGGGTTCAGGCCCCATGGGAAACAGTCAGTTCTCCCTTCAGAGCAAATCCCTCCTGCAACAAACGCAGACACAAAACAGTTATCATTTCAGAGAAGCGATGAGAAAAGGCAACGTGCCACATATGTGTACACACACACGCATACATACATCCCAAAACAATGAAAATGTGACTACTGAAGTGTTAGCATTGTATCAAATCAATGTCCATACAAAGACAGAGTTTGAAAAGATATTTACAGGGCATTCGTAAAAGCTAAGTATGCACCGTGAGGAATTGCGTCCACTGTGTATACTGTACAACACGTTACAGAAGTTACTGCAGAGGCCTTGGCACAAGTCACCTGGAAAAGCTCTTTGAAGCACCTGACAAGGAGCTGCTTTTCTGCCTGCCCTGCGCCTGCTCCATAGATCAGGCCGCTCACCTATGCATCCTAGCCTCAGGCAGCTCAGCAGAGAAGGCTCAACAGATGCCAAAAGGCAGTGGGTATTCCTTGGTATACTCTCTATGACCTGGGGAGGAGTCACATTTGGATTCCTTGTCATCTACTCCCCAGCTGCACTCAGCACCTGCTTGACAGCAATGCTGAGAGAGGTCGAACTGGTCCTAGAACTTCCAACTTCCCCAGGCTTCCCAATGTGTTTAAAAGACATTGGTTCTGATTTCCATCATAGAAAATGCAGAGGATTTCTGGGCCCTAAATTTACTCATGAGGAAGGGCACATTAATAGAAGACCAATGGAGAGGAAGATGAGGGAGAAAGGAAGGGAGGGAGGATGGAATGTCATGTGGTCAGCATCTCTGTTGTTAGGAAATTCTAGGAAGAGCAGGACACTCCAAAAAAGATCAATGGGCAAAAAATTGGCTCCTTGGGTTGATACTCAACATCAAAGGCATTTGAGGTCCTCAGCTAAAGCCAGTCCCTTAGAGTGACCTCTTTGTAGATGCATCTCGCTAAGGGCAAACCTCACTGGCTCCACAGTGTTTCAAGCATTTGCAAGCATTAGCTCCGCCAGCCTCCAATGGGCCTGCCTGTGAGGTAGGGAAGCCATGGACAACTCGACCACAGGGTTGAGTTATCCAAGCCGGTAGCCTCACTGGGGTAAGCAAACACATCCTCAGGGAAGTTCCCAGCACTAGAGCTGCCTCCAGAAGTCATCTGGGGCCTTGAGGCAGGGCTGCATTCAAGGAATGAGTCCCCAAGTCTGCCTTGGCGAGCTGTTTAGACAGAAGGAAGCTTGTCAACTCTGTGGGTTGGAAACTCTGGCGCTGCCAAAAGACCCACGCTCTTCCCTCTTTTGGGCCCCACCAAAAAAAAATGTGCTACATTTTTGTAAAGCACCACAGAGGAGAAATGATTTGGCACACAGGCCAGGAGAATGGAGCTGGGGCAAGGAGTGTCTTTTGCATGGTCACTGACGGGTGAAGGGCAGGTCACCTCTGCCCGACTGCTTCCAAAGCCTTACTGAAAACAGATCAGCACCTCGCACACCCCAGATGGGCCTTCCACCCCAGGTCATGGACTTCCCCACTAAGAGACATTTTCTTAAAGAGACACTTCAGAATCTTCTCCCCCCATATGGGCACCACCATTAGGAGAAATCACGATCTGAAGTTCAAATTCAATGCACCTATTTACAAAAGGAAAGTATCCTAAAGGTTCAAAGCCAGAGAGCTCAGCGCCAAGGAGGAAGGACTCCGGGTTTTATTTATCCTGTGGGTTGATCAACCACACAAGGAGAAAACTTGAACTCCATGCCAGCCTGCAACCAATCAGTGAAAGGCCCTGGACTCCATGGGCAGAGGGAGGAGGAACATCAGTTTCTCTCAGGGCAGACAGAGTGTTCCAAGCCGACATGTAGACTCATGCCAAAGGGGATTGGTTTCACCACAGCTGGTACATATCAGAAACAGGATGGCAGAGTTCAAGTGGGCCCCTTGAAGGTCAGTCTGGAAGAAGAAACTCTGCCACTCAATCCACCCCCCTCCACTCTCCTTTGCACACCCTTCCCTCCTGCCAGGCTGGCCCAGGTCATTCTGGTCCTGGAGTGTGGGTGTGGATGCTGGAGGAGGGCTGAACATCTCCAGGTGCTATTGTTTCCTTTTGTGGTGTTCATTATTTGTTATTACTTGGTGTGTTTCCTTCTTCTATCAGTCCTCATCCCTGTCCTCATTATGGAAATGAGGACAACAAGCATAGAACTGTTGAGGAAAAGGGAGCTGCAGGGCTGGCTTGTCTCCCTCCCCAGACAGCCGCACAGCCCTGGGGCTGAGCCTGTGGCCACTGTGGCCACTATCAACACCACGGGGTGGTTCCTTTGGCATAAGAGAAGCCAGTCCCTGATGGGAGGGCAGGATCGTGAGGACTTGGGGGGCAGGGGGGCTTCTGGAAGAGCTGGGCTCTCATGCAATTGCCCTACCCTCTTCCCCAACTGTCTCTGCCAACTGACTTCCTATAAATCCATGGTTAGAGAATTATTTGGCAATAAGGAGGCTAAGGCTGTTGTGTGGTGGCACAGTCTTTCCCAAGTCCAAGAAGAAGCAAGCTAGGCTGCCTCTAGAGGAGGCCTTCATGCAGGCCGGGGCATGGACCCACTACTTGTCTGCACCTGGGCTGGCGGCCACTATCTCTTCGTACTTTGGGGGAGGATCACTATAGGAGACACTGGCCTCCTCACTGCTGCCTTCCTGGGGTGCAGTCACCTCCTCATAGGAGGGGGGAGGGGTGGCGCTGGACAGTCTGGAGAGAGAGAGCTCAGGGAGGTAGAGAGTGCTCTCTAGCCGGACTGTCGTTCTGCTTGCCCTACTTGGCCCCAGTACTACCTGTGGGTTGCTCCCTGTCTCACGGTGCCCGGATGATTCCCCTTGGCTATGCACAGTGCCACGATACACCATGACTCGGGGGAGGCTGTGCCCAGCACGATTGGCTAGGTACCGGTTCTGAGCATAGGAGGGGTGATGACGAGTAGCTTTCTGCAGCTGGCACCTCCAGATGATGAACAAGGCGATGACAATCAGTAAGACCACCCCCAGAAGAGGCACCACCACGTACATGGCGTCTGAGCTTTGCGATGGATCTCGGACAGAATAGACTGCGTTTGGGTACCCCTTCCAGAACTCCATCTGAAAAAGAAGAAGGGTCGCTCACTCCTGGGGAAAAAGCTACAAGGTGATGCTCACGTACCTACTGCTCATGCTCCAGGCAGGTGCTGGAGGCACTCCAGCAGTGCCTGCCTAACTTATGTCATCTTACTGGCCTGGGAGAGCACTTAGGCTAGGGAATGAGCCGAGGACATGAGGAGACTCCCATAAATCAAGTAGAAGACCTAGAGGAACACTTCATCTGTACCCTTGTGGCCCCAACTGGCATGTTGTCTAGAATGGCTTGCCTTTCTTGGCTTTGACTGTCTAAGGTAACTAGACTTGTTCTTATTATTCCCAAGACTGATTCCCCTCCCAGAACTCAATCCCAGGGTGGTACATGCCGTTTTTTCTTTGTTCTCAAACACCTCCTTGACCTCTTCGTAGCTGCAGATTTCTTCCATGCATTCTCGCTCAATAGTGCCCTGGCGCAGCTCCTCCAGGAACTCATTGGCACGAGGGAACCGTTTCAGAACCGCATGGGCATTCTTGGCCTCCAGAAACACTGAGGAGAGAGCCGCAGTGAGGCAGTGAGGTTCTGACAAATGAGCCTGGCCCAATTATAGAGTAAAATAGGGTAAATGGAGCAGGCAAAAAGCCAGACCTCTACCCCAAAGCCAGGGCTGGCCTTTTGCAAAAGGGATGGAAGGACTAACTTTCTATGGCACTACACTCTCTTCATTAGGATCCTTGGTCCTTGGTCATGTGGAGAAAAATGGGGCCCAGGTGAGAGAGAACTTTAAGTGGCATAGAAACAAGAAAGATAAGAACTTCAAGAGCCATAGTCTTCAGTGAGTAAATACCCACCATTTTCTGCATTTGCCCAGAAAAGAGACAGCCCTTCTCCTGGGAACTGGCACTTCTTTGATGCTGACATTGGTGGGACTCACATCAGATAGTCTTGCAATATTCCACCACCAGCTAGCCTGGTAACCTATGCCACCAGATTGTGCAGCGTCAGGAATCTTACTTCAGCTAATCTAGTGCAATGCCAGGCTGGAGCAAGTCAAGGGACTAGGCATGCATTACCCTGAGAGTTCCTCTTACATGTCTTACATGTGCTGCTGGGGTCTCTATGGAGAATCTAAGCATTTGAATGCTTGCCAAAGGCTTTTCCCTTTTTATTATATGTATTTTTTTAATATGTGTGTGTGTGTGTGCGTGTGTGTGTGTGTGTGTGTGTGTGTGTGTGTGTTCGAGGGCATTATGTGTGTCTATGGAGGCCTGAGGGTGACTTTAGGGATCATCCTGGATTGTTTCTACCATCTTTAGATCTGGGATTTCCCAGGCTTTGCCTTCCAGAGCTAGAAAGTGTAGGCTGCCCAGAATTTTTATGTGGGATCCGAGATCTGAACTCAGGAGCTTTGCCTGCTTGTGAGGCAGAGTGTTCACCTATGAGCCATCTCTCCAGCCTGAGGCTCTTCCTATATATATAACTGCTGCTGGGTAATACTGCATTGATGTACTTCAAAGATAGATGCTCAGTTACAAGCGGATGGATGGCTTTCAGGACATATGTTGACCGAGCTGAGACTTTGGAGGTTGCCTACTCTTCATATTGACTCCACAATGGAACTTGCCTACTCCTGAGTAACCAGGCTAGTAAGTCTTGCCAGCAGGCCCTCTTCCCATAACCCCTCAGGCTGTTGCATTAGCATGCCCCAGAGCCACCCGAGGAGAGAAAGGCTAAAAAGGACTGGAACCTTTCCCACTCTGTGCTCCCCAAAACACTCACCAGCCATGATGCTTTCTCAGCTCCAACGTCTCACTTGCCTGGTTAGGGAGAAAAGAAAGTTGTGGTGAAACCACACCCAGAAATTTACGGGACAATCTCCATGGCTTGAAATGTGACACCCCCCTCCACCCACCAAGCTGGCTAAAACATTGTGAAGGACAGCAGCCACTCCCTGCACCTGCTGTATCTCTCCCCCTCACCCCCAGCCCAGAAAGCTCTTCTCCAAAACTTCCCACAACCCAGCAGAGCCCAAAGCACCCTTGTTACTGTATTCCCCAAGAACATACCCTGTGCACCTCAAATATCTAAATGGTAACCTTTATTTAAAAAGGGAAAGTTGGTTTGCTAAGATGGCTCAGCTGAGAAAAGTTTGATTCCCAGAACCCACATAAGGACGAATGCGGACAATCAGCTCTACAAAGTTGTCTTTTGACACACGTGCACTGACCCTCCTCTGCCTCACCACCACGCACGCTGACACAATAGACACATCATTTAAATAAAATAAAAAGGGGAATGCCTGTGGGCTTGAGACTCCTTGCTCATCAGTCCCTTCAATGAATCTCTGTGCCTTCAAACTAGAAAAAGACACCAAAGAAATATAAGAGAATGAAGCCAGACATGGCACTGGGCTTTGACAGGGTTAAGACATAGAATTGATTCTGGTGGCAACAGCGAGTCCCAGACACCTCTAATGACAAGCATGTTCCTCGAATGCCGAACTTCTTAATGAAATGTTCCAGCCCTGTACAAGACAGACATATTCTTACAATCTCTGGCCCAATCATAGACAGTTTGCTAGACACATCTTCAACAGAAAGACAGACAAGATACCTGGACTCTTTTGGAAGTATACATCATTCTTCTCTTTGCATTGAAGACCATTGCCATGGGGATTGGGGAAGAGACATAACTTTAAAAAATCAAAATGGAGACAGAGAGCTCTGGCATAGTGGTAAAAGAAATGCCTGGCATGTGAGCCCTGTGTTTGATCTTCAATACCATAATAAACAAAATAAATAAAATAAAATAAAATAAATAAATTGGAGATGGTAAATTAGAAGACAATCTTCAGTGTCTGTCCCAAAGCCTTTCTCCTGCTAACACAGTCTTACCCAAATATGCATTCCGGGCCATCAGCTAAGCCAACCACATCTGGGAGCAATCACCCCTCTGTTGGACTCCCAAGCAGAAGCTTGCTTATGTTTTATGACTAACAGGAGACACGTGAGTTTTGTGACCCATTGTGCTACCCTTTTTGCCTAGGTTGCCAGAAGTTCAGTGCAAGTGCCCTTTGAGTCCAGCTGTTAAGCACATATGCTTTCCTCCTATGATTTAGTATGGTTTTCTATTTATGCTTTGGAGTCATATGGCTATTGCGCATTTACAATATGGCTTCTGGTTCCTTTGGACAGCAAAGAGGAAATAAATCCATCAGTCACTTTAAAAGAATGGGAAACCAGCCACCATAATGTGACGACGTCAAAGGGCTTTGCTTTTAGAATCCTGCAACTCTGTCATGGAGATGAGCAATATTAATTTGCTGAAATATCTGCTTGGCATTGCGGGAGAGCTGGCCCTAAGGCTTAATGGCAAAGATGGGCAGTATCTCTGCATTATTTTGAATCTCTGAGGTCCATGTGGTGAGAGTGTAGAAGAAGTTTGCCTAACAGCAAGTTGTTGTCGTCGTCGTTGTTGTGGATGAAGATAAATGTAGGTATTGTGACAGCTTTTGAAAACAATGAATGGAGTTCTTAGGAATTAGGAAGGAAAAAAAATATATATGTTGGGCCTTACCGAAGTGAACGGCAGTGTTTTTTTAACAGAGCACAACCAAAATTACATAATAGCTTTACATATAGCCATCTTTTATCCTAAACATAATAGACTTCTATGAATACATATCCACAGATCTCATAAGCCCAAGTTTGTATCTTAGCCTGTAAAAGTCATTAGTTTGTTTGGGGGCTTCAAAGCAGCTAGGATCCCCCCAAAACAGTTCACATAGCATCACCCACTCTATTAGCAATTCTGTAGCCACCATCACTGCTTCCTCCCCCTCCCTCCCCAAAATTTAGCGCCTGCTTCTTCCCCTATAAATACACCATCAATAGGCAGTTACTATGGCAACAGTGAGGAAGCATGAGGGCTTCACGACAGAGAATGCTGCTGCAATTACGCATGTGTATGTCCCTCCTGCCCCTGGTGGAGACTGTACAGCTGATGGTAGGCTAAAGGAATTGTTAACCCACTCCCCACAGGAACACAGCTGAATCCCGACAGCCTGGAAAGGAAGGAAGGCAGGGAACTGGCCACCACAAAGACCTTCCTTAACCCCACCCTAGGCTGATGAAGCCTCTGAATCACAGCGCTCTGGGACACAACTCCCAGAGTCCCTCACAGGAGACTGGTGGCCGCCCTAGCACCTGGTGTCCTGAGACCTGGCCTCCAAATCACATCTCCAAACCCTTTTTGTTTCCAACACTCAGAACCTCAAATCTCATGATCCATCGACCCACTTAGTGACACGGCAACTTCCAAATTACACGCCAATTTAAACTCTGGGGGGTCTCTAGTCCCTTTCCACTCGTGCCAGACTTGAAAGTACCTGGCCTTGCCCACCGTGACCAGATACCAGAGCCCTGGTCAAGAACTCCTGCTTTCCAGCCCAGCAACACTCTTCTCCTGGTCTACTGGAGACCCCAAAAAGCTGAGCCAGGCCTCCACATTCCCCCCTTCTCCCTGCCACAAAGTGCCCTATCCCCAGCTCCGTGGCCTCGGCCACCTTACCGCGCCCTCAGGGCTGGGGCGCCCAACCAAATGGTCTCACCGTTCTCCGGGCCCAGGAGGCAGCCGCCCTGTTTGCGCACGCAGCCCGCCACCTCACTGCTGTTCCTCTTCCAGCAGGGCCCCTGTCCCCGCCCACCTGCTCCCTGTCGGCCAAGCCCCCGGCCCAGCCCAGCGGTCTCCTCCCTCCGACCCTCCCCGCCCCGAGTCCCTCCCGCCGCCCCCAGCGCCCCATCGCCCTCCAGGCCAGGGCAAAAGAGTGCCAGGAGCCCCCGCCCCTCGCAGCTAGGCGCCCAGGCCCTGCCCATTACCTTGGCACCCCCCGGTCTGCCCCTGATCTCCACTGGGGGCTCCTCCGGGCCCGCCCCCCACACCCTGCCGCGCCAGTTCTGGCCTCGCGCTCTGCGCCTCGCGCGCCACTCTCGAGCTCCACGACCGCGGAGCGCTGATCGCCAGGCCGCGATCGCTGCGCTGCACCACGCACCAGGCCTGCGGGCCCCGAGAGGAAGGAGAGATGAGATCCGAGGAGCGGACCCAGGGGTTAGGTGGGGAAGGCCAGCGAGCTGGGCCAGAGGGGCGGCGGCGCGCACCGAGCACCGCGCACCCGCGCCCCACTCAGCCGGCGCCGCCCCTGCCCGCGCCGAGCCGCTGGGAGGCGGGGCCTGGCCGGCGAGCCTGGGGCTCCCCGAGGACCCTTGACTACCTCCCAGGCCCCACTGTGACCCTGGGCGCGGACCCTGCTAAGATCCCGCGCAGCTGCGGGCACCGACTGCCGCGCCCCAGGCCCGCGCGCCAGGCGTCCTGGCGCAGCACGATCCAGCCCTCTCCCCGGCCCCACCCAGGCTCACCTGCCATTCTGGCTTGCCCTGCCCCAGCGACCACAACAACCAAGAAAGGGGTGCCTGCCAGCAGGCCAAAGCCGGTTGGCCGAGATGCCCTGGTCCGCAGGAGACGGGCCGTGAATGGAGGCTGCGTTCTGCCAATGACTGAGTGACCTTGGCTACCTCACTTACCTCCCCCACCCTTCCGATGCTGTTGTGTAAAATCTGAAAAATGGGGAGAATTGTGCCTCTGTCAAGAGATTCCCGTGAGATGAAGGAGGAAGTAGGCTTGGGAAAGGAGCAGAAAGGAAAGAGGAAGCGATCTTCTGAGCCAGCAAAGATCCTTGTGAGGATGGGGAAATCCCACCCTGGTCCTTGCTGTGGGAAGTTCAGCCTGGCGGGACAAAGCCCTGGCCACAGAGATATGGCACTGGGCCAAGGAATGAGGTCGGACCGGGAGGAAAAACAAGATGATTCCTAAGGGGCCCAGGGTCTGGGGAAGCCCATTGACTACACTTAGTGGGAAGGAACCAGAACAAATCCCAGGCTGCAGGGAAGGGATGGGGAGAAGGCCAGCATCACCTAGGGCCTCCAGTGCTGTAGCTCCCAGGGCTGGTTTCTTGGTGGTCCTGCCAGTGACCCTGTCTTCTCTCGCCTCCTTTCTGTAAGCTTCAGGTGTCTTCCTTGTTCATGGCAGCTCCTCTGTGGCCTTTGTCCCATGAAAGAACAGGAGCACTGTTTACTGTGAGCCCATGGAGCAGGTTGCATAGAAAATCAAGATCACCTGGGGATATGATGGCATCCCTTGACACAAACACCTGTGCGTTATCTGGCCAGGTGGAGAGTGAGCTGCAGGAATGGTCAGTGGGAGCAATCTAATGGAGACTTTTCGAGAATTAACATAAATCTTCCAGGCTACATGTGTGTCTCCATCCTGACCTCAAGCATGGGCCTTTGGGCACATAACTCTGGACAAGCTACCAGAGTGTAGCCATGATGCACACAAGGGTACAAAGCATTTACTCTCCTCCAAGGATGTGCACTTGAGCTCCGGGTTTCAGCAACACCAGCCTACTTCTAGAAGCTCCTCTGTTCTGAATAGCTTTCTTCCCCCTCTTGACTAGGGCACTTGAATTCATTGTGAATTCCCACTGATGACATCTGCATTATGAGGCCCTCCATCTCCACCCACATTGATCAACACATTCTGGGCATTATTTGCAGAAAATAGAAACATGGGGTCTTCTGTGCAGGGCAGAAGGAAGAGGAAAAGAGAAGAAACGAGAGCAGAGTCTCAGGAGAAAATGGTGTTCTACACATAGCATTCTGTGGTCCTAAGTGAGTGAGATACATCTCTATACCTCAGTTTGCTTATCTGCCAAGTGGGAATGAGGCTGCCAGTGCTTGCCTCAAAAGATCAATCAGAGGATTAGAGAAGTGAGTGATCAGAGACCACTAACTCTGGCTCACGTTCTGCTCACTGGGGAGCTCGCTTAGCTTGCATACTTGCCTCCTCTCTCTTAGAGTCAGAAATGTGTGTTCCTTTGTCCCTGGTGCCAAGCAGACCAGAGCCTCGTCCATACCAAGTGCTCAATAGCTCCTTGTAGAGCTGGGGGAGAGGTGACTCCAGTGATGAGCTTAAGTAGCGGACACCCATCAAGTCACCACCATGAGATTGTCCCAACACCAAGGGTAGTCTTGGCCTTTGCTTCCTCCCAGGGAACCTTTCCACTCTGCCCTTTCTTCTCCAATTCTATCACTTGACCTTTCCATTACTCCCTCCCTGCACCTCTTCCCATGGCTGAAATGAATGCTAGTGTTCAGCTGCCTTCCCTCTTTTCCTGACACCTATCCATCAGAAGTGCAGTCTTCTATGAGTCTTCCTCTCTCCTTACATCTTTTCCAAGCCTCACTTCATCCTTAAGTCAAAGCATCAATGTTTACCCCTCAAAGAGGCTCACTCTGTCTTTGCACAGTATTGGCACTCTGCACACTGCTCACTAGTTAGGTTATAGACTCACTTGGGCACTTCCACAACCACCATGTGGAGTCCTTCACCCCAGTATCCCAGACCTTAATGATGAGAGCAATGATCAGGTGAGGCCACATGTGAAAGGCAGCCATCTGTGAGCCAATGGCAGGGGCCCCAGGAAAAAACAACCCTGTGCACACCTTGAACATAGTTGTTCACCCTCCAAAACTGTGAGAAAATATATGCTTCTGCTTAACTTATCCAGTCCATGGTGTGTTGATCTCATAGTCCAGCAGAAGTCATATATCTAGTATTACTCATTGATGTTATATGCTAGGCACTATTTCAGGACCCAGGAACACAGAGGCTGCTGAGACAAATGCAAACTCCTATCTCATGAACCCCCTCCTCTTCCCACCCTTCCGCGACGCACGAAGCCGACTTCCAGGTGGCCTACGCGAGAAGGGTACGGAAGTAGGCGTGGCATATGCGAGCGCGCCCTAAACGAGGCTTAGGAAGTAGGGCGTGGCCCCCGAGCGCATTAGAGAAAGGCTGTTGGGGACACGGTGATGCGCCTTTAAGACGCCCTACAGGATTTCGGAGTGGGCGTGGCCTCGCTCAGCGCGAGGAAAACGATGCGCGGGGGCGGGGCTTCTATGCTCGCAGGAAGCCGGAAGTCCTGCCAGGAATAAGCAAAATCCCAGGAACTTAAAGATGCAGGATACAGGTGGTAAAAAATGAAACAGAGCATGACCTTCCTTCCGAGACCTGGACATGCTGTAAGACCGTCTTGTTCCAGACAGAGAGAGCCAATAATAAAAATCCCTGAAACACAGACAAATCTAGAATGCACTGAGATCAACCAGGAGGCCCTGTGCTGCGGAAGACTGAGTGAAAGGCAGGATGAGCACGGATTGTTCAAGGCCTCGCAGGCCATATTGAGGGACTTTGTCTGCTGGTTCAAATGAAGTGGAGAGTCACCAACGATTGTAAATCAAGGTGCAGCATAACCTTTTCTATATTATTTTTTGTGTTATTCGTAGCCTGGTTTCCTTATGAACACAGATAATACTATTTGGGGACTGACAAAATAATCACAGGAAGAAGGAAACCAGTTCTGGGAGGAATCTGATGGAAGAGTCCTGCAGTTCGGATGGTAGCTCTCAGGGTTTGGGCAGAGGAATAGGAAATCTGAAAGTACTGTAATCACAATACAGAAGACAGTGCACAGAGAGGAATCTGGCTGGAGATGGGATGGAAGAGAAAATAACATTTAGTTGATATTGAGTCATGAGACTGGATCTCAGCAAAATTATGAGTGTAGACAAAGAAAGACACTTTCAAATCCAAGTCCTGAGCAGTCCTACACTCTAAGGCAGGGTGAAGGAGGAGCCAGCAGAAGAGGTCGAAAAGAGAGATGAGTGCAGCAGGCGGTGAACTGGCAGAACATGATAACAACAGGCCAAGTTCATCAGAAGTAGGAGGATCATGAGATTAAGACCAGTCTGGGCTCCATAGTGCTAGATGGGGCCACTATCCAGCAAGAAGGAGTGTCAGCTGGTGATTTGAGGGGAGAAGGCTTAAAGCAGTCTCCCAGGAGACAGGAGGGTGAATGTTCTCCGGAACTGCGGCATGATTGCCAGACTGCGTAAGGACCCACTTGAGGGTTAATGACCCTTTCTTTAGAGTGAAATTACTCTGTGTATCTATGGTGTTCTCTCTAGCCATGTTCATTCACGTGGGTACAGACTTAGGGCTGGAATTTTGCCAGATGAGTACAAGTACATGATGAAGCTCTGTCAAAGCAGTATGTGGATTCAAGGGAGAAATCCCCAAGGCTGACAATGAGCTTTCAGCTGCATGAGGAGAAAAGGAAGGACAGAACCAGAGGAAGGACACACAAAAGCAGCAAAATATTTGATCCATAAGGATCACAGGATTGTGGCAGTACTCGGAGCAGTGAGCTGGTTATTGCAGAGCTGGACACAGAGATGAAAGGGAAGATTCTGGAAGGATGGTGCCTATAAGCCTAAGTGCATATAAGTGGCTATGGTAGAGACGGGAGCTACAGCACTGTTGGGAAATGGGTCAGAAAGCAGGAGCACAGGGACTGGAATTACATACATTGATACTGAAACCCTTGAGAATGTCCACATCCCCACAGGTCTAAAACCAGCTTCTCAAAGCCTCCTCTGTGTGACAACCACTTTCCCATGCTTCAGGCTCAAAGCTACTTGTGACTCCTTGGTTTCCATCTCTCGGCCCTTCTTTAGCCTTGTCCCAGGGTCTTTTATTTTCTTTTTTTCAAAATGATGAATGATTAAAAATAATGTGCTTTTAAAATATATGCAGTACAATCATTATAAAATTATAAAAACTAAAAAATATAGAAGTTCTTCCAAAAAATTAAAACTAGTATTACTTTATCATCCATACTGTATAATACTGGATTGCACCCAAAGGAGATGCCTGTACCCCTTGTTCACTGCAGCACTATTCATTGTAGCCAAAAAGTAGAAAGCCTACTAAGCACTAGGAATAGAAAAGGAAATCAAGCCATGTTCATCCGGCTTCCATTCCAATAGGGGGTCACAGTGACATCTCTGATTCTTACTGACTTTTCACCTGCCAACCAAGCCACTGCACGGGGTTGCTATTTTGCCCCACTCCCTGGCTTTGGGACAGTCTTGGCAAGCTCCCAGAGTCTCTCAAAGAGCTCTATCAGATAAGTAGTTTCAAGAAGCGAAGCAACAGAGACAGTGGGGCTGTGTTAGGTCAGCTTTTGCCTCAAGTCAGCTGCCGTGGTGGAGCCTCTGAAAAATTTATGTCACACTCGTAGCCTTTGGTGTGCTTGATAAGCCTTAATCTGAGGATCTAGGCTCTGGGAACTCTAGGACAGCTATAAAATAAGTCAGTGGTGGAGGCTGGTCTTTCCCAAGAAGGGAGAACTTTCTTCCGTGGCACCTCTACCATGATACTGGTATTTCATCCTTTTCACCAGATGATCATTGGCCTTTGCCAATCTGCTCTGTTTCATGGTAAAAGAACATCTAGTCTACTTAGAACTTGTCAAAGACTTTGATGTGCAGGAATCACTGTGGCTGTTCACACATCACCATCTATAATTTGTATATAATTTGTACAGAATCAGTAAGTCTGAAGAGGAGACAGAGGTCTACATGATTCTCCCATATCCAGAGTGCCTTGTGACTTGGATGTGTGAGAATCAAAGCTTGTGAAATCTTGCCGTAGTCTAGAGTTCCTACCCAGGAAGGCTGTTTTGTCATTGTCTCAGTGTATTTGTCTTGGCACCTCACACACACACACACACACACACACACACACACACACACACACACACACTAAACTCAGCAAACACCTCTCAGAAGTAATGGGCTATAAGAGAAAACAGCTTTATGTCAGACTGGTAGATCAAGTGAGAAAACAAGGGTCTTGGAAAATAGCACAAGCCTCCAAGAGCACCTTAAGGTCTGGGAGCATCTCCCAGTCACGGGAAGTCTCACCACGCACATTCCATCTATTTCAATCTATGTGTGCATCTTAAGCCAGGAGATGATAGAAACCCCCCCCCCCATGCACTTATTTTCTCTCCTGACCACTATGGGTACCATGACTACCCCTAAGTCCTTTCAACATACTCCTTTCTTATTCCAGAAGTAACAGAATTACCTACCCGTTGATTTATATCTGTAATCCCAGCACAATAGAGACTGAGACAGGAGGCCCACTGCGAGTTCCAGGATAACAGAACATGCATAGTAAGATCTTGTCTCAAAATCAAGCAAAAAACAGCACCAGCCACCAAACAGCTTCAGGTGGTCAAGAACAGTATCTCTAAGGAAGAGAAGCTGATAACAGACTCGAGCGGTCCTTTCATGAGTGCAACTCACAGTGACTTCCAAGCAGCCAATGAGGCTGCCACTCTCTACCTAGAATTCTCCTTCTGTAAGGTGTCATGAAGATATCTCCTGAGCTTCCACCGGAAATAGGTTCGCCTGGAGTGCTGAGTGCAGCAATCAGCCAAGCTGACTGAAGACTGTGTTCATGGGCGTGGTGACAAGGAAGATCTAACCCATGGGTAATATGGCATAGGTCATATTGCATCAAATCTAAGGTGACAGAAACTGTATGAGCTATCAATTAAGCTGTGCTGCCTGGTGAGCCATGAGGCAATGCTTGCTTTCCTGTTCATTCAAAGCCATCCTTTAATACATCAGGCACTGTTTTTCATCATTATCATTCTCTTCAGTGTTCACCTGAAAATAAAATACAAGAAAAATAAAGTTGCTCACATTCCAAGTCAGACTTGCCCAAACCACTTGTGAGCACAGGTATGTGTGTGTTCTGTGTTCAAGAATCCCTTCTCAAACACTGACACTCACATGGCAGGTGTTGCAATGTCACATGAATCTCACTTTTGCATCAGAGCATGACATATGAACAGAGATTGAGAAAAAGTGAAGTCACTGTGGATGGCATATGTTTCAGGATAGCTGATCTCAAGTAACTTGTCTAAATATGACAACAGGGATGGTGAAGGAAAGCTAAGCATGAAGGTGATTCGAGGGGGACCAGCAAGTGTAGCTTGAAGACTCGCTGGGACCCATTTATAAGGAGGTAAGAAGAATGACTATGTAGAGAATTCATAGAACATTCTAGAAAAGGAAGAAACACATGCAAAGGCTCTGAGGCAGAAGTGGGTGGACACAAGAAGTGTAAGAGAGGGGCTCATCTCATTCCCTATCACATACTCTAAGGTCTGTAAATTTTTGAAATAAACACTCATGGGTTGGAGAGATGGCTAAGGGGTTAAGGCTCTGTCTTGCAAGCAGTAGGTCCTGAGTTCAGATCCCAGGTCCCATGTGAAAAGTGCCAGGCAGAAATGGAGGCAGCCTGCACTTCAGGCTCTGGTGGGTGAAGTCTGGGAAATCCCAGAGTGAAGCAAGAAGGAGGCAGAAGCAATCCAGGATGATTCCCAAAGTCACCCTTGGTCCTGCACAGGGACAGACAGTGGTCTCTAACACACACACAGACACACACACACACACACACACACACACACACACACACAAAGAAATAAAGTTTTTTTAAACAAAGAAATGAATGCTCACAATCCCTCCAGCCACACCAAGCTACCAACAATTTTATGTTTTGCTCTTTGGTGTATTCAAGACACTAATTCAATTTTTCATTTAATCAATTTTCTGTACCTTATTTTCATCTAATTTTAAAAGTCAAAGAGCATACATCATAGAACTATCTAGGCGAAATATTTATATCGAAGAGAAAATGAAAACTCATCCCAAGCCCCATTCTCTGGCAATAATCCCTTTAGCATTTTGGTAAATAGCCGTCTGCGTGTTTTCTCCCACACATGCATGTTTTTCACACAAACACACAAAAAGCAATTATGAATGGTTTGTTTCCTTAAGAATATCTTATGGGCTGGAGAGGTGGCTCAGGGGTTAAGCCTCTGCCTTGCAGGTGGAAAGTCCTGAGTTCGGATCCCAGATCCCACGTATAGACGCCAGGCGGGAGCGGGGGCGGCCTGCGTTTCTGGTCCTGGTAGGGCGGAGCCTGTGAATCCCGGGGCGGAGGAAGTGGAGGCATCCATGGTGGTTCCCGAATTCGTCCGGGGTTCTACACACACACAGACATACGCGCGCGCACACATACGTACACACGCACAATTGAATAAATTTAAAAAATTAAAAAAAAAGAATATCTTATGATTTCATGGGTGGCTCTTTTGTTGATGCAATACAGAGTATCTATTTGCTAACTCTGCTTTCAGAGAGATTACCTCTATTGCAAACAATGCTGTTATTGCTGTTCCACCTGTGCATGTATCTTGGGCCATTATCCATTGTCTCCCTTTCTTTCATGCTTGGGAAGGCATCATAATGAGAGCAGCTTTTTCTGCTTTCAGGACATGGCTCTTGTTGGAGAATGCATTCCAATTCATTTTGTAGATAACAGTACTCCTTTTGAAAATTTTCTATGATTTAATATACATAGAAGGGAGGAAGGAAATAGAGATGAAAGGAAGGTGAAAAAAGCAGACCAGCAATACGAAGCGTCTTATCTTATTGTGTACTGAAGTTTCAAACTGCTCAGTAACTTCTGTCTTCTTTAGGCAAATGAAACTTTAATTCATTAAAAAGCTCCTGGAATGGGGGTTGGAGAGGTGGCTCAGGGGTTAAGCCTCCACCTTGCAGGCGGAAGGTCCTGAGTTCAGATCCCAGATCTCACGTATAGACGCCAGGCGGAAACGGGGGCGGCCTGAGTTTCCGGTCCTGGTAGAGCGGAGCCTGTGAATCCCTGGGCAGAAGGAGGTGGAGGCGTCCATGGTGGTTCACGAATTCGTCCGTGGTTCTACACACACCCGTGTGCGCGCGCGCACACATACACACGCACATGCGCACAGTTGAATAAATAAAAAAAAATTTTTTTAAAAAAAGCTCCTGGAATGACAAACAAATCTGAATTTTTCATTGTTATCTTACTGTAGAACTAATCCACTCATCTGGATACGTGGTAAAATGAATAGAAAGAAGAAAAGAATAAAGAGTTTATTGGTAGCACCTTGAAATTCACTTTTCTATACCTTGATTTATGTAATTCCAGATATGTTGTCATGGTTTGGGGATTCAAGTGAATTAAATTTTCTTCAAAGGCCATCAAATCTTCAAATAAGTGTTTATGTGATGCTTTGAATTTCCAAATTATTAATGAATATGTGAAACTATATATTCATATGTTATAGCCAACAAGGCCAATAATTGTATATATTTAGTTTTTTTATAAGACTGGGCTCTAGCTGATGATAGAGGGTTTGTTCAGTGTATGTGAGGTATGTGTTCAGTCTTTCACCACTCACCATGCTAACAAGAACAAGTAGAAACAGTTTTGAAAGTGTTAGCCATTGGCCAAAGGGAAGACTGCACTTGTTCTCTGTTAGATTTTTTTTAAATTTTTTTATTATTTATTCAATTGTGCATATGCATGTGTGCGTATGTGTGTGTATGTATGTGTGTGTGTAGAACCACGGACGAATTCGGGAACTACTCCGCCCTACCAGGACCAGAAACGCAGGCCACCCCTCGCTTCGGCCTGGCATCTATACGTGGGGACTAGGATCCAAACTCAGGACCTTCTGCCTGTAAGGCAGAGGCTTAACTGCTGAGCCACCTCTCCAGCCCCCTCTGTTAGATTTTTTATTACATTTTTCATTATTATTTCAGCTTATACAAACTTAATAGGTACACCAGTTCCCTCCCTCCCTCCTCCTCCCTTGAACCCCCTACTCCCCTTCCCCTCACCCCTACCGCCCCATCCCCCCGTGCCTCCCGCCCCAATTCCCAGAGTCCTTTCCTGTGCATGCCTGACTCTCCTCTGGGCCCTCCTCTCCGATGACGTACAAGGACCCAGTGGTATTTCCCTGAACCCTTTCCTGTGTTCCCCTTAAGCATAGGAACACTACTGTGGCTGTCAATACCTTGCCTCCAAGGATCTCGGTGCCTTTAGCAGATGCTAGACTTTGTGAGGTCAATAGTGTGTTGGACATTGCACCGGGCATGCAATGTCCAATTATGATTGCTTTGGCCCTAACTTGTGTGGAGTATCTTGCAAATCATTGCTCCTCCCATCCTTTTGCTCTTACACTGTTACCGCCCCCTCTTCCGCAAATGTCCCTTAGCTTCAGGATGGGGAGAGATTAGTCTGGCCTAGTTCTAGGTGGTTGATATAGAGTCTCTGAAGTTCTGGATTGTGGTTTGTTGATTTTCTTTTGCAGTTTTGTTGCTCCTGCAATGCCCTTCACTGCATCGTGATGGGCACTGTATGTCACCCCCTGGCCAGAGACAGAAAGCTGTTAAACTGGAGTCTTATTATAAGAGCACATTCAAGGGTAGATGTAATACTTATACCCAAAAGTGGAATCGCAGGGTCATATGGCATTTGGCAATGGGAGGGGTCAATCACCGATTTGTAAAATGGTTACTTTTTAATCTGCCAGACTACATGCCCTCCCCTTCTGGTGAGTTCATACCCCCTTAGTTGTAAATGATCAGGAACGAATGTCTGTGAACTTAACTAGGTGTCACATTACTTTCTTGCAGTCCTTGATGGGGGCCTATTTTCTCTACTGTAACATGGTCACTTCTCTCCTTGTTTCTGGTGTGGCCCTCCAACCCCATCCCTCCTGTTCATAATCCTTGCAATTACTGTAGGTAATACATAGATTTACCTATGAGTGTCTCAAGATGGGCTGGGTGGGTTTGGTATTAGGAGCCACCTATTAGGGAGTACATATGGAGCTTAATTTTCTGGGTCTGGGATACTTCACTTAATATAATTGTTTCTAATGACATCCATTTCCCAGCAAATTCCAGTAATTCATCATTTTTGATGGCTGAGTAGTATTCCATTGTATAGATGTACCACAGTTTCCTTATCCATTCGTCAACTGTTGGATATTTGTGTTGATTCCATGCCTTTGCTATTGTAAACAGTGCTGCTATGAACATGGTCGTGCTTATGCTATCAAGGTGAGCCTCTGCTGTATGGGGGGTTACACCCAAAAGTGGAATCGCAGGGTCATATGGCATTTCAATCTTTAATTTCTTTAAGAATCTCCAGACGGCTCGCCAGAGTGGCTGTATGAGCCTGCACTCCCACCAGCAGTGTAGGAGAGTTCCCCTCTCTCCACATCCTCTCCAGCATTTGTTGTTGTTTGTATTGTGGATTTTTGCCATTCTGACCTGGGTGAGATGATATCTCAGGGAAGTTTTGATTTGCATTTCCCTGATGGCTAAAGAAGTGGAGCATTTTTTAAGATATTTGTTAGACATTTTAATTTCATCCCTGGTAAAAATTTCTTTTAAGTTCCAGGGCCCATTTTTTAATTGGGCCATTGGTTTCCTTGATGTTTAGTTTTCTAAGTTCTTTGTGCACTCTGGACAGTAGAGCTCTATCAGATATGTGGTTAGTGAAGATTTTCTCCCATTCTGTGGGTTGCCTTTGAGCTCATGTTACAATCTCTTTATCTGAACAGAAGCTCTTTAATTTCACAAGATTCCAACTGTTGAGATTTGGTAGCAGTGACTGTGCCATTGGATGTCTGTTTAGGAAATGTTGGCCTAGCCCAATCAGCTTGAGGGAGTTCCCTATCCTTTCAACTATGGTTTTTATAATCTCTGGCCTTATGTCAAGGTCCTTGATCCATTTGGAATTAAGTCTTGTACATGGTGACAAGTATGGGTCCAGCTTTAATCTTCTGCATGTGGAGATCCAGTTTTGCCAGCACCATTTGTTGAAGATGCTGTTCTTTTTCCATTGGATTCTTTGGGCCCCTTTGTGAAAGACCAAGTGGCTGTAATTTTGTGGGCTTATATCTGGGTCTTCAATCCTTATCCATTGATCTGTGTGTCTATGTTGGAGCCAGTACCAGGCTGTTTTTGTAACTATGGATTTGTAATATAGACTAAGGTTCGGTATGGTAATACCTCCAGCTGTGTTTTTGTTACTCAGGATTGTCTTTGCTATCCTGGGTCTTTTGTGCCTCCATATGAATTTTGAGATTGTTTGGTCAACTTCTTTAAAGAATTGCTTTGGGATTTTAATTGGTATAGCATTGAATTTGTATGTTGCCTTTGGTAGGATGGTAATTTTTACGATGTTGATTCTGCCAATCCAGGAACATGGGAGGTCTTTCCACCTTCTGGTGTCTTCTGCAATTTCTTTCTATAGGGTTTTAAAGTTTTCATTGTAAAGGTCACTTACTTCCTTGGTTAGGTTTATACCAAGGTATTTCATTTTTTTAGGGGCTATAGTGAATGGGATGGTTTCTCTCAAGGCTTTTTCACTTCTTTCATTCTGTGCATATAGGAAGGCCTCTGATTTTTGCATGTTTATTTTGTATCCTGCCACCCTGCTGAACTTCTCAATTAGTTCCAGGAGCTTCCTGGTGGAGTTTTTGGGATCATTCATGTATAAGATCATGTCATCTGCAAATAGCGATAGCTTGACTTCTTCCTTGCCGATTTGAATCCCTCTTATGTCCCTTTCTTGTCTTATGGCTTCAGCTAAGATTTCAAGTACAATATTGAATAGAAGTGGTGAGAGTGGACAGCCTTGTCTAGTTCCTGATCGAAGTGGGAATGCTTCCAATTGTTCCCCATTGAGCATAATCCTTGCTGTGGGCTTGTTGTATACAGCTTTTATTATATTGATAAAGGTTCCTTCCATTCCTACTGTCTCTAGCATTTTGATCATAAAAGGCTGTTGGATCTTGTCAAAAGCTTTTTCTGCATCTATCGAGAGTATCATGTGGTCTTGGACTTTGGACTGGTTTACATGATGAATTACATTTATTGATTTGCGTATGCTGAACCAACCTTGTGTGCCGGTGATGAAGCCTACTTGGTCCCCGTGAATAATCTTTTTAATATGTTTTTGAATCCGATTTGCTAAACCTTTGTTGAGAATCTTTGCGTCTGTGTTCATCAGAGAGATCGGCCTATAGTTTTCTTTTTAAAGTGAGTCTTTATTAGGTTTTGGGATTAAAATGATATTAGCTTCATAGAAGGAATTTGGTAGTGTTCCTTCCTTTGCTATTTGATGGAACAGTTTAAGGAGTATTGATATTATTAACTCCTTAAATGTCTGGTAGAACTCTGTGCTGAATCCATCTGGTCCAGGACAATTTTTGGTGGGAAGATTCAAGATTACTTCCTCAATTTCCTTATATGGTATAGGACTATTTAAATAATTCACAACTTCCTGATTCAATTTAGGTAAGTTGTTTTTACTTAGAAATTCATCCATCTCTTTTGTGTTGTCAAACTTCACAGAGTATAAGTTTTTGAAATATGATGTTATAATTCTCTGGATTTCTTGGGTATCAGTAGTGATAACTCCATGTTCATTTCTAATTTTGTTAATTTGGGTTTTCTCTCTCCTGCTTTTGGTTAATTTAGCTAGGGGTGTATCAATCTTATTGATTTTTTCAAAGAACCAGCTTTTTGACTGGTTGATTTTTTCTATTGTTTTCTTAATCTCGATTTCAGATATTTCTCCCCTTATTTTGCTAATCTCCTCTCTTCTACTACTTTTGGGATCAGATTGCTCTAGTTTCTCTAAAGCTTCAAGCTGCATTGTTACGTTGTTTATTTCTGATGTTTCCATTTTTTTTTTGATGTAGGCATTAAGAGCTATGAACTTACCTCTTAGAACAGCTTTCATTGTGTCCCAGAGATTTTGGTAAGTTGTATTTTCGTTATCATTCACTTCCAGGAAACCTTGAATTTCCTTTTTAATTTCTTCCTGAATCTAGTTCTCATTCAGCATCATATTGTTAAGTTTCCAGGAGTTATTTTTTCTCTTCTTTGATGTGTTGTGGATGTCCAGCTTTAGGCCGTGGTGGTCTGATAGGGCACAGGTTAGAATTTCAACTTTTTTGTATATGTGTAGATTCGTTTTGTGGCCCAATATGTGATCTATTTTGGACAAAGTTGCGTGTGCTGCTGAGAAAAATGTGTATTCTTTGGTACGTGGGTGAAAAGTTCGATAGAGATCTGTAAGGTCCATTTCTTTCAGGGTTTGGTTGAGTTCCAAAGTGTCTCTGTTAAGCTTTTGACCTGTTGATCTATCCCATGTTGAGAGAGCGGTGTTCAAGTCCCCAAGAATTATCGTTTGGGGGTTGATTTCTTGCTTTAGACACTATAGGGTTTTCTTAATGAATGTGGAGGGGCCTGTATTGGGTGCATATATGTTCAGTATTGTGAAGTCTTCCTGGTGAATTGTACCTGTGACTAAAATGTAGTATCCATCCGTGTCTCTTATAATTTTCTTTGGTTTGAAGTACACTTTGTCTGATAGCATAATGGCTACCCCTGCCTGTTTTCTTCTTCCATTTGCTTGTAGAATTGTTGACCAGCCTTTTATTTTTAGAGCGTGCCTATCTTTTGTGGTGAGATGGGTTTCCT
This sequence comes from Typhlomys cinereus, assembly GCA_023101885.1. Classification (NCBI taxonomy): domain Eukaryota; kingdom Metazoa; phylum Chordata; class Mammalia; order Rodentia; family Platacanthomyidae; genus Typhlomys; species Typhlomys cinereus. The sequence continues at coordinate 592,980 of JALPQD010000305.1, read as the reverse complement.
GCAGGCAGCAGATTGATGGATTGCGATTTTTAATCCAAATTTGTAATCTGTGTCTCTTGATCGGTGAATTAATTCCATTAACATTTAGTGTTATAATGGAGAAACTATTGTTAATTCCAGACATTTATTATCTTTAGTAGTTTTTATAAGTATATTGCTTCGCTTTTAATGGTGTTATACTTGCCTTCTGTTCTCCTGGATATGCCTGTTTTTTTCTTCATGCTTGAGTATCATTTCTAGCATTTTTTGAAGGCCTGGTTTGGTGGACATGTATCCCTTCAAGTTGTCTTTGTGGTGGAAGATTTTTCTTTCTCCCTCGATCATGACGGATAGTTTTGCAGGGTAAATCAGCCTGGGTTGACATTTTTGCTCATTCAATACTTGAAGTATGTCTCTCCAAGCTCTTCTTGCTTTTACCGTTTCAACTGAGAAGTCATTTGTTATTTTGATAGGTTTACCTTTAAAAGTGACTTGTTTTTGCTCCCTTGAAGCTCTCAGCACCAGTTCTTTATCTTGAATGTGGAGTGTTTTAACTATTATTTGCCGTGGCGTGCTTCTGTTTTGGTCGTATCTATTTGGGGTGCGGAATGCCTCTTGTATATGGATGGGCCTCTCTTTTTTTAGATGAGGAAAGTTTTCCTTGATGATCATTTGAAAAATTTCCTCAGGGGTGATATTTTGAGATTCTTGCTCTGGTATTCCATGAATACGCATGTTAGGCTTCTTCAGGGTGTCCCATATCTCTTGGATATTTCTCTCAAGTATCTTTTTGACTTTAACAACCTCTTCCATTGAGCTGGTTAGTACTCCCACTTTATCTTCAAGGTCTGATATTCTGTTTTCTGCTTCGTTAGTTCTGTTGATAAGACTCTCTGTGGCGTTCTGGGTTGAAGATAACTTGTCTTGTAGCTCAGTTTTAAACTCTGCTTGAGTCTGTTTTAATTGTTCTATGCCTGTTTTTGTTTCTTGCACTGTTTTTCTCAACTCCTTCAAGTGTCTGTTGTATTCCTCTTCAAAGCGATTGATTTGATTATGTAATTCCTCCTGGATTTCCTCTTTCATAGTATTGAACGTGGTAATGATCATATTTTGAAAGTCGTTATCCTGGGTCAGGCTTTCTTGGCCATTTTCTGTGGGTTTGTTCTGGTTGGAGTCTAACATTATGGGATTAATTCCTTCAGTGGGAAATTTGTTTACTTGAGTGTTGCTTCTCATGGATTTGCACTTTGACTTTGGCATTGTCGTTTTAACTCTTAAGATCTTTCAGTTTCACTAAACTGAATTATTTGGCCTGGGGTTCTGGGGGTGGGCAGGGACAGAGCTTACCTAGGTCGCGGATGAGGCCCGGCTGGACCGCGCGTGCGACCCGCCGGCGGAGCGGAGTGGGGAAGGGAGGATGGGGGCGTCGGCGTGGAGCTATTCAACACGAGGGGAGCTGGGGCGGGTTCCGGGCGCAGGGGGAGGTCCTCCTCATCCCTAGGCCCTGCACGTGGCTCCGGCTGGATCGTGGGGTAGGAGCTGGGTCCCTTGGGCTGACCTGGGGTTCTGGTGCGCGGGCGAGGGTGGAGCTTACCTAGGTCGCAGGATGAGGCCCGGCTGGACCGTGCGCGCGCGTCCCGGCCGGAGGAGCAGGGTGGGGAAGGCCCCTATGTTAGGTTTTTGTGGAGAATATGATACGCTTTTATTTCATAGTCAAATTCCTAACCCTCCCAAAAATTCCTAACCAAGAACCATTTGTCATTAAGGTATTTTGAGGCACTGAAGGAATTTATCATCAGCAATGCTTTCTGTTCAGAAGGTCACTGAGGCTCATCGGATTTGCTTTACTCTTGTTTTGAACATGAACATAGCACTAGGTATCCATGGAGGGTCGGATGTAGGCCCCAATTGAATTTTTCAACTATTCTGTATACAATGGAAAGCACAATAATTCCTTCCTTCACACGGAGCTTTCAATACATATATAATGCAGTTGTTTTGTTTAAAACCTCTGGAGATTGTTGATTTCAGGGTTTCAGCCTCTGGGATCCTACTCTTCCAGGATTGTCACTATTGGGATTGTAACCTTTACAGAAGTGTGATCTTTCCGGATTTCCACATTTATCAGTCTTTTGCTCTGCTGTCAGCAGCCTGTGATGGCCACTCTAACAGAGCTGTCTGTGATCATCTGCAAAGCCACCAGCCCCTCTCACCCAGTCACTTCTGCTTCTTTCCCCCAGGCATTCTTGACCACTGCTGCTTATCTCATCTCCCATCTAAACTCTAGGTTAGTTCCTTAAGGTTAGAAAAACACACCATTGTTATCGTCTTGGTAGTAATAGAATTAAATCTATGAATTTAATTTTGGGAACACCAATAACCTTTAAAATATAATTATTGTCCCAACCCTTGGGAGGTAGTAGCAAATGATCACCACAAGTCAACCTAGTTTATGTAACAAGTTTCAGGCCAGCCAGTACTCCACACTGAGGTGCTATCAACTGCTCCCAAATACATACATAGTTTCCTTAATTATATTCTTAATATTCCTTTATATTTTCCCAAGTCTTATTTAGTGCCCTTCTGCAACATTTTTTTAGTTTTGTTCTAAGAGGCCCTGTGTATTTTAATTTATTTTACATGTTGTTGCTATTTGGGAGGAGGGAAGAGAGCAGGAATGAGAGAGAGTTGTTTCAATTGCGGATGTGAATTTCCTTTTTTGTTTCCAACTGGTTAATGCTGGCTTGTAAGAAACACGTTGGATTTTGTAAAATTGTATATTTGCACATACCTTGCTAAAATATTTATTATTCATCTTTGGTGATTAAAGACATGATCGAGTCTACAAATGTAGACTTGAATTAGTCCTACTGTAGTGTCATGTCCCTGTCTCTCATGGCAATGTCTTGAGGTCCAGTTCATGCCAGTGTTTCCCATTGGTGCTGTTTATTAGAATGTTATCATATGGACAAATAATCCTTTATGACTACTCAAGCGCCATTTTCTTTTTAATCAGCAATGAAGGTCAAACCATTTTGAACAATTTGCATTTCCCTAAGCGTACCTATTAGTTTCAACGTTATGTGTTCATTCTACATGGTGCTGGATTACATTAGAACATTCTCATATAAGTACTTTGAACATATTCCCCCCCCCATTTGAAGGACTTTCTAAATGGTTACAAACTATCCCATTATGTGGTAGTTTCAAATTTCACCTGACAATTTTTTCAGGTATTTGGAAGCATAGGGTGTTTCTAGTTTTCATTCCTGTACATAATGATGCACCTCTTAAAGAAAAAACAGTGGCTGCTCTGCATAAAATTACTAGGTTAGAGAACATGAGTCTTAAGATGTCATAAGAGTTCCTTGGTGCTCATGAATGTTATAGGGATAGCCAGCCAACTGCTTTCCAGGTAGATTTAAGGCCTTTACACAGGAGAGAACACATACATACTACTGCAAGACATACGAAGAATTCATGGAAAGAGAGGTCATAGGCTCTAGGGAAGAATCCACTACTACTGTTCTACTATAAGGAAACTATATCAATTTGTCTTCTAAATACTTACCTTCAATCCCATTGACTAGTGCAGCTCTCAGGCTTCATCCCTGAATTTTTTTTCAGAATAGATAACAGTAATCACAGGACCGCTCCTTGCAGTGACTGGAGGTGAATTCTGGGAATAACACAGTGAGATGCATACATAGTAAGAATAAACAAAGCCTGAGAATTCAGTCCTCAGCACAGCATATGCGCTGACTCTAAAGACTCAAGGAATGGGAGATAAGATGAATGTAAGAGCTAGAAGATAGGTGGAAAATCTGTGAAATGCCATCTTCCAAAAGCAACATAGTCATGGCAATGACAGTGAATCTATAATCGAGGTGTATCTAACTGGTCTATGATCAACTGTGAATAGAGGAGAAACCTATGGGGACCTACAAAATACTGATGAGCAATGGGCAACTGACAGATCCAAAGAAGGTCAAAAGTAGTCAGTTAAGGGAGCCTACTGGTCCAGATGATCTCAGCCCCAGGAGTGTTTGGGAGTCCTTGATTAAAAAACATAATTATGGGAGGAAAATGTGAAGGGAAGAGAAATTGGGGAGGGACAGAGGAAGAGAGGGAAGTAAGAAAAGGCAGAGGGAGAAAGTAATCAGAATATTTTTATATGCATATATGAAATTGCCAAAGAACAAGATTCATCAATGTTATGGCTAGGCACAGGTGTCAACTTGACTGTTTAGGGTTTGAGCTCTGGGCACATTTGTAGAGTATTAGTGGTTGGGTTAAGCCCAGAGCAAACCTGCAAGAGATTGTCTAGTTGATGGGGAAGGCCCAGCCCATGGTGGATGGAACTAGGCCCTGAAATAAAATACAAACATCTGGTTGCCAGAGTTGGCATCCTTCTGTACACTTGACCAGACATGCTGGTCTGGCAGGTAAGTATTGTCCATCTCTCAGCCATTATGTGGTGATGGTGTGACCAATTCCCTCGGCCCTGGTGTTGGTATGTACTCTCCCATCAAGCTAGACTGAGAACTGTAACCAGAAAATCGTAAGAGAGAATAAACCCCTTATACCCTTAAGCCATTTGAGGGTCATTTATCAGCAACCATGCAGGCGAACTGCAACCATCAATAAAGAAAAAGTACATAAAATATTCATTTCACCTTACCCATGCCAAAAGGAAATATATTTTGATTGTCTTTTTGAGGCAGGTAATTTTGAGACTATCCTTGAGCTTCCAATCCTTTTGTTTCCTTTTCCTGAGTGCTGTGATTCCAAGAACAAGCTACTGTGCAGTTTGCCTGATGTCACTTGTTTTCAATGCTGGGCATGGAACCCAAAGCTGGGAATGATAAACTAGTTCTCTGTCACTGAGCTACACCTCCTGCCACATTTGCTTTGGAGAAATGATTGAAAATATTTTGTCCTAACCCCAAAAAGGGATGGTGAGAATGTAAGAACCTGAAAGTGGTAACAGACACAGCCAGATAGTATCTTTGGGACATGACCAGGCTTCTGTAACCATGAACTCACTGTAGCTGGGTCTACTTTCACGAGACCACAAGATTTGACCTGTTTATATCATGAAAGGGGAAAGACCTCAAGAAGTACCACACCTCATTCAGAGACTAACAAGGGTTAATGCTAGGTGGGAGAGAAAGGGACCAACTCTCCCCGATGCTATGCCCTTACTCCAGCAAATGCACAGACACATGTCATTAACAGGAACGTAGGTGAGACTCAGTGAACCATAAACACACAGGAACATTCAGGAAATACGTGGGGAAGGAGAAGGTTTGAAATGGGGAAAATGAGGATTTGGGATGAGATAATTAGGGATGACCACAATACAAATAATTCTGTAAAGCTCTAAATGAATCTATGTGAATTGTTTTACTAATGAAAAATTTATTCATCTTATTTACAAATAAGTTATTTTAATGTAAATACTTTATCTTAAATATAGTGATCCCTATAGTGAGCATTGGTCATTCAAGGATCAGAAAGAAAGATGTTCCTTAAATATTGCATATCATTTTGTTCCTTTAAAATTAGAGAAAACAGCAATGCAGGGCACACCAGCTCACCGAGCTGCCAGGTTTTCACTGAAGCTGCCCCTCCCCCTTTATGGTCCATTTCACTTCTTTATTTGGCAGAATTGATACGAAGTCTAAACTCAAAGAAAACCTGCAACGACTAGCTAGAAATGGCCTTTCCATCATGTTTACCATCACTTTGAAGCTACCATGTTCTTCCATTGCGGCTCTATGGCTTTTTTTTTTTTTGTAAAACAAATATATAATTATCGTCCAGCTTGCTTTCTGGACTCGAAAGTGGCAAACCAATCTCAGCCCCCACGTTGCAATGTGTTTAGTTTAGAGGTGAGTACAGAAGCTACATAGTCAAAATTTAATTTGCTTAAGTACCTTTATTTCTTGAATAAAACAAAATGTAAAGACAAATTGATCTGTGTTATGTTCCTTGCATACTTTGTGACCAGGGACAGAATCTTAAAACAACATATTAAGACGTGAACAAGAAACAAGAGGCTTGTGTAGTGGTAAAGGACACATGATAAAAGATCATTATTTGCAAATTACATGCTTGCCCATTTAGAAAACTAAAAACTCAAGGGATCTTTTTTAATCAAGACAGAGCTATTGCAAAAATTAGCATCTTTCTTATAAATTGCCAATGACTTGTTAGTATGACATAATGACATGGGATGGTTTGGGGCAGACAGTGACAGAAAGATCTATAGAGATCACTCTGGTGCTGTGGGGAAGGGAACAGAATCATAATGCATAGTAAAAGAAATAAAAAGACCAGTTTAAAGTCACCAATATAACAATGACACAGGGAGAGATAATGTGCAAACTTTTTGGATGTGGTATTGGAAAAGTCTAGATGGATTTTGGAAGCAGAGACAAGATGTGGATGGCAGTTGACCCTATTTTCAACTAAAGTTATATTCCAACATGATAATATTTAGTGTGTCACCACAGCAATAATTCATGACATGCATTTCTGGCTATGGTAACTGGAAAGATGGTGAGTCTGTCTAACGAAAGAGATTGGAGCACCAAGGAAGCAGGGATGTGGCAGGCACTAAAGTTTTCTTCCATACATGTAAGATTTAAAATGCCAGTTAGGTATTCAAATTTTAAGGTAAAAAGTAAAGAGCTACGTGTTTGAATCTGGATTTGGAAAATAAGTGCATGCATGCATGCATGTGTATGTGTGCGTGTGTGTGTGTGTGTGTGTGTGTGTGTGTGTGTGTGTGTGTGTTGAGGGTATAGAACTGATGAGATTACCCATGGTATAGAAGAATATAGAAAAAGTATGATATCTAAGGAATCCTGTTCCCTTCAATACTGAGAGGAATAGTCAGCAAAGGAGAGTAATAACTGGTAGTAATAATTAAGGAGGTAAAGCTAGGGAAACAGAGTTCACAAAATCCCAGACATGTGAGGGCTAACAAAAGGAAGAGGTTGACTAATGAATCAACACTGCTAAGAGTCAAAGTGGCATGGGGTCAAGGAGATGGGCCGAGAAACAATGGAGAATTTGCAAATGTTGGTTATCATTTGCCTTGATAAGAGCATAGATGCATGCAAGGGCTTGGAAATGGAGCAACGAAGCGTGTTGTTTGCTGGACAGGGGCCCATAACTTGAGGAATGATGGTCTTTAAAGGTGAAAAACATGCTGATGCGACTGGCCATGTGGAGTGCTGTGGAGAGAGACAGTGGAGAGGGGTAAGATCCACAACAAGGATGGAGGTATCAACCTTAAAAGAGGCACTTATTCTATGTTAGCACGAAGAAGGAGCAGGGAAAGGGGAAAAGTTGAGGTCAGAGGAAAACACAGAAAGTTTTGGTGATGAGATATTAAGCAATTTCTGTCCCCTATCTTCCTGGTTCTTAAATTGAATATGAGCAAAGCAAGCAGAAAGGAAGAGAGAAGACATATGTAGATTGTAGAGAAAGTGAACTGGCAGCCCGAGTGTGGGGAATGGAAAGTCATCCAAAGCCACAGGTACCGGCTGTGAACAAGGAAGAGAGGCTAGGTGAGGCTGGAAATCTTGAGCCGAAGGGGGAAGGCCACTGGAGAACTGCAGTACCGAAACTGTGCACATGGGGGCAAAAGACATCAAGGAATGAGACTGACCACGCCCCATGAGTTTGGGACTATGTGCTGGGAGTATCTCTGGCCCCGTTGCCGGTTCCAAGCATCCTTCGCACTTTAAGGTGCGTGGAGCTGCCTACTAATCTGGAACTATGGTTGGTACCAATGGCAGATGGGCATGGTGTAGAGGGCAAGGGCACAGGAAACTACGTACCTCAAGACACAAAAAGAGCCATCTTCATTTACACCTAACCTGGGTTCTCAATCTGTCTACATTTGGGCCAGACTCCAACTGCAAATAACAACAGAATGGTTCTGAGTACCCTACCATGCGGGAATCTGGTATGAAAAAGGTTGATCCATGCGTTGGCCTTGAAAGACCATCAGACTTCTTCTCCAAGGCTGCAAGCATGGGACACAGACTCACAGGTTGCCCTTAGAAATAACTGTGCAGATTCTTGAAAAGGTGATCTTGACAAGAAGAGGGGCATTGATGAGTAACTCTTCTCAGATGCCTCCTGTATGAATGGCCCAAACTAGGCCCAGGACCACAAGCATTGTAGACTCTGTAGCTATTGTCCATCTATCTATCAGGTATCACTTATCGTCTAGCTATCCTTTGTCTAATGCCCATCTCTCTACCCTGTCTATTGTCAATCTACCAGCTATCATCTAGTTACCCTGTACCTATATCCCATCTATCTACCTTCCATCCTCTGGCTATCCTAAACCTTACTTCCACCTATCATAAATCCTTTAGCCATCCTATATCTGTCTTATATCTATCTATCCATCTATCTGTTCATTTATTCATCTTTTCCTTGTCCCCTCTCATGTGTCAGGACAGGAGACCCACAATTATGTCCAGAATGATCAATAGGGGCAAGAAGGGGAGAGGAAGGAGTCTGGTAGATGTCTAGTCAACTTAGTGATTGAGAGGTTGTCCATGTAGTGACCCTGAGAAAAGAAAGCATATTGATTCAGTCGGATGCCCAGGACAAAGAAATTATGGAGCTGAGAGAAGAGAGGGGGGATGGAAACAGTAAGTAGGACTGGTCTTACAACACACTCAACTTTCTATGGGCCACATAATCCTTCTGGGTCTTCATAAGAACTTAGGTGGAGTGCACAGGAAAAGACTGGCCCAGGAGAGGGGTGACAAGAAGGCTCAGTGAATAAGTACTTTTACAAAAAAACTGGCCAACTGAGTTAGATCCCCAGGACTGACATGACAGAAGGTATCCTCTAGCTACCTTGAAAACTGTCTTCTGACCTCCATACATGTCCCTTAGCATGAATGCATGAATGTGTATGTGAGCTAGCACTACCTCTCTCTCTCTCTCTCATTCACATACACACACACACACATACACGCACGCACACACACACAAATATATATATATTTTAAAACTTAAAAATAAAGATGGACATAGGAAAAGTAGCGTTTGTTCATCCATACCTTGTCTCCTCAATCAAGAGAGCTTTTCCTGTTGTGGACACTTGTAATGCTATCATCAGCAGAGACATGGAGGAGTGAAGGGATTGTCTTGGGATATCTGCTGTGTACAGGCACCTCTTTTTTGAAGTTTCTTTTTTTCATTCTCTTTTATTTTTTAATGCTATATACATGAAAATAGTGAATGTATGACACTTTCACCCCTTAATCCCCAATCCCACTCCCTTTTATCTCCCCTCAGACTCCCTATTTTTTCAAATCTTTTCCCTTGTGCAGCCCATTGGGTTTCATCTAGTTTGTCTTTGATGACATACACATGACATGCTTCATGCTCCAGCAAGTATCAAAAATTAATGGATATATCATTGAGGAAAGCATCCTCCTTTTCTTTGCCATCAGCATTCCTCATCAGTCTCTCAGAGAGGTGTGGAGCTTCTTGAGATCTTTCTGCTTTCATGGTGAGACGTTAATAAGGCATTTCTCATGCAATTCTTGTAAAGTATACAGACCTACTATGAAATCTTATATTTTATAACTCTCCCATGTCCAGGAGACAATGTCTGGCCTATTACTGTCTCGCTTCAAGTTCTTATAAATAATCGTGAGCATCACTGCCTTCTAGGAACCTTTTTGTAGAGGCAGCCCCATGCCAGCTTTCGTAGAAGACCACATGCCAAGAGTCAGGGTCTAAATCAACACATGAGCCTGGCTTTCACCCAGAATCAGTTCCCTTGTTGAAGTTACCACATGCTCCCTGTCAGTTGAACTTCCGGCCCCTCTCCCATCTACCTGCACCACAAGCTGGAACTTAGATTACACAAACACTTGAATCCGCTACTCTAAATAGTGCAATTTGTCTGTCCTGCCCGCTGACCTTTGCCTCTCTGCATTTGACATGTTTTGATTCTGCAGGGTTGTGGGTTTTGTTTCATCAACAAGGTGACCGTGTGGTTAATTAGCCTTTGACTTCTGGGGTCAGGGCCTCCATCTGGGCAGGAAACATCTATGGCTCCAGAAGTTTCAGGCATCTTGGCATTTAATTGTCATTGTCGATCCTTGGTCCTCTCCCCACCCACGTTTCTCTGCAGCATCAACCTTGTGTGTGCCACAGAGGGATTTCCAGGGGCTAATTGGAGCCACCACCAAAGATGTATGCCACATTGTGTGTGGTGTCTTAAGGTCACTCAACCACCAAGTTCCATGAGGAGAAAAATGGAGAAAGAATTACCATATATTGGCTATAATTCAGAAGATCAGAGAGCTGCACCCGAGCCACATAAAATCCAAGGAGAAACCCAGTACTTTCCTGCTGTCCCTCACAGACATCCAAGCCAGGCTTGGCTTCCCACTTACTTTTGCTTCGAGCAGCCAGTGTCTATGTGAAACACTTTCCTGGACACCAGCTAAGGGCCTACATTGCCAAGATGCTTATCAGAACATGGGTGTAGAGCAGGGTGACTTCTACAAACCCTGAGGTTATGGTGTTTATGGGCACCTCTAAGAAAGATCTGTCATAATCTCTTCTCACCGTGCAATGTTTGGAAAATCATCAGGGTGTACTTGCAGAAGATGCTGCAAGAGAGCTGTAGACTTCTGGACATTCAGGCTTTAATCATGAGCAAGGGCGGGAAATCCAGAGAGACAAGAAGGAAGAGCATTCTGACATCTGGACTGTGACAATCCAAGGGAGCAGAAAGGCACAAAACTTGGTTTAATCCTGATACTTCACTAAAACACAGGCCAGAGCACATGGAATGGGAAAAGGCAAGGCTGCAGAGAGAGTGAAAGATCAGGACAAATAAAGGGAATTCAAACTATATTTGAGAATAGCTGACCATTAAGCATTGTCTGGCTTTTCCATTAACATCAAAAAGTCCAATCACTGAATATCTTCTATGATATATCTAATTGGACCCAATTCTGAACCCGAGAGTTCTCATTGAAAGTGTCAAGTGTTGTAGGCACCATCGAGAGAGAGAGACAAAGAGAGAGATAGAGGCGAGGTTGAGGTTTTCTATAGTCACCCTTGAGTGTAGTTAACCTGAAGGTGCAGTTCACAGCACCCCACACCCACTTGGCCCCCTCCCTTCCTTGTTTCCATTAATCTTACAGTCTCAGTGATCTGGTAAAAATTAACAGCACTCATATCCATCCCAAGGATACTTTTCTTCCATTACCTTCAAGATACACTCCCCCTAAATGTTAAGATACTGCTCTGGACATTAGTGGGTGCTCTGTTGTGTATGTGACACCAAAGGAATTAAAGAAGGACATGGATTGAGGCTGGTATTTTTAATAACAGTCTTCCTTTTTTATTATGAAATGCATTTGGGAATAGAAACATTATAAATTTTTTATGCCATAGAAAACTCATGAATATTCAGCTGTAAATGAACGCATGGATTATTCCATTGTGTTCAGGCTAAGTCTTGTGCTAACCACCTGGGAATGAGCTGGTGAGCTGATTACGTATCTATGTCTGCAAGCTGTGCTGCTTGGAACAGCTGGGTCGCCTGTGTAGCATTCTTCCCATTCCACTGCATGGAGCCACATGGACATGAAACTCTTGTCCTTTCCCGGACAGGTGGATTGAACCAAGTCTTATGGTAAAAGGGTAAACAAATGTATGAAGAGGAATCAACCACCCCCAAGTGTTGCAGACTTCTGGTGATCTCAATGTAGGGGCTGCCTTGCTAATGATATTTCTGGAGCAAAGTAGCACATGAGAAGGGATCAGAGATGCTTGATTTGAATCTTGGGGCTGCCGACTACTGCACTGAGAGGCCAGGGCCTAGGTCTTCCTTCTTAACCTCCAGTCTTAAGGTTGGAGTTGAGGGGAGAGACAGGATTATTGGGTTAACTCTTGTCAGGCCATCTCCTGTTGTTGAACCTTGTGCCAAGGAGCCCTCAGTGTTTCAAATTCCTCCTTGGATGGTACGGGCTAGGCAGATGGAACTAAGGAGGAGGAGATGTACACCTGAATCTGGAAACTCTGGAAAGAGGTAGTGCTTGTGTTCCAAGTCAGGTTCACAGCTATCCTGCAGTATATATATCCTGTGAGCAGGATATAAGGACAACAATGCTGCACTCTGGGCTTCCCAGGAAGGAGGTTGCCTTCAAGGAGATGGATGAAGCTTGGCCTGCCCCACCTGTGGATTCTCTATCCTGCCCTCTTCCTTGGGGTCTGCCTGAGGAACCACATCATCTTCCTCTGTTCTCTCCCTCAAGTCCACGAAGAGCCTAAGGGTATAGAGAAGTAGGTTTCTGTGAGTTATGCACTTGTTATGTGCACCATATGAGACTGATTTGGAACATGAGGAACAAAAACATTTTTTCTTGGTCCCATGACCCTATATCCATTTGAAGATTCCCTAGTGGAATTTTGTGATATGACCTCCAGCAATCTCTAGAGCTTCCCAGTACAGTTTAACCGATTATGAAGTCAGCCACAAGGTCTTCCAGCCTGAGCTGGAGCCACGGACATCTGTCCATGATATTTCTTCCTGATCCTAACTGTGTCCAGAAGTCACTCATGTCTTGAGAAAGATATATGCTGCTCAGATCTGATCTTGCCATCTTTTTGCCTGCAAGCCTCTCCCAAAGCACTGGTCCTGTGGAACAATGATCAAGAGCCAAGCAATACTATCTCCAAGTAAAACCAGGGATTTGCTGAGGCTGTTTAAATTGGGACTTGAAACTGTAAAAGAGACCATAGAAAGCTCAGGACTGAGAAACTGCATTATCTTGCACAGGAACCCTAACTCTCTAAGCCTTTAGTTCCTGGAATCACACAAACACACACACACACACACACACACACACACACACACACACACACACACACACATACACACCATCCTAAGATAAGCCACCTTTAGAGATATTCTTTGGAAGATCTCTGGAGAAAAGCATGCTTCACACATGTCTCGCTAGTTGGCAATATGGCTCTGGGAAAAGTCAGAAGCTAAAAGGTTGGCTAGTTACCATGGGCTTCCTTGAGTCAAGAGGACAGCTTTACAAAGTGAAGCATGTGTAAATCATCCCAGATGAGTTGACTCCTAGCCCAGCTACACTCTAAACACTGAAGTTAAGTAATGATCTTAACCAAATGTCTCTATTTCATTGACTTGCCATACCTCCCTCTAGGGTTTGTTAAGTTTTGCTGCTCTACTTGAAGGTCCTTGTGTGTGTTTGTGAGTTGTTGGGAAAGACCTCTATCCTTCAAAGTCTTTTTCATCACTGGAAGAAACTGAAACCTGAAGAACTAAGATGACATCCCAAAGTTTCAGTCTCTCTGACTGTGGGAAGTACAGATGCTGCCCAAGAAGCCACTAAGATCATTGTCATGGTTTAAAATGTGAGTTGCTCCCCAAAGGCTCATGTATTTGAATCTTTTAGTTGCTTGGGAAGGTCATGACACTTTTAGGAGGTGGAGTCTTGCTGGAGGAAGGCAGTTAGACCCACCCGCCTGAGTGAGTGAGTCCACTCTTGAGTTCGCAGCAGCTCTCAGCCTCTTGGATATCTGCAGTGACTTAAGCCTCCTCCAGCTTCTGATGTCAACAATGCTGTTTCCTCCAAGAAAGACTGTATTTCCGCTTTGGAACCTTAAACTGAATAAATCTCCCCTTTTGCTCTTTAAGTTACTTAAGTTTGTGTCTTGTGTATGTATATGTCATACACACAACAATGTGTCATACACATAGGAACAGATAAGAGTAAATGGTACAGAAGGGGTGTTGCTGTGAGACTATAAATCCAATATCAGAAAGATTTTGAGAAGCTGAGAGAAGTTGATATTCAGAAGTAGCTAAGTATGATCATTGCTGACATGTGGCTAATGTGGCTTTGGAAATATTTGTTGGGAGAAATATGGAGAACTTTGGGATTTTATGCTGGGAAAGTCTTTACAAAGTTTTGGAGAAGGGGCCAAAAGGGCCATTCAGTGAGAACTTGGAAGGGACTGAATCTGTTAGATTCAGACAGTGGAAGCTGTAATTTTTTTTAAAAAAAAGAGCCAAAGATGCCGTGCCATGGACAAAGAATGGAAAAGTTTGTTGATTCTATGGTTGGATGATGACTAGACTAATTCTCTTAGAGGAAGAAAAAGCAGGATCTGAAGGTAAAGTAGAATTTTATACCTGGGCATATGGGCAGGGTAAAGGATAGAAGGGAGTGAGTCATCAGTCCCTGTTCCAAGGTACATGACTAAGTGCGGGCTTTGCAAGGGCCTGCTGACCATTGGGAGGAAGGCAATGAACAGCAAAAAGAGCTTTCGTTCTAAATATGGCATTTGGAGGAAGGGTAATCTATCGTTCTATCCTTTTATTGATGATAAGGAGCAACACTTGCATTCTTCATTACTTCCTGCTGAATGAGGTCAACATGGGAAAAGTTTCAGGCCAGAGTATTAGAGTCCAATCCCAGTGCCCCGTGGTGAAGAGGAGAATTTCAGAGCTTGATGGGTCTTTAGCTTAGAGAAGACAAGACTGACCAAAAAGCTAAGAAGGCAATCAAGGGTTTGATTAAGGAAGGGGAATTATTACACCCAGGAAGGTAGGGAAGTTGAGCTATGTTGAAGTTGCTAACTATCTAGTTCAGCTTATCTAATAACACATATTAGTCATCAGGATGTTAGATCACATACAGAGGATGGCAACAATTGATTATTAATGGATTAAACGTGTTCGAGATAATCTGGCTCTGGATTTGCAACATTACAAATCTCTCCACTTTATTGGAGGCCTCAACAGGTCAATCAGCCTTACAAGTGCAGCAGTATGTCTTTCTTAACTTACATTCAGTTCCCTGTTTACAAAACATGACAGTTTTGTGCATGTAGAGGCTATAGATTTGGCCACATATGTACCAAATAGCTAGGAAGGCTCACTCCTAGTATCACATGTAGATGAGGCTGAGTAGCCGGTGAGGTAACAGTCTTCAGGAGAGAGATAGCTAATTGACAGAGGCATTAATAAGAAACACCTGAATCATATTAAATCTAATAGCCATAATAATCCAGGTCTAATATATATTGTTTTTTCATCCTCTACATCTGACATAACATTTGCATGTGACCTATGATTAGAAATATCACATATAAAAGTAAAGAAGTAATTGAATTGTCCAGCCCGGTGAGGTTAAGGTAATGGTGAGGGAGCATTTACCTTCAGGCCAACTTGACATCACTTAAAATCCATAGAATAATAATAAGACATCTTAATAATATTATATTATTCCATGAGATAAATGATTAGACCCTTTAAGAAGTAGGATTTTCTAAGTCTTAAGGGCATAACCAAATCTGTGAACAATCAAGATATATTATTGGACTCTGCCCCTCCCGCCCATCCCAGACAGGATGCTTGCTCGTGATTCTCCTTCCCAGGTAAGTTCCACCAGCCTCCAGGTCACCCACTTGTCCCAGCTCCTCCCACCAGCCAGCCTGAGCAACACCCAGGCTGTCCCGGGCTTGGGTGAGCCACTAGGCCACGCCCCAAGTCCCAGGTGAAGAGCTCTGCCATTGCCATCAGCCCCTCTGCCCCTCCAGCCCTCCAGGGACCCTTGCTCGTGGTCCAGGGAGGACACACTGCTCCTCAGAATTCAACAGAATCCAAAGGAAACTCAAGCAAAGCTCTAGTGGACAAAGGCCATACATCTGAAGTCCTCTAAAATTATCCTATCACATGGGAGAGATTCTCCACATCCAGCTCAAAGATAAGTAAACCCCTTTTATACCATCCTGCTCCTTTCAATTATTAATCACTGTAGATTAACATTTCCAATAGCCACCCCCAAAACATATACAACTTCAGGGATTATATCACTCACCCTCACATATCACCAAGGTACTAAATCGTAAAAGTGCATTACCATACTAATATTCACCCCCTGTCTACTCCATCATGATCGAGGGAAAAAGAAAAGTTTTCCAGCACAAAGGCAACTTGAAGGCTTACATGTCTACCAAACCAGGCCTTCAAAAATGCTAGAAATGATACTCAAACTTGAAGGAAAAATAAACCATATCCAAGAGGACAGAAGGGAAGTATAATACCACCAAAACCTAAAAGTCAAATAATACACTTACAAAAGGCACTAAACATAAAAAATGTCCGCAATTAAAAATAATTTTTCCATTATAACATTAAATGCCAATGGAATTAACTCACCGATCAAGAGAAACAGATTACAAACTTGGATTAAAAACCACAACCCATCAATCTGATGCCTTCAGGAAACTCAGCTCACCACAAAAGATAGGCACATCCTAAAAATAAAAGGCTGGTCCAAAATTCCACAAATTAATGGAACCAGCAAACAGGCAGGGGTAGCCATTATGCTATTGGACAAAGTGGACTTCAAACCAAAAAAAAGTCTAAGAGACACATATGTATACTACATTTTATTTACAGGTACAATTCACCAAGAAGACTTCACAATACTGAACATATATGCACCTAATAACGGCTTCTGCACATTCATTAAGCAAACCCTATAGCATCTAAAGCAAGAAATCAACCCCCAAATGATCTTGGGGATTTCAACACCGCCCTCTCAACATGGGATAGATAAACAGGTCAAAAACTTAACAGAGACACTTTGGAACTTAATCAAACCCTTACTGAAATGGACCTTACAGATCTCTATCAAACTTTTAATCCACACATCAAAGAATACACATTTTTCTCAGCAGCACATGGAACTTTCTCCAAAATAGACCACATATTGGGCCACAAATTGAATCTCCAAATATACGGGAAAGTAGCCTGTACCCTATCAGACCACCATGGTCTAAAGCTTGGTATCCACAACACAACAAACAACACAAAATACGTTAACTCCTGGAAACTAAACACTATGATGTGGAATGAGAATTGGATTCAGGAAGAAATTACAAAGGAAATTCAAGATTTCCTGGAAGTGAATGATAATGAAAATACAACTTACCAAAATCTTTGGGACACAATGAAAGCTGTCCTAAGAGCTAAGTTCATAGCTCTTAATGCCTACATCAAAAAAAAAAAAATGGAAACATTAGAATTAAATAACTTAACAATGCAGCTTAAAGCTCTAGAGACACTAGAGAAATCTGATCCCAAAAGCAGTAGAAGAGAGGAGATTAGAAAAAATAAGGGGAGAAATATCCAAAATTAAGATTAGGAAAACGATACAGACAATCAACCATTCAAAAAGCTGGTTCTTTGAAAAATCAATAAGATTGATACACCCCTAGCTAAATTAACCAAAAGCAAGAGAAAGAAAACACAAATTAAGAAAATTAGAAATGAAAATGGAGTTATCACTACTGATACCCAAGAAATTCAGAGTATTATAACATCATATTTCAAAACCTTATACTCTGTGAAATTTGAAAACACAAAAGAAATGGATGAATTTCTAAGTAAGTACAACTTACCTAAATTGAATCAGGAAGTTGTCAATTATTTAAATAGTCCTATAACATATGAGGAAATCGATGAAGTAATCTGAAATCTTCCCACCAAGAAATGTCCTGGACCAGATGGATTCAACACAGAGTTTTACCAGACATTTAAGGAGCTAATAACACCAATACTCCTTAAACTGTTCCATCAAATAGCAAAGGAAGGAACATTACCAAATTAGTTCTATGAAGCTAATGTTATCTTAATCCCAAAATTTAATAAAGATACACTTAAAAAAGAAAACTATAGGCCAATCTCTTTGATGAACACAGATGCAAAGGTTTTCAACAAAGTCTTAGCAAATCGGATTCAAAAACATATCAAAAAGATCATTCACAAGGATCAAGAAGGCTTTATCCCAGGCATACAAGGTTGGTTCAACATATGCAAATCAATAAACGTAATTCATTGTAATTCAAGACCACATGATTCAATAGATGCAGAAAAAGCTTTTGGCAAGATCCACAGCCTTTTATGATCAAAACCCTAGAGACAGTTGGAATGGAAAAAATATTCATCAACATAATAAAAGCTGTATACAACAAGCCAACAGCAAGGATTATACTCAATGGGGAAAAACTTGAAGTATTCCTGCTTCAATCAGGAACTAGACAAAGCTGTCCACTCTCACCACTTCTATTCAATATTGTACTTGAATTCTTAGTTGAAGCCATAAGACAAAAAAGGGCGATAAAAGGGATTCAAATCGGCAAGGAAGAAGTCAAGTTATCTCTATTTGCAGATGACATGATTATATACCTCAGTGATAAAACTACACCAGGAAACTCCTGGAACTAATACAGAATTTCAGCAGGGTAGCAGGATACAAAATAAATATACAAAAAACAGTGGCCTTCCTATGTGCCCAGAATGGAAGAAGTGAAAAAGCCCTGAGAGAAACAATCCCATTTACTATAGCCCCTAAAAAATGAAATACTTTGGTATAAACCTAACCAAGGAAGTAAGAGATCTTTACAATGAAAACTTACCCTAAAGAAAGAAATTACAGAAGACACTAGAAGGTGGAAAGACCTCCCATGTTCCTGAATTGGCAGAATCAATATCATAAAAATGACCATCCTATCAAAGGCAATATACAGATTCAATGCTATACCAATTAAAATCTCAAAGCAATTCTTTGAAGAGGTTGACCAATCTCAACATTCATATGGAGGCACAAAAGACCCAGGATAGCAAAAACAATCCTGAGTAACAAAAACACTGCTGGAGGTATCACCATACCAAACCTTAATTTATACTACAAATCCATAGTTATAAAAACAACTTGGTACTAGCTCCAAAACAGACACACAGATCAATGGATAAGGGTTGAAGACCCAGATATAAGCTCACACAATTACAGCCATTTGATCTTTGACAAAGGAGCCAAAAAAAATCCAATGGAAAAAGAACGGCATCTTCAACAAATGGTGCTGGCAAAACTGGATGTCCACATGCAGAAGATTAAAACTTGACCTGTGTTTGTCACCATATACAAGACTTAATTCCAAATGGATCAAGGACCTCAATATAAGGCCAGATACTGTAAAAACCTTAGTTGACCAGGTGGGGAACTCCCTCAAACTGATTGGACTAAGCCAACAGTTTCTAAACGGAAATCCGATAGCAGAGTCACTACAACTGACACTCAATAAATGGGATCTTATGAAGGTAAAGAGCTTCTGTTTGGATAAAGAGATTGTAACCGGAGCACAAAGGCAACCCACAGAATGAGAGAAAATCTTCACTAACCACATATCTGATAGAGCTCTACTATCCAGAGTGCACAAAGAACTTAGAAAACTAAACACCAAGAAAACAAATGGCCCAATTAAAAAATGGGCCCTGGAACTTAAAAGAAACTTTACCAAGGATGAAATTAAAATGTCTAACAAATATCTTAAAAAATGTTCCACATCCTTAGCCATCAGGGAAATGTAAATCAAAACCTCCCTGAGATATCATCTCACCCAAGTCAGGATGGCAAAAATCCACAATACAAACAACACCAAATGCTGGAGAGGATGTGGCGAGAAGGGAACTCTCCTACATTGCTGGTGGGAATGCAGGCTTACACAACCACTCTGGGGAGCCATCTGGAGATTCTTAAAAAAGTTAAAGATTGAGATGCCATATGACCTCGCTATTCCACTTTTGGGAATAATCCCCCATACAGCAAATATTCACCTCGATAGCACAAGCATGACCATGTTCATAGCAGCACTGTTTACAATAGCAAAGTCATGGAATCAACCCAAATGTACAATAGTTGATGAGTGGATAAGGAAAATGTGGTACATTTATACAATGGAATACTACTCAGCCATCAAAAATGATGAATTAATGAAATTTGCTGGAAAATGGATGGAATTACAAAAAATTATATTGAGTGAAGTAAATTAACAGACACAGAAAATTAAGCGCCATATGTACTCCCTAATAGGTGAATCCTAGTACCAAACCCACTTAGAGACACACTCAAAGACAAATCTCTGTAATACCTACAGTAATTGCAAAGATTATAAACAGAAGGGAAAGGGAAGGAAGGCCCTACCAGCAACAAGGAGGGAGGGGATCATGCTATAGCAGAGAAAATAGGCCACCATCGAGGACTGCAAGTAAGTAATGAGACATCTGATTAAGCTCACAAACTTTCCTTCCTGGTCGCTTGCAACTGATGGGGTATGATCTAGCCAGAAAGGGAGGGCATAGAAGGAAGATAGAAGGTAACCATCTTGCAAATGGGAGACTGACCCCCCCCACCACCACGGTCTCCTACTCTTATTCCATCTACCTTTGAATCTACTCTTATAATAAGACTCTATTTTAACAGCCTTTTATCTCTGGTAAGGAGGTGACATCCAGTACCCATCAAGATGGACCTAAGGGCGGTGCAGGAGCAGCAAAATTGAAAAAAAAATCAACAAACCATAGTTCAGAACATCAGAGACTCTACATCAACCACCTGGAACCAGGCCAGCCTAATCTCTCCCCATCCTAAAGCTCAGAGGAATTTGGGGAAGAGGAGGCGGTAAGATTCTAAGAGCCTAAAGATGGGGAGGAGCAACAATATGCAAGATACTCCACACAAGTTAGGGCTGAAGTAATCATGATAAGACTTTCCATGACCTGCACAATGACCAACATATCATTGACCCCTCAAAGTCTAGCATGGATCACAGGCACTAGGATCCTTAGAGGCAAGGGATTAACAGCCACAATAGTATTTCTATACTAAAGGGGAACACAAAAAAGAGCTCTAGGCAATACTATTGAGTCCTTACACCTCATCAGAGAGAAGGATCCAGAGGAAAGTTTGACGTGCACACTAAAGGATGCTCCAGGAACGGGGGCACGGGGGGGGGCACTCGAGAAAGGGAGGGAGGGGAGAAATGGAAGGGGAAAAGAGGGAAGGGAGCAAGGGGATCCAGGGAGGGGTGGAGGGAGGTAGGGGAATTGGGGTACTTATCAACTTTTTATGAGTGGAAGAAATAAAAAAAAACCATGATCACACAAAAAAAAGATATATTATTGGAATTGACAAGGAGAAAATTTATAGAGGCAATTGAAAAACATTTGAATATATGAATCTCATTTCTGAGCAGGTATGTCCTTTAACCATATCACATAGCTTCCTACAACATTCTTTAATCTTGTAAGTAGGAACCTTCTTAATCATCACATCACAAACCTCCTACAACATACTTCAACCTTCAAGTCACAGCCTTCTCACAAACACCCTGAACATACTTTAACCTTCCAAATACAATATGCTTTTTCTACAGCCTTCATATTTCCTTCTCTCTATTTGTTGGTTCCCTAATCTTTTGTCACATTAAATCCTTCCCCCCAAAGAAAACCCTTTAAAAGGAGGCAGAACAGTAGACTTCATCTTTAAAAGAAATAAAGAGTAGGGCTTAATTTGGCAATAGTAAATTAGTATGGCATCATGTAAATCCTATAAACACCCAATCACATGTAGACAGTACACAAATATACATAGTAAATGTACACTTTGAAATACAAGATTTTGTATTTCTCATGCAAATTTTTCTAAGGTGATGCAGGCCACATTGTTTTAGGGTAACCCTTTTTTTCTCTAGCTTGAATTGATCAAGATAAGAACTTTGAGTTTGAATGTTAATGGGTAGGATTAAGTCCTTTAAATCCACACTTTGAAAAAATTTAACATTAAAAAAACTCAGTAAAAATACTTTTAACTTTACTTTGTCTGGTTTAGAGGGTGTATATCTAAATAGATCCAAAGAGAGTATGAAACACTAAATGAACAAGCAGCATATGGCTACAGAAGAATCTTTTAAGCTTTCTTAAGAATTCAGTAGACCCATTATGTAAACTTATCACTTAGAAGCACACATGGAGGACATGTAGTTAGGAAAGCAGACTGGAACAAGGAAGTTGATGATCTCATTACAAGAAAAGAAGCCTATATCTTACCACAACAATGAGAAGTTCCAATGAATACCTCAGAAGATATTTGCATTTTCTCTGTTGCTAAATATGATGGGACAAGACTCCATTAAGGAAGTCAGAGGAATCAACAAGTTTAATTGACTAATATTCATAGTGGCCCTGCTACTTTGGGAGCACATGGAAAAATCTTTAACAGAATTATAAAAACAACACTAGAAAATTGGCAGGAGGGTATTGGAGCCCTGGCAGTATGGTAGAAGTCTGGAGGGATCTTCATGACTTTTCCAATAACCTTGATATCTTTATTTGTAGTCTCATTAAATTCAAAACTAAGCAACATAATACAGATCAGACAGGAAACACAGATAAGACTTACAAACACGTGCCACAGCTGGTCAGCACAGATGACAAGACACAGGATTTAACTATTAGCCATATTAAAGTTTTAAGACATTAGCATTTAAGAAACCTTATATTTAGCAGACATTGAAGAAGCCTTATGACCTGGAAAGAAATTGTTTTATTAAGCCAAATTAGAGATTGTAAATGTTTTTCCTCTAAGGGAGAGTTAAGTTAAACACGTGAAGCAAATTTAGGGTTGGGGGCAGGGGAAGGGAAAAATATAATACCATGTTGGTTCAACTGGTGAAGCAAACCCCAGGATGGGGTAAGAGGGAAGAGGAAACAGTATCATCATATTGAGTCCTTACTGGCAAAGAAGTCAAAGTGGCCATCTTTGAAAATCCAGAACTGCAATTCCATTGGTAAACAAGTCATAATGGCCATATTTGAAAATCCAAAGCTGTGATTCAACTGGTAAAGAAGCCAGAGCGACCATCTTTGAATATCCATGTGGCATATTTATGGACCAAGCAGAAAGTTACAGAAAAACCCCACAAAATCTTGAAAGGTGTAATAAGGCATCCCCAGAGCACATGTGACAAGCCAAAACCAAAATGGTGAGGATTTGAACCTTGGAAGGCATCCAGGGGCCAAACCTGGTCCCCATGCAGAGATTGCAGAAAGCCCAGTGAAGTCATCAGCACAGATGAGATGTGCTGCTTCATGGGGGAAAATCCCAGTACACCTCTTAGGGAGCACAGTGAAGAGGGAAAATGTGGTTGCGAGAACTCTGACATTTGATGAGAGGGAAGGGGAACTATACTAACAAGGGGTTCAGGGCAAGAGAAAGAGAGAGAGAGAGAGAGAGAGAGAGAGAGAGAGAGAGAGAGAGAGAGAGAGAGAGAGAGAGAAACAAGAGGGGAGAGAGAGAGAAAGAGACAGAGAGAGAGAGAGAGAGAGAGAAAGAGAGAGAGAGAGAGAGCACGCACCTAGAATCTAACCTGGTTTTGGATATAGGTGAGTCTGTGGTGGCAGTGGCAGCAGTGGTGGCACGTGAGTTCCTTGCTTGAACTGGGGTCCATGAAGGAGCACTACAGCCTGGGTTTTCACTACCATTATGTAGTTTTTTTTTTTAAAGGCTAAACACACTGGTGCCACAAACAAGGAATGGGAAAAGTTTATTGATGACATAGTTACATGGTGACCATACTAATTCTTGGAGGGAGGAAAAACACAATCTAAAGGTACAGTGAAATTTTTATCCCTGAGCATGTGGGTGGGGTGAAAGACAGAAAAGAGTGAGTCATCAGTTCCTGTTCCAATGAGAAACCTAACTAAAAGTGGGCTTTTCAAATGGCTGTTGGCTGTTGGGAGCAAGACAGTGGCCAGAAGCAGAATTTTTGCTATGAATATGGATGATAGGAAGTGGTAAGAAAGGTAATCTAACAGAAGCCCAGTTTGATGGTCCAGAGGGGAACAGAGACTCTGTTTGGAACTGAATGAGGAGCAAATAGAGTAATGTGTTGGCAAAGAGTTTGGTGAAGTTTTGCTCTCACCCTGAAAACTTGTCTGAAATGAAATTCCAGTGTTTCTTGCAAGAAGTTTCAAGAAATCAAGCAAAAAGAAGTAAAAACTGTGAAATTTGAAGAAAAATGTGATGGTAAACTTGAACTGAAATGGTTACGTTTTTTTGGGCCTCCATGGCATCTCACAGTAGCACAAAGAGTAACTAGTGCAAACACAAAGAAGCTGACATCAATCAGGGATCACATTTTCCATTCTCCTACTGCCCCAGGGCTACAAGAAAGGTTTACACTCCTAATCCTGTCACTATACAACCCAATGAGCAATGTGCTTCATACTCACATTACCCATACATGTGTGTATGTGTGAACTGCAAGGTTCTCAGGTCCCTATCCAAATAAACCATGGGGGTGGAAATAAAGGAGACTTATTGGGATGAATTGCTGTGCTGTCCTTATGGGGAAAGAGAAGCAGCATAATCAAAAGAAACTTGGAGGGTTTGATAGTCTTTGGGCTTGTGGATGGAGTGAAGGACCAAAGGGAATAAGATATCTCCTTATAAGGTGAATTTTTTTTATTTCCACTCATACAAACTTAACAGGTACACCGGTCCCCTCCCTCCCTCCAACCTCCCACCACCGTGTGCCCCCTCCCTTCCCCTCCCCTTCCCTCCCAATCCCCCCAATGCCTCCCCCTCCCATCCCCGGAGCATCCTTTAATGTGCATGCCAAACTCTCCTCTGGGTCCTCCTCTCCGATGAGGTGCAAGGACCCAGTGGCATTTTCCAGAACCCTTTCCTATGTTCCCCTTAAGCATAGGAACACTACTGTGGCTGTCAATCCCTCGCCTCCAAGGATCCTAGTGCCTTTAGCAAATGCTAGACTTTGTGAGGTCAATAGTGTGTTAGACATTGCGTAGGGCATGCAAAGTCCAATTATGATTGCTTCGGCCCTAACTTGTGTGGAGTATCTTGCATATCATTGCTCCTCCCATCCTTGTGCTCTTACAATCTTACTGCCCCCTCTTCCGCAAATTTCCCTGAGCTTCAGGATGGGGAGAGATTAGGCTGGCCTAGTTCCAGGTGGTTGATATAGAGTCTCTGAAGTTCTGGATTATGGTTTGTTGATTTTCTTTTGCAGTTTTGCTGCTCCTGCAATGCCCTTCACTCCATCCTGATGGGTATTGGATGTCACCCCCTGGCCAGAGATAAAAACCTGTTAAACTAGAGTCTTGTTATAAGAGTATATTCAAAGATAGATGTAATAAAAGTAGGAAACCGCAGTGAGGGAGGGGTCAATCACCCATTTGCAAAATGGTTACTTTTTTTAACATTTTTTATTATTATTTCCGCTCATACAAACTTAGTAGGTACACCGGTTCCCTCCCACCCTCCTCCTCCCCCCAACCCCCCTGCTCCCCCTCCACTCACTCCTCCCTCCCCATCCCTCAGTGCCTCCCCCCCAATCCCCGGAGAATGCTTTAATGTGCATGTTTTTATCTGCCAGACTATATGCCCTCCCCTTCTGGTGAGATCATACCCCATCAGTTGTAAATGATCAGGAAGGAAAGTCTGTGAACTTAACCAGATGTCTCATTACTTACTTGCAGTCCTTAATTGTGGACTATTTTCTCTGCTGTAACATGGTCCCCTCTCTCCCTGTTTCTGGTGTGGCCCTCCTATCCCATCCCTCCTGTTCATAACCCTTGCAATTACTGTAGGTATTACAGAGATTTATCTTTGAGTGTCTCTAGGTGGGCTGGGTGGGTTTGGTACTAGGAGCCACCTATTAAGGAGTACATACGGTGCTTAATTTTCTGGGTCTGGATACTTCACTCAATATAATTTTTTCTAATTCCATCCATTTCCCGGCAAATTGAATTAATTCATCATTTGTGATGGCTGAGTAGTATTCCATTGTATGGATGTACTACATTTTCCTTATCCACTCGTCCAACTGTTGGACATTTGGGTTGATTCCATGACTTTGCTATTGTAAACAGTGCTACTATGAACATGGTCGTGCTTGTGCTATCAAGGTGAATTTTTGCTGTATGGGGGGTTATTCCCAAAAGTGGAATAGCAGGGTCATATGGCAATAAGGTGAAATTTTTGATCGTTTGTCCAGTCTTGGTCAGTCCATGTCCCAGCCCCTTTTGCCATGAGATATATGACTAAAGATCATGTGAGCATAGGTTTTTTGCAAGTTCAGGCTTGTCATTATGGGCAGTGACAAAAGAGTAGAGTTCATAGGTGGGGGATGGGACAGGGAAAAGTCTATCATTCCAGTTTTTTGTTGGTGATAAGGGAGTGACATGTTTGTCTTACATGTGTTTTCTCTTATTTGATCCTGGCCACAGTGGAAGAGGCAGGGGTTAGGAGAAGAATAAAAGAAAATTTTTAATGAACCTTGAAAAGGAAGAAACGAAAGCCCTATATCATTGGTGAGACTCCCCCATTGAGCCAGATGTGGGAGAGGAGCTATATTTTTCTGCCAAGCTTTAATGTGGATTTCTGTTGGATATGGACATGTACAGTGTGATATAGGCTTCAAGTCAGCTCTCCCAGAAGTCAATCAGGCATAAACTAATGTACCCAGGAAGATAGGAGGGAAGAAGCTGTGTTGCATTCATTAATTATCTGGTTTAGTTTACCTAATAGCATTCTTACCCTTCTGTTTGGTGGAAAACAGGGCTAGGCTTGTTCCAAAGAATGTTAACTGATAGTCACCAGGATGTTAGGTCACATAGAAAGGAAGGCATTAAATGACAATTAAGGTGACTAAGATAGCCAAGACAATCTGGTTTTAGACTTGCAACATTCCAGATCTCTCCACTTCATTCACAATCTAATCAAGTTAGTCAACCTTGCAGATGCAGTATCTTTTTTTCAGTAATGTACATTAGTTCCCAGTTGGCTCAACATCACAATTTCATCGATGCAGAGGCCACAGATTGATGTTCCATGTTGTAAGAAGGCTCATTCCTAGTATGTGAAGTAAGTGAGGCTGAGTAGAAGGCAGAAGAGCAGTCTTCAGGAGAGAAAACCAGCTAGCTGGCAGAGCCATTGTAATAGTTACTCTCATGTGTTGCTATGAGACAACATTCAAAGTCAAGCAACTTAAGGGAGATTTATTTAGCTTATGGTTCCAGAGGGAAGATACAGTCTTTCATGGCAGGAGGCAGCATGGCTGGCTGGTTGAAGCTGGAGTCAGGCTAAGTCACCTCCCATCCATGAGGCTGAGAGCTGCTATACTGCTTGCTGCAAAGGCAGACTCCTTCTGGAGGTAGGGTGGGACTAATCTACCTCAAGTCCCACCCCTTGTGACTGCCTTCCTCCAGCAAGGCTCCACCTCTCAAGGTGCCACGACCTTCTCAAACACATGAGACTGTGGGGGACACATTTCAAATGTGACAGCCATTAAGAAAGAAACTCTTGGATCATATTTAAATCTACTAGCCATGATGATCTTGATCTGTTACATATTTTGTCATCCTCTGTATCTGATATAACATTTGTATATGACCTGTGATTAGAAATATTATATATAAAATTAATGTAATCAATTGCACTGTCTGGCCCAGTGAGGTGAAGGTAATGGTGAGAGAGTATTTACCTTTAGGCCAACTTAACGTTTGCTACAATCCATAGCATTGCATTAAGACCATCTAAGAATATCGTATTATATAAGGCAAGTGATTAGATCCATTAGGAATTAGGATTTTATAAGTTTTGTGGGCATAGCCAATTCTTTGTCTAATCAAAATACATTAGTTCTCAATGTATGTAATAACATGTATATTGTTATTTTTATAGTACACTGGAATCAATGAGAAAAAACTTACAAAGAGTGAAAAACACTTGAATTTTTATAAATATGAAGCTAAATTTCTTAGCAAGAATGTTTCTAAAGCTCAATTTTTATGACATACAGACTTTCAACCATCACAGTCTTTCTACAACGTACTTGAACTTTCTAAGTTCATTCCCATACATTTCCATTTTTTCCTTCTTATCCAAAAGCATCAAAACTATATCTCATATCTACATTCTTCATACTTCCTTCCTTATGTTCAATTATTTGGCTTAACTTGGCAATTGTTCCAGAAAGGGAGCACATATATTTTACCACAAGAAGGATGAGAACGAAATCCTTAAAAGACATTTGCATTTATTATTTGCTTGATTTGTTGAGGCAAGATTCCACAAAAGAAGTCAGAGGAATGGACAAGTTTAACCAATATTCATAGTGGCTTTGCTACTTTGGGAACATGTGGAAAATCTTTAAAGGTATTACAAAAGTGATACTAGAATACTAACATGAAGGTGCAATCCTGGAAGGGAATTGAAGCCATGGCAGTTGGGCAGAAGTCTGAAGGGGTCATCACGACCTTGACAAGAACACTATGACATCTTTATCTGCCATTTCATTAAAATCAAGATCGAGCAAAGTAACATAATTTAAGAAATGAAAAATCCAATCTTTCTTAAGGTTGGAATGAGTTTCCTTCCAATCAAGGAGCATATCTGTTTACTCTTACTTAGTAGAAAGCAAAATTATAATTTATTAACAACAATTTTAATATACTTAAAAGCTTTTGAAAAGGTTTTAATTACATAAGAGTGTTTAAATCAGTACATACTTAGGCCTGTCAATGTTATCAAAATTATTTATTTTTGAATATGTATACATTTAATTGAGCATGCCAAAAAACCACAAAAACTAAAAGTAAGAATATTAGTGTGCAATAAAAAAATGAAAAATTAAAGTGGCCACAAATTTATTATTTTGAAACACAAGCATAGTTGTAGGTAAATGATATAATTACATGAAATCCATGTAATCAAACAAGCAAAAATGCCTTAAAGACACACTTATCAAATGTTTCTCTCCTGCAGACAAGGACTTATAATTCATTGGCAAGTTTTTAAAGTAGTTGTTAATTTGTGACATGGTTCAATGAGGCTCTCTACATAGTTCGTTAGTTTTGGAAATAAACTTTTTAAAAACTTTACCAAAAGCAGATTAACATCCTTGAACACCTTACCATAGATGACAGAATCTGGTATTAGGTATTCAGCAAAGCAGAATTTTGATTCTAGGAATTTGAATTTAAATGACCTTTGATTATTATTAACACCTGTTGAAATACCCCTTAATAAGTAAATGAGAATTTAGAGAATTAGGATATATCTCAAAAGCCAGGTATCTAGGAAATAAATGGTTTTTATTAAGCAATAATCAACATTAATATTATCCACTAACATAAAGATGTCCCTGTATATTTCTGAACAAGAATGTCTTTGGAGATTATAATTTTAAAATGTTTATAGACAAATAAAAGGCAAAAAAGCTTAAACATTGCAGAAATATTCATGAAAGCAGCAAATCTAGCAAGTTAGAATCAAACATAGCATTTGGCCCAGGTACTAATTGCTTATCATTTGTATAATTACTGCTAGAATCTTAAAAACAGTTTTTTGGCAAACCTTTACATTTAAAACAAATGTCAAAGAGAAATCATAAAACTCTTATGTATGCGTGCCTCTATGACAATTTAGCATGATGCAGATCAGACAGACAACACGAATAACATTGTGGGGTTGCTCTCTAGGAGTCTGTATGTATCCAGGTTCTTGTGTTTGGAGTTGAAGATTGAAACCAGAACATGTGTAGAGGATTAAGATAGAATTTATTAGAGAAGAGAAAGAACAAAATTCATAGACTCCAGACATGGAATCCATGGGGGGCAAGGAGCTAGAAATGAACTGATAGACTCCAGACAGGAGTGCCATGAGGGACAGGCACCAAAGATGGCTGCCAGGGTCAGGTATATTTATACACTTATGGAAAGGGGAGATAGTTTTTCCTCATTGGTAAGATCATATTGAGGTTCAACCCAGTTGATCTTGTGTCTGACCTCTCCATTATCTATAATGGAGAGCTAATATCCATATCCTTTCATAAGTAAAGAAGTGGGAGAAATTGACTACCTTAGCTCTGTGGAGGATTGGAGTCAGTTCCTCCTTAGCAATAGGGGGTGTTCCTCCAAGTAATCCCAGCAGTGGGGGATGGCTTTTTAAGACCTTCAGAGATCTTCCCAGCATGCCTGTTCTAAAACTGCCTAAATAAGACTCTTAGAGACACATATATCTTTTGGCCAGTACAGACAAAACATGGGAATTATGAAAGATATTGAAGTAACATGTAAGAAATAGATAAGAACATAAAACAACCATAGAGCAAGAAGGGTTTTTCTTTTTCACCCTGTATAAGCATTGAGAGCAGGTGGGAAAAGAAACTAGAAGTGAAAATCATGTCATCATCTTGACTCTGTTGGAAACTGGAAGAAATACCAGAGTGGTCATCTTTAGCTTAAGGTCAGAGAGAAAAAGGAGAGAGCTACTATGAGCACTTGACAAGAAGAGGGAGTCATCATGATTATGACTACAAAGCAGGAAAGCAGGGGAAGAAAACAAGAGCAGGCTATGGGTTGCAGCAACAGCAGCTCTCTGTGCCCCTGGACAGCCCATGTGGCACTGGCTGGAGGAGGAAACTGGAAACCACATAGCAGTAAGGGAGGAAGTGTGGTTAGAATAGGAGCCTTAGTTAAAAGAATTTTGAGAGGTGTGTAGAATTCTCATAGAGAAGGATGAGTGTGGTGAGCAAAGAAAGCTGAGAAGTGTGGCAGGATAAAGAATATCGGACCATTTACCTTTGCAAGACACAAACTCTTAAGATCCCTAAGAATTTGGAAGACTAATGTGCCATTTTATTGCAGTAAAAATGACACAGTGAGGTTTGAAGTAGCCCCAGAAACTGAGGCCCTAAGGATGTAGGCAAGAGGATCATGGTGGGTTGGAACAAGCATTTCAGGTGGATCATGCAGAGGGATCTGGGTTGGAATGTGAGGTTCCCATCTTGGTTAGAGATGTAGGAGTGGAACAACAGAAAGAATTGTAATGTTGCATGGTTTTTACATCCAGGTTCTTATGTTCAGGACTCAAAAACTGAAACCAGAACATGCATAGAATAAGGCAGAGCTTATTAGAGGAGAAAAAAATTGAGCTCACGGATATAAAGTCCATGAGGGCCAAGAGAGTCTTCTGATGGTTCACAGGGTCAAAGGTATTTGCAAACTTCGATAAGCCTGGGAAAAAATGGCTTTTTCCCATTGGTGTGTTTTAGTTTCTGTGAACCTGATTGATCTGCTAAGGGGCCCAGCTCCACTGGTCCATATTTCATGACCAGGCCTCTTGGCTGAACTGAGGAATTTAGTTCGTTCGTGCCTAAGTCCACCTGCATCTGTGGGGTTCATATCCATATCTATTCATAAACAAAAGAGTGAGGGAGGTTGGGACTTTATATCAGTGGGGATTGGTGCCAACCTCTGTAGAGTGAGACCTTCAAGGATTTCTTAGTAGCCTTTCTGCTCTATCTGATTCTAAGTTACTGCATCAGTTATCTGTTGTGCTTCTGTGAGATACCACTCAAGGTCAAGCCACTTAAGGGAGAAAGGGAGATTTATTCAGTTTACAGTTTCAGAGAGGTGATACAGTCCTTTATGGCAGAAAAGGCATGGCTGGCAGTAGAAGCTGGAGGTGGCTTAAGTTATGTTAATCGAGGAGACTGAGAGCTCCAAACTGCCAACTGCAAAAGCAGACCTCTCCTAGAAATAGGGTGGAGCTAATCAACCTCAAGGCCCACTCCCTGTGATTGCCTTCCTCCAAGGCTTTCATGACCTTCCCAAACAGCTGAAGATTCAAGCACATGAGCCTGTTGTGGGCAGCTCACGTTTTAAACCATGACATTCCACCCCTGACCTTCACATGCCCACCCCATCTTATTATACAAACCACACTCAGTCCAAATTTAAAAGTCCATAGATTACATCAGTGGTACCAAAACAGGCCAAAGGTTCAAAGTCCAAAGCTTCCTGTAAAAATCAAAAGGCAAGTTACCTACTTCCAACATACAATGGCACAGAATTAACATTCCCATTCCAAAAGGGAGGAATGGGGGATATATCAGGAAAGACTGGTCCATAACAAGAATAAAATCCATTAGGACAGATTCCAAATCCTGTAGTAGTATAACACCTCTTATTGAAGTTATTACAGTTCCAAAGGAATCTCGTTCCACCCCTTCAGCACAGGTGCCCACAGATCTCATCATTTTCTTGGGCTGGTTCTTCCCATGGTATACAGCTCTCTTTGGCAGATGTCCCACATTGGTTCTGGCATCTATAACATCTTAACTCCTTAATGGCAACCAGATTTTAACTCCAGAGCACAAAATGCCCTCCTTGGGCCTCTCTGCAAACTTTCTAATCATGTCACACATTGCCTGACATCTGCCAGTCTCTGAAACCTTGGACGAAGAATTCATGAACTCCTCCCTCTTGCATCTTTGATGCTTCTAAAACCGGGACCATGTAACCAACTTTTTCAAATTCTGCTATAACCACCAGGTGAAGATTGGACCCCTGGAGTTACAGCTGGTTCAAGTTCTCTGTGTTGACTCTGAGCAGACTTTCTCTTGGGTAGCTGCTTCAGAGGAGGAACAGACCTTGGCTTTGGAACATTGCTCTTCAGTCTTCCTTACAAAAGAATTTGCATTTTTGTGTATGGGAGACCTCCCTGAGGAATTTACCTTCAGGTAAGACCTCTTCTATTATCAAAATTGAAAGCAGCCTTTGATTTACTAATGGAGTCTAGCTGCCGTTTTGCTAGTTGCATTCTCTTTAAACCTGCTCTCACATTTTCATCAAACTTTACAGTTTTTGTTTCTTTCTGTCTGATTCCTTGTTTTTTTTCTTCATAACTCTGAACAAGAGTACTAAAAAACAGAATGCCACACTGTCAAGATTACACTGCCTTGAAATTTCTTCCACCAAACACTGGAATTTCATTTCAAGCAAACTTTCAGGATGAGGGCAAAATTTCATCAAACTCTCTGTCAACACATCACTCCATTTGTCCCTTGTCCAATTCCAAACATAGTCTCTATACCCCTCTGGGTCATCGCAAGGTGCATTTCCCTGTCCACACCTCTAACAGCACCAGTCTCTTCTAAGTTGTCCCTAGAATGGCCTTTTTAACCCTGTATCCAAGACACAAAAGCTTTCCCAGCACGAAGTCCTGAAGTTCTACATATTTCTCCCGACAAATATTTCCAAAGGCACCCTAGCCAGATCTCAGCAATGATTTTACTTCTTTACTTCTTGGTACTAACTTCTCTCAGCTTTACCAAAAGTTCCTGGTACTGTTACCGTGTTC
The DNA here is from genome assembly GCA_023101885.1 of Typhlomys cinereus. NCBI lineage: Eukaryota > Metazoa > Chordata > Mammalia > Rodentia > Platacanthomyidae > Typhlomys > Typhlomys cinereus. The sequence continues at coordinate 559,885 of JALPQD010000305.1, read as the reverse complement.
TTTTGTCCAGGTTCTTGTGTTCGGGAGTTAAAGATTGAGACCAGAACATGTGTAGGGGATTAAGGCAGATTTTATTAGAGAACAGAAAGAATGGAAATAGGGACATGGAGTCCATGAGAGAGACAAAACAGCCAAAGATGGCTGGCAAGGTCGGGGATATTTATAGGGTAAGGCACGCCCAGGAAAAGTTGCTTTTCCTTATTGATGAGCTCCAGCTTCTCCAAGTCTGATTGGGACTTTTGGTCCCCTATTATCTCATTGGTCTGTTCATATGGGGAGAGAGGAGTGGAATGTCATGGTTCACAATGTAAGCTGCCCACCACAGGCTCATGTGTTTGAATCTTTAGTTGTTTGGGAAGTTTTGAAAGTTTAGAGGAAGGCAATCACAGAAGATGGCCTTGAGGTTGATTAGCCCCACCCTACTTCCAGGAAAGGTCTGCTCTTGCAGGTGACAGTTCTGCAGTTCAAGCCTTGTGATGGATGTGACTCAGGCCACCTCTAGCTTCTGCCAGTTAGTCATGCCTTTTCTACCATGAAGGACAGTGTCTCCTCTCTGGAACAATAAACTGAATAAATCTCCCTTTCTCCCTTAAGTGGCTTGATTTTGAGTAGTTTCACAGCAACAGAGAAGACTAATCAGTGCAGCTACCTAACAAATTTTTTTTCTCTCTCTCATTAGGAGGAGCAGGAAGAATTAGGCTAGAAGAAAGGACTAGCAGAGATCCTGTCTGATTGTGAGAGGTCTGGAGGAAAAGCTGATATCAAGCCAATTGTGAAAGTAAGGAGGAGGAGAACAACAAAGAAAATTAGGAAAAGAACAATGTCAATCATAGAGCAGAAGTTCCTGACTGTCAGAAGCACAAAAGGGGTCTCTATGACACCTTTTTGATGAGCCTGAGCCAAAAAGTCAAAGGCTGCAACATCACAAGGTGATAGCAAATGCTGGATTATAGGTTGGTCTCTGGGACCAAGAGAGGAAGCTGGTGCACTGATTCGACTGAACAGGTTAAAGTCAAAACAGCCTCTTCTGATCAGACTCCATGTAGGGGAGAGAGAAGCCCTGTTGTACCTCTTGGAAGGCTGAGGTCTGGACCAAAAAAGGTGGGCATTATCAGGACTCGACAGGCCCAAGGCAAAAAGCTGAGAGAGGGTGTTGAGAAATGTCAGCAGGGACACAAAGCAAGGGAAAAAGAGAAAAAGAAAGTGAGAAAAGGACGGAGTATGAGAAAAGAGGAAAGGAGAAGGAAAAGAAAAGAAAAATAGAAAAGAGAGGAGCAAAAAGATCCAGTCTCTCTCCTAGTGAGCCGGGGCCTCAGGCCAAGAGGGGTGGATAAGGTCAGGGTCTGACAGGCCCAAGACAAAAGCTGAGAAGGGAAGGAGCCCACCAACAGGGATACAAGGCAAGAGGAGGGGGGAGAGAGGAAAGAGAAGAAAGGAAGAGGGAAATAACTTTAATAAATCAAACTAACCTGGTCAGCAAGGGGAAATTGTCTGAGTAGTCCAGGGAGCTAGAGTAGCAGTTTGTGTTGGGATCTGGATCCTTGGTCTGGAGGCCACAGGATCTGGATTGGGGTCACAGGTACTTAAACCCATCGGGTTTTGGCACCATCGATGTAAGGTTCTTGGGACCCCATCCTAATAATTCACAGGGGTGGAAACAAATGTGCTTTATTGGTATCAACTTCTAGGTTATTCTGGAGAAGGATAAACGGCAGGATAGAAAGTAAGTTGGAGGGTATCATGGTTTGAAATATGTCTCATGTGTTTGGGAAGGTCATGGCACCTTTGAGAGGCGGAGCCTTGCTGGAGGAAGGCAGTCACAAGAGGTGAGCCTTGAGGTGGATTAGTCCCACTTGGCCTCCTGGAGCAAGAGGAAGGAGCAAGCAGTCTTGCAGCTCTCAATCTCCAAGATGTTTGCAGTGACATAGCTTTCCTCCAGTCTCAGCCATCCAGCCAGGCCACATCCAACATAAAAGACTGTATCTTCCCTCTGGAACCCTAAGCTGAATAAATCTCCCTTTCTCCCTTAAGTTGCTTGACTTTGAATGTTCTCTCACAGCAACACACGGGAGCAACCAATACAAAGGGTTTTTATAGTCTTTGGGCTTGTGGGTGGGATGAAAGACCAAAGACAGTGAAATAATCTCTTTTTAAGGTGAAACTTTTGGTGTCTTGCCCAGGAATAGTTAGCCCCTTGTCCCAGTGCCCATCTGAGATATGTGACTAAGGATCTTGTGAGGGTGGACTTTTGCAACCCCACACTTGTCATTAGAGGTGGTGACCTCCATCCTCTGAGGATGGAGGATGGGGCAGGGAAAACTCTTATCATGCACACACATGAGTGCATTTAAGGGGGCTAGGATGAGGAAGCAAGTTGTCTGCTATCTTCACAAGAGCAATAATTCCATTTTAAGAGCTCCTCTCTCATGACTGTATCTAGTCATAATCATATCCAAAGACCCGTAATCCAGTCGGTCACCTTGGGAGGTTAGGGCTTCCATGTATGAATTTAGGGTGCATGTCAACATTTAGATTACAACACTTAACTAGAGAGCATACAAGGTATGTCTAACTGCTACTGTGATTTCCCTTGTCTTTGCATACTTAATAGTTCATTCTCCTTACAAAAGACACACAGTGACTTCTGGCAGGGTAATCCAAAGCCCTACTTTTGACTCTACACAGGAAGATGTTTTTAGACCTGGTCTGGCAAGTAAGGATTGTCCATCTTTCACCCACTGTAGAGAGATGATGTAGCCAGTTCCTTAGGCCTTGATGCTGGTGTGAGCTCTCCTGCTAAGAAGGACAAACAAGTGTAACCAGGAACCGTAAGAGAAAATAAACCCTTTGTTCCCTTAAGTCATTTGATGTTGATTTATCAGCAACCATGCAGGCTAACTGTTACAGAATTTGTAAGATGCACCCTTTAGTTTTAGACCAGCAAACCACCTCACCTGTTCTCCAGGGAATATACCTCGCAAGGAAAAGGGCTGGGGATATGGCTTAGCAGGTAAAAAGTCCACCACACAAACATGAGGAATTGAGTTCATTATAAACATCTGGGTGTGATAAATGAATCTGTAACCCCAGTGCTAAGAAGGCATGGAAACTCTTTCCTAATTGGCCAGCTCCAGGTTGAGTAGGAGACTCTCCAAAAATGAAGGAGAGAGCAGTTGAGGAATACATCTGATGCCAACCTTTGAACTCTACACATGTGTACACATGTAAACACACACACACAAGTACAGCTGCAGGTAAGAATCCTGTGTTCATGGCTACAGGATGACAGCAGTTACTGGTCTGTATTACAGTGAAATAGAGTTGTGAACAAGAGGCAGAGAATAACAAAGATCTCACGAGATATCTAGTTCCAGAGGCATGATCACTTCATCAGGAACTTGCTATGGGTCTACTGAATCAACAGCATGCCTTCGAGCTCAAAGTCAACCACATGCACACAGAGACTTGCAGTTAAATGCATTTATTGAATTCATAAGCACATTTAAAGAACAGATGTTAGTTTCTAACAGATGGAAAAACATTTCTTTTTTTATAGATAGGTTAATGTTGCAATAAAGACTGCTGAAGAAAATTAGGGGAAGATCAAGGTTATGATTTTTCTAGATATTAAACTGTTGTTATTTTTTTTTTTTGAAAAATAAGAATTCTGCGATCTTGCCCCTTGCAAACAACCAAGACAAGCAGGATTAATAAGCTTGTGTTGTTAAAGGCTGTTCAGTAGAATAAGTAATTTTTTCAACATTATTTTCAATAAAGTGATTGTGCTTAACAAAAAAATTTTGTGAATAGAAGATAATACCCATATCCACCCCCCTCCCTTTAAGGGACTCTTCCCACTTTGTACGTCCCTTTGACCACAGAGAACATAGTGGTCTTCTTCATTCCCATCTTCATGGTTGAGAACTGCTGTCCTCTTCTTCTCCCATATCATCCAAATTGTTGTGCCCAGCCGACATAAAATTAGGATGTCTCTGTGGATGGTAGAAAGGAGTAGGCTCCTAGAAAACAAAGAAGGTAGGGGAAGCAAAAATCTTTTGTTACAGTTCCTTAATCCACTTTGTGATAATTGCACAAATCCCTCCCTTCTTCTCATTTCCAGCAGCATCTTAGCTTCATGGTAGTCCAGAACTTGCCTTAAACAGCAATCTGGCTCTCCCCTCTTCAGGTCCCTTGTAATCAGACCTATCCAAAGTCTCACCCTTCCATTTGCACTCAAGTGAGAGCTAACACCATCACATGTTGACTTGCTTTCAAACTGAGCTTCAAGCCTGGATTTCACATATGGAATACGCTCCTAGGTATCCACTTTATGGAAAGAGGTTTGGAATCTCTCCTACTTGGGCTTCAGGACAAGGATAAGGCCATATCATACCTCATTTTCAGTAGGTCGATTGTTATTATGGAGCCAAGAGTTGACCTTCAAAAAACGATGTTGTTCTGCAATATAATTAGAGCTATTCTGCCATAACTGTGTGAGATTTCCATGGTGATCAGAAGTAGGTGATTCCGAGCTATTAGGTGTATGTGAAGAACTCATAGGTCTAAGTTCCGATGAATGATGGCTTTGCGGAGGGGACCGATAGCTCTGAGAAGGAAATTCATCTATAGTACTGTCCCGAAGACTGTAAAAGAAGAAACTATGTTATAGTGACACAAATCTAACAAGGGTGGCCCATGAAAATTTCTCATTTTTAGTTGGTGTTTGGGTCACATTTCTTATTGGTATAACACTACTTGCTTAGTGAAATCACAGTCACTTGTCTCAATTTATTTTGTATAAACAGTCCTGGTTCTCTCATGACTGTGCTGTATGTGGTCATGGTACCTATCATTCCATTTGTTTGAAATTCACTAACTGAAGTAGAGCTAGAGGCTGAGTAATACATGCAAAGCTTATTTCCTAGCTTCAAGGCCAAAAACCTGGATAATTTAGAGGACACAGGTCTTAGAATAGAAGGAAATCCAATGAACTTTGGGAGGCACGTTCATTCATCCATATGCACTTAGTGGCCCTCATCTACCTGCTACTAGAATCTTCTCTTGTTTGGATTTGAAGTCAAAGACTTTATCTTTGTCACTGTGTTTCTTTATACTACTCATGCCTAGTTGTTGGCTGTTTCTGGAAAAGTCATGATCATTTCATGTCCAATTTCTGGCATTCATGATTAATGATATGGTTCTAGAACAGCTGAGAAATGAACTGAAAACTAAGAATTACTAAGTTGTGACCACTAAACGATTTTTCTACAAATGCTGTGTTATTAGAGCCTAGGCTTGAACAAAAAAGCCACATGATTCTCCAGGTTTGTGTGTGAATTCCTTAGCTTCAAAGCTGCCTTATTTACTCCTGTCATTGTGGAAGTTTCTCCATTTCATTCTTAGCTAGCTACTGTCCATGAAGCGGCAGGATACCATATGGTAAGTCAAAAGTGAGTTGCTAAGGAAAGGCTGCTGGTGGTCCATGGATAGCTTTCTCATGATCTCACACATGGAGACCAGCCATGAAGAAGAAGGAAAAAAGAAAACAGTGATCTCAGCCCCTCTTCCAACTCCATGAATTTCTTACTTAAGTGTCTCATTTTGTGAATTCCCAGAGGCTCCATCTCGAGGGTTGCCAGTGGGCTGTCTCTCACGGATCTCAGCAGCCAAAAATGATGGTCCCTGTAGAAAAATAACAGGGTGAGTGTAGACAGACAAATGTACCAGACCAGCTTTGAAAACTTGCAATCTGGTCTCCCACAAAAAAATGACATCCTTCTGGTGCTCCTGTACCTCTCTGTGTTGGATCAGCTGTTCCTGCTGCTGCCTGTCTTGTCCATGTATCTGTTGCATCATCAGGTTTTGCGGGTATTGTGAGTTTCGAAGTAGTTCAATACGCTGGGATAAGGTCATTAGTTCTGAAGTCTATTGAGGCACAGAAACAAGAAATAAAGGTAACTTGGTGTCTGAAGGGCCTACTCCCTTCTAGCAAAGTCCAAACCCATGGACCTCCTGCCTCTATAGGCACACTGGGCTGTGGGACAGCTTCCAACTTCAGTGGAACACTAGTCACAGTTGTTCCTCCAAGTCACAAACTCCTGATCATCCAACATGTGTGTATATGTTGTCTAGCATCTGTCTGGGTCTAGTTAGCACAGGGACTTTTATCATCTGGTGCAACTGAACTGTACACCATCTACTGGGTAGGCTGAACCAGGTAAACCAGGCCAAACCAAATTGCTATGCAAATACAATCTCCTTTCAGTTATACAGTTAAAATAGATTTCTCATACCTCTTCAGCTAGTTCTCTGAAAGAACTTGGTGAAGGATAGAAAGTAGTGTTCACACGCAAATCAAGCACTTTTGTTCTTACTCCTGGATTACGTAGTCGAGCGAACCTTTCCCCCAGGAGTGGCTGTTCGGAATGATGCAGTGTGATATTCTGTAATTGTAAGAACACAAAATCACAAAGATTTTATCTTTGTTACATACCTTACTTATGGTATAAAAGCCCACTGGCATGAATGACTCACAAAAGCCCACAGGAAATACTGCTCACATAGGAACCACACTGGCCCCCATTAAAATGTTGTGGTTCCTCAGCTCCAACACACAACCAGATTGCACACCCATACTCCTGACTGCTTTGGAGATTTAAAGCAGATTTACACTTAAGGTTTAATTATAAATTCACCAGAAAGAGAAGTAAAAACAGAACAAAATGGATCCCCAGAGGCATTTCCTTTAAAATGCTTCAAAGAAATCTCATGGAGAGGAGGACCCAGTGGAGAGTCAGGCGTACACAATAAAGGACTCTCTGGGAATTGGGGGGGAGGCACTGGGGGATGGAGAGGGAGAGGAGCAGGAGGAGGGGGTTTGGGGGGAGGAGGGGGGAGGGAGGGAACTGGTAAAAATTTTTTTAAATGTATAATTACATTTTTAATAAAAAAAAAGGTTGTGAGGGGAAAAGAAAAGGGGAAGTGATTGGGGACTAAGGGGTGGCAATATTATAAATTCACTATATTTGTGCTTGAGACATTAAAGAGCAAAAGCGATTAAAGCCGAAGCAAAACAAAAAGTTTCAAAAAAAATAATAAATAAATAAATAAAAGATGTTATAAATAAAAAAAAAAAATCTCATGGCACTCCATAAATCCCTGCAAGACAATAAGACCTTTTCAAAGATGGAAAAACTACATTCAGAAACTAGCCATGGTCACACTGCAGGGACCAAAGAAAGCAAACTGTCCAGTCCTCCAAGGCTTCATGCTATAACTGCTTTGGACAGTTTTGTATCAGAAGTGGGTGCTCCCAGTCCCATATAACTAACTGACCATACACTTGTTTTCTTGGTCATCCCTACCTGGAACAGTTCTAATATAAAACTGTTTGGATTGGGATTTGGACCAAGTGCTGGCACTGACGTTATAGAAGTCTTATGTTGTCAAATTCATGTTTTAAAGTAGTATGAATTCCACTGAGGAAAGCTAACTTGTGGTGATGTATGCCGATGAATGTCATGTTCCCTGCAGATGGCGAACATCATTTCCCAAGTGTTGAAGAGCAGGGCCCTTCAATAGTCAGCTTTGTCATAGTAGCTGAACTTCCCACTTGCTGAAACTTTCTTTAAATTGCAAAGCCTCCTGGTATACTTAAAAGAAAGAACACAGTGGCGGTCTTGTTTGTGAGAGCTTAGCAGGTTCTCAGCTCCATATGCAAAGCTAGTATGCAAGAAATAGTGATGTGATTTTTAAAGATAAAGCTGGTGTTTCGTAAAAGATGTTTTCTCACTAGAGCACAAGAGTAGGAACTTAGGCTTGACAAGGTTAGAGGTCCAGAAAGAATGCATGCTGACAAATTCCCAGAGGTAGGTACCTCAGCCACACCACAGGAAGGGAGATCATTCCGCACAATCGGTTCTATTATGGCCTGTGGGCGCAATGGGTGCACAGGTCTTCTTGGATGTTTCTGCGCTACCCCGTCCTCCTTCTGGTACTCAATGTCCACTAAGTCCTCTGGGGCCACAGTGTCTACCTGACCCTCAGAGTCCTGCACTGCCACGCGACGCTCCTCGGTCACAGCAGCTTGGGGCACACAGATGTTGATCTCGTTAGCTGCGTTGCCCAATCGATTCTCAGTATGCTGCATGGTGTCCTCCTTTTTGGGGGAGACTGCCTTGCAGATGTCCTTCCGGAGAAATCCTGGTGGTGGTGTGAGGCTCCCAGCCGCAGGCTCCCTCAGCCTGTTGTGATTAGCCAAAGAGAGTGCTGACTCATGACCTGAGCAAGGAAGCACAGAGGAAGTTCATCACTAATATTACTGAGAAGGTTTTTGAAGGTGGCGAGAACTGTGGTCTTCCGATTTCCTGCTCTCACATCAGTAACTCAAAAGACCCCCAGAAGAGAAAGTTGGCACTCACACCTTACACTTCATGTCATTATCAACAGAACACGACCTCCCCTGGAAAAGGTGTAATCTCATCCAAAGACCTGAATGCACCTACGTGGCCCTGCGACTCTATCTTCAGAGGAAGCACTCGTTTCGGAAGACGTTTCTTCCCATTTCTTCTGGACAGCATCTGGAATATGGCGGCGGCGGCAGCAGCGTGGAAGGAGGCGGCGGCGGCGGAAACACGGACGCTTAGGGGGCAGGACAGCAAGAATTTCAACCTGAATCTCCGCAAAGAAAATCAAGAACCTCAGCTACATCTCACCTTACAATAAGGTTAGCCTCCCAGAAACTCATCTCCAGTCGAAGGCTCCCAAAAACAAAGATGCATTAATATATTGTATCCAATAAGACAGTTCAGTGTCACAGCACACTGTGAGGGACCCTGGGTGACAGTAGCTCACTATACAAGACTGCCAGCTGGGGCTTCAGAGATGGTTCAGTGGTTAAAGCCTTTCCCTCACAAAGGATCAGATGGGAGGGCTTGGATCCCATGTAAAAAGGCGGGTGGATATGGCGCCAGCCCACACTTCCAGACCTGTAGAGCAGAGCCTCAGAGAATACCGGTGTAGAGCAATCCATGAACAGCTCTAATGTCATCCTTGGGCCTCTACAGGCACAAACAGTACTCTCTGATACACATGCCTCCACACACATGTATACGTATGCACGCACACCTAAAAGAAAAAACCCTAGCCTGCTGTCCAGCTTTGAAAGAGTATCTAAAACAGTCTGAGAAAAAGAACAATTTCTACAAGTGTGTGTCTCTGTGTCTGTATGTGCGTGTGTGTACCATCTTTTTTGTTTTCTAAAAAAAAAGAAAGAAAGAAAGTCTCTCCCTGGCCTGGAATTCACCATCCAAATCAAAACAGCCCTGGCTCATGCCTCACGTACTCATGTGATAGTTGTTGAAAGTCTATGTTGGCAATAGACATAATGAAATAACCTTACAGGGGCTAAAGCTTCTAAGCTATGATTGTCAATATACATACATCTGGGGATGAATTATTCCGTTCATTTGAAGCTGGTGTGTCCGAAGCTGGTGTGCCCGAAGCTGGTGTGCCCGAAGCTGGTGTGTCCGAAGCTGGTGTGCCCGAAGCTTGCATGCCAGAAGCTGGCGCAGCCGAAACTTGTACATTTGAAACTGATTCACTCAAAGCTTGTTCACTCAAAGCTGGTTCAGTGGAAGTTTGTTCACTTGAAGTTTGTTCGATCGAAGTTTGTGCGCTCAAATTTTGCTCATTAGAAGCTTGGGTTGGGACAATTCTCCCATCAGGGCTACTGTGAAGATGGCGCTCCACAACTCTTAATAAAACCATAGGAGAATTGATGACCGAAATGCATTTTTTATCACTCTATCACACACATATATACTAAAGCATCATAATGAAACCCACTGCTTTGTATGCTAAAATGTTTCTGTAGAGTTGTGGTTAAGATTGAAGGTGTGTCTCAGTGGGAGAACAGTTGCTAGGCATGCACACCACCCTGGGTTTGTACTCTACCACTGGAAAACAGAAAAAACGAGTTTGTACATATGTGTGGTATGAAGCATGCCGCTTTGATGGTAGGCAAGATGTTTCAGCAGATAAAGCACACAAACCTTGTCACCTGCATTAAATCCTGGACCCACAAGGTGCAAGGAGAGAAATGACTTCTGATATTTTTCCTAGACTGAGTTAGAAATAATCGTTTCTTACCAAAGTTGATGATTTTGTGATCATATTGTAGTTTTATAATACAGCAACTTTGAATATAGGAAATACACAGAAAGATTTGAGAAAGCATATGCAGAGTTTTTAAATATTTATACACTCAAGTATACAAACATAGAGAGGGAGAGAGAGGAGACAGAAGGAAAGAAACCAAGGTAAAAATGTAAGCAACTATAAGTATAGGTAAAAAGATGCATAGGAGAATTTCTGTCAATGGTCAAAGGAAAATGAAGGAAAAAGGCAATAGAGCCAAAGCAAAATGATGTCCTAAGATAAGATAAAACTTTCGATAAAGACTTAATTCACAAAAGACAAGTCTTTGTGTGTGTGTGTGTGTGTGTGTGTGTGTGTGTGTGTGTGTGCGCGCGCGCGCGCTTATGTGGGCCTATGGAGGCCCAAGGGCAAATTCGGGAAAAATCCTGGATTACTCTACCTCCTTTTTGCTTTGTTATGGGGCTTCCCAGGCTCCATCTCACAAGGCCAGAGTCTAAGTTCAGGTCCTTCTGCTTGTGAGGCAGAACCTTAAACCCTAAGCCATCTCTCTAGCCCCTCCTTAACTTCTTCAGATGAGTAATATGCAAGTTTCGTATCTTTATGTAACAAACATCACAACCATATCACATTTTTACTTGTCTGATTAAAGTAGGCAGCTGCCAGGATGCTTAAATAAAATCAGTTTTTATTTAATAGACTAATACTTGAAATCATTCATCTTGATCTTTTCTAAACTTACAGTGATTAGACTCCTAATCCTTCAGTGACTGCAGTCTTACTTTAGTGAATTTTAAGTACAAACTGACACAGAGCTTTTTTTAAAAAAATCAACAACAATGAAGTTGTTCTTATCAATCATGAATCTCATAGGCAGTTTAATGTTTTAATACTTTTAGATGATCAAAATAATTTTTATAAGACTGAAGATTGAATACAGGTTGGCTAGAAGTTATATAAACAAATGAAATAGAAACTCTAAAATCTTGATAGTACTTCATTTTTTAAATCATTGATGGGTTGTTGAATAAAATGTACATAGGGAATTTTTCACAATATTCCACAAGTTGGTTAGCAATGCCTTAGTTAGAAATGCATTGTTTTCTACTTAAAATAAAGAAATGTTGGCTTCTGTTCTCTGAACGCTGTACCTAATTTATAAAAAGTCTTGAAATAATGTTTCAAAGTGTCATAATTAAAAAATCAGGTTAAAAAAACTGTCCTTATTGCTTTAATGACTTTAAAAATGTCTTTCAGCTACATTTATTCTGTTGGAAATATATGAATTACATTAAGGGGTAAAGTAGGCTCAAATCATCAAATTGGTCATCTGAATTTATTGCAATCTGTAGATGTTCTATTGCTTTGGTAGTATTTACCAAAATGCATTAAGTTTTCCACACCGCTTACGTAAACACTGCCTCTCACCTGGTACAATCCAAAGTCTCTTCATCAGAATCATTTATGACAATTACCTCAGGATGCTTAACACTGGCATGTCTCTGCGAAAAGAAATCATATGTTAGATGTTTTTGTTGTTGTTTAAGCAATACTGGGGATCAAACCCAGGGCCTTATACATAGTACAGCTACACTCCCCGACCATCCCCTAAACTGTCACATTTGGATACTTAAATGTATTCATAAAGTAAAAATACCTGACATCTAAGGCATATAGTAAGTGTGGAAGCATGTTTACACTCTATGTTGCAACCAGTCCACATATCAATGGGAGGAATACACACGATTTTATGGGTGTGAAAAATAGATTATGGACAGACAATGATTTGACTTTAGACTTATAGATAGTTCCAGGAGACAAATTTCAGTTTGACTCGAATTCATTGTTTCCCTTCTGATGCTGCACAATCACACTGAGAAAATTCTTCTTCCCACTAGCCCTCTGCTCTTGTGAGATTTGTTCCCCAATGTAGCCACTAATATAGAGGAAATATCCCAGAGACTCACAGAAAAATTAGAAAAGAGCACAAATAGAGTCCCTTGTGCAGTTATGGGTTTAGTCTGAAGGCTAGTCGTATGTCAGGGGTAATAAAATATAGATATGAGACCGATCATGGAAATTCACTTCCTAAAGGAAACAAAGGAACTGCTCTTGTGCAAGTGTAAGAGCTACATCTCTTGATGTGGGAGACACATGTAATATACTCACTATTAGAGCCCGTGCGCTAAGAAGACAAATACTCCCCACAAGATAATACTGCTGTTCCCAAAGTTGTCTTGTTTGTGAAGAGTGATGATATCTACCAGAAGGATCAACGTTTCCGAAAAACACAAATGACTCTGAGAGAGAAACACACACATGTGGTAATCAAATTAAAGGGACACAGACAACTATCACATGTATTTATCAGCCTATTGACAATTTTTGACTTTTGAACCATGGAGATTTTCCCTATGTCCCTTGCTTCTAGCCAACATTCCTGGAGAGTGGCCACAAAAGCATGAAAAATTCTTTATGGAGAAAAAATTTTGAAACCATGCTGATGTGAAACTTCCATTATAACCCTGTGGATGGTGTGTTAGTCCTTAAGAGACACTGTTTTCATAGTCCAGAAATATTTTAAAAAGGTGCTTCACCTTTAATTTCTAAGAAACATGAGAAATATTTTTACAGGCATTTGTATACCTGGAATACAAGGTACATCTTGCTTTTGATTCAAGTCCCAGATGTCTTTAAAAACTGGATTTTGAGGAGACATTAGAATTCTAAACACCAGTCAATGCAAACCATCTGGGTGCAATACTTCATGTTTCTATATAACCTCTTAAAGTTAACTATTATTTTTTAATGTCTAATGGGTAAAGTCAGAAATCATGACCACAGGGACATTAAAGGGATTATAAAGGCAAAAAGTAGGCATGCACTTTTGTAGGCAATCAGGGGCTGTATAATTCATGAATCTATCATCTAAAGGTGGACAAACTGAATTGCATACCATCGTAAGAATCCTGCAGAGTTAGCACGAATTTCACATATTCATAGGTAGGACTGCCATCCATTTGTTGTTGTCCCGTTTTAAAATAACAGCAAAAGTCGATGGAGCTACCAACTAAAGAGAACAGAAACGAATAAGGATACATTTTGATGTATTATTTCCTATGATTAGTCTTAGTGAGACAAGGTTTACCAGAACATTTTTTTCCCATGAACAACAGAATCCAGAACTATATCTCTGTTATATTTGCTCATGTCTTTCCGAAACTTACTTTACTGAGTGTTATTTGTTCCCTAAAACCCAAAAATATTTTTACATGTATACCTAGGTGTACTAAAGGAAGCTTCAAAATGATCTTCCGGGAGACTTCCACTTTTTCATCATCTGTCACGTAATTCGCCAGTTCTGTCCCTATCATGTCCTCCTGCAAAGAGAGAAGAAAAGAGAGAGAACAATTTTTACTTTACATTTCCTACAACTCCTTTCCTTCTGCCTTCTTTGAGATTAATTTTTGTTCCACCTCAGCCATTTAGAGCTGCAGTGGTTGTAGTTCTGACAGTTCACATCACCCTTCAACAATTATTCCATCCTCCAGGCCATTCTGACCACAGAGACCGTTATAGCCACTGTAGTATAGTCTCTGTTGCAAGAATGATCTTGCAACAGAGACTATACTACAGTGGCTATAACCAACCCTGTTGTTCTTCCCTAAGGTATATGTGCCTGGGAAAATCTCAACTCTGGTTCCTTCCTCTGTGTCTTCAGCTGAATGTTGATAGAGAAGATCCATGCAAGCTTACCATGTAACACGTACTCCAGTCTGCTCCAAAGCATGCCCTCTGATCACTTACCATATTGCTTTTCAGTGTGATTCTTTCTTACCTTTGCCATCTTCTTCAACTGGCCTCATTTATTTCCATGAGAAAAGGGCAAAAGAAGCATCAACGCATTCCCACCCATCAAATCTACCAAGGTAGAGGCTTGTTATCCTCTGGCCTAAGTCTATCTCCTCTGTTTGTGCATCATGTCCCATTTTTACTTACCACTTGAAAGCATTGTTCCAGAAGCTAGTCTCCCACTGCCCTCACATCATCATGCTTCCCATGCTAGGTCTTCTAATGTGTATTCAGATGTTGTGTTATGCAACAACCAAATGGAGCTTAAAATGAGGGACTATTGATGGCTAATGCAACAGTGGGAAGGTGATCCACTTTCTTCAGTGGCATGACCATTGATACATCCCCCATGCTGCAGCCAAGCACAGGCTGGTGTAATGCTGATGAAAACAATAAATACAAATTTTATTGATAAGCCATCATCAGTTGGTATTCTGTGAATGTACTATGGTGGGCATCTAGTACTTCCACATCTATTTTTTTCTGGCTTGGTATTTTTTTTTTTGAGACACAGCCACTCTTTGTGAGATCGCAGAAGAAAATGAAAATTTCATTTCATTACCTCAAGCTAGAAATTGTGTTTTTAAAAATAAATTTAAATAGAAACCAATGAGGCTAACAATAAAAGAGAGGTGTTGTGAAGTATTTGAGTTATATGTTCCTAAAAGAAACAACTCTTAAATAAGAAGCAAGAATCACCCATTTTCCTAAGAGCTTGAAGAACTTACTGAACGATGGCCAAGGAGAGTGAAGATCTTGTTTGATACAGAAACGATGGTTCCGTTGATGCTCAGCACAATGGAAATACTTTCGATGGACTAATGAAGAGAAAACCATGATGTAATTAAATAGCAAGACAATAATGATACCTTTATTTCTAAGTGAGAAAAAATAGAATAGCACATTGAAAATGTATTTCATTTCTTACATATCAATAAAATATGCACATCATTGAAATTCCACTTTTGTGCCACTTACACAAAAATCTACTTCATCTTAAGCTTGAGATTTTTATCAAATGATCTGTCAGTTAGGCAAACAAATTTCAATATCTACCCAACTAACATGAAACTTTTCAACACAAGCTAAGAAGAGTCATTTTTGCATGTAGAACATTTCACTTTAAGTATACTTAATTTCACAAATGCTAGAACATCTTAAGGGCACTTTTAGTGGTTGTTGGCTTTGTCATCTACTTATAAATATAGATTTTTTGCCATTGCTTTTCTGCCATATAGTGAATTTGTTATCCAGACAAATATATCCTCATATAGAACATACAAAATTATTAAAATCTATAAGAACTTGTATTTTAGTGGTCCAATGAATTTTATTTGGGTTCCCTTACTATCATTCATGATTTACAGGAATATGTGTGAAGTGTTTTTTACTATTTACAGGTGCTAACACCATTTATCAGTTCTCAGAGATGGGCAGGACCTCATGAACCTCTCCATGTTAACAACCGTTAAGTGACTATAAATGCTTAGGAGGTGGAGCCTCATGAACCCCTGCCTGTAGCAACTGTTACCTAACTATAACTCCTGGGAGGGAGGCTCATGAGTCTCTCCCTACTAGCAACTATTAACTACCCATATATATACTCAGGGAGGGGCAGGGCCTCATGAGTTCTCCTTCTAAGACATGAAATTAAAAGGCAAACTAATTGAGTGGGAGAAGGACTAGAGAAGACAATGGGAGTAAATGTGATCAAAATACATTATATGTATATATGAAAATGTAATGGAGCCCATTATTATATGTAACTAATAGAGGTTACAATTTTAACTTATTTTTTGCAAGAGGATCAAGTTAGGTCATCAAAAGGGCAACGTCTTCAGTAGGTGAAATAGAAAACATAGATTATGAAAGTAAACAATGAATGTCTATGCCTGCCTCAGCTCTAGAAAGGGTAGAAAAAGCAAAGATGGTCTCCTCTAGGAAGTACTAAGTCAAAATTCCCTGTTCACAAGAATGTAGTGTAAGAATTCAGATACTGCTTGTGTGATCCTCAAGAATAGGAACGCCATCTTACCATATAATCTAGTGCCTCTTCCACACACTTACCTCAACTCAGAAGTCAGCTCCATTGCAAAGCCATCTGGCACAAATGAAGGCAAGGGACCATCCAATAAGGCCCAATAGACAAAGCCATAACATCTTGGATTTGCTTAGACTCTAAAACTTTGAGGCAAATAAGCCTCTATTTTATGGAATGCCCAACTTTTTACCATGTAAAGCCTCATTAAGAAGATGTTTTCCAGTGAAGTTGCTAATGCACTTGTCACATGACCTCCCCTGAACTACACAGACAGACCTTGGGCAGTATCTATGATATTTCAGGTATATCTTTGGCTTCCTAAATAGCACCAAGGTTTCAAGTGACATGTTGTCTCTCCACAATATAAATCCCTAAGCCAAAAACTCTTAATTGATTGCTTGCAGGGAAGAAAGATATTAGCATGTAAATTTTGTTTGATTCTGTATTGCTGACCAGCTTAGAAGGTGATTCTCATGCCTGTGACTGCCTAGCAATGCTTTGAAAAGTGTTATGGTATATCATATGTTGTATGTGTTCTGTATATGAAATGACCAGTGAACACAGACTCTCTTACCTCCACCACCATCATACAGCATTGTTCAACGGAATGGAGGTCAGAAACAGATACATTTTCAATGTCATCCTGATGACTTAGACTTGTAATAGTGGTATCTTTTCCAAAAAGAAAAAAGAGAGAGAGAGAGGTGCCAAATTAAAATGACTTGCCTTGCAGACCGTTTCTCAAAATATAAATAATTTTCTGGAAAAGACCCAAAGCCTGAGTGTCAATGAGGAGTAGAACTAATGAAGCTGTTGATTCTGTCCTCTGACCCTCCGCATTTCTTCACTGCCCCTCCTCTCCATCTTCATCAGCACTGGGCTGGGTACATCATTCCCATCTTGGTGTTTTGTGTCATGCCAATGAGAATTAGCTGCTGTCCTGGGGGGCAGACAATGTTGATCCCTACTAAATGTAGGAAATCTCTAGATGAGGGTGACTCATCTCATCACTTATACACTGACCATAATCCAAAACTTGTGAGGGGAGAAACAATAAATTGTGCAATTAAAAGATAATTTTGAGGTCTTCCCCAATCCTGACACCTTCTCAAAGCAGCAAGGCATTGGGTGAGAGCCCACCTGTGCTGTCATTGTCCAGGTCTTGAGTCAAATCTATGCATTCAGTATTACGGGCTCCCAAGTTACTGTGGTAGGCTGCTTCCTCATGCTGTCTGCCAGAATGGGAAGGGTAGCCAAAGGCATCCATCATTGCTTCCACTCTTCTCAATAGATGTTGGAATTGCTCCGTTGGTGTCTCTCTCAGGGAGCTGTAGAGTGGGCTACGTGCCCTAACATGGAGGAGACAAAAGCCATGGTTACTAAAGGCAAGGCTGGGGCCAATGATTCAGATGACAGCAGAACAAGATACCTAAGAGGAGAGAAAAGTAGATGTTTGCAACAATACTGGGGCAAACCATCCTTTTATAACACATGAACAATCACTGTTGTAGCAGTATATGGCACATGACTGCAATTCAGAAGTCAGGAAAAGAGGCAGGAAGTTTGTGGGTATGAGACAAGCTGGGCTAAATAACAATAACTGGGCTCAAAAATAAATAATGAAAACACTATTGTTGTTTTAAAAAAAAAAGAAATGGAAGACCATTTTTATTACCCTTTGAGCACAAGATCCCATCTATCTTTGTGTCTTTCCACCACAGTGCCTAGCAATTAAAAAATTAAAAAAGCAACTTAATTTCAGAGTAATGATGAAGCTTTGTTCCATCACCTCATCTCACATACTTTAACAAGAGTAGTTCTAAGTGTAAGGATGCAGTTGTGTCTGGAGGAAATAGAAAAGCAACAGGGGACAAATGACTTCCTCAAGGGAACCGGGTGTCCCTGAGAAAGTAGCATGTGGCCTGTTATGAAACAGGCATGGAGGGCGGACAGAAGGCTTTGTCATCTGTGGCAGCCAGCTGTGAGTGCCATTCCTACCTGTCCTCTGCTTGTCCACTTTCCTCCATGTGTCAATCATAAAAAGGCAAATTCTGAAAGCAAAACAGCACCATTTTAATAAGGGGTCATTTATCCATTATCTGTCTTCCATTTGTCATCTACTTATACTGTTTATATCACTAATCCATTATCCAGATTCTATCTAAATCTATATTCTAGCTCTCATCTATCACCTACCCTACATCGTTCTACCATCTATTCTCAATTTATCTATCATCTGTTCTCTAAACATCCATGTCTATCTTCCATCATCTATCCTGTACTATCTTCCATTATCCTCTAGCTATTCTGTGTCTATCTTCCATCTATCTATCAGGTATCCTATTACTACCCCACACCTATCTTCCAACTATCAGATTTTGGGCTACCTACCTTGTACCTATCTTTAACTTATCAGTCAACTATCATCTAGCTATCCTGTATCTATCTTCAATCTATTAGGTATCATCTAGCTATCCTGTGACTATTGTCCATTATGTATCTAGCTAGCTAGCTAGCTATGTCTGTCTATAAATTATCAGCTCTATTCTGTGTATGCTGCCCATTTATCTATTGGTATCAGCTAGTTAGCCAGTGTACTGCCCATCTATTTATCTGGTATCGGTTATCTATCCTGTGTGTGCTGCCCATCTATCTATTGGGTATCGGCTATCTATCTTGTGTGTGCTTCCCAATCTATCTATCAGGTATCGGCTATCTATCCTGTGTGCTGTCCATGTATCTACCAGGTATCGTCTAGCTAGCCTGTGTCTATTGCGCATCTATCAGTTATCAGCTTGCTAGCCTCTGTCTAATATCCATCTATCTACTAGATATGGACAAGCTACCCTGTATCTATCTAGTCCTGCTATTTCTAATCCTCTAGCTATCCCATGTCTGTCCTATATGTATCTATCCTTTTATCTGTCCATCTATCTATTTAAAGAGATATCATCTACCCACTTAATCTGTTGTCTTTCCATCTCTTTCCATCGTGTCTTCTACTGCTCTGTCCTTCAGTCTATTATCTGTCTGTGCTTTTATCTCTTCCTAATCTCTCATCTCTCATCTGTGGCCTTCAAGTTCACATTTATTGTTTGTCATCTATTCTTTATTGTATCTTTCTATACAGTATAACTTTTAAGATCAAAGGTGTGAATGACTAAATAGAGTCATTCAGATTGTATTAGCCAATGGGTGACAAGAGAATATCAGACTAAGCAGACTCTAGGTTACGCTATTATTAGGAGAAAGTAGATACATTTCATAATGATAAAGAAAACTCATAATCAAGTAAAATCTATTAACATGAACAATCAAGTAAAATCTAATAACATGAACAGGTATATGTCCAACTACAGACTTTTTAAACTGAAAAGTAGAAGAAGAAACTGAAAGAGTAAATTAACAAATCCATAATTCCCAGTTAGATAACATTTTTGAGTGACTGGTAGTGGATGTGAACACAAAATAATTAAGGGTATGAAGACTTACAACACAGGACCATTTGAGTAGACTTCTCTCTCGAGTGTCTCAGGTCCAACTGGTCCTAAGTGTACTGTAACCAGGCAAGCACAGAAACCACAGGACATTCCACACATTGTGATGAACATCAACCTAAACATCTGATTGGTCCAGCTCATAGAATGCTGAAAAGCAAAGCTGTGATTGGTTCAAACACAAACCTCAATGACTATGATTGGTGTTAAGAGGCAAGACTATGATGGATTCAAACACAAGCCTCAATCACTATGATTGGTGCTAAGAAGCAAGGCAGTGATTGGTCCAAAATCTAAGCCTCAGTGACTGCGGCTGGTGGTAAGAGGAAACTGAGTGGTAAGAACTGAGGTTCACATAATTCAGAACATCAGAGACTCTATATCAACCACCTGGAATCAGGCCTGCCTAATCTCTCCCCATCCTGAAGCTCAGGGAAATTTGCAGAAGAGGGGGCGGTAAGATTGTAAGAGCACAAGGATGGGAGGAGTTATGATATGCAAGATACTCCACACAAGTTTGGGCCGAAGCAATTATAACAGAACTCTGCATGATCTGCACAATGACCAACATATCATTGACCCCTCAAATTCTAGCGCGGACTAAAGGCACTAGGATCCTTGGAAGCAAGGGATTAACAGTCACAATAGTGTTCCTATACTTAAGGGGAACACGAGAAAGAGTTCTAGGAAATGCCACTGAGTCCTTACACCCCATCAGAGAGGAGGACCCAGAGGAAAGTTTGATATACTCATTAAAGGATGCTTCAGAGATGGGGGGAGGGGGCACTGGAGGAAAGGGAGGGAAGGGAGAAAGGAAGGGACAGGAGGTCCAGGAAGGGTTGGAGGGAGGGAGGGGACAGGGGTTCCTATTATGTTTGTATGAGCAGAAAAATAAAAAATAACAAAAAAGAAGTAAAATATAAAAAAGAACTGAGGTTCAATGTCAGTGGAAGATAGTCTTCTTCCTGTTATGATTCCTTCCTAGTATCGCAACATCAGGTCTCATAAAAATGCTTCTCTGAAGTGATCTTTTTTATTTGTTTTACAGTGCTAGAGATATTAATTTAGGACCTTGCACATGCTAAGTGCTCTACCACTGAGCTACATCCTCAGCCCCTTGTTAGAGTCCACTTTAAATTTTCAGCTAAAAGAATCTGTGTAGGGGCTGGAGAGCTGGCTCAGTAAAGTGCTTGTCATGCAAGCATAAGGACCTGATTTCAGACCCCACGCGCCCATGTAAAAAGCCAGGTGTGACAGTTTGAATCGTGGTGCGACAGAGGAGTCTGTGGTGGGCTCTCGCTGCGGGTCTCTGGCTTGCTTGCGTGAGCTTCCGCGGAATCCGAAATGACTGGCGGTAAGGCTGGAAAGGACTCCAGAAAGGCCAAGCCAAAGGCGGTTTCCCGCTCGCAGCGAGCCGGCTTGCAGTTCCCTGTGGTCCGTTTTCATCGGCACCTGAAATCTAGGACAACCAGCCACGGACGTGTGGGCGCGACTGCCGCTGTGTACAGAGCAGCCATCCTGGAGTACCTCACTGCAGAGGTACTAGAATTGGCAGGAAATGCATCAAAAGACTTAAAGGTAAAGCGTTATTACCCCACGTCATTTGCAACTTGCTACCCAAGGAGATAAAGAATTGGATTCTCTCATTAAGGCTACAATTGCTGGTGGTGGTGTTATCCCACACATCCACAAATCTCTGATTGGGAAGAAAGGACAACAGAAGACTGTCTAAGGATGCCTGTGTTCCTTATTATCTCAGGACTCTAAATACTCCTAACAACTGTCCAGTGTTGGTAATTCCAGTGGACTGTATCTCTGTGAAAAACACAATTTTGCCTTTTTGTAATTCTAATTGAGCAAGTTGGAAGCTTAATTAGCTTTCCAACCAACCAAATTTCTGCATTTGAGTCTTAACCATATTTAAGTATTACTGTGGCTTCAAAGAAGTTATTGATTCTGAAGTAGTGGGTTTTGATTGAGTTGACTGTTTTGGATTTTAATTTTGATGCAGAAGTTATAGTAACAAACATTTGGTTTTGTACAGACATTATTTCCATCTTGGTGGATAAGCTCAATAAAGGTCATATCCAAAAAAAAAAAAAAAGCCAGGTGTGGTGGCATGCCCCCATTCAATTCTACCACGACGAAGCTGGAAACATGAGAAGGATCCTTGGGACTTTCTAGGTAAGCATCCTAGGTAAGCCAGTGAGTTCCAGGTTCGTGGAATGACCCTGTCTCAAAAAAAAAAAAAAAAAGGAAAAAACTGAGTAAAGAACACACCTGACATTGACTTTTGGCCTTAACAGAAACATGAACACAAATAAACCTGAGCATACACGCACCCAGTACACCCAAACTGTGGATCCATACATATATGTAAAATTATGGTGCGAAGAATCCTCAATCTCAACTGATTTTAAAACTCCCAGATCACAGTTTAGTCTCTGAGCCCAAACTGCAAGAAAACATGAACGTATTTTTGAAGACAACTAACTTGCTGATCACATCCTGCCTGCTGTGGCTAGGATCCCTGGAACACCAGGAGCAAACATTGGGTACATGTGAGGTGTGGACTTGTCAGTGTCTCCCACTGCACATGTTCCAAGACTATATAACACTCAAGATGCAATCCTGAATCAAAGTGAGCACACCTGGAGAATAATTGCTGGCTTAGTGTAAAGTGTTAGAGTAATATAGTTCATCTCCCCGAACTCCCTCACAGTCTAAAGCAGTTCCTACCCCAGGCAGCAAAGAAAGGGAAAAAAGGAGTAAGCAGCAACAGAGAAGGAAGGCTGGCCCCCTGCATTCAAGTCTAGGAGAGTTGGAAAGAATCTTCGAGTTAAAATTTCAGATTCAAGGCACTGACTCCCATTGCTCAGGGCTTTCGGCATTTCTACCATCTCTACCAGTTCAAGGCTTGTGCTCCTCGTCTCCTGGCCCATTCTTTTTAAAAATTTTTTGTTATTATTTATTCAATTGTGCATGTATGCGTGTGTGCGCACGCATTCGTGTGTGTGTGTGTGTGTGTGTGTGTGTGTGTGTGTGTGTGTGTGTAGAACCATGGACGAATTCGGGAACCACCATGGATGCCTCCACCCACTCCTTGTTTACTCTGCCCCGAGATTCACAGGCTCCGTCCTACCAGGACCGGAAACGCAGGCCTCCCCAGCTTCTGCCAGCGTTTATACGTGGGGTCTAGGATCCCAACTCAGGACCTTCTGCCTGCAAGGCAGAGGCTTAACCCCTGAGCCATCTCTCCAGCCCCTCTTGGCCCATTCTTGGGATTAATGAAGTTGATTGTTTCATGTGAAATATCCACCCTTGACAATCTTGGCTTTGAAAAAGTAACATTTGTCCAGAACAGGAAGCCCAAACTCCCTTTTCTCCTCCCATCCCAGATTACATTTCTTTGTTGCTAGAAAAACTCAGACTTGATAACACTCAGCAGTAAACTGCAAGTCTAGGTGTGGAACCCACACCATTTCTTGTGTGGCCCCATGAGCCTAGATGTTTTGGAAAAATGAACTTAATGTGAAACAAGTCGGTAACAGTGTTACTGGCTTACAACCTTGCCTTGATTGAAGATTATTAGGTATACTGAGCTTCATGGGCTCTTCATGAGCAATAGGGGTTTCTGCCATGGCAACAGCAGCATTTACTCAGCTTCCAAAAGCATGTGCTAGTTAGGAATGAACAGGGAGGATGAGCAGACAACCCTTTCCCTGGAGTTGCTCTGGACACTAAGAATATGGGTCAAAAAGTGTCCTTGAAGTATAGAGCCAGGATGGACTATAGATAAGTAGAGGTCAGGGTAAAGGTTCAGGGTGGGGCTTCTCACAGAGACAAGAGTACAGCTGTCAAGTGGCTGAAGAAGTTTGGAGGAAGCAAGGAGCAGAGATATTAAAAAAAAACACAATGATCAGAGATTCAGGGCAGAACTGAGGTGTAAAGACAAGTGTTTCTCAGTGGAGCCTGGTGGAATCACGAAGAAAGAGAGAAGGTGAGGAACATGTCCTCTCTGTCGATTCTCTGAAGTAGAAGAGACAGACAAACAGACAGGCTCTACCCAAGTCATGTCTCAATCCAGCTGAGAAGTATGTCAAGGCCATGCTTCCCTGATACAGCTTTTGAGGCAGAATGGCTTTTCCAGGCCACAACTCTTCTGCCACAGCTTTGCTGGTCTAGAATACACCTTATGGTATGGCTTTACTCTACATTACAGCTGCTCTCCACATTAGTCAATGATTATTAGTTAATGATCCTGGATCCAGGGGGCCCTGTCCTCACTGAGAGAGAGGGTTGCTGTGATTCCTCCAAGGAGCCCCACAAGTGCTCAGTCAGACTGACAGAGGCCAGGGAACCCTAAGATCTGCACGTGTGATAACGGCCAGAAAGTGTTAGGCTGGTATAAACATCATGTAAAATGTTTACATGGACTTGGAATCCAGTGAGGGTCTGAAGAAAAGCAGAATGCAGAGAGGAACGCATTCTTGGGTACTACTCTAGTTACAGTATTTACTTAAAAATAAAAACCTCTGAGTATTTAAAATGCCATTCTTAAAGATCAACTCTGGACCAAGGCAAATGCATACACATGTTCCCATTGTTCAAGTAAAGAGAAAGGGCTATTTCAGATGTTGACTTGATTCCGGAATTTTTAAGTTTGTAGGGAAAATGCAGGGTGAGAAATTTATAAATTTGAATGAAGTTATCTTCCATTACTCAGTTAGGGTTTACTGAAGACATTTAAATAGTAAGAAGGCCTGACATATTTACAAAACTCTAGTAGAAAAAAAGTATATTAAATGCATATAGCAAGTATAGCAACCAAGTCTGAGGAAATTTCCAATTTATTTCTAATCAAAACTCTCTTCAAAAAATTATAACCCCCAAGACTATATCTCCTGAGTTTAACTACTTATCTTGAAGGGTCATCACGTTGCACTGGGTAAAATCAGCAATAGGGGAGCAGTGAGATGATTCCATAGGCAAAGGTACTTGCTGCTGATCCTGTTGACCTAAGTTCAATTCCCAGAACCACGGGGTTGAAGTAGAGATAGATTCCCTCAAGTTTTCCTCTGACCTCTATACCAGCACAGTGACAAAACACACACACACACACACACACACACACACACACACACACAGTGGGGAAATAAATTGCCACTGGACTAAGTAATACTATGCACCATGCACCACACTGAACAAAGCCATTTCCAAAGGACACTGAAAACAGAATGGGGCTCCTTTGAGGTGACTCTGAGGGGACCTTGGGTTTTTTCACTGACCTCTATTCATTTGGCTGCCATTATACAACCTTAGGCACTGGCCTAGATGAGGTTGAGAGAAGGCAGGGAATGATTCCAGTTACATGAGGGCAGCACACACACACACACACACACACACACACACACACACACACACATACACACACACACACAAAGAGAGAGGGGGGGAGAGCAGAGGGACAGGGAGAGAGGGTATTTACTCTTTCCTATAGCAGTGAGAGACTTATTATAATTATAGGCACATATTCCATGATTTCCTGGTCCTATTTTTCAATTGTATCACCCTCAGCACCTTAAATGTGCCCTGGCAGAAACCCGACATGGAATAAGCTGCTGGGAAATGAGCAGATAAATGAGAGAACACTCAGTCCTCGCCTACACGATGCTGATAGGCAGCCAGTCACATGTTACTCTCTCTCACACAGGGACTCATACTCCTACAGTATAAACAAGTGCACATGCAGCAAACGCAGACATGCAAAGAAACAAAATTGAATATAAAACTGCATCCGTGTATCAGAAGGGAGGCAACTTGGTATGCCACTAAGGCCTGAACCCCCACAAGAGTAGAAAAGCCAGAGGGAACCCTGGGGTTCATAGAAGTAGTGGAGGAGTGTGGGAGGATTAACAAAGGAAAGGGAGAGGGATGGGAAGGAGGTGGGATAGAGGGAAGCAAGGATAAGTATTCAATATGCTTGTAAAATTAGGGAAAAAAAGTACATCTGTGATTGGCTCCCCAGTTTAGAATACTGTTTTCAGCTAGCACAATAAAAGGAAGTACAGAATCAAACTGGGATGGAGCAGTAGCTCGGTCATTAGTGTTGCCTCTAGCATGCAGGAAGACCTGGGATCCGTCCCTAGCACTGCAAAAGCCTGCTGTTCTGCTGCCTATAACCCTAGTGCTCAGGAACTGGGAGGCAGGAGGATCCAACCTGAGCCTCAGCTTCCTCATCCGGAAATCGTGACTAATCCAGGTTGTCAAAGTGCCTAACTTAGCAAGAGGTACAGAATGAGGCTTCCCTGGACATTTTCTCAACAAAGTGTGAAAAGAAACATAAAGCAGGGTAGGAAAATGGCTCCGTGGGTTAAGTGCTTGCTATTGAAGCATAAGGACCCGAGTTCAGATCTACAATGCCCATGTAAAAGCTGAGACATGGTTCAGTCTTTAGCTCAAGTGCTGGGATAGGGACAGAGACAGACAGAAGGTCGGGGCTTGCTGGTCAGTCAGTGGAGCTGAAATGACAAGCTGCTGTTTCAGCAAAAAAAAAGAAAAAAGAAAAAAGAAAAAGGTGAGGAGTGATAGACGCTTGACATCAGTGTCTGACTTCCCACGCAGTTGTGCACTTGAATGTACCCACACTCACACGTACATATGCAAGCATTAGATCACACACAACAAATGATTAAAAGAAAAGAAAAACAGGCCCTAGAAGGAGTGGGTGGGAAATGGGGAATTAAGATTTCATGAATGTGGAAGTTCACGTAAGGATCCAGGAAGGGAAGATGGGGGCCAGAAGCAAAGAACTTTGAATGATCTACTGAGAAAAAGTGAACTTGATTTACGAATTGACATTTTGTAAAAAGCCAGCAGGAAATTACTGAATTTTGTCCTATCTCCTTTAGCTCTTCTGAAACTTGGTAGAAATCTATCTTCAGGCCCTTTGCTGTGTAAGCACTCCTTGGACATGAAACCACCCTCACTAATGTTATTTTTATGTTGAAGCCATAAACCTCCCTTAGAATAGGGGTTCAAAGTCAACTGTGTTTTTGAAATGCAGATTTAGAGTAGTAGAGAAGCAGGTTTTCAGAATAGTAATAATGCTCACTTAAGTAAGCATGTATTACATCCAAGGCTCTACTGTTACGTTCTTCATGGGTTTCCAAGATGTTAGTTCACTTCTCAAGATCCCCCACCCCAAGTCATAATCAGTGCCTATAGCATCTTTCTGTGGTTTAGTGTTAGTGTTCTCTATGCAGGTTAGTGAAACTACAAGTCTACTCACCATCTCCCACACATACTCCTTTAACCCCCCCAGTTGCCACGTGTGGCCTTTGTAATCAACTAGAGGTAAGCAGGAAAATTCCACATTGCTACCAATTCTGTTTCTCCTCTCTGTCAACAAATCACTTTGCCGTTCTGTAGCAGTCACATCTCTGTCATTGGTTGGGTGCTGGAAACTCATGAAAAATTGTAAATATGCTGACAGGATGTCTAAACACATCATTGTTTTACTGGTAAAACTAGAGGTACTGTTGATGGACAGTGATGGCAGAAACCTGGGAGTGAAAGAGCAGAGCTTCCCTGGTCTACAGCACAGAAAGACACACCTGTGAACTTCAACGCTCTCCACAGTGTCAAGGCTGAAGAGCAGCAATGGGCTTTGGAGGAGGTAAATGCATTCCATCTTCTCTGTCTCATGCGGCCCAAACTTTGCAAGAATCCCTGGGATATTTGCTGTAGTAACCAAAGCAAACTCATGACATTTAAAGACACACTGTCTAGACTGCTGTCCCTGGGTGTCTCTGAGCTCTCCATTCACCTTCCAAACATAACTCTATCTTAACTATCTCAGCTGCTCATTGATTCTGTGCAAAACAGGGCTAACCAAGCTGTCTTGGTTTTTTTCCCCCACTTTTTTCTATCACGCCTTTGATCTTTCTTTCTCCATCTTTTAGGCCCTCACATGTTCCTATGGATCCCTCTCCAAAAGCAAGGACCTGGAACTTTACCAAGATTGAAGAATGAAAATCTCAAAATTGACAGTGTTGACAGTTCATCTGTGAGCAAGAGAAGTAAAGGGGGCAGACGAAATGGGAAAGATCAACAGGAGACAGTCTAGTTCCATACCAGGATGGAACTTATGTAAGAAGCAGAGAGTCATTTGTGTGAGCAAAGCCAGGCCTCCCACTCACTGGGAAACAGGTCTTTCCTGCAACACTGTGTAAGTCAGATCCCATTCATTCTTGTAACACTTTCTTTGGGATTTATTGAGACAATGGGTCCCTGAAGTCACTGTGTAGACCAGACAGTCATTGAACTCGTGATCACCCTGCCTCAGTATCCCTAGCGTTGGCTGTCATCTGTCATCAAATGGGTGTTTTCAAAGTTGGATTCAGAGATGTAAAGAAAGGAAGCCAATGTGGACTGCCTTCTGATTTATCAACACACAACTCAAGGTCAAAATTTCTCAACTCCACATCAAAGTTATACATAAAATGATGTGAAACATGGAAGAAAAGAATGTGGAAGAGGAGCAGAGAAAGAGAGCAGGGGCAGAGGAACAGAAGCCACAACCCTATATGTTCCACAACAGGAGCACATAGGCACTGCAGCAACTGGATTATTTTCTGGTGATGACTGGGGATCAAACCTAGGGACTTTCATAAGCTAGGCAAGTGCTCTACAACCATACCACACTCCAAGTCCACAATGGTACTTTTCCTTTGGGGGCCGGAACTGAGATTTAATATTAATTCAAGAATGAAAAGACTTCTAACAGTCCCTACAAGAGGGGAGTAAAGAGGGAATCCTAAGCATTGAGATAAAATGCACCAGTCCAACTCTGCTTCTAGAAGATCCGAAAGAGGCTCAAGATGTAGTTTGGCTTGGTCACTGTTCATAAGCTGCTCCTTTTCATCTGGATGCTTGACACACTCAGATCATCTTGGCAAGCCACTACTCCAGAAAAACTCATTGACTTGTGTCACTTTTCTCCCCAGTCTGGTGAGGCCACAGAGGTAGCTGATCACTTAAACTCAGGCCACCCCAACTTCTGAACTTGACAGAGAGTAGAGACCATGAATTCACTTTTGCATCCACCTACTGGCTGAGAAGCCAGTATTCCTGGGACATGTCCAGCCAGGTTCCAGCCTCACATATTCCCTAGAAGTGATCTTGCACCAGAAAGCCATTGAGGATCCTCCCCACTTGGGTTACAAAGCAAGCCTGAGACCCTGGGGCAAAAAAAAAAAAAAAAATGGCCAGGGTAGCCAAGTGAGGACTGATTTATTGACCAAACTACATTCCAGACAGCCTGTGTCAAAGGTCAGAAAATTGTTACAGGGGTCTGTGACAGTTGAACTCAGGTCATTGGTGGAACATGATATAGGCAGGGCTCAGGAGGAATCTACACCTCCTAAAAGAACCGCACAATTAAATAGTGTAAATTATTAAGAGACTTATTGAGCCTGTGATGGGAAAGATTACAGTCTTGTGGTTGAGGGCTGTTCTGAGCCACTCATCCTGGGTGCTTGGCCTTAGCTGGCTTACCAATGAAGCCTGAGGGTGGTGTTTTCTCATCTTTGTTGTTTTTCAGGGAGAAGAGTGGGATCCTGATATCAAAGTAGGAACCATCAGGTCCTTCAAAGAGGAATGTGCCAAACATATGCCCACCAGAAGCTTGCAGAGAAACATTACTGCTAAACGGGAAGAATGCATGGTGTTCCTCGGATAACACTGGCTCCCTGTCCACCACCCCCGCCTTGCTCTGCAAGATGCCCAAGAGACTGAATATCCTCCTGCCACTCCCACCACTGTACCATGTCTACTGCCCATGTTCTCCAAGCAGATACACTAGCACCAGCAATAGTCATGGGAATTTCAGGCTTCCCTCATGCCCATGTAGAAAGGGATGACAGTGCCTCGAATGTTCTCAGTTGTTTCCCGGTGGGCATCAGAATGCTCTAGTCAAGGCAGTTTCTTTCCTTGCCAGGCCCATAATCTTTCTCAAGCCACAAAGGGGGTGCTTTTGTCTGGTCATAAAGAAGAAATCTTTCAAAGAGCTCATGTTGGATGGGAACCTGATCTGTGGTGGTGTATGGGAGGATGTCCTCATGGCTGGAATAGTCCAGGCCTGGGATGGCATAGAGCTGTCATCACAGTTAGCCAAGAAGGTCACAGCTTCTGCCTGAGATATATGTGAGCAGTCACAGGTGTCAATCAACACTAGATGCTAAGTGTGAGTTTTGCCTTTCCCCTCCGTTAGAGCCATGGCCATCAGTCTTCTTTGCTTTTTCTGGAGCTGTAGAAGACACATCCCAGTTACATGATCTGATTTGCTAAGGGAAACAAGATGACACCTCGATAGCCTAAACCACTATGAAGGAAAAGCTGCCTGGTCTCATATGTTACACTCTGTTTTGGCACCTCAAACACACCGATTGTCTCTGATACTTTGCCCTCTGCTCAGTTTCCCGACAAGAGTTGCCTTTGCGTCACTATAGTCACCACTGATCCCAGTCAACAACTGGTCCCACCAGTTGCTGCCCACTGGCCAGCATCCACCTGGCCACAAGCCTGCCATGTTCCTCTCCCTCCCGCTTGGGGACTGAGCAGTGGTGATACTTTTTCTTAAATGTGGTCTCTGTTATTCTGCCAGCAAAGCCTATGGCTGCCGTGTTAGAAGCAAGTTCAGACTCCTATTCTGAAAATCACTGAAGAAGCAGAAGTCAAAATTTCACAGAAGAAAGAAGCAAGTCACCATTTAAAGAAAACTACGTTGATATAGTACATTTCAACAGAATTTTAATTTCAATCCTTTGCAAAAAGTCAAGATGTGTAATCTTTGTGAAGATCAAATATCTTGAGACACTGTAAAGGGCATACCCCCTTAAAATTCATGTATTTTGTTCTGTCCCCTTTAGGTCTTCTGGGATTTTGTAAGAATCTCCTTCAGGCCCCTTGCTTGGAAATGAAACTGTACTTGCTATAAAGTTATTTTCGTGTGTTAGCAATGAGCCACCCTTAGAAGGGGCTCAAGCTGATCTGCATATTCTGAATGTAGCTGTAGAGTTGTGGAAATCCTTTTTCTGAAGGTATTTCCCTGATAGAATGAATAAATGAATGAATAAAGTAATTGTAATTGGATATTGATTGAACCATTGGAATTTGCAAGTGATTCTTTTAGAACTCAGAGGTGAGTCAAGATCACTCTCCTGCTACTCTCAATGTCCATTTCATCTACAACTTTATGTTTCTCAGAGTTATGAATTTGTCTGTGGAGTCTACAGATCTGTACAACACTTTAGAAACTTCCATTATTATTCCTGTAAGGAAAGGACTTCATTTTTATATTAAATTTATGTCCACACTTCAGTTTCTTATCTTTTATGGAAGCTAAGCATTTTTCGAGTCGCTCATCTAATTCAAACAATTTGCAAAGATGATCCAAACATCACTGTGAAGTGAGTAAGAGGTGTATGTGAAGTTCAAATCCTTAAAGAATCTGCAACACTAGCATTTTGCTTGAAGCCATCCATGCTGGCTCTACAGAGTTTTAGGTATCAACAGAACTCTAATCACATTCCTAGGAAAGAAACCCACTTAGACTTAATGCTTTACTGGCTTCTTAAGGGAGAACGAGATTCTTAAAAAGAAAAAAAAAACCATGAAAGTACAAAGGGGAGAGGAGAGTTATGGAGAAGGGAAAGAAGTGGGAGAATTTGAGAAGTTTTAAAACTGATTTATAAGTGCAGCATCTATACAGACAAGGATTGGGAGATTATAGTTTAAAAGTTATGATTTTTTTGTGTCAAGTTGACAAGGGGTGATAGTTAGACTCGGGTGTCTAACTCGACAGTTGCAGGCTGAGTTCGGGACACAACTATGAAGACCCGATAGTTGGGGCAGACCTTTGTGCAAGTCTG
Source organism: Typhlomys cinereus (assembly GCA_023101885.1). Lineage (NCBI taxonomy): Eukaryota > Metazoa > Chordata > Mammalia > Rodentia > Platacanthomyidae > Typhlomys > Typhlomys cinereus. The sequence goes on along the minus strand of JALPQD010000305.1, from coordinate 528,407 downwards.
GAGGTGATAGTTGATATGGAAGATCCAACCCATAATAGGTTGTGCTTTCTAGTGGTGGACCAGACTAAAGAGAGTGCAAGGGGGGAGGACTTGCCCTCTCTTGCCCTGTGTGGACTTGTTGTATTGAGTCCACTAAATGGTCTGCTGTTTCATTTCTTCTCTCTTCGCTGCTGTGCTGCTGCTGTTCTTGACTGACATGGGATCCCAATTCAAAAAAGTCATTGCATATGTAAGTGTGTATGTGAGATTCACATATGTGTAATCTGCCTATTTTTGCAGATGCACATGCATGCATGTGCATGCGTGTGCATAAGTGTATGTGTGCATGTGTGCAATGCACATAGATCCCAGAAGTTTGAGGTTGTTTGTCTTGTTGCTAGCTCACTTCTTTGGCTAAGGCAGGGTCTCTTGCTGAACCCAGGGCTTGCTGATTTGGTTAGTGTAGTTAGCAAATTTGACTTGGCTTCTGTCTTTGGAGCACTGGGACTACAGGTGGGTAGCCACATGCACCCAACCTTTACATGGGCATGAGCACTAGGGATCTGAGCTCTTGTCCTTGTGTTTGTGAAGTGATGGTTTATCTACTGAACAGTTTATTTACTGAATATCGTCAGCCCCCCCCATCATATATCTTAATTGGAAGTTTTGTCAGTGTTCAGTTTACCAGTGATGGTATTTGTGAAACCATTCCGAACTCAGTTTTCTCCTAGAAACTCCAAACTGTGTGCACCCCCTACCCCTATATAAAGTGAGGCCTGTCTGCCCAGGAGAGCTTAACTGGCCTCTGTCTTTATGGGGTCACAGGACAAAGAGCAGGGATTTGCATAAAGGTGGTCAGTTTAGGGTTGCCACCCTTGGCCTCCATTTGCAACTGTAAGACAGTGTAAGGACCATTCTCTGACCTGGCAGTATAATCCTAATGAAGGTCTTTTGTCTGCAAGACATCGGTAGGCTGCTTTGTACAATCCACAGTTAAAGAATGAATGAACCAACCAAGGCAGCTGACGGTCCTCAGGCCTGACAGTTTATCATAAGGATGCTCTATCAAGAAGTAGCCACTGCTGACATACCCAGATGCATGCTGGGAGAGTACCACTTAAGGTAGTCAAAAGGACCAAAACTCAGTCTCCAGTGAGGAGTGAAAAAGGTAGGAGCAGCAGCAGAGTTGATCCCTACCAAGATATCCAAAACCTTTCCAACCACTAGGAACGAAACAGGCTTCACCTTTCTTTTCCATTGTCATGTTTTTAAGAAATTTTATTTTTGTGTTTCTCATTTTTAAAAGTGTTAACCTTACAAAAGAGAGACCCAATGCAAACAGTATCATCGCTGTTCTTTTTTTCTTTCTCTCATTTACAGTGCTGTGAAAATCTTTTTTTTTTTTTTTTTTTTTTTTTTTTTTTTGTCTTTTGAGACAGGCTCATGTATCCCAGGTCTGCAACAGTCTAGCAGAGGATGACTCTGAAATTCTCATCCACATCCCTCCACTTCCAGAGCGCTGGCATTACATACAGGCATGTGTCACAGTGCCTGAACTATTTTTAACCAGGGAAAAGTTGAATAAGGAAATTAGCCTTCTGGAAATTGGATGGTTTCTATTAATTTGTTTTATCTATCTATCTATCTATCTATCTATCTATCTATCTATCTATCTATATTGTATGCATTGGGAATTGAACCCAAAACCTCTTGCATACTAATCAAGCAGTTTAACATTCAGCCTCATGTCAGTTATCTAACTTAAGTTTCTTATCTTACAGAAATTTCTCCACCTAGTCCCTGATTCTCCCGCATTCAACTCCATTTCCCCTACGCTGCTCAATCTGAAGTGAAGAGAAGGTAGCTCCCACAAAGCACAGAATGATTTTTCTAAGGTTTTTTTCCTCCACCAATGAAAATCCATATGCAAGGAAAACAAGTTAAGAGGGGTGTTTTAGAATATGCTGATTCTTGATTACCCCTCCAGCTCAAATTCCTATGCCAGAACCGGTAGCAACAGCAATGTTTCAAATCCTGTGCACACTGAGGCGTGGCTCTCAAGTGTTCTAACCCATGGCTACTCTCTCTGCTCAGCACACTTCAAATACCTTTACACAAAATCTTCCAACTCATTTCTTGGAAAAAAAAATGAAGCAGTTATCGCTGAGAGTTGTCAGACTCTTCATATCGATTACCTCTCACAGAATAATCTTTTATAAAAAGACAGACAACTCCTCTCCTTTCTTGAAAGTGTTTGAGTTTCAGAGGGCCGAATGGTCTATGCCTTCCAGCACAGGTCATGCCTAGGTTCATCAAGATGACCAAGTGTGGTTAAGTTTGAGAACACCCAGGAACACAGTGGTAAACTCTGGCCTAGCAGGAGTAAATCCCTGAGTTTCATCTCCAGCAGTGAATCCCCCCCCCCAAAAAAGGAATACTCAGAGATATTTTAAATGGTGTTGGCAGATATCTCATGTATTTTAAATTATTTTATTGTTTTCCCTTTTATTATATACTATCTGGAGGCAATATAGCTCTAACATAGATTGTTAGAAGCTGATTCAGACTTCTCTTGCTTGCCAAGCTACAGTTGCCCACCATGGTAGGGGCTGCAGGGAAAATGACTGGCTTCTTTTGTTTGGATGCCCCTCCTGGGCATGTGTTTAAGCATCATTCTCAATGTATTATGTAATTAAATTGTAGTTGTCAAAAAAGAGTAAGAACAAGGATAGTTGGATAAAGAATTGTTAACTGAAGGGCATATAATACCTTTTTGAGCTAATGAAAAATTTAAAAATTGATTGATTTAGAAAATAAGAAGTGTATTTAATATTTCCTATGAGGAACCAAGCTAATAATGTATTCTCAAAGTTAATGGATCAAAACGTTAGGGCAAACCCAACACAATATACTTGCTTTGACTCACAGTTTCAAAATGATTAACTCAGGGGCCTGCAAGTTGGCACACTCAGTGAGAAAAGATGCCTGCATGTGAAATTGGTGACCTGATCCCCTCCCCCAGGAAGGGCCTCTTGGTCTTTCACAGAGGCCTGAACTCCCACTAGAACAGATGATCCAGAAGAAATCCTGAGACCCATAAAAGCCGAAGGATAGGACAGTAGCACAGAGCAGGCTTGATCCATGAAGGGAGGGAAGGAATAAGAGAGGGAAGAAAAACAGGGAGGAAGGGAAGAGGGAAAGAGGGTGGCAAGGAGCATGTATAACTAGGAAAAACAAAAAAAAAAAGTTTAGGAAACAAAGTTCCTAAACTATAAATGCAAATGTAACATTACAGAGTATCATAAAATACGAAGACGGAAATGTAAAAGGATTGTATACTGTCCAAAACCTCAACTAAATTTACAGTTCCTGGTTATAAAAGTGATATCACTATACAGTCCATTTATATTTCTGAAAAGTTTTTGAAATATTTCTACTTTGTGTAAAGTGTCTTCCTATTTTAAATCTTTTGAAATAATGAAGGTTTGAAAAACAGTTTGTAAAAAGTAGTGACCTGAGTTTGATTCACAGAATCCATGTGGTAGAAAGAGGGTCAATTTCTAAAAGCTGTTGTCTTATCTCCATATGGCCCTGTGGCTTTCATTTGTGTACATGTTCCCTCTGTCTCTCTTTCCACTGTCCTCTCAAATAAATAAATACTTTAAATAATGACTAACCCAGTTGCTTCACCATAAAAATTAATGGAAACCAATACCATCTTTGAAGTCAGAATTCTTGGTATCTAATCCAGTTATGCAGACTGTATGATTTTAAGGAAGTTGTTCTATATTGCCATGAGTAGTCATAGATCAGTACAAAATTCTTGGAATCCAGTCCAGTTATGAACTGGCTATGGGACTCTAAGCAAGTCATTTTATATTGCTGGGTGTTGTTAATACTCTGACCTTCTTGCTCCAGTGTATTTGAGGAAAGCATCAAAGGATTAAAAACTTGGAAATAAAAGGAAACAAGCTTCAAGGAGCGCCACTGATGATTTAACACCTCTTGGATTGTTTTCTTTTGAAAACAAAAACCAGTATTCGTGAAGCCAACAAAAGCAGCAAGTAAACATACACTGCTAGGGAATGAAAACAGAAAGGAAGCTTTGGAACATTTTGTGCATACACATATTCTGGCTGAACGTGAATCAAATTTATTTCCAAAGCTAAATATTAGCTTCGTTGACTAATATATCTAATGCTCCTTGATCTCAGCAGGTACTTCCTAGTGACAAAGCTGATGGCCCTTAGCTCCTTGTCTTCCCAGAGGGACAACTTCTGTATGTAAATATGGAGCACATTCATTGATAGTCATGAACACTATAATCAAAGAACAATCTGTCTCTTAAACAATGTGCTTAATTACTAGAAACAGAATCAAAGGAGAAACTCATCAACCTCCTAGTATCTTCATCTCCTGGGACATTAAGTCAGAACACACACACTCTCCATGAATGCATACCAAATATGAACAGTATTCTGCTTCTGTAAGCAGCATTTGTAAGTCAATTTCATGCTGAAAAAAAAAAAACAACAGACAGATTTTAAGTTCTTGATCATGGATAAAGGGAAAATGGATATTCTTCACCAAGTGTAAACTGGGAAGCCCACTTCAAAGCCAGTTTGTGTTTTCCATCTGACAACTGGGGCCGGTATGATGGTTCATAGCTCTAATACCAGCAACTTGGAGAGGCAGAAATAGGAAGATCATTATAAGCTCAAGGATAGTCTACCTAGCCAGTTCCAGAACAGTCAAGATTATATAGCAAGATGCTGTCTAAAAAACAAAACAATGCAAAAAGACAAATGGGACCAGGGTATGGCTCAATGGTAAAAAAACGTTTTCCCGTCATTTGTGAAGCTCTGACACAAGCAAGAAAAGACAGCTCTTCTAGCTAAGGCTAAGCATAGCAGCCTGAGATGATTGCCTGAACTCATTCAGTAGAAGGAGAGGACAGCATACATGAGCCCCTCCACACAGCATAAAGAAATAAGAATGCAAAAACTAAATTTAAACTGGTACACCTGTCAGTTGCTGGCTCTCTGCCACCATCCCCTAATCCCCTCGTCTGCCAAAGGCCTCAGAGCTGCACTGGTTGCTTCTACCATTTTGTTCTTCTCTGCCCTTCTCTCTTCCTTTTCTGAGGATTTTTGAATCTTCTCACAAAGCCCAGTGTGGCAATATACACATGTAATCTCTGCACTTAGAAAATTGAGATGGAAGAGTAACAAGTTGGGTTATAGAGTTATAAAAAAACCTGTCAGAAAGAAAGAAAAGAAAGAAAGAGAGAGAGAGAGAGAAAGGAAAGAAAGAAAGAAAGAAAGAAAGAAAGAAAGAAAGAAAGAAAGAAAGAAAGAAAGAAAGAAAGAAAGAGAGAGAGAGAGAGAGGAGGAGAAGGAATAGAGGGGATAGAGGGAGTAGAAAGGAAGAAGGAAGGAAAGGAGGAAAGGAAGAAGGAAAGGAGAGAGAGAGAGAGAGGAAGAGAGGGAGGGAGGGAGGGAGGGAGGGAGGGAGGGAGGGAGGGAGGGAGGGAGGGAGGAACAGAAGGAAAAGAAAAAGAACCCAGCACAGTGGCCATACTTATAATACCAGCACTTGGGAGGTGGATACAGGAGCTTCATGAGATCCAGGCGACCCTGAGCCACATAGCATAATTACGGTGACTACTTGCTAGACCATGAGATAGCTTAACTAGAGGAACTGAGTTCTCAGGAAGTCTCCTGTCTTTTCTGCAGTGTGTAGTGCAACCCAATGTAGAAGTGTGCTTGCAGCCGGGACTCTCCCTCTACTGCGGGACTCAGAATTATATGGCTAATTTCCAAAAAATAAAAAAGTCAGAGTAGGAGCTCATGGCATGCAAAAGTGCCAAGGGAAAAAAAAGCTTCATGATTTTCTTTGTCTCTGAAAATGCATCACCCATGCCAACTTTTCTCAGAACTGTTTCTAGGCATTCATTAGAATTCTCAAGATAAGAGCCTAAGAGACAATAGGTCGCCTCACATACCACCTCAAATATCAGAGTTTGTGCTGTTCTCCCAGTATCAAAGCAACTAGAAATAGTATACTTCTCACTTGCTATTTTAAGCCAAAAAGGAGAAAAACAACCCATAATCACTTGTAGATTAATCACTGTATAAATTGTTTATCTCCCTATTTCATTTCATTTAAAAAATAAAGTAACGAAATCCTTCTGTGATCAAATAATGAAAATTACTTTTGTGATTCTTTCTTCAGAACAGAGCTTAGGGGGAAAAATTACTCTTGAAAAAGTTCTAGGGGAAAAAGAAGCGAGGAAAACGTTCGAAGACTTTGCTCTGGGTAATTTTCAAGTCCTTGCCATGCCTGATTTTACAGGTATTTTATTCTTTCCAAGAAAGATTTGAAAAGTTCATTTGGGCCTTTTAATTTTCAAAAAAGAGCACAATTTGTTGAAAGTTTACTTTTTAGAGTCTGATGTACTCCCTTTCGGGTGAGGCCACGGTCCCTCCTACATTAGCCTAGCAGCAGTTGTTCATACTTCGTTGCTATTTTAATAAATCCACACGCAAAATCCCAGTGCATTACATGAGCTTTGCTTTCAGAATTACCAAATAGGTCAGTATGCACAAACAGGATGAGAATTCATTGGAGAACACCTGTGTACACATAGCAAAGGAAACTTTAAACATTAAAAAATCCAAGTAATAAATAAAAACTCATTGCTCCCTTTCTCTAGTCTTTTCTCAGGTCTCACTAGTAAATGAAAACATTACTTCCTGCACACATAGAGTCCGAAGCTGCAACACCAAGCCGTTCCCCCTCAGCAAATGCCCCCCCAACCATGTCCAGAACATGCAGTTCCTTGTGGCATTGATAAGGAATTGAAGATGGCATGTGTGCCCCCTCTGGCACCCAATTTAGCTCTCCTGTCCAAAGAACAAGTTATTCTACCAGTAACTAAAAAGAAAAAAAAAATTTCTCCGAGTGACTCGCAGCTGCCTTCCTTCAGGGAAATCTGATTGACTTAAGCAGGGTTTTTTGTTTGTTTGATTAATTGTTTTTGTCTCGTCTACATAGCTTTTGTTCCCATATACTGTAGTTCTATCAAATCCCAAAATCACCCATCAAACTTTGAAAAAAAATTACAACAGGTCTTTTAAGTTAACAGATCTTTCTAGGATCCTTACAACACAGCTCTGTCCTCTAAAAACCTGCCCTCTTCCTCTGCGACTCCCCCAGCCTCCTCCGATCACCGGAATGCAGACTTGGAGGGCTCTGACAGCCACCCCACTGCACAGGGCAGCCAGGCCTGATCTCATCTAACCTAATGTTGCTGGGTTTTGTTTATAATCTTCCTGAGCCCAGTTCTAAGATTTGGGTTGCTGATAAACCTAGAGATCAGGAAACTCCAAAGGAGAGTCAGCGGTGTATCTGGCAGAGTCTCACCACCTTACTGAACTGCGGTGTGTCTGGGAGAGTCACACCACCTTACTGAACTGCAGCGGTCTGGTACAAGGGCTTCCCAGCAAAAACATCACAAAATTCTCAAAGCCACGCACCCACAGTGTTTAGGAGCCCCACAACCCATGCTCTTACCTCTGCAAAACCAGTGGGAGTCCCTAGCTGGTCCAGCACGTCCTCAGAGCAGCAGACTGAAGCCCAGCCTGGACAACACTAGCTTTTAAGGCTTCTACTGTGACCCAGCAGCAAACTCCGCCTAGTTCCAGTAAGATTGCTGGAAGTCTTCAAAGGTTTAGAAATAAAACCATCGCTGCCTTTCCACATACAGAGCTCCCAGAATGCAAATTAGGGTGCGAAAGAGTTTTTCCATCTATATCCTCAGGTGGGAGGGGGTTTCCTAGACAGTACTTCTCCAATTAGTCTGTGTCTAAACATCTCCCCTGGCCCTTAGCTTGTAAAAAGACATCATTCTGTTTCACGATAATTCCTCCTCACTTCCAGGACCTCAGGGCACTAGACCTGGAGAGGCACCTACAGAGGCCTCAAGAACATCAACCTATAGTCCTAGTTGAGCATCTCCTGGATGCACCTCAGTGTCTTTCACACTCCCAGTCTACTGGGCATGTCTTCCCTCCCCCCCAAGAGATATTCATGGAGAATGGCAGAGTAAGACTACATTACAAGGTTTGTCTTCTCCAGTCTGTTTGTAAAGACCCAAAGGGGGACCGAGGATCTCTTGCGGTGTAGGAATACCTGTCTACTGTATACAAAGTCTTGAATTCCACTCCCACCTGAGAGGGAAGATGCCTCCCCAGTCACCCTCAGTCACACACTTGGAGATGGCAGCCTAATTCTACAAAGAGCTGCAAAGTAAAAACTTCAGCACGTGCATGTAGCTCACGAGGACCAAGAGTCACAATCTCTGATGCTAGGATGATGATGTCCCAGCACAGAAGGCTTTGTTTATTTCATAATAGAGGATCAGGGGCTGGGAATGCAGCACAATTGGTGCAGCGATTGCCTAGAATAGATAAAGCCAGGGTTTATCCCCAGCACTCAGAAGGCAGAACACACACACACGCACACACACACACACAAGTTTAAGGTCATCTTTAACTACATAGTCAGTTTGAGGCCTTCTGTATCCTGGGATATAGAAGACTGTCTCAAAAATACATGAATAATCATTTCCAATTTTTAGACCTGTTAAAACAAGCTTCTCACAGTTTTTGAGAGGCTTAAATTTTAAGCAACATGGGCTACTGTGTGCATTTTGAATACAGCACTGTGATTGGTCACTGGGTTTACAACCTCTAGGCACCACAACCTCTAATTAAGTTTAGTCTTAGATGTGAGGGCCCATGAGGCACCCCAACGGGTAAAGGTTCCTTCATGAATACCTGACCACCTGAATTCAATCCACATAGTACACATGGTGGAAGGACAGAAGCTACTTTTGAAAGTTGTCCTCTGACCTCCACCTGCACTGACACACCTTTCTCTCCGCTTCCCTTCCGCAGCAAGATACAAGCAGAAGCAGGGCGAGACTTCCAAGATGTTATTCTCTAAGCACCATGCTCTTTTGAGCTTTTATAGAGAAAACTCTCTTCTGTACTCTTGTCTAAACTTCAGAACTTAAACGTGCTCTGCCTAATATTCAGGACTTTCTGCTGTTCCCCTGAGGACTCTAATGTTGTCACATGATCACTTGCTTCTTCCCGGGATTCCCAGCTGTTTGGATCTCAGTCTTCAGTACTGTTGTTTTCTATTTAAAATAGCTCTTTCTCCACTTACTAATTCTAGGTCCAAATCAGTGTTCTCATCTTTCAGTGTCTTTTCATGAAAGGCAGCAATGAATGGCATGTGCGTATGTAAAACTTACATCTATTGACCATAAATTATTTTTAATTATGCGACTAGTACTGAGTCGTCAGAAGCAGTATTCAAAGCTATTTCTAATGCATTTAATTGTAACAATGTTTCAGCCAAGCTTCCTTATGATCTTGGGTTTTCTCAGGTTCTTATACTTCGGAGACAAAAAGTAAAACCAGAACATGTGAAGGTATTATAAAATAGGATATATTATAAGTGAAGAAAAGAAAAGAACTCATGGACATTCAGAAAGTCCACGAGGGGCAAGGAAGCCATGTGGGATGGAAAGGCCAGAGATATTTACATGGAAAGACAGACTTGGGAAGTGATTTTTTTTCTGACTAGTTTTGGTCTCTTTGTGTCTGGTTGGTTGTCTATATTAGGAGGAGGGGTCAACTCTTGATGATTAAGCTAGTTTTATTTTAGAAACCATGAACTGATCTTATTTATCAAATACTTGGATTTGAATTGAAATTGATAGATGTATCTCCTTTTTCCAGAAGGCTGGTCAGTTCTTGAGATTGTCATGATTATCTTTTTTTCCAGTTGACTAGGTCGGTTCCTGAGATCATGTGGCAAGTTCCACTGGAATTTTTTTTCTAGCTACTCTGAACTGCCTGAAAAAATAATATCTTACTCATAAATGAGGCAGAGACACATGCCCATCGATTGATGACTGGATAATGAAAATGTGGTGCATATACACAATGGAACGCTATTCAGCTGGCAAGAAAAATGAAATTATGAAGCTTACCAGTGAATGGATGGAAATGAAAAATCTTATACTGCATGAGATATCCCAGCTCAGAAAGACAAACACCACATATTCTTTCTTATGCATGAATGCCTTTGGATTGCTGCACTTAATTAGCAACATCTCTAACAGCCATAAACTACCAAGGAACTTTCACTGGTAGTGAGTGATGGGAGAGGACCTTAAAAGAAGGAAGGTAAAAGGACACAGGGAGAAAGAAGGCAGAAAGGGGAATCATACTTTGTAAGCACTATTTTATATAGTCTATGGGCTAAATCTGCTGACTGAGTCACATCTCCAGTCCTGGTCCATTTTACTTGTGGGAAAATTCAGTGATAAATTCATGGAAGGAATTTAAGAAGTGTGAATTTACTTCATTCTGAATTTTTATAAATCAGCCAATAAATCTGGGAATCATGATCATTTTACGTCTGTGTTATCTTCATCTCAATCTATCAAGTCTGCATTGGACAACTTCTGTTTTGCCGCCTGCCATCTCTACCAATCCAGAAGAAGCAAGCCAAAGATGTCTAGGAAATCAACTGTAATGACACCCAAGGAAGCTACTATTTTGTATTTTACTGTGAAGATACCTGACCAACAGTAGTCAACTAATGCAGATGACAAAACATTGAACATGCTCCTCCTGTGGCACCAGCAATCTGGAATTAAGCCTCCCTCGCTTAATAAAAATAAGTCACCTGTCTTGCCCATAAGAAACCTTACCATTAGTGACTTGTTTCGATGGTTTAAAACTCTCTCTCTCTGGCTTCCCAGAATCCTCAAAGCAAGATCCAAAATCAGACCCTATCATGGTCAATCAGGCCTGACATGAACTTGTGTCCATTCCCTTTCTGAACTGTTTTCTGTTCTCCCTTCACACACTTGTCCAGCATTCCCATGTCCTGGCTGGCTATTGGCATAGCTATTTCCTCATGAGTGCCTTCACTTTGTGCTTTCTAGTGGGACATTTGCATAACTCACTAGGTCACTTCCTTGAAGAGCTGATGAAACCTTTCTCAACAAGCTCTTAGACGACTTCAACCTCTAAACTTTCTCCTTCCTTGCCTTGCTTTACTTGTCAAGATAAGACTTCAACACCACCAGATTCGTGCGCGTTCACTTGCTTCTTTGTTCTGTCTTCTTTCTTTAAGATCTCAGATGTATGAGGATGAGGACTTTGCTTTGCTCGCTGGTACAAATTCTAGAGCCTTGAAAAGTGTCTGACATCTCCAGTCAGATCAGTGAAGAGACAGTAGTGGAAAGATGACAAGTAGCTTTCCAGAAACTTCTGTGTTTTGAAGCACAAAGGCATAGTTTTCAGCAGCCAGAAAAAAACAGATGGATATTTAAAGAGCCTCAGTCTTTCCTGCATCCCTAAGGATTCCTGGGATAACAAGCACCTGCAGTATAAGGGGCAGATTTCTGCTCAGCAAATCTCTCACCTTAAAGGCCTAACTGGTCTGCTTAAAAGGGATCCGAAGGGTACTCAACACTCTTCTCCATAAGGCTTGTCTTTTCTGACTTCTCTATTTGCATTTTGTTTTTTCATGCCTATTATCATGCATAATTTAACTGCATGATTTAATTAATTGCCAAAATGCGAAAGTGCAAAATTTTATGTATAAATAATTACTGACACAGGCAAACAGTTGTTACTTCAGAATGAACAGCCGGTAACTAATTGTGCTCACGATTACCTAATTGGAGGTGGAGCAACTTCTGAATTTGTTTTATAACCAGAACAGAATTCATTTTTTAAAATTAAAAAAATGCTTTGGGGCAATGAAATGTAATTAGTACATGAAGTGGACATTAGCAGCAGAGGAGACAGAACTCAGGGTGAAATGTTGTTGCAAATGACAGATTCTATAAATTGATGAAAAATAACAAAAAATATAGAAATGTTCATGGTATGTCCAGAAAACAGTAAAAAGTCAATTTAAAAGTTGGCCATTTCTCATATAGAATATTTGATGAAAGAAAAACAAAAAAAAATCAAGAGCCGTTGGTTAGTGATAAAACATATTTTTTATGTTACAATTGTTTTGTTTTGTTTTGTGGTCAATAAACTTTCTCAGATTCCAACTAAATAGTTTTATATTTTCCATGAAACGAGGTAAATTCAATTTTCCCTTTATTTTTAAGTATAGCCTGGGCTATGGAATCGGCCCAGACTGGGCTACACATTGAGACCCTTTCTCAGCAGAATGAACATCTTGGTGTGATGTCATCCCTTGTCTATTATCTCAGCACTTCAGAGGCAGAGGCAAGAGGATTAAACCCACCATGGGCTAACTTTGGAATCAGGGTTGCATACCAAGACTATCTCTTTTCTAAATACAATTTTCATGTCTTATTTTTAGGACTAGCTAGCAAGGGATCTTTTAAATCCTATTATATTTTAGATATGCTCCACCTACCAAATGAAATCCACTCATTTTAAATCTTTCCACCTATTATCTATCATTAACTGAAGCTCAAAAATTATGTATCTTTATCCATAGAGTCATACTCTTGCATTAATTACTAATTGCTTGTGAATTATACTTCCTTTCCTCTCTACTAATTTATTTATAACTACACAAATTAAGCTTTAATTCTCAATTCAGTTTAATTCTATAAAAGCATGCTGAATATGTACTATGCTTGGCAGAACATATTTTATCAGAACTCAGCATCAATATTCTAGAGATCTTTATAACAGAAATATTTAGTCAGGTGTAGGGGGGAGGGAGAGAAACAACCTCAATCCCAGCACTCAGGAGGCTGAGACAGTGGATAGAGCAGATCTTCCACCTCATCTTTGCCCAGTATCTCCTACAGAGGGAGGGGAAAAAAAGGCAATGGATCAATTCAAAGTTCAGTCTTGTCTCTCTGCTCAAGTGGGTCTTGCCCCTGAAATTCAGTTTTCCTTCAAAATCATCTCTGCATGTTGCAGGGAGGACTGGTAAAAAAGCAAGGTTACTGAGTTTTGCATTATTTATGGGCTGCCAATTTGACTGACATCTAGATTTAAAGTTCACCCAGAAAAGAAACAAACTGCTATCAGTGTATACGTGCTAACTAAAGTTAGGTGCTTCTAAAGCATGTGTGCTGATTCTTTGCTACAGAATGAAATGCAAATGTGTTCCTTTGATACAGAATGTACATGTCCTCATTTATTGTATCTTTCTCACTGGTACCAGGAAATTAAGGTATCTAAGATTCAGAAATCCAGCAGAGCTTGGAAGTTGTTCTGAAATATTCAGAAGTTGAATTGAGATAGTATTTCAAATAACAGGCATTTTCCCTATTTCCACATCTACAAAGACAAATAATGATGGAAGAGCAATTGCCAGGACCCTGCCAAGAAAGGAATTGATTTTAAATGGATTCCAACACCTTGGTTATGCTCTCTTCATTAACACCACTACCGCTACCAAATATAGAACTACAGGATTTCCTAGCTCCTCTTAGCATCCGTTCAGAATATCAAAACTGGGAGTGTGCAATGTTTGACAGTAGAAGAAAATCAGAACTGGACAAGCAGAAAAAAAAAATCTTCCGGCGAGTTTAACTTGTTACCTCTCACTTCCAGGAAAATGACTGAGCCCTGCCTAATGTCAGCCTCAGGGAACAACTTCAGAGCCAGGAAGAAAGACCAAGAAATTCTGAAAATTGCCCACAGTTTAGACCTTAATTCTGAAGACTCAATAATTCCTTTAAATCCTGCTCAATGCCTTAACCAGAGTGCTTCCATATTGAAAGCATTAAGTGGAAATGCTTCTGGCTGAAAAATACAATCAAGTTCCAGTTATCTCGATCACTAAAAACCAAAGAGCAAGGGCCACCCTGACTAACAAACAAGCAATTAGCTCCTGTGTTTTGTGGGGTTAAGGGAGAACAGTGAGTAAAATTACACATACTCGCTGGGAGCCTACACAGAGACAGAGAGAGAGAGACAGAGAGAGAGACAGAGACGGAGACAGAGAGAAGAATGCGGGAAGACAGAAGCTCTCGTTCCCCGTTTTAGTCCTTCTGGGTTCAGTCAGTGATAAGTAACTTAGTGATCTACCAGAGAGAACAGTCAATATAGCAAGCATCTCAAAAGCTTCCAGCTGTCCAATGTGCACTAGTTGGGTTCTGAAAAGTGGTGTCTTCATCATGATGCTTTGCAGTCCAATTTCTGAAAACTGCTGGTGTTACATTAAGTGGAGTGCAGTCAGCTTCCATTTATAAAGCACTGGCATAAGTGCATTCTTGATTCACACCTAGGATTTGAAAAATGGGTAAGTGTGCACCATCGGGCTGAGGACTGGACAATGTTCACATCAGGTCCAAGAAGGGAAACTGATTTCCTCTGGATGTTTTCAAATTGTGTATTTCCTTACTGCTGTGGGAAAATAAGCTATAATTTAGATGACCTCTCTGGATAATGTTGCATGCTAGGGTGTTGTTGAACATCCACATATCTCTTTTCAGCTCTAATTATTTGTTTATTTGAAGTTTTAACTCATGTCAGTGGTGAAATGTGAAAGGCTAATTTCAGCAGATGTTGGAATCCAGTCCAAACTACAGCCCTGTGTGGCTGGGGTGAGGGGAAAGGGACTGAAGGTCAGGGTCACAGGTAAATTGGCATCAATTCCCAAGGACTTAAGCAGAATCAAACCAGAGCGAGTTCAGAGTCTGGCCCTGAAAACAGAGACAGATTTCATGTCCACTGGGAGCTATGAGATTGGCATAGAAGCCAACAACAGGAGACCATGCAGAAAGGTACAGAATAAAAAATAGCATTTAAAGGGGCTGGGAAGATAGCATCCAAAACAAAGATCGCCTAGCATGACTGAAGTCTCAAGTTCAGTCCTCAGTGCTGCAGTCCTCAGCACAGTGATTGGAGGATCAGAACTTCAAGGACATCCTCCACTATGTAGTTGGAGCCTGCCTAGACTACATGAAATGCTGTCTCAAAACAAAGAAAGGGAGGGGAAGGAGGAAGGGGAAAATGATCGAGGAAAAGAAAAGAGGAAAGGAAAGGAAAAAGGAAAAGAATGAAATGAAAAGAAAAAAAAGAGAAAAGACATTATAATGAGGCAGTCAAACAGAAATTAACCACGCAGTACCTCTTTTCCACTCTGCTTGCCGAGACTATCAAAAGAATGGATCCCAAGGTTTGAATCTCCCCCTGGGAATCTCACACTGGGAGCAGAGACAAACTGGTGCTAGCCAGAGGAAGACTTTGTCTCCCAGAAGAGATTCACATATCTCTTGACAACTGGTCAGACAGTCTTACAGGACAGTGGGTGGAACCACAGTTGGGGAAGTGCTTAGTTATGCACATTGCCTGCTTTCTCCTGCCTTCTATTTTAGCCTTCCAGCTCTTTGGACTTTACAGACAGATGGACTTGGACATTGGATACTCTGTGCCCAGTATGGCCATATGAGCACACTTCTCTACTTTTCACCTTTAATTTGAATGCTTGATAATGTAATGATGGTGATGATAAACCAGACTCACAATCAGACTCTTGTGGTCTGGTAATTATTTAACTGATCATAAAGAGAACAAGGCACATTCATTTCTGTCCCCCACAGCAAGCTGGTGGTGGAGGGAGGAAAAGATAGAAAAAAGCACTCTGCAGCTGCTGGATTCATTCATTCCAGGGATGTTTTTCCTCTCTCTCTCTCTCTCTCTCTCTCTCTCTCTCTTTCAATGGCACTGTCATGATTTGAATGTGAGTTGTCCCACACAAGTTCATGTGTTTGCTTTTTTAGCTGCCGTTAATGTTTGGGGAGGTCATGACACCTTTAAGAGGTGGAGCCTTGCTGGAAGAAGACACATCACAGGGGATGGGCCTTGAGGTGGTTAGTGCCACCCTATTTCTAGTAGTCCACTCTAGCCATCTGTAACAACCTCTACCTTCGAGATGGCTGGGGTCACCTGAGGTTCCTCCAGCTTCTGCTATCCATCATGACTTTCCCACCATAAAGGACTATCCCCACTGGAACCTAAATCTCCCTTTCTCCCCTTAAGCTGCTCTACTCAGTGTTATCTTACAGCAGCAGAAAGAGTAACTCCGACCCACACACTTCAGATCTGTGTTTCTGCTTTGTGGCTCTTCAAGCCTGTGGGCCAGAATGCCCAATTGTAGGATGAGTCTCCTTGGAAGCTCGACAGGCTGTGTTATGTGACTGTGGCATCAACCAAAGTATTGGACCCTAGGATTTTGCCCTTGTCTGATGGACTGGTTGGTCCTGCTTGTGGCCCAGGTTATTTGGACTTGGCTCTTGGAGATGGCAAATGTGGCTTGCTTGTGGTAAACCATTGCTAGCAAACCTAGTTTTCTTGTGTGGATCCAAGTGGGTTCCTATGCCCAGGTTATTTGGAGCCTGGCTCTTGTGGTAAAGTGAGGCTGAAGAGCTAGGTGTTTTTGCATGGATTTTCCTGGGGAGATGCTACACAATGTTCTATCAACCCCAGGAGTTCCCTGGTAGATCAGAGATAAATCAGTGCATTAATTGGGCTTACTTACAAAAGGCTGGGGTGGATGGGGGGGGGGCTTTACTGACCATTAGAGATGATTGACAGGCGGCTCACCACAGCATGACTGGCAGCTTCTCTTGCCACCCAGATAAAACTTTCTCTCTCTCACTTCTTGACTGCTCTGAGATCTTTTTCTAACTGATCTGCTTGGCTGTTCTGCAGTCTCCTCTAGGTTCCTTAGCCATTTCTGCTCTCCTTCTGCCTGCTGATAAATGCTGAGTCGTCCCCAGTTTATGTGCTTGGCTGGAAGGATATGCTCCTCCTCTTAGCCATTATTTTTATCCTGGAGGGAACCCTCCCACTCTTAAGCCTGTCAGTTACAGAAACCTCCAAAGCTCGTTTACTGACTTATACTGAAACAAAAGTCAAGATGGCTCCCAGAGGAAAAAGTGTCACACACGTCCCTAGGTCCAAATGACCAAGATTCGACCTATTGATTGGCAGCCACAGCAGTGTTCCTATACCTAAGGGGAACACGGGAAAGGGTTCAGGGAAAGGCCACTGGGTCCTTGTACGTTATCGGAGAGGAGGGCCCAGAGGAAAATCAGACATGCACAAGAAAGGACTCTCTGGGAATTGGGGCGGGAGGCACTGGGGGATGGGGAGGGAAAGGGGTGGAGAGGGGGAGCAGGGGGTACGGGGGGAGGAGGAGGGAGGGAGGGAACTGGTGTACCTAATAAGTTTGTATGAGCTGAAATAAAAAAAAAAAGATTCGACCTATTATTATCTAGAACTTGGCTCTTGTGGTAAGCCGAGTCTTAGAAACTCCATGTTCTTGTGACTCCCCCCTTCCTGTGGCCCAGGTTATTTGGAACCTGGATTTCTTCTCTTGTTGTGGACTGAGCTGACAAAGTGAGTTCTGAGAAATTGTTCGGATAAACAAGACTCAAAAAAAAAAAAAAAGGAAATGGACATAGTTTTGATTTTGCACATGGTCTAGGAACTTAGGAGGGTGAGATAAGGGTGTTGCTGTGAGTTCGTGACACCCTTGTCTAAAGAGCAAGAAAAACCTGTCCAATGATACTGGGTCTAAACTGGCATATTGCATGAACTCTACAGACAAATTGTAGTTTCTGTGATATTAGAAGGATTCAGATCTTTTGCTTTTCTCAGCAGTTTTGGTTTTGTGTGGATTTGAGGGTTTTTTGTTGTTGTTTCTTGAGACAGGGTCTTATTGTCACTAAAGCTGGTCTCTTGCTATGTGTAGCCCAAGCAGACTATTTCTACCCTCTGAGTTCTGGGTCTCAGACATGTGCCACCAGATCCAACTTTCTATTACTTTTTAAATAGATCCCATTATTGGCAATTTCATATATGAATTTTGTCCTTCATCCCTTTCTGTCATGGTTTGAAATGTGTCCCCCACAGTCTCATGTGTTTGGCAAGGTCATGTCACCTTGAGAAGTGGAGCCTTGCTGGAGGAAGGCAGTCACAAGGGATGGGCCTTGAGGTGGATTAGTCCCACCCTACCTCCAGGAGAAGTCTGTCTTTGCAGCAAGCAGTCTTGCAGCTCTCAGCCTCCAAGATGTCTGCAGTGATGTAGCTTCCTCCAGCTTTGGCCAGCCAGCCATGCTGCCTCTGCTTTGAGAGACTGTGCCTCCCCTCTGGAACCGTAAACTGAATATATATCCCTTTCTCTCTTTGTGTGTTCTGTCACAGCAATAGTAAACAGTAACTGTTACAGAAATTGGTACTGGGTAGTGGGGTATTGCATCTTAGTGAAGGGGCCAAATGGGCCTTTCTCATCAGAGCTCTGAAGAGAGGAAAGATGTGAGAGACACAGGCAGTGGAATCCCTGCTTCAGCCAAGTGTTGGCCCGAGAGTTTAGTGAAGTTTTGCCCTTGTCCTGAAAGCTTGCCTGAAGTTAAACTGGAGTACTTGGCAGAGGGAATTTCAAAGCAGTGTAGTCTTGACAATGTGATATGGCTACTTTTTAGTTGTCTCCAAAATTATGAAAAAGAGCAAACAATCAGGCTGGAAGAAGCAAAAACTGTAAGATCTAATGATGAAAAATACAAAGCCAAACTTACAGAATTGAACCAGGAAGAAGCAAGGAACAAAATGGCTATTAAAGAGATTAGCTCCATTTGTAAATCAAAGCCTGCTCTCAATTTGGATAATAGGAGAGGCCCTAGCTTGAGGGCAAGATCCTCAGAGAAGGTACCCACCTATAAGAATGCAAATCTTTTTAGAAGAAATGAGCTAAAGGGTGGAGTTCCAAAAAGGATCCCCTTCTATAAATCAACTGTCCAGGTGTGGAAGAGCTTTTCCCCATGGTCTACATAGAGAAGCAGAATCAGCTGTGATTCAAGGGGGCCAGTCTTGGCAAAATCGTCCACTTGGTTCTGGTTTTAGAGGCATCAAGGATGCAAGAGGGAGGAGATGGTGGAGTCCTTCTCCAAGATTTTGAAAAATGATGGAAGCCAGGCAGCATGTGGCAGAAAGTCTGCAGTTTAGAGGCCTAAGAATGGCAGTTTGTGCTGCAGAGTTAAAGTCTGGTTTGCCATTGAGAAGTAAAGATGTTAGAGACTCCAGAGACAACGTGGGACACCTGCCAAGGAGAGCTGTATACCCTGAGAGGAGTCAGCTTAAGAGAGCAATGGTTCTATGGGCAGCTGCATTGGACGTGTGGAACCAAAGCCCTTTGGAAGTGAGAGGCTCACCTGTTGGACTTGGCGCTACAAGATTTGGAGTTTGCCCTGCTGGTTTTCAGTCTTGTCATGGACCAATCTTTCCTGGATATGCCACCATTCCTTCCTTTGGAATGGGAATATTTATTCTGTGCCATTGTATGTTGGAAGTATGTAACTTGTATTTTGATATTACAGGAGGCTTTGGACTTTGGACTTTTGGACAGTTGGGACTACTGTTGTAGTCTATGAAGACTTTTTTTTTAAAACATTTTTTATTATCTCCACTCATAGAAACTTAATAGGTACACCGGTTCCCTCCCTCCTTCCTCCTCCCTCCCCCCCACCCCTCTGCTCACCCTCCCCTCACCCCTCCCTTCCCACCCTCCAGTGCCTCCCCTCCCCCAATCCCCGGAGAATCCTTTAATGTGCATGTCAAACTCTCCTCTGAGTGCTCCTCTCTGATGACGTACAAGGACCCAGCGGCATTTCCCTGAATCCTTTCCTTTGTACCCCTTAAGCATAAGAACACTATTTTGGCTGTCAATCCCTTGCCTCCAAGGATCTTGGTGCCTTTAGCAAATGCTAGACTTTGTGGGGTCAATAGTGTGTTGGACATTGCGCAGGGCATGCAAAGTCCAATTATGATTGCTTTGGCCCTAACTTGTATGGAGTATCTTGCATATCATTGCTCCTCCCATTCTTGTGCTCTTACACTTTTACCGCCCCCTCTTCCGCAAATTTCCCTGAGCTTCAGGATGGGGAGAGATTAGGCTGGCCTAGTTCATTTTTAGGATGTGGCGAGATGAGTTTCCTGAAGGCAGCAGATTGACAGGTTGTGATTTTTAATCCAAGTTTGTAATCTGTGTCTCTTAATCAGTGAGTTAAGCCCATTGACATTTAATGTTATAATGGAGAAATTCTTTTTAATTCTGGACATTTTTTATGTTTAGTGGATTTTGTAAGCTTATTGTTTTACATTTATATTTTTGTGGTATTATACTTCCCTTCTGTCCTCCTGGATACGCTTGTTCTTTTCTTCAAGTTTGCATATCATTTCTAGCATTTTTTGAAGGCCTGGTTTGGTAGACATGTATCCCTTCAAGTTGTCTTTGTGCTGGAAAACTTTTCTTTCTCCCTCGATCATGACAGATAGTTTTGCCGGGTATATCAGTCTGGGTTGGCATTTTTGCTCATTTAATACTTGAAGTACGTCTCTCCAAGCTCTTTTTGCTTTTACTGTTTCCATTGAGAAGTCATTTGTTATTTTAATGGTTTGCCTTTAAAAGTGACTTGCTTTTTCTCTCTTGAAGCTCTCAGCACCTTTTCTTTGTCTTGAATGTGGAGTGTTTTGACTATTATTTGCCGTGGCGATTTTCTATTTTGGTCATCTGTTTGAAGTGCAAAATGCCTCTTGTATTTGGATGGGCCTCTCATTCTTCAGTTGATGGAAGTTTTCATTTATGATAATTTGAAAAATTTCCTCAGGTGTGGTATTTTGAGATTCTTGCTCTGGTATTCCATGAATGCACATGTTAGGCTTCTTCAGGGTGTCCCATATCTCTTGAATGTTCCTCTCAAGCATCTTTTTGGCTTTAACAATCTCTTCCATTGAGCTGGTTAATTCTCCCACTTTGTCTTCAAGATCTGAAATTCTATTTTCTGCTTCGTTAGTTCTGCTGATAAGACTCTCTGTTGAGCTTTGGGTTGAAGATAGCTTGTCTTTTAGTTCAGTTTTAAACTCTGCTTGAGACTGTTTTAACTGCTTTATGCCTATTTTTGTTTCTTGAATTGTTTTTCTCAACTCCTCCAAATGCCTGTTGTGTTTCTGTTCAAAGTGGTTGATTCAGTTGTTTAACTCCTCTTGGATTTCCACTTTCATAGTATTAATCATGGTAATGATCATACTTTGAAAGTCGTTGTCTTGGGTCTGGCTTTCTTGGCTGTTTTCTGTGAATTTGTTCTGGTTGGAATCCATCATTAAAGGGTTCTTTCAGTGGGAGATTGGTCTTCTTGGGTTTTGTTTCTCATGGATCTGCACTTTGACTTGGGCATTGTTGTTTTGACTTCTCGGGCTTTTCAGTTTCTGTGTGTTTTTGACTGATTTGGTTGGTATTCCTACACTTGGGCAGTTATTACTAGTGCTTGCCTTGGGGTTGGGTATGTTTGTCTTTTGTTATTGTTATTTCCTAGTTGAGGCTGTTAGGCTGTTAGTACATCAGTTAAGTCAGGTTAAGTAGACAAGGAGTGAATATTAGTATGGTAGTGCACTTTTAAGATGTAGTATCTTGGTGATATGTGAGGGTGAGTGGTATGATCCCTGGAGTTGTATATGTTTTGGGGGTGGCTTTATGGAAAAGTTCATCTATAGTGATTAATATTAGAAAGGAACAGTAAGGTGAAAAAAAAGAGGTTTACTTATCTTTGGGCTGGATGTGAAGAATCTCTCCCATGTGATAGAATGACTGTAGAGGTTTACAGATGTATGGCCTTTGACCCTTAGAACTTTGCTTGAGTTTTCTTTGGACTCTATTGAATTCTGAGTAGCAGTGTGTCTTCTGTAGACCACTTACTTATGTCCCCGGTGGGGCAGAGAGGCAGAGGGGCTGATGTTAATGGAAGAATTCTTCACCAGGGACCTGGGACTTGGCTTAGTGTCCCACCCAAGCTCCAGGGATGGAGGAAAGTGAGCAGGTCCTGTCCAGTTGGGCTGACAGGCAGGTGGGAGGGAGAAAGAGGCCTGGGGCCCGGAGCGTGGCCCAGGCCAAAACTGGAGGCAGCCTGGGTGCACCGGGAAGCGCGGTGACCTGGGCGGGCCGGGGGACTCACCTCAGGGGTCTGGCGGAGTGGGGAGCGGGGGCGGGCAGCCAAAGGTGGCTCGGGAGGGAAAAGGGGGGCTGGGGTTCCGGGCTGTGGCCCAGGCCAAGACCCGAGGCAGCCTGGGTGCCGCCAGGAAGCGTGGCGACCTGGGCGGAGCCGGGGGGGGGGGGGGGGGTACTCACCTAAGGGTTCTGGCGGAGTGGGGAGCCGGAGGCGCGGTCGGGCGGCCAAAGGCAGCGATGGACGGACAAAGGCAGCTGGGGTCCCGGGGCGTGGCCCAGGTCAAAGCCCGAGGCAGCCTGGGAGCCTCCGGGACGTGGGGCGACTTGGGCGGGGCCGGGGGACTCACCTGGGGGGGGTCTGGCGGAATGGGGAGCGGGAGGCACGGGCGGGCCTTTGGCGGCGCGGGAGGGAGAAGGGAGGCTGGGGTCCCAGGGCGTGGCCCAGACCAAAGCCCGAGGCAGCCTGGGTGCCACCGGGAAGCGCGGCGACCTGGGCGGGGCCGGGGGGGGGGGGGGGGGGGGGGACTCACCTGAGGGTTCTGGGGGAGTGGGGAGCCGGAGGCATGGTCGGGCGGCCAAAGGCAGCGCTGGACAGACAAGGGCAGCTGGGGTCCCGGGGCGTGGACCAGGCCAAAGCCCGAGGCAGCCTGGGTGCCGCGGGGAAGCGGGGTGACCTGGGTGGGCCCAGGGGACTCACCTGGGGGGTCTGTCGGAGTGGGGAGCGGGAGGCTTGGTCGGGCGGGAGGCTTGGTCAGGCGGCGGCCAAAGGAGGCGCGGGAGGAAGAAGGGGCCTCTATGAAGACTTTTAAAGTTGGACTGAGTATGGTTTGCATAATGAGATGGCAATGAGCCTGTGTGGGCCAGGGGTGGAGTGTCATGGTTTGAAATGTATCCCCCATAGTCTCATGTGTTTGGAAAGGTCATGTCACCTTGAGAGGTGGAGCCTTGCTGGAGGAAGGCAGTCACAAGGGGTGGGCCTTGAGGTGGATTAGTCCCACCCTACCTCCAGGAGAAGTCTGTCTTTGCAGCAAGCAGTCTTGCAGCTCTCAGCCTCCAAGATGTCTGCAGTGACGTAGTTTCCTCCAGCTTTGACCAGCTGGCCATGCTGCCCCTGCCGTGAGTAACTGTGTCTCCCCTCTGGAACCGTAAGCTGAATATATCTCCCTTTCTCCTTTAAATTGCTTGACTTTGGGTGCTCTCTCACAGAAATAGTAAAGAGTAACCATTACACTATCTCTGTTCCCTTCTCCCTCTTGCTGGTCTCCTTTTCTCTGTCCTTATATCACAGCTGTCATTTTACCTTTTCTTGCTCTCTTTTTCTCTTCCCCTGCTACCACTACCCTTAACATAGACACATGCAGAAATGCATGCATGCACTCAGCTATGTTTTCTCCTAAAAAGATCACTATGACAAGACAAGGAACCATTTCCCACAGGTACCCTCAGATAATGTGAAGGTTTACGAGGTTAGCCCAAATTCTCACGGTACATCCCTAACCATTTCATTTCTCGAAAGGCTGTTTTCCTGCCAAATGTAATGACGCTGTTCCAGAACCCCATGAGACTTCATCTCTAAAGAAATAATTATCTCGTGTTTCATAATTGCCATATAGGAAAGCTATGGTGGTAATAGCAGTTGCTGATGTGAAATACAGACTAAGATTATTAAATAAATAGTTTGAGCCATATCCTCTATCAGTACTAACAGATGTAGGTGAATCAAAAGAAGAGTTATAGACTGATGCATGTATATATATTATTATATTTATCTTCTGTGTATGAGCACATGCATGTCACAGCACACATGTGGAAGTCAGAGGACAACTTGTGGAACTTGGTTCTCTCTTTCTACCATGTGGATTTTGGAGTTCAGTGGTAAGTTCCTCTTACCTGTTGAGTCATAGCTACCTCACAAAACTATTCTTATATCTTTCTTTTTTGTGCTTATTTATTTGTTGTTCTTCATTGGCAATATGAATACAAGGAATTGATGTAATTTCACTCTTCACTGCCCAGTGCCATCTTCCCTCTTTTTCCCAATATAAACCTTCTTCCCAGCCAGTCTCTTATTTTGATATCTTTTGGCATGTGTGACCCACTGAACCTTATCTGGGTTGCCTGGACTGGCATGAGACTAAACACTGACCACTGAGCAAAGTAGCATCCCTTCCCCATCCAATATTTCGTGGAAGGAAACAAAAAAGAAAATGTGGCACATTTACACATTTCTCTATGAAATCTTAGGGAGATAAAGAACTGGCAACTGTATCTCATTCCCTTCATACATTTGATGTGTGCTTTTTCAATTTAAATAGGCTATTTCAAGCTATAGAAAAGTAAAGTTTATAAGCCAAGAACCTGTGGAAAGGGAGATCATAGACTCTAGGAGGAACCTACTAAGGTTTAGCGATAAGGACATAATAGCAAACTTCCTTCTAAACAGTTGTCATTATAAATCAGAGTAGCTCAAAGCATCTTTTGGCAAAGGAAGATGTTTAAAGCAGAGAATCACAACTGACCAAGATTTGCCTAATCAATTTTTCACCATGGAAGGGGGGAAGATCTCAAGAGGCACCACACCTCTCTGAGGACTACTAAAGTTAATATTGGGTGGAGAGGAAAGAATGCTATTTTTCTCAATGGTATGTATGTGATGTCAGCCATGCTCCAGCAAATGCCTAGGAACATACCAGCATAGGAAACCCAGATGAAAATCAACAAGCCACACATGCAGGAAGACATAAAATTAGGACGAAGTATAGTTGGGAAGGAGGCTTGCAGTGGGAAAAGGAGGGGCATGGGATTGGGGAAGAAGAGATAAAAACACCATAGATTCATTATGTTCATATATGAAATGCTAAAAGAATAAAAAAACTTAAAAAGAATAGTAAATTTGGTTTTGGTGGTTCTGTGCATGTATAAATTCATCCATTTCTTTTAGATTTTCCAATTTAGTGGAATTTTTGGCTTTTTGAGGTAATATCTAATAGTTTCCTGAATTTTCTTGCTGTTTGTTCCAATGGCTCCCTTTTCGTTTCTACTTGTATTAATTTGGTTTTTTTCCTCTCCTTCTGTTAGTTAGTTTGGCTAAGAGTTTCTCTCTGTGTGTTTCAAAGAACCAATTCATTGTTTCAATGATTTCTTTTTGTTCCATTGCATTAATTTCTGCCCTAATATTAATGATGTCATTCTGTCAACTGATTTGAAATTTGTTTATTCTTTTTCCAGTGTTTTACTGTCTATCTTTAAGTCATTTATTTGAGATCTCTTTGATTTCTTAATGGAGGCACTTATAACTATAAACTTGCCTCTTAAGACTGCTTTCATTGTATCCTGTTGTGTTTTCACTTTCATTCAGTTCTTATCCCCTTCTTCATTTCTTCAAGGACCCATTCATCATCCAGTAGTGTGTTGTTTAAACTCCGCAAGTTTGTTTATTATCTAGAGTTTCTCTTGCTGTTGATTTGAATGTAGTCTTGTTCCAGTGTGATGACAAGGAATTACTTCAACTTTCCTTTTTTGTATGTCTGGTTTTTTAAATTTTATTTCTGTGTGTGCGCGTGCACACGCGCGCGCATGTGTATATCAGAGGACACTGTGTGTACCTATGGAGGATCAAGGATGACTTCAGGAATCATCCTGAATTACTTCTACCTCCTTTTTCCTTCCCTCTGGGATTTCCCAGGCTTCACCCACCAGGGCCAGAAGTACAGGCTGACACCATTTCTGCCTGGTGTTTTTATGTGGGACCTGGGATCCGAACTCAGGACCTTCTGCTTGTGAGTCAGAGTCTTAACCCCTGAGCCATCTCTCCAGCCCTGTGCATGTATTTTTTAATGTATGTACAAGAAGGCACTTAAGTGTGTGTGGCTGTGGAGGCTCAAGGGTGACATTGAACACAAGTCTGGATTACTCTACTTCCTTATTGCTTTTGTCTGGGGATCCCCAGACATTCCAGACCAGAATTACAGGCTGCTACTTTATCTTCCCAGTATCTGGGAATCTGAACTCAGGTCCTTTTGCTTGGGAAGTGAAGACTTTAACCCCCAAGACAGTTTTCCAGCCCCTACTTCAACTTTCCTACATTTGCTAGACTTATTTTGTATCTTACCATATGATCCATTTTTTAGATAATTCTATAGGATATTAAGAATAATATGTATTCTGCAGTGTTTGGATGGAATATTGTATATTCTGTAGTGTTTGAATGAAATATTTTGTAGAGGTGTGGTAAGTCCATTGGTCTGTGATATCATCTGATGTGAATATTTCTCTGTATATTTTATGTTAGGGTGACTGATCTGTCCATTGGTGAGAGTGGGGTACTGAAACTTCCTTTTGGTAGCACACTGGGGTTAGTCTGTAAATTTGTATCTAGTAGTGTTCATTTTGTATAATTGGGTACACCTGCGTTTGGGGTATGCATGCTTCAAATTGCAATCCTCTCTTGATGGATTGCTCCCTTCATCAGTCTGAAGTGACCTTCTTCATCTTTCTCACCAGTTTTGGTTTAAAGTCTATTTTGTCTGATATCAGAGCAGCAGCAGCAGCAGCTTTTTCTTAGGTCCATTTCCACTATTTCATCCCAAGGTTGTGCCTGTCCTTCGTGGTGACGAGCTCTTATTCTTCGAGGCAACAAACAGACTGATGCAGTCTGCCAGTGTGTGGCTCTTCCTAACTCATAACTTTGAACACTTGTTTACTCCTTATTCTCTGAAATGTTCAGATATGAACAGACTGCATTTCTGTCCCTTTCCCCTCTTCTCCCACCCTCCTTTAACTTCTCCCTCCCAGCCTTCTCCATTCCACTCAAGTACCTCTACATGTGTGGACCCCAGTGTTCTGCTCAAGATGCCTCTACTAGCAAGAGCTTGGACATCCACAGTGGTGCAAGTGGCCCTCCAGCAGGCAAACCTGTAGGTTAAGAAGTCCCCTCTCTCTTGTCCCACACTTGTCCCAAAGATTCCCTCTGGGTATAGCTGTTTCTCCTGAGATCCATTGTGGGGGGTGAAGGGGGTGATATGCCTGCCACTGTGGAGATGTAGTGGAGATTGATCTCACTGCAGTGAACTCCTAGATACAGCAGCCCTGTTGTGACTGGGGTATCATGGCTGGCAGTATCCCTCTTCCCCCCATATGCTCTTGCACTCTTATTGCCCCCTCTTCTGCTAGGTTCCCCGAATCTTACGATAGGGAGAGAGCTTGATGATCTGTTTAGTGCTTTGCATTCCATGGTTGCTGATACTCTGCACTCCCACCAGTTGTGATTCTCTGTATCACATACCTTCCATTGCAGTTAGGTGCACTTTGGTTGAGAACTGAGAGCTTTTCTTATCTAAAGGCATAATAAGAAATGTTTAGATGATTTAACTCTAAGACAGTTTTTCCTGTGTAGTGTCTATGTTTTCTCTTCCCACAATTATTTGGATAGGTTTAAAAAATTATTCCAATGTGGTTTATTTTTGCTATGACCTCATGGATAAACTTCTTGTTCTCTCCAGTCTGAAGGATTCCTTCAATTAT
Source organism: Typhlomys cinereus (assembly GCA_023101885.1). Lineage (NCBI taxonomy): Eukaryota > Metazoa > Chordata > Mammalia > Rodentia > Platacanthomyidae > Typhlomys > Typhlomys cinereus. Next base: position 500,864 of record JALPQD010000305.1, on the reverse strand, counting down.
TTTAGTGGTTATCAAGTCCTTTAATCTGGTTTTCATCACAAAAAGTTTCTATGCTTTTTTTTCTCTTTTGTGTATGTGTGTGTGTGCGTGTGCGTGTGTGTGTGTGTGTGTGTGTGTGTGTGTGTGTGTGTGTTTCAGAGGGTACTGTGTGTGCCTCTGGAGCTCCAAGGGTAGCTTTGGGAATCATCTTAGATTGCTTTACCATCTTTTTTGCTTTGCTCAGGAGTTTCCTAAGTTCCACTTTCTAGGCCTGGAAAAGTAGACCACTACCATTTCTGTCTGGCATTTTTATGTGGGATCTTGGATCAGAACTCAGGTCCTTCTGCTTGCAAGGCAGAAGCTTAACCCCTGAGCTACTTCTCCAGCCCTATTTAGTTTTCCTTTAATCATCATAGATAGCTCTGTTGGGTATAATAGCCTAGGTTGGCAGTTATTATCCTTCAGAATACATCTTTCCAGACCATCTTGGCTTTTAGTTTCCATTGACTAATCTGTTGTTACTCTGACAGACCTGTCTTCATATGTGAGCTGATGCTTCTCTCACCATTTTTCAATGTGCTTTGTTTGTTCTGTATAGTTATTGTTTGCTTCAGTTTTGTTTCCAGGTACTGCAATAAAAAAAATCCAATAAAAGCAAGTTAGGGGAAAATGGATTTAACTGGCTCGCAATTCCAGATTTCAGTCCATTACTGTGTGTGGGAGCTTGAAACAGCTAGTCACATCACCTCCCCAGCAAGAGCAGAGAGTCCTAGATCAATGCGTGTTTGCTCTCTCCTTTACACAGTCTCAGACCACCTGCCTAGGGAATAATCTCACTGAATTTTGGGGTGGGTCTCCAGGACAGTCCCTTTCAGGTGTTCTCAGAAGCTTGTCAGGTTAAAAATTATTACTGTCACAGTATTTTAATGATAACATGAAAAAGGGAGGTTCTTTCCTGGTCTTGTATGTTAGGTGTCTTAAATGCCTACTCTATGCACATTGTCTTTGCTTCTCAATATGTACCAAAAATCTTAGATTTTCCTTAATCTTGCAGTACCATTTTTTATCCTAAGCAGAGCTTCATGCACACTATTTCTTTGAGACATTATAAAGTGGTAGGTTTGTGCACCAAAATGATCATCGCATAGTAAGGAAAAGTAGAAACAACATGAGTGTCTGACAGTAGTAGGTGCATTTCTAAATTAATTATGGTATCTCCAGCTAATATGGTATTATGCAGCTGCTAAAGTCAGAATAGAATTTTCTTTAATTACATGAGGATTCCTATAATAGAATTAGCCTGCAATATCAGAGTATCAAATTGTGTATAAAACATGCCTCAATTGTGTAACAGAAATATCAATAAGGAAGTGTAAGAAGATAGCATCAGTGATTACGTTTGCCTAATGAGATTTTTAAAAACTTGTCTTTTACACATTTCATTTTCTGCCATAAGTCAGTATCACTTTCAGGATCATAAGAAGAGACAAAGACGATGGACGGTCAATTATAACAGTATTATTAAAATAAAACACTTGAATAATAATAGCAGAAAGGGTCTGTTTTCTTGCCGATGAATCAAAGAAATCTTTCCTCCGTGTCTCTGTTCCTCACATAGTTAGCATGCAATACTGGGGTACAACTGGTTAAAAGCTCAGTCTGATAATACCAGAGACATCTCTGTTGATTAATTGACCCTCTGAAGTAACTACATGAGTTTTTCATGTCCTCTAATTTCACACAGTGAATGTCATTTAAATATATATGCTTATGAATTTTTCAATTCAATTTCAAGAGGTATTATATAAATATTCTGAATATTCAATTTCAAGTTCAACATAATGGATAACTCCTATTTAAGGTCAGGCTGTTCTGCCTGGAGACAAAGAGATTGTGTTGCTTTTCACAAGCTTTAATTGGCAAGGCCCTTTTTGCACAGAAAGGTTACCTTCATTTGAATCCCCTTTGTATTTATGTGGTACGGGCTGCTTTATTTGCTCAAGAGTCCCCTGATAGATCATCTGTCCCCATTTGATAGATATGCATCTGAGATGCAGATCAATCTTTTTCCAAATGAACAAAGGGGCAAGGGTCTTCTCGGAGCTGCTTCATAAGAGAGAGAATAGAGATGAATGCTCAGAGGGCCCTCCACGCATCATGTTGCCGCTGACTCACAGGCAGTAGGGACACCGTGCAATCCTGTGCATAGATATTGATCATTTCCCCTTGGACATTCTCTCCTCAAATCTGTTTTGTGAGTAAGGAGGTACATTTATATTTTTTTTCTTTATAATTTTCAGTTGTGCTGGGAAAGAAACCAGGGGCCTCATGCATATTAGGCAAACACTAGACAAATCTTCAGCCTGGGAAACGCATTTGCAGACTATCAACTTGAGAGCGTGTGAAGCACACAGCTCATTTTCAGAGGGGGCATGATCTAGTGCTCTGTCCTCAACCCTTCAACTTTCTTAGTTGTCATTTTAACACTGTCACTGACCTCGAGAGTCAGGTCTGTGCCTCTGATTGGACTCCCTGCCCTCGTTAAATGAATATGAATTGAAGTTGATGGTGAAAGGCAGAAAAAAAGGAAGTATATCCAATATGGCCAGGATCTTCTGCCCGTTCCCCTACAAGGTGGTCTGAACAGTTGTCAGAGCTATGTGAAATCTCTTCCAGTTTCTCTGGAAAAGTTTCAGATCTCAGAGTCCACTCTTTTCCTAGTTCTGACAGCCAGAGTAGGGAGGGGGGCATTTCTCTGCTTTCTGTTTTAATGTCTGGTCCCCAAACCAAAAACTATGAAAGGGAATTCATACATTGATTTTCTGCATTTTTAAAAGTAAGAATATATTTATATGTAACATCTTTTGGAAACAATGGCTTTAAAATAAGTGAGTTCTTTTGTTGACTAGACTCACGAATAGAGGAGAATCCTTTTGATTATTGACAACACAGAATAAACAGGCTTGTGTAGTTCTTGTTCAAATAATAGAATTCTTAACTTTTTATACATTTTCTTTCCTGTGTATTTGTTTTATTATTTTCAGTCAGCAGTGGGGATTGAACTGGGGCTGTCCTGAATGCAAGGTCAGTATCTTACCACTCACCTACATCCCAGTCCTTTTTATTTTAAGACAGAGTCCCACAAAGTTACCCAGAAAAGCTTTTAGATGTTTTGACCCTCCTGCTTCTACTTCTTGAGTAGCTGAGATTACATGTCAGTACCACCAGGCCTGGCTGAAGTTGCTGCTTTTAAAAAAGTTCAGAATCTTGTGGACAAGTACATTTCAAATTCGATTGTTCTAAAATCAAGTATGATTGCAATAGTGGCAACTGAATGCTCATGTTTCCTGCCCACATTCTCTTAAACTATGTTCTATTGTATATGATCAAGACTAATCCAGAGGCTGCACTGGGTCACCTTGTTTATACTGGTCCTACTTCTGTTCATGATGGAGAAAATGAAATTCCGGCAATATGCCTCCATCCTGTTGTCTGGTTGACACTTAGAAGAAGTATTAGGGTATGGGCTAATACTTGAATAAACCTCAAAGTCTGAGAACAAAAGAAAAAGCAAAGAAATGGGGCAGCCCTTTTATAGGAGAAACCTTGGCTTTAGCCAGGAAGCTAAGAAATTTCTCTGTTCCTCAACTGAAACATTTGTATCTACCAATGAATTTTCAAAATTTCTCAGCCTTGAAGCTGGCTGAGAGGCAAATCAGTGCCAGAACACTTGCCTAGCGTATGAAAGACCCAAGATTTATCCCTAGTACAGCAAAACAATACCATGTGCACGCACGCGCACATACACACACACACACACACACACACACGTTTTTGGAAAATCGGAGTACCTTTTGGTTTTGCCTCTTTGAAATCTCATCTTGTAAAGATTTGTTGTTTCACCTAACAAATATTTAATCACCATGAGCAGATATGAATGTTGCAATTTGCGTATTTCCCCACCAACTCTGAAAATCCCTCAAACCTTGAGAATGAATTCTGTCTAAACAAAAGTGCTTTTATTCCTTTACAGAATGTGAAGTGCTTTCTTATTCTTTGCTTTCCTAAACTTGAACTGTAAACCCCTGCATATAGTATGGATCGATGTAACCCTTGTTGGATCTGTCCCCTTGGATCTCTGTTCTAATGGATAAACAGTGACTCATATCCCCCCCCCCACTTTTGTGACAAGGTTCATTTGAAACTTGCAGCAAGCTTCTTGCATCTGAAAGTTGAGCTTCTATCCCACCTGGGCCATCCATTCCTGGGTCCTAGAACAAGCTGCCATTGAGAAACAGCTGTGTCCTCAAAATAGACACTATCATCTCTGTGTCATAAACTCCATTGCTGCATTAACCACCTGACCAAACATTTCATGGGAACAAGGAAACCTTTATTTCATGCTCACAAGTATAGTGCATCATGGCAGGCAAAGTCATACTGGCAGGAGCTGTATGTCTATATTTCATCCAAAGTCAGAGCACAGGGCAATTGACTAATGCTGCTTGCTAGCTTCCTGGCTTGCCAAAAAATGCCAACAAGCTTTCTCTCTCTCTCTCTCTCTCTCTCGATCTACCTTCCCAGGGAATGGTTCTTTCCATTGTGAATGGGACTTCCCACATCAATTATATCATTAAGACAATCTATTACAAGCTTGCTCCAGAGACATACCTTAACTAAGCAATTCCTCCTAGGTATGCACAGAGGGCCACCTGTCAAGTGTCAAATTGACAGTTGCAACTAACCAGCACATATAGCAAAAGAGGAATGAATAAAGAAATGTCAGGCATAACTGGGAGAGAGTAAACAATGGATCATGACGGCTGAGGGGTAAACTCTTTGTAAGCATGCTTGGAATGTGCAATTTTTTATTTATTCATTCCTTTCTTGCTCTGTAGAGGTGGCCAAAATGATATTGATATGTTATTCTGGTGATGATGGGGAAAAATCCTGTACCAGGGATGGAGATTTGGGAGCCTACCAAGTTGTATGACTTTTAGGTCTTTCCTGTTTAAAAAGAGAATGGCTCTAGACAACACCTTTTTAGGCAGATGGTAGTATCTGTAGAACTTTCTAGCTTGCTTCTTTGCTGCCTTCCTCCTTTCTTTCCTAGGCAGCTGCTCAGTTGACTATATCATTTTGATTACTTTTGTTGCCAAAGAACAAGCACCATAAAACACAATGAATTTCCATTTGTGCATTGGCTTCAAGGAAGCTGCTAGTCAACCAGTGTTCCATGTGCAAAACAATAGCAACAACAAGAAAACTCCCTATGCCCAGGTCCTTAATCAGAAAACAACCTCTAAGCCTCTAATGCTTTTGTCTCTAGGTGGCCCCAGGAAAATATCAAAGAGGCAGCAGAAATGGAGGGAGGGAGGGAAGAAAGAAAATATGGAAGGAAGCAAGGAAGGAAGAAAGGAAGGAAAGAAGGAAAGAAAAAAGGAAGCAAAGAAGGAAAGAAGGAAGGGAAGAAAAGAGGGAGTGAGGGAGAGAAAGAGGGAGGAGGAAGGAAAGAAGGAAGAAAAGAGGCAAGAAGGAAGGAGAGAGGAAGGAAAGAGAGGGAGGGAAGAAGGAAGGAGGGAGGGAGAGAAGGAAGGAAAGAGAAGGAAAGAGGGAGGGAAGAAGGAAGGAGGGAGGGAGAGAAGGAAGGAAAGAGGAAGGAAAGAAAGAGGGAGGGAAGAAGGAAGGAGGGAGGGAGAAAAGGAAGGAGAAAGGGAAGATGTTAGAAAGTTCTTCAGACACACCTAAGGAAACACTACAAGTTCTCAAAAGGCATCGCCTATAGCCTCCCTCTTTGTACAATGAGACCTCAGAGTACAATGTGTGGGTGAGACTATCAGGACTTTCCTTGTATGTCCTTATCATTGTCCTTCACTTCTGCTTCGACATCCCAATACACAGAACTTGTTTCAATTTATTATCTTCCTCTTATGGATAAGTTTCCAATGTTGTATTGAAAATCTTTTTGCCAAACCCAAGGTCGCATAGATTTTTTTTCCCTATGTTTTCCTGTAGAATCTTAGACTTTGACAATTTTTCACATAAGCATGTAATCCAACTTGAGGTTAATTATACACAAGTTGAAATGTGTTGGGGACAATATACGTAAAGGTTTAGCCTGTGTGAGGCCTTAGGGTCAAACCTCAGTAGCAGGACAGCATTAGGGCCTAAACATCCTTCTGTGGATCTATAATTGTTCAAGGTCATTTGTTGGAAAATTACACTTCCTCCTTTCAACTGCCATGGAAAGTTTATCCAAAAGCAACTGGTCATATTTGTGTAGTCTGCTTTGTGCTTTATTCTTTTTCTCTTTCTGCTTCTCCACTAAGGTGAAGATGTTGTGCTCATTTTTTTTAATGTTCTAGGTTAATCCTTACAAACCAGTCATATGTAATCTTCTTTTCCAAAGTTCCTTTCTATTTAATCTCAAATGCCTTTCCAAATGAATTTTATTTATTTGTGTATTTATTTATTTATATATTTATTTGTTTATTTATTTATTTGTGGTGTGTGTGTGTGTGTGTGTGTGTGTGTGTGTGTGTGCGCGTGCGTGCACATATGTCTGTATCAGAGGGCTCTGTGTGTCCCTGTGAAGGACCAAGGGTGACTTTAAGAATCATCTTGGATTGTTTCTACTTCTTTTTTGCTTCTGAGCTCTGGGGTTTCCTAAGCTCCGCCCACCAGGGCCAGAAGTGCAGTCCTCTTTCTGCCTGGTGTTTTTTCATGAGACCTGGGATCTGGACTCAAGACCTTCCGCTTGTGAGGCAGAACTTCTAAGCTATCTCTCCAACCCTTTCCAAAAAATGTTAAGAGAAAGTTGTTATCTATAAAACACTACTAGGATTTTGATGGTACTGTGTCCTCTGACTATTTTGTAAAGGATTGATACTTCAGTGATCCTATCCTCCAGTTGATCTTTTCATTCACCTAAATCTCCTCTTATTTCATTTACTGACCTTTTTTGGTTTTCAACACACCAAATGTGCTATAATCTGTTAGATTTATATCTAAGTAGTCCATATTTGGGGTTCTGCTATAAATAATATGTAAATCAAGGTGGAACCAATCACCAAAGAAAAAATATGGTCTCATTTTATATAAGGTATCAAAATAGGAAAATAATAGAAGGAAAAGATAGAATGATAGTTTCCAGAGACTGAGAGGAAGAGGAAATGTTGTACAGTTTAAGTTTATGAAGATGTGTTGTAATTCCAGCACTTAAGAGACTGAGGCAGGATGATCATGAGTTTGAGGCCAGCCTGGGAAAATGTTGGCTTAGCAAACAAAACAAGCAGGACATATTGGAGCATAAGGAAACTTGTAGAGTCATAGATGCATTTATTAGTTTGATGGTGGCAATGGTTCGGTACAATTACAAATATCAAACACTAAACATACCTCAAAAAAGCTGTTAAATGCCAATTTTCCAATATTAGTTGCTAGTATATAGCAATATGATTGATTTCTATATGTAGTGTTAATGTTCGTGAAGCAGATGAGAATCCCATAGAGTTCCTGTAAATGCAACACCCTAAACACTTAGGGGAGAGGTGTAGAAGTATATTTCGGAATAGAAACACTGACTTCCCAGAAGGGCTGAAGTATAACTCAGAGTAGAGCCTTTTGCTTACCAACCCCGCATCCCACTCATAGCAGAGAAAAAGAAAAAGGAAAGAAGAAAAGGACAGAAAGCAAATCAGATCAACTAAACCTACTCATCAGCCATGAGATTTGCTTCTCTGTGTCATATAGAGTGAGGTTCTTGCTGGATGGGACCTGCTGCTTCAGCCTCACAAAGAAACCAAAGAGGCTCTTCTGGCTGAATAAATTCCACTGCAGAGGATCCTGTTACACTTAGTCTGTCTGCTGCTGTGAGATAACACTGAGACTCAAGCAACGTAAGACAAGAAGGGAGATTTATGTGACTTATAGTTCCAGAGGGGAGATGCAGTCCATTATGTTGGGAAAGGCATGGCTGGCTGGCAGAAGCTGGAGGCAGCTTAAGTCACTCTAGACCTCACGGAGGCTGAGCGAGCAAACTGTCAACTGCTAGAGCAGAACTACTAGCAAAAACAGAGTGAGGCTAACCATCCTTAAGACCCACCCCCTGTGACATCCCTTTCTTCAGCAGGGTGACAACCTCCTAAAGTTGCCATGACCTTGCCAAACATCAGCACCACCAGCTAAGGATGCAAATACATGAGCCCGTGCAGGCAGCTCACGTTCAAACCATGACAGGTCCACATACCCGAGGCCAAAGCACAGATTGAAAGGCAGACACTTTTTTCTGACATGACTCATCTGTTTCCATGCCCCTGCAGGACACCGTCTCTAACCTTAAGGATCACATCAGGCCTGATGGGTTCTCAGGACATGAAAACATCACATGTGCTCTTCAAGCTGCAGATCTAAATCTCTACTTCTAGCAATAGTGAGTTGGCCACTCCCCATGGTGGCAACTTCTTGGCCCACCATTGCCACAATGTGGCAGAGGTAAGAATTAAGCATTGGACTCAAGGTACAAAGGAGGAAGGAGGGAGTGAAGGATATTGCTTTATTCCAACACGTTCAGTTATTTCTCCATAGTAACACATGCAAATGAGAAATGAGAAGTTTGACATTTTCTTGTTTGACTTTAATATTGACGCACTGAAATGATGTGAAGGTTAATGCATCCAAGGACAGAAAATGCCAGAGGCATTTAAAAATATTGATGTCATGTCAATCTCTTAGGTTGTTAGTGTTTTTAAAAATTCTTGAGTATAAATGAGAATATACTAAATATTGAACGATAACATAAAACAGAGGGAAAGCTGCACCTTAACTATTCTTAACTTTATTGCTCAAGGTTCATTGAAACAAAATGAAACCTCAATCAGTTATGTCTAAATATAAAACTTCAGGGCCAGAAAGGAGAAGGCACTTCACTGAGTCAGGAGCAGACCTGGAACTAGAACCCAGATCTTTCTGGTACTAGCACATAACTTTGTAAATCAGCAAAGAGCACTTTCTCTTATTAAGCGTGCATGAATTCTTGTATTTGTCTCATGAAAATTTATGGAGCCATCAGTGTCTGCAATGAAAAGCTCAGCTAGATTTCCTTTTCTAATGAAAATATTAAAAACATCATTTCAGAGATTGCAATATCTCCTCCTGTTAAGCTTGATTTAGCATTTAAGCAGAGACAGCTCATTTCATATAAGTCTCAACAGTAAATAATTCAGACTTCAAATCAGATAAGGTACGCATTCGACTTGCAGATTTATGTTTCTTTCTGTAATTGACAATGCAGACTTTCGTTGGCATTTACAGAGGGAATTGTATGTCTCACCTGTAATCAAATGAGCTCTTTGCATTACATCCTGATCAGTTCCCTTCTGCTTGGAACTTTTCTTTAAACAATCAGAATTCACAAAATACTCAAATTCAAGTAGACATTCATTTTGGTTTGTTGAAGTATTGTTTATTTGTATGTGATGTGGAACTGGAAGAACTCTATAGAGTTTTGAAGTCTCAATTATAACTGAGCTTTATATATTAAAGTTCTAAACACTTATAAACAGTATTAGATATTGGGATGCACACGTTCCAAAGCTGCCTAATTTCCCCTGGGCTGGTGCGGGCAGCACAATTTCATTTCTTTGTCCATATCAACAAACCTTTTCTGATTGCCCATTCTGAGGAGGTCAGTATGATAGACCCTGCGATGAGAGATAGATTGGAGAGAAGAGGAGGCAGGCACAGCTGTCAGGAATGCTGATGACTTTCACCCTGCCTCCTCCTCATACCTCATGTGGTCTAGAAAGGATATTATAAATATATACGCATTACAAAGTGATGTGATTTTATTGACAGGAGTGTCATTGGGTAGAGGGAGTATTCCAATGCACAGGAGAAGGCTGCAAGCTTGGAGACTTTGGGGCTGAGGGGAGAGTTCATTGTCAAAGCACCTGCTTAGCATTCACAGGGGCCTGGATTCCATCCCTAATACCAAAGAGAAAAATAACAACAAGGAAGGGGTGGGTTTCAACAGGCATAACTGAGTGGAAGGACTTAACTGCAAGGCTATAGGAGTCAAATTAGCAGAGAAAACAGGGGCTAAAGTGCAGCAGATGCACTGCCTGACAGTGGGCTTCAGATGGCATATGTGTGCAGTATCATCCTGTGACTGGGAAGGGAATTCTCAAACTGTGCTGTCCATCTTAAGTTGCAATGATTCACTTCACAAATGTGCAAAGTCGGGATCCAGAGGACTGAGTTTGGAAACTGTAACCCTCCAAATTACTATCTAAACAAACCCCACAGACACAAGCAGGGGTAGACTACAGAAATCAAGAGAAGGCTGCACAGCCACCTTTGTATGACTGATACTCATATCCAAAAAAAAAAAAAAATAGTCTTGTCAGATATTTCCCTGTGCTTGTGTGTGTGTGTGTGTGTGTGTGTGTGTGTGTGTGTGTGTGTGTGTGTACCAGAGGGCACTTGCGGGTGTGTCTGTGAAAGCCCAAGGATGACTTCTTGAAGCATCCTGGATTGCTCTACCTCATTGTTTTGCTCTGTTTTCCAAGCTCCTCCTTCCAGAGTGGGAAGTGCAAGCCCCACCACTTCCACCTAGCATTTTTAAGTGGGATATGAAGATCCAAACTACAGGTCCTTTTTCTTGCGAGGCAAAGGCTTTTAATCCCTGAGCCAGCCCTTTGTCAGAAATTTCAAGTTTCCATTTGGTCACAGGCCAGAAATGGCCTCTTTCATATGAAACTGAGCTATGAACCCACAAAATGAAGGAACAGACTCAAGAAACAGTTCTATCTACATGCCTGTGAACTTTCCATGACTGTTTAGTCCCCATGTTCCTTCTCACTAAGACCCCCAGTTTGTGATGATTTTACATTGCACATTTGACAGTACTGTTCAGGATTGCTTATCATTTTAGGGTACCAGTGCTTCTAACCAGATTAATAGAGTGCAACTGTTTTGTTAAAGTCCTGAGAAAATTAACTTCTACAAACATTGCTGCACATTTCATTTTCACTTGACAGACATCTATTTCTTCCCAGCACAAAGAATGGGATGCACAACCTGTGAACTCTGAATGGTTACATGCAGCACACACACTTTCAACCTCATTTCTTCTTGTTCTCTAGGTAGTGCTAAGGATGGAAGCCAGGGCCTTGCACAGACGTGGCAGGTGTTCCACCCATCAGCTATATCACCAGCCTTACAATTCACTAGGACATGTGAGCAACACGTAAATTTAGGCAACTACATCCCCAGGTAGTAACCACTTCCAATAGCCATATCCTTTGAAAACTGTTCATCTGCTTTTGTCTATACCTGTCATCTTACATAATGTTGTAAAAATAGAATCATATAATGCACATGTGTATGTAGCATTTCTGTGTGGCTTCTTCTACTTTAGCACTATGAATCCAGGTTCATTTTCACGGCTGGTGTGTAGCAGTAGGTCATACCTTTGTAATCTGTCACAGGATAAATATTTTCAAATCATATACATGAGAAGAACTTGTGTCTGGACCGGACTAATAACTACAAAGTTAAAAAAGAAAAAACAAGTTAAAATTGCATCAAGGATTTGAATAAACACTTCTTCAATGATATGCTCTTTGTGGTGCATTCTAAAAACTCAATATACAAATGAGTTTGTATGTGGATATGCACACGTAATGGCAGCAAATAACTGATAAATGAAATTAATAAAACTAGCATGATTTATCAGAGCATCCTCCAAACTCCAAAAAGTACCAATAACTAGCAAAATAAGTGCCAAATAGTCACCATCCTAGTGGTATAAATTAGTATCTCATTGTGGTGCTGATGTGCATTTTGCTTGTGAATAGTAATGTTGAACTTCTTTTTGTAGCCTAGCTGCTTGGCAAGGCCTAGGCCCGTGAGAGATCTTATCTCAAAATAATGTAGATAGTTCCAGAGGAATGGCACCCAAGGTTGACCTTTAGCTTCCATATGCTTGTACACACACACACACACACACACACACACACACACACACACACTGAGAAAAATGTCCCTGCAGTCATAATTCTATAATACACTCAGTGAAAATGCTTCTCATAAAGTAAAAGCTCTTTCTGATGTATAGCAGCCAAAAGAATTCACCATCACCGCCACCAAAGAGTATCACAAGAACAACTAAAGGCCTGTTCCTTCAGGCTGTAGAAAAATGATACCAGACACAATATGCAAAGGAGTACTGCTAGAAATGGTAATTATGTAAGTAAATACATGCAACATTCTTATTGTTTACTTACTTTCAAGCCACAAGTTCCTCTTAAATAAAAATGAAGATGAAAATATGCTATAGTGATTTTTTAAATTATTTTTTATTTTTCTAGTTTTGCAAACCTAATGAGTGGTTGTCTCTGCCTCCATCCTTCCCACCTCCCTCCCTCCCTTCCTCACCTCCCTTTACCAATCTTTCCCTCTCCCTCCCACCTTTCTGCCTGTTTACTTCTGTGGGCTCCAGAGTTCTCTTCTGGTTGTCTGCTCAAGTAGGGGTTTGGGCCTCTGTGGCAGAATAAGTGGCCCTTCCTTGGGTAGAACCACTGATAGGAGCACTCCTGTTCACTTGTCCAGCCCTATCCTCTGCATATGTGTAGCAGTTTGCCTGCATGGTTACTGATAAATCATCATCAAATGGCTTAAGGGAACAAGGGGTTTATTTTCTCTTATATTGTCCAGTTATAGTTCTCAGACCAGCTTGACAGGAGCACTCACACCAACACCAGAGCCGAGGGAACTGGTCACACCATCTCTAAGTAATGGCTGAGAGAGGGAACGATCCTTACTTGCCAGACCAGCATGCTGCCCAAGTGTACCCAAGGATGCCAACTCTCTGAATTTTATTCCAGGGCCTAGTCCCACCCATCATGGGCTGGACCTTCCCCATCAGCTAGACAATCTCCTGTAGGTTTGCTCTGGGCTTAACTCAATCACTAATTCTCTACAAATGTGCCCAGACCTCAAACCCTCAGCTGTCAAGTTGATATCTGTGCCTAAGTATGACAATATGATTATTTCTTTCAAGTTCCTTGCTAGTCTATCAGGAAATGTTGATATGTCAGCCATTGTACACGTCTGGTGAGAATAAGTCTCAGGGCAGTGAGTTTCTGGATGCAGCAGTCCTGCCTTGAGTGGAATGTCCTGGTCAGCAATGGACCTCCTCACTTTTAGGCTCTTATAGTTTTACTGCCCTTCTTCTACAAGATTCCCTGAGCTTTAGGAAATAAAGAGATTTGGTGGCCTGGTTCTAGTCGAGCATTTTAGGGTTGCTAGTACTCTGCACTCTGGTAGGTTGTTGTCTATTCACTGCTTGTTCATTGCATTAGACTGCCTCTTGTTTGGGTGTTGAGATCTTTTCTCAAATTTTGGAAGGTCTCCCCAACCAATTAGATTCTTATCCTTGAAGTAATACGCATCACTTCCAACTCAATGCACTGATCATAACTGGTTATCAGACTCCAGGTAACTACAATGTAATGAGGAAATGGAATTGTGTGGAATAAAACAACTGCAAAGAGTTAAAAACAAACGAACAAACAAAAAGATAAAATGGGAGGTATTTACATTAAGATTTACTATTGGATGTATTGAGACATCTGATCCTGTGGACCGTCAGTTTTCTCCATGTCCATTGTTGTTTACATTACTGGGCATGTATTCCCTGTCATGGGGAGTGGTTAGGGACTAGTAAGCAGGTGGACTATAGTAATTTTTTAGATATAATATAAATAAAAAAATAAAATTAGCATTTCAATGGATATTTATATAATTAAAAGTCTTTGCTAAAAGGAAAGTTCTTAGCTTCTAAACTAAATAACCAGGTAAAAATGAACACATAAAATCAAGAAGTAAGCTAGATGTGAGCATGCTAAAATCCAAGTAGAAATTAATAAATTTCTTCTCTATTTGTCACTCACACTTTCCTTACTGTTTGCCACAGAATTGGCACTGAAAGAATGAATTGTTGAATAAACTTGTGGAGAGATGGATGGATGGATGGATGGATGGATGGATGGATGGATGGATGGATGGATGGATGGGTGGGTGGGTGGGTGGATGAATGGATGGGTGGGTGGACGGGTGGGTGGGTGGGTGGGTGGTTAAGAACTCTTCTTTTCCCCACATCCTACTCCCCAAAATCAAACTGGAAGTTTCCTGAAGACCAGGGGAATGTTTATATTTTCTGTGGTGGTGGTGGTTGAGACATAGTCACAAGTAGCTCACACTTGCCTATAACTCATTACGTAGCAGAGGCTGGGCTTGAACTCTTTGTTCTCCTGCCTCTTCTTCCCAAGTGAAAGGATTATAGGTGTTGCCATTATCAGTGGTTGGGGAACATTGTTATCTTGACAGCCTTTCTTTCCACTGCACTTTCAGTGCCTCTTGTGTTCAAGAAATATCTACTGGTGGCACCAGAGATAAAATACGCCTCCCTTATGGAGACCAGGAGCTGGCATGGCACCACATAATATGTAATATTGCCTTGCAATCATTGGCTCCACACTTCTCTTGAAAGTTGGGTTCCCTGAAGTGAACAGAGTGCATGGATAAGATATTCACTTCCTGTTCACTCAGCAAGGTCTTAGCTGGTCATAGGACCTTGTCTCCGCTAAAGAGATTTCCCATCATGCTGACAGCTCATCAGACTACACATTTCAGGGTAGACTGGAGCTGAGACATGATGGGTCAGTGATGAGCAGAACTCTACCTTAACCAGGATTGCTTAGTTATGCACCCCTCTTACATTCTAAACCTTTTGTTTAAAGGCAAAATATGGACTTGGAGAAGTGTCACTGGACCCCCTATATCTGTTCTTTGTCCTGGTGTGGCTACTCTGACTACATCTCCTTTCTCTGATTTTTGCTATGTCTTGTTTCTTTAATTGTCATATGTCATAGTTATGTACAGGTGTCAATTTGATGGTTGAGGGTTCGAGCTCTGGGCACATTTGTAAAGAACAACATTGTAAAAATGACCATCCTACCAAAGGCAATATAGAAATTCAATGCTATACCAATTAAAATCCCAAAGCAATTCTTTAAAGAAGTTGACCAAATAATCTCAAAATTCATATGAAGGCACAAAAGACCCAGGATAGCAAAGACAATCCTGAGTAACAAAAACTCTGCTGGAGGTATTACCATACCAAACCTTAGTCTATACTACAAATCCATAGTTATAAAAACAGCCTGGTACTGGCTCCAAAATAGACACACAGATCAATGGATAAGGGTTGAAGACCCAGATATAAGCCCACAAAAATACAGCCATTTGATCTTTGACAAAGGGGCCCAAAGGATCCAATGGAAAAAGAACAGCATCTTCAACAAATGGTGCTGGCAAAACTGGATCTCCACATGCAGAAGATTAAAGCTGGACCCGTACTTGTCACCATGTACAAGACTTAATTCCAAATGGATCAAGGACCTTGACATAAGGCCAGAGATTATAAAAACCATAGTTGAAAGGATAGGGAACTCCCTCGAGCTGATTGGGCTAGGCCAACAGTTCCTAAACAGACATCCAATGGCACAGTCACTGCTACCAACTCTCAACAGTTGGGATCTTGTGAAATTAAAGAGCTTCTGTTCAGATAAAGAGATTGTAACACGAGCTCAAAGGCAACCCACAGAATGGGAGAAAATCTTCACTAACCACATATCTGATAGAGCTCTACTGTCCAGAGTGCACAAAGAACTTAGAAAACTAAACACCAAGAAAAACAATGGCCCAATTAAGAAATGGGCCCTGGAACTTAAAAGAAATTTTACCAGGGATGACATTAAAATGTCTAACAAATATCTGAAAAAATGCTCCACTTCCTTAGCCATCAGGGAAATGCAAATCAAAACTTCCCTGAGATATCATCTCACCCCGGTCAGGATGGCAAAAATCCACAATACAAACAACAACAAATGCTGGAGAGGATGTGGAGAGAGGGATACTTTCCTACATTGCTGGTGGGAATGCAGGCTCATAGAGCCACTCTGGCAAGCCGTCTGGAGATTCTTAAAGAAATTAAAGATTGAAATGCCATATGACCCTGCTATCCCACTTTTGGGAATAACCCCCCATGCAGCAGAGGTTCACCTCGATAGCACAAGCACGACCATGTTCATAGCACCACTGTTTACAATAGCAAAATCATGGAATCAACACAAATGTCCAACAGTTGATGAGTGGATAAGGAAACAGTGGTACATCTATACAATGGAGTACTACTCAGCCATCAAAAATGATGAATTACTGGAATTTGCTGGGAAATGGATGTCATTAGAAACAATTATATTAAGTGAAGTATCCCAAACCCAGAAAATTAAGCGCCGTATGTACTCCCTAATAGGTGGCTCCTAGTAACAAACTCACCCAGCCCACATTGAGACACTCAAAGGTAAACATATGTAATACAGTAATTGCAAGGATTACGAACAGGAGGGATGGGGTTGGAGGGCCACACCAGACACAAGGAGAGAGGGGACCATGTTACAGCAGGGAAAATAGGCCTCCATCAAGGAATGCAAGTAAGTAATGTGACGCCTGGTTAAGTTCACAGACGTTCGTTCCTGATCGTGTACAACTGAGGGGGTATGATCTCACCAGAAGGGGAAGGCATATAGTCTGGCAGATAAAAAGTAATCATTTTGCAAATGGGTGATTGACCCCTCCCTCACTGAGGTTTCCTACTTTTATTACATCTTCCCTTGAATGTGGTATTATAACAAGACTCCAGTTTAACAGCTTTTTGTCTCTGACCAGGGGGTGACATACAGTGCCCATTGGAATGGAGTGAAGGGCATTGCAGGAGCAGCAAAACTGCAAAAGAAAATCAACAAACCACAATCCAGAACTTCAGAGACTCTACATCAACCACATAGAACTAGGCCAGCCTAATCTCTCCCCATCCTGAAGCTCAGGGACATTTGCGGAAGAGGGGGCGGTAAGAGTGTAAGAGCAAAAGGATGGGAGGAGCATTGATTTGCAAGATTCTCCACACTAGTTAGGGCCGAAGCAAACATAATAGGACTTTGCATGCCCTGCGCAATGTCCAACACACTATTGACCTCACAAAGTCTAGCATCTGCTAAAGGCACCAAGATCCTTCCACCAAGGGATTGACAGCCACAGTAGTGTTCCTATGCTTAAGGGGAACACGAGAAAGGGTTCAGGGAAATGCCACTGGATCCTTGTACGTCATTGGAGAGGAGGACCCAGAGGAGAGTTAAGGCATACACAATAAAGGACTCTGTGGGAATTGGGGGTGAAGCACTGGGGGATGGGTAGGGAGGGGAGGGGGAGCAGGGGGTTCGGGAGCAGGAGGAGGGAGGGAGGGAACTGGTCTACCTATTAAGTTTGTATGAGCGGAAATAATAAAAAATGTATTAAAAAAAAGTAGTTGAGTTAAGCCCAGAGCGAACCTGCAGGAGACTGTTTATCTGATGGGGAAGGCCAAGCCCATGGTGGGTGGGACTAGTCCCCAGACAGGTGAATAAAATGGAGGGAGTTGTTTGAGAAATGAGGCATGTTCCTGTATACTTGGCCAGACATGCTGGTCTGGCAAGTAAGGATTGTCCCTCTCTTAGCCATTATGTGGTTATGATGTGGCCAGTTCCTCCAGGCTTTGGTGATGAGGCATGCTCTCTTGCCAAGCTAGACTAAGAACTGTAACCAGACAATCTTAAGAGAAAATAAACCACTTGTTCCTTTAACAAGTTTTGTCATGATTTTATCAGCAACCATGCAGGCAAACTGCAACAGAATTTGGCACCAGAGAAGTGGGGTGTTGCTGATAAATCTGATTATGTGACTTTTGTGGCTTTTGAATGGTTTCGTTGGGCAAAGTTTAAAGTGATTGAAGATTTGGGGACTGTAGATTACAAATACCATTCTGCAGTTTAACGGCCCTTTTAGAAAATAGAGGTGCTTGAGAGAGTTGTGAATTGTTTGGGCCTAGTTTGTGATGAAGGAAACAAGAACGTTGACAATATTGAATTTAAAGGTGATGGACTGGTTTATTTGATAGAGAAGAGCTATGTTTGTTGATAGCCTTGAAGTTTTGGATGTGGACACGACAGAAAGAAGAGTAGCTGTGGCTGTTGAGGTAGTGAATGTTATTGAAGGAAAACCTAGTGCTCTGCACTGGGACAGTAGAAGAAAGGAATATCACTGTGCTGAGATTTGTCCAGCCTAGAGATTCTCCGGATAGTCAATCCAGAGAAGCTGAATCAGCCGTGATTCCAGGAAGCCATTCTCCACCTGAAAGTTATGACAGACCTTGGCAATGTGGTACTTGTTTTAGAGGCATCGAAGAAACAAGAGGGAGGAAATCATGGATCCCTCCTCGAAAGTTTCAAAGGATGGCAGATCTCAGCAGTGTGTGGCAGGAGAACCCACTGTAACAGGAAGGGCCAAGGAAACTGACTGCACATATACACATAATGGCTGAAATAGGGACAATCCTTATTTGCCAGAACAGCTTGTCTGGCCATGTATACACAAGGATGCCTCCTTTATCAAACAGCTCCCTCCATTTTATTCACCTGCCTGGGAAATAGTCCCACCCACCATGGGCTGGGCCTTCCCCATCCACTGGACAATCTCCTGAAGGTTTGTTCTGGGCTTAACTCAATTAATTCTCTAGAAATGTACCCAGAGCTCAAACCTTCAACCATCAAGCTGACACCTGTGCTGGACCCTTATATCTGTTCGTCTTCCCAGTGTGGCCACACTGAATAAATCTCCTTTCTCTGATTTTTTGCTATTTCTTGTCTCTTTAACTGGCATATTAAAGACAGGTGCCCAAATCCAACTGGTTAGGGTAGCTGGTACCTAGACTTTGACTCTGAAGACTCTGGTAAAAATAATGTATATTACAAGTTCTGGAATGCATGGAAATGGAAGGTGAATTGACCTCTCATTTTCATTATACAAAATTTTAGCAGGTAGGAGAGTTCATGTTCTTTTATGTAAAATCAGTCTGATGATGTGACTCTGTGGTAGACTGCTGGACTAGCATCCACAAGTTCTGATGTTCAATTAATACAACAAAATCATAATTTGATCTTGAAAAAGAAAACTGGAAGATTTTGTTATTCCTGGGGCTCTTATATTTGCATGCTTCCAGAGCACTTCTCTAAGATCTCTCCTTCTCCTTCTGTACACATATGCCATCCTCTCTGTATATAGTCCCTCACAACAACATGGTACATGCAGACATACAACAGGTGCTGGAAAGAAACAACTGCTCTGACTTGCTCTGCATGCCGACAGCAGCCATAGGCACTTATAAGAACACCACGCTGAATAGTTGGGTGAAATTTGGGCAGGTTTGCCAGCATTGTTGTCATACATAACCACAGTTTAGAAGTCTTAAGCCACAGACTGAGCAGCTTTAAGAATAAAAATTTATTGGATTGCATTTCTGAAGGTTATACCAGAAGTGCTAAATCAAGGTTTGAATGAGGTTCACTCTTTCCATAGACTGTAATATAAGAATCTTGTTTTCCACCTGGTTAAGTTCACAGACGTTCGTTCCTGATCATTTACAACTAAGGGGGTATGATCTCACCAGAAGGGGAGGGCATGTAGTCTGGCAGATAAAAAGTAACCATTTTGCAAATGGGTGATTGACCCCTCCCTCACTGAGGTTTCCTACTTTTATTACATCTATCCTTGAATGTGCTCTTATAATAAGACTCCAGTTTAACAGCTTTTTGTCTCTGGCCAGGGGTGACATACAGTGCCCAGCAGGATGGAGTGAAGGGCATTGCAGGAGCAGCAAAACTGCAAAGAAAATCAACAAACCACAATCCAGAACTTCAGAGACTCTATATCAACCACCTAGAACTAGGCCAGACTAATCTCTCCCCATCCTGAAGCTCAGGGACATTTGCGGAAGAGGGGGCAGCAAGAGTGTAAGAGCAAAAGGATGGGAGGAGCAATGATTTGCAAGATACTCCACACAAGTTAGGGCCGAAGCAATCATAATTGGACTTTGCATGCCCTGCGCAATGTCCAACACACTATTGACCTCACAAAGTCTAGCATCTGCTAAAGGCACCAAGATCCTTGGAGGCAAGGGATTGGCAACCACAGTAGTGTTCTTATGCTTAAGGGGAACATGAGAAAGGGTTCAGGGAAATGCCACTGGATCCTTGTACGTCATCGGAGAGGAGGGCCCAGAGGAAAGTCAGGGATGCACATTAAAGGACTCTCTGGGAATTGGAGCGGGAGGCACTGGGGGATGGGGAAGGAGGGGTGAGGGGAGGGGGAGCAGGGGGTTCGGGGGGGGGAGGAGGAGGGAGGGAGGGGACCAGTGTACCTATTAAGTTTGTATGAGCAGAAATAATAAAAATGTTAAAAAAAGAATCTTGTTTTCTTTGCCTCTTTTTCTTGAAGATGGCTACCTCATTCTTCAGTTTCTACATCAACACCTTCTCTCTGATCTCTCATATTTACAAGGACAAAAGTCAAATGATTTATTGCATACCCCAAGCATCTCATTTCATTTTTATTAACTCTGTAAACACTTTATCTCCAAATAAAGTCACAATCGGAGGTGATTGGGATTAAGATTTCAGCATATGAGTTTAAGGGGGACACTCTGGAACTCATAACAAGAATGTCACCATATTATTTTCAATCTATTTCTGAAATTAAGACAATAGTTTCCAATCATTGTTTTTTCCAAAATCTTACTTCTTATTTAATTTTTTAAATTTCTCCACATCTGTGGGCTAGAATGAAGAGGAAAAGATAATTTTGGTTCTAAGATAACATTGCAGCAATGTCAAACATTCTTGAAAATGAACAAATTCTGCTTCTTTCAGTCACCCCAGAGCAACGTGAAGGTATTGGTGTAAGTCCACATCTACTGTTTCTTAAGCTGGCAGGACTTTTATTTTCCTCGTTTGATTGAGAAAGGTTTATTGAATACCCAGGAGTAGAAGAACCTATCTTTTTTCTGTATTATGCTCTATACTTCAACCCTGGAAATGCAATGCATTTTAAAGGCCTTTGGGTATTAGCAATTTCATCTATTTCTACAAGTCACATAGATATGAAGCTGCAAGTATATTCTCTAATAAAGTTCTGAATATCCATTAGCCAAGAAGGAAAAGTAACAAAAGAAGAATTTTCTTGGAAAATTATAATCCAACAGTGAGTGACCTTGAGGTATAATACTTAGTGGAAGAAATGCATGAAAAGTGAGGTCAAAACGTGGTAAGTGGGTGATTTCACTGTGGAATAGAGACTATTCAATTGTTTAAATTTTAGTTTTTTGAAGCTGGCTTCACATAATACAAATTAATGTTCTCTCTAATGTATTATTTCGAGCACAAATGCAAAGCCTGATAGGGCAACTTGCACTTGTAATCCTAGCACTTGGAGGAGGGGGTAAGGCAGGAAAATTTCCACAAGTTTGAGGCCACCTGGGGCTCTCTAAGGAGCTCCATGCCAATCTGGACTGTAGAGTGAGACATTGTCTTAAAAATGATGAGCACTGGGAAGGGCATGGTGCTCAGTTGGTAGAGTGCTTGCCTAGCATTCACACAGTGCTGGAGTCCATCCCTTGCAACACATAAACCAGGCATGGTGATGCACACATGTAATCCCAACATTGGGGAGGTTAAAGCAGGCAGATCAGCAGTTTAATCATCTTTGACTGAATAATGAATTTAAAGCTAGTCTAAACTACCCATCTCAAAAAAAATGAGTCTGTTTGGTTACAATATCAAGACGGGCAACAAGTATATAATTCAATGGAATATATAGTTAACCTATTTTTGAAAAGAGTATCTTTGCCACCCATAAAAGAATAGAACTTGAAGAAGGGATGATAGATAAATCTGCATGTTCACATGCAAAAGAATGGAATAGGTGTCTCACTACACACAAAGCAAAACCAAAACAACAAAAATAAAAACCGTACACAAACACACTTATAATCAGAAATGCAGAAGCCATTAACAGCACCATAGCAGACTTAATTGATCCATATATGCTAAAAGTAATATAACATGACTGAATGGGGTTTATTCTAGAGACACAAGACTGGTCAGACATTAAAAAATCACTATGATAATACATAAGGCAAGTTATCATATGACCATCTCTAGAGATTCATAGAAAACACTAGATAAAATTCAGTATCTATTCAGGATGATAAGTCTATATGTATGAAACTAGGAAGGCAACTTCATTAACTTGATAAAGAGCACGTACAAAACCACCTGCAGCGAACCTTGTACTCAGTTCCTGCTAAGATCAGAAACAAAACAAGATTGCTCACAACTCCTGTTCTGTTGGAAGTCTTGAAACAGTGAAATGGGTAAGAAAAAGAAAGGAAAGCTAATAGATTGAAAGAAAAAAAAATGCCTCTGCTTACCAATGATATAGCTACCAAGAAGTTCCCATGAAATGACAAAAAGATGACTCATGGGTAAAGTGCTTGCAGTGCAGATGTGACAACCTGAGTTCCATAAAGTTGTCATATAATCTCCAGACATACACTGTGTCATGTGCTCTTGCACTTACATGTTACAATAACAATAATATTAAGAAGTCCCAAGGAATATCCCAAAAAATCCCTTAGAATTACTGTATTTTGAAAGGTTAATATTGAAATAGCTGCACATAAGTCAATTGTATTTTCATGCACAATATTAAAAATGGAATTTGGAAATTTTACATGCTATTTTTAAAAGATTCAAAAATTTAAATTGTTCATTGTAAGTCACAAAATGTGTAGAGACTGTACATACTTGAAAATCACACAATGATAAAAATAAATGAAAATTTCTAATTAAATTGGTTGATATATATTACTAAGACATCCAATTTTCCCCAAATCTGTGGATTCCAAACATTGGTAGTAAAAATCTCAACAATATTTTAATAGATATACCGGGTACCAAAAGCATACTCATATACATATATATGAGTGTGTGTGTATGTATATGTATGTATGTGTATATATATATATATATGGAACTAAAATTGATTTTTTCCACAAAAAAGAATAAAGTCAGAGATCTGGCATCTGATTTCAAGGACTCAGGGATGATATACCAAGATAGAGTATATTCTGGGTCACAAAGCAAACTTTTAAAAATTAGAGTTGAATTAATATATTTATATGACCAAAATATTTATATGACCAAAATTAATATATTGCTATGACTAAATATCAACAATATAAAAATAATAGAAAAAAATGTATGAATAGACAAAAACTCATCACATGTACAAATAAACCATAGGTCAAAGAAGTGTCAGGGAAATTTAAATGCTGCATCGAATTTTATGAAAATGAAAATAGAATTATGTTTTGGTTCATATGTGAGTTGCCCTGCACAGGCTTATATGTTTGAATCCTAAAGCTGGTGTTAATGTTTGGGAAGGTTGCTGGAAGAAGGCAAGTCCCGGGGAGAAAGTCTTGAGGTTTAGTAGTCTGACCATGCTTCCTCTGGCTTTCTTGCTTTCTCTGTCTCTTGATGGCTGCAGTAACCTGAACCAGCCTCCTGCTTCTGCCTCCAGCCATGTCTTTTGCTATGTGATTCCTACCATAATGAACTATGTCCTTCTGGAGCAATTAAGTCAAAAAAATCCCCCCCCCAAGTTGTGCATGAGTATTGTCTTACAAGAGCAAAAGAAATATAACTGACATAAAACATATTAAAATTTGTGGGGCAATGGGGCTGGAGAGGTGGCTCAGGGGTTAAGCCTCTGCCTTGCAGGCAGAAGGTCCTGAGTTCGGATCCTAGACCCCACGTATACACGCCGGGCGGAAACGGGGGCAGCCTATGTTTCTGGTCCTAGTGGGCGGAGCCTGTGAATCCCGGGGCAGAGTAAACAAGGAGGAGGTGGAGGCGTCCATGGTGGTTCCCGAATTCGCCCATGGTTTTCGAATTCGCTCGTGGTTCTGCGCGCGCGCGCGCACACACACACACACACACACACACACACACACACACACACATACACACACACAATTGAATAAAAAAATAAAATAAAATTTGTGAGGCAAAATAAATAACACCTGAGAAGTAAGTGTGAATTATTGAAAAGTCATACATTAGAAAAAGGAAAAAGCCTCACACAATAGAGTAAGGTCTCACCTCAGGAACATAGAGGGACTGCGGGGTGTAGCTCAGTGATACAGCAGGTACCTCATATATGCAGGACTTACATTTTATACCAAAAATTATAAAAAAAAACCTCAAAATTCACCTAAAATAAACAGAAAGGAAGTGATAAAAGCAGTTATAAAAATCAACAAAACAAAAAAAGAGAAGAAAATCGATTTTCAGAAAGAATTGTTTTCTTGCAAAAGTCAATAAAATTAACAAATCTCTAACATGACTGACCAAAAAATTTGGAAATCCCAAGACAGAAGTTATCAAAATCAGTAATGACATAACCTAGAACCTGCAAACAATTTTGTATGCATAAATTTGATAATTTTAACATATAGAATATGTCTTCAAAGCACACACAAAATACCATGACATCTGTAAATAGTAAATAAAATATGAATGCCCCCTAAAATTAGTCAAAAAATTCAATGCACAGTTTTAAAATCCCTAGAAAAGAAATCACCAGACCCAATCAGTGTCACCTGCAAATTCTAACAAGCATGTAAAAAATTAACACTGATCTTATACAATCACTTTGAGAAAAATAGAAGTGGAAAACTATGTTCTTGTCTACTCTATGAAGCTAGTTTTGCTCTGAGATACCAAAACAAGACAATAGCATAGCAAAAATAAATAAATAAATAAACGTGAGTCAGCGCTACTCGTGGGCAGATACATGAGTCTTTAACATCACATGTAAAGAATAAATCATCCTCTAAAGGAGATGGAGAAGGAAGACAAGAGAAAGAGGACAGAGAGGTAATGAGTTTACCCACCTTCTGCTTCTGAAAATGCTGCCCTCATTTCGATAAGCTTAAGACCCATCCCCAGTTCCGAAGCCCACATGAATTTGAGCAGATCTGACCCCTTGATGCTGTGGTTAAAGCACCATGAAATGGGTAACATCTTAAAGTCTTGATTTCCATATTTGTAACTTAGGAATGATACTAGCTCCTTTTTTCACGTTAGACTGAAGAAAGCAACGGGCTGATCAGAGTGACTGACCTATCTGAAATTCACAGCCAATGACAAGTATGACTGATAAACTAGAAAGCAACATAAAAGATGCACTGGTACCCAGAAGACATCTCCTACATTGGACAACTTTGGGGGAGTGGAGCTGAAAGAAATCTAGATACCTAAATTGCTACATAAGGTTATTTAACAGGTTCGAAACAATTGGAACTAGTCACCAGTCTTGTGCCTTGAGTCTAGAAGCAGTTCTCCATATACATTACAAGCTGCACTTAAGCGAATGTGTTTTCAAGAATACAGCTACTATGTAGAGTATCAGTGTACTGAAAGAGGCCTGCCTAGCAAAGAAAATAGACAATAGGCCTTTGCTTCATTGTTGGCAGATCTCATGGGCCATTCCTTTAGATGACTCTAGAATCAAATAATTTTGAAGTGCTCCTTAATCTTTCAAAGTAACACATCAGGTGTATAGACATTTAATTTCTAATTTATTGCCTAATCAAATTAGCCTAAGCCATCGATTTAATTAAACCTTAGAATTAGCCTTCTGAGGAGTCAAGATCAACAGTGATCAAACCAAATTTATATTGCATGATCCTTGTTAATTGCAATGTCAGTAGCATCACAAAATGAAGTTCAATTTTCATATATCTCACAGGAAATTAAGGCAATGTATACTGTGGATTAGAGCCAGATAAGGCCCTTAATAGGTTGAAAATCCAAACAGATCCACAACTCAATGTGTTTTCTGAAAAGCTACAAAATGAAGTTAAATGAAAGGGCAATTTTTTCAACAAATGGTACTGGAGCAATTAGAAATGTGCACGTGAAAGAAAAACAAACATAGAAAGAGGCCTCAGACTTGTACAAGAATCAATTCAAAACAGAATGAAATTAAGGACAAAACAGAAACAAAAACTATAAAGCTTTTAGTACATGGAAGGGAATTTTTGATATTTGGAAGTAGATAGAGTTCTTAGATTTGACACTGGAAGTTTGATATTGATAAAAACTCAGTAAATGGAATTTCAACGTATAAAACATTTTATCAATGATTTTTGATCTTTGAAATTTACAGAAATGCATACAAAACTTTCCCTCTTTATCTTCCTTCCCCCACCACTCTTCTGATCTTCCTTCAATTTTCGGGATTTTTCTTTGCTGTTCAACCAAAGCCTATGTGTGATTCTGGCCTTGGGGTCTTCTCTTGGAGCTTAAAACTTTGGCTCTGAAAACTCCTGTGTACCTAGGATTAAAGGGAACCTTCAGAGTGAAAGAAAAGTCCTTATCCAGCAAAGAATTTGTGGTCAGAATATGTAAACAGTTTTCAAAACTTCACAGTAAATAATAATAATCATTTAATTGCAAAAAGTTGCAAGATAAATAAAAAGACATTTCACTAAAGAGTACGTACAGAGGCAAAAGAAAGAAAGAGAGAGAGAGAGAGAGAGAGAGAGAGAGAGAGAGAGAGAGAGAAAGAAAGAAAGAAAGAAAGAAAGAAAGAAAGAAAGAAAGAAAGAAAGAAAGAAAGAAAAAAGAAAGAAAAAAAGAAAGAAGAAAGAAAAAGAAAGAAAAGGGAGGGAGGGAGGGAGGAAGGAAGGAAGGAAGGAAGCAAGCAAGCAAGCAAGCACGCACAGGAAGGGATGCTGAGCATAATCAGCTCTCTAAGGGAGAGCAAATTGTAACCTGAATGAGATAGCTTTGCCTAATTATCAGAATGGATACACTTTTTTAAAAATAGTGCAACGCCAAATGCTGGTGAGGATGCAGAGCAACTGGGCAAGTCATCTGCCACTGATGAGAGTGGCTGTTTCTGTAAAACTAAGCATGCATGTGTCTCATGACCCAGCCACTTTAGCCTAGGCATGTTCCCTGGAGACTGGAGCTTTTATGTTCATCTGAGACCATGCACATGTGTGTTTATAAAAGCTTTATGTGTAGTAACCTCAAACTAGAGACAACACAGACGTCCATCAATGGGTGACTAGATAAACAAACTGAGGATCGGCCATCTTATGGTTTGGACTCACCAACAGCAAGGAATGAACTAAGGATCAGTGAAACACCCTGCGAGGATCTGCAGACAATCAGGCTGAGTAAAATGTCAGTCCTGACACATTCTTGAAATGGCAACACCAAAGATGGTGAGCACATGACTGGTTGTCAAAAGTGAAAGAAGGGATCAGAGAATAGATGCTGCAGAGAAGGGGGCATTTTTGCAAAGAACAATCCAAGAAAACTTGTAATGGTAGAGAAATTCTCCATTGTCTTCAGTGAGGGTATGGGTACTTAGCCAAGAAGTGAAACTGTATACAGTTTAACAAACACACACACACACACACACACACACACACACACACACACACTGCCCAGAGCACAAAGCAAATAAAACCGATTTTTAAAAGATCATAATGCATCTATAGTAGGGAAACAGCAAAGCAAACAGGGGATTTCAGTATGACCTTGCATATGACTTACACTGATCTCACCAAAGCTACACAACATTGTTGCTATAATAAATATCTAACTCAAACAATTAAGGGAAACAAGGGATTTTTAAAAATACTTTTTTTTTTTTAATTTTTTTTTATTGTTATTATTATTTATTCAACTGTGCACATGTGCATGTGTATGTGCCCGCATGTGTGTGTGTCTGTGTGTGTGTGTGTGTCTGTGTGTGCAGAACCACGGACGAATTCGCGAACCACCATGGACGCCTCCACCTCCTTCTGCCCCGGGATTCACAGGCTCCGCCCTACCAGGACCAGAAGCGCAGGCCGCCCCCGCTTCCGCCTGGCGTCTATACGTGGGATCTGGGATCCGAACTCAGGACCTTCCGCCTGTAAGGCGGAGGCTTAACCCCTGAGCCACCTCTCCAGCCCCAAAAATACTTTTTTTTATTTTATTTTTTTATTAAAAATTTAATTATACATTTTAAAATTTTTTACCAGTTCCCTCCCTCCCCCCTCCTCCCCCTCCCCTTCCCCCAGTGCCTCCCCCCCAATTCCCAGAGAGTCCTTTATTGTATAAGCCTAACTCTCCATTGGGTCCTCCTCTCCGATGACATATAAGGACCCAGTGGCATTTCCATAAGCCCTTTCTCTTGTTCCCCTTAAGCATAAGATCACTACTATGGCTGTCAATCCCTTGCCTCCAGGGGTCTCGGTGCCCTTAACAGATGCTAGACTTTATGAGGGCAACAGTGCGCTGGACATTGCGCAGGGCATGCAAAGTCCCATTACGATTGCTTTGGCCCCAACTATTGTTGAGAATCTTGCAAATCGTTGCTCCTCCCATCCTTTTGCTCTTACAATCTTACCGCCCCCTCTTCCGCAAATGTCCCTGAGCTCCAGGATGGGGAGAGATTAGGCTGTCCTAGTTCTGTGTGATTGATATAGTCTCTGAAGTTCTGGATTGTGGTTTGTTGATTTTCTTTTGCAGTTTTGCTGCTCCTGCAATTCCCTTCACTCCATTCTGCTGGGCACTGTATGTCACCCCCTGGCCAGAGACAAAAAGCTGTTAAACTGGAGTCTTGTTGTAATAGCACATTCAAGGGTAGATGTAATAAGAGTAGGAAACCTCCCTGAGGGAGGGGTCCATCACCCATTTGCAAAATGATTACTTTTTATCTGCTAGACTATATGCCCTCCCCTTCTGGTGAGATCAGGAAAGAACGTCTGTGAACTTAACCAGGTTTCTCATTACTTACTTGCAGACCTTGATGGAGGCCTATTTTCTCTGCTGTAACATGGTCTCCTCTCTCCTTGTTTCTGGTGTGGCCCTCCTAACCCATCTCTCTTGTTCATAATCCTTGCAATTACTGTGTTTCATAGGTTTACTTTTGAGTGTCTCAATGTGGGCTGGGTGAGTTTGTTACTAGGAGCCACCTATTAGGGAGTACATACGGCGCTTAATTTTCTGGGTTTGGGATACTTCACTTAATATAATTGTTTCTAATGACATCCATTTCCCAGCAAATTCCAGTAATTCATCATTTTTGATGGCTGAGTAGTACTCCATTGTATAGATGTACCACCTTTTCCTTATCCACTCGTCAACTGTTGGACATTTAGGTTGATTCCATGACTTTGCTATTGTAAACAGTGCTGCTATGAACATGGTCGAGCTTGTGCTATCGAGGCGAACCTCTGCTGCATGGGGGGTTATTCCCAAAAGTGGGATAGCAGGGTCATATGGCATTTCAATCTTTAATTTCTTTAAGAATCTCCAGACGGCTCGCCAGAGTGGCTGTATGAGCCTGCATTCCCACCAACAATGTAGGAGAGTTCCCCTCTCTCCACATCCTCTCCAGCATTTGTCGTTGTTTGTATTGTGGATTTTTGCCATCCTGACCGGGGTGAGATGATATCTCAGGGAAGTTTTGATTTGCATTTCCCTGATGGCGAAGGAAGTGGAGCATTTTTTAAGATAATTGTTAGACATTTTAATTTCATCCCTGGTAACGTTTCTTTGAAGTTCCAGGGCCCATTTTTTAATTGGGCCAGTGTTTTCCTTGGAGTTTAATTTTCTAAGTTCTTTGTGCACTCTGGACAGTAGAGCTCTGTCAGATATGTGGTTAGTGAAGATTTTCTCCCATTCTGTGGGTTGCCTTTGAGCTCGTGTGACAATCTCTTTATCTGAACAGAAGCTCTTTAATTTCACAAGATCCCAACTGTTGAGAGTTGGTAGCAGTGATTGTGCCATTGGATGTCTGTTTAGGAACTGTTGGCCTAGCCCAATCAGCTCGAGGGAGTTCCCTATCCTTTCAACTATGGTTTTTAAAGTCTATGGCCTGATATCAAGGTCCTTGATCCATTTGGAATTAAGTCTTGTACATGGTGACAAGTACGGGTCCAGCTTTAATCTTCTGCATGTGGAGATCCAGTTTTGCCAGCACCATTTGTTGAAGATGCTGCTCTTTTTCCATTGGATTCTTTGGGCCCCTTTGTCAAAGACCAAATGGCTGTAACTTTGTGGGCTTATATCTGGGTCTTCAATCCTTATCCATTGATCTGTGTGTCTATTTTGGAGCCAGTACCAGGCTGTCTTTATAACTATGGATTTGTAGTATAGACTTAGGTTTGGTATGGTAATACCTCCAGCTGTGTTTTTGTTACTCAGGATTGTTTTTGCTATCCTGGGTCTTTTGTGTATCCATATGAACTTTGAGATTATTTGGTCAACTTCTTTGAAGAATTGCTTTGGGATTTTGATTGGTATAGCATTGAATCTGTATATTGCCTTTGGTAGGATGGTCATTTTTACAATGTTGATTCTGCCAATCCAGGAACAAGGGAGGTCTTTCCACCTTCTGGTGTCTTCTGCAATTTCTTTCTTTAGGGTTTTAAAGTTTTCATTGTAAAGGTCTTTTACCTCCTTAGTTAGGTTTATACCAAGGTATTTCATTTTTTTAGGGGCTATAGTAAATGGTATTGTTTCTCTCAAGGTTTTTTCACTTCTTTCATTGTGGGCATATAGGAAGGCCTCTGATTTTTGCACATTTATTTTGTATCCTGCCACCCTGCTGAACTTCTCAATTAGTTCCAGGAGCTTCCTGGTGGAGTTTTTGGGATCACTCAGGTATAAGATCATGTCATCTGCAAATAGGGATAGCTTGACTTCTTCCTTGCCGATTTGAATCCCTCTTATGTCCCTTTCTTGTCTTATGGCTTCAGCTAAGACTTCAAGTACAATATTGAATAGAAGTGGTGAGAGTGGACAGCCTTGTCTAGTTCCTGATCGAAGTGGGAATGCTTCCAATTGTTCCCCATTGAGCATAATCCTTGCTGTGGGCTTGTTGTATACAGCTTTTATTATATTGATAAAGGTTCCTTCCATTCCTACTGTCTCTAGCGTTTTGATCATAAAAGGCTGTTGGATCTTGTCAAAAGCTTTTTCTGCATCTATCGAGAGTATCATGTGGTCTTGGACTTTGGACTGGTTTACATGATGAATTACATTTATTGATTTGCGTATGTTGAACCAACCTTGTGTGCCGGGGATGAAGCCTACTTGGTCCCCATGAATGATCTTTTTAATATGTTTTTGAATCCGATTTGCTAAGACTTTGTTGAGAATCTTTGCGTCTGTGTTCATCAGGGAGATCGGCCTATAGTTTTCTTTTTTAAGTGAATCTTTATTAGGTTTTGGGATTAAAACGATATTAGCTTCATAGAAGGAATTTGGTAGTGTTCCTTCCTTTGCTATTTGATGGAACAGTTTAAGGAGTATTGGTGTTATTAACTCCTTAAATGTCTGGTAGAACTCTGTGCTGAATCCATCTGGTCCAGGACATTTTTTGGTGGGAAGATTCGAGATTACTTCCTCAATTTCCTTATATGTTATAGGACTATTTAAATAATTCACAACTTCCTGATTCAATTTAGGTAAGTTGTGTTTACTTAGAAATTCATCCATCTCTTTTGTGTTGTCAAACTTCACAGAGTATAAGTTTTTGAAATATGATGTTATAATTCTCTGGATTTCTTGGGTATCAGTAGTGATAACTCCATGTTCATTTCTAATTTTGTTAATTTGGGTTTTCTCTCTCTTGCTTTTGGTTAGTTTAGCTAGGGGTGTATCAATCTTGTTGATTTTTTCAAAGAACCAGCTTTTTGATTGGTTGATTTTTTCTATCGTTTTCTTAGTCTCGATTTCAGATATTTCTCCCCTTATTTTGCTAATCTCTTCTCTTCTACTGCTTTTGGGATCAGATTGCTCTAGTTTCTCTAAAGCGTTAAGCTGCATTGTTAATTTGTTTATTTCTGATGTTTCTATTTTTTTGACGTGGGCATTAAGAGCTATGAACTTACCTCTTAGAACAGCTTTCATTGTGTCCCAGAGATTTTGGTAAGTTGTATTTTCGTTATCATTCACTTTCAGGAAATCTTGAATTTCCTTTTTAATTTCTTCCTGAATCCAGTTCTCATTCAGCATCATAGTGTTAAGTTTCCAGGAGTTAGTGTATTTTCTCTTGTTTGATGTGTTGTGGATGTCCAGCTTTAGGCCGTGGTGGTCTGATAGGGCACAGGTTAGAATTTCAACTTTCTTGTATATGTGTAGATTCATTTTGTGGCCCAGTATGTGATCTATTTTGGAGAAAGTTCCGTGTGCTGCTGAGAAAAATGTGTAT
This sequence comes from Typhlomys cinereus, assembly GCA_023101885.1. Lineage (NCBI taxonomy): Eukaryota > Metazoa > Chordata > Mammalia > Rodentia > Platacanthomyidae > Typhlomys > Typhlomys cinereus. The sequence goes on along the minus strand of JALPQD010000305.1, from coordinate 468,605 downwards.
TCTTTGGTGCGTGGGTGAAAAGTTCGATAGAGATCTGTGAGGTCCATTTCTTTCAGGGTTTGATTAAGTTCCAAAGTGTCTCTGTTAAGCTTTTGACCTGTTGATCTATCCCATGTAGAGAGGGCGGTGTTGAAGTCCCCAAGAATTATCGTTTGGGGGTTGATTTCATGCTTTAGACGCTGTAGGGTTTTCTTAATGAATGTGGAGGGGCCCGTATTGGGTGCATATATGTTCAGTATTGTGAAATCTTCCTGGTGAATTGTACCTGTGACTAAAATGTAGTATCCATCCGTGTCTCTTATAATTTTTTTTGGTTTGAAATCCACTTTGTCTGATAGCATAATGGCTACCCCTGCCTGTTTTCTGCTTCCATTTGCTTGTAGAATTGTTGACCAGCCTTTTATTTTTAGAGCGTGCCTATCTTTTGTGGTGAGATGGGTTTCCTGCAGGCAACAGATTGATGGATTGTGATTTTTAATCCAAGTTTGTAATCTGTGTCTCTTGATCAGTGAATTAAGTCCATTAACATTTAGTGTTATAATGGAGAAACTATTGTTAATTCCAGACATTTATTATGTTTAGTAGCTTTTATAAGTATATTGCTTCGCTTTTAATGGTGTTATATTTGCCTTCTGTTCTCCTGGATATGCCTGTTTTTTTCTTCACGCTTGAGTATCATTTCTAGCATTTTTTGAAGGCCTGGTTTGGTGGCCATGTATCCCTTAAAGTTGTCTTTGTGCTGGAAAATTTTTCTTTCTCCCTCGATCATGACTGATAGTTTTGCAGGGTAAATCAGCCTGGGTTGACATTTTTGCTCATTCGATACTTGAAGTATGTCTCTCCAAGCTCTTCTTGCTTTTACTGTTTCGACTGAGAAGTCATTTGTTATTTTAATAGGTTTGCCTTTAAAAGTGACTTGTTTTTTCTCCCTTGAAGCTCTCAGCACCAGTTCTTTATCTTGAATGTGGAGTGTTTTAACTATTATTTGCCGCGGTGTGCTTCTATTTTGGTCGTATCTGTTTGGGGTGCGGAATGCCTCTTGTATATGAATGGGCCTCTCTTTTTTTAGATGAGGAAAGTTTTCCTTGATGATCGTTTGAAAAATTTCCTCAGGGGTGGTATTTTGAGATTCTTGCTCCGGTATTCCATGAATACGCATGTTAGGCTTCTTCAGGGTGTCCCATATCTCTTGGATATTTCTCTCAAGTATCTTTTTGGCTTTAACAACCTCTTCCATTGAGCTGGTTAGTACTCCCACTTTATCTTCAAGGTCTGAAATTCTGTTTTCTGCTTCATTAGTTCTGTTGATAAGACTCTCTGTGGCGTTCTGGGTTGAAGATAACTTGCCTTTTAGCTCAGTTTTAAACTCTGCTTGAGTTTGTTTTAACTGCTCTATGCCACTTTTTGTTTCTTGCACTGTTTTTCTCAACTCCTCCAGATGTCTGTTGTGTTCCTCTTCAAAGCGATTGATTCGATTATGTAATTCCTCCCGGATTTCCTCTTTCATAGTATTGAACACGGTAATGATCATATTTTGAAAGTCGTTATCCTGGGTCAGGCTTTCTTGGCCTTTTTCCGCGGGTTTTTTCTTGTTGGAATCTAACATTATGGGATTAATTTCTTCAGTGGGAAATTTGTTTACTTGAGTGTTGCTTCTCATGGATTTGCACTTTGACTTTGGCATTGTCATTTTAACTCTTAAGATCTCTCAATTTCACTAAACTGAATTATTTGGCCTGGAGTACTGGTAGGCGGGGCCCGAACGGGGACTCACCTAGGGCGTGGGGTGAGGCCCGGGTGGACCGCGGGGGAGTCCGACTGGTGGAGCGGGGTGGGGTGAAAAGGGAGGATGTGGGCGTCGGCGTGGAGCTATTTAACCCGAGGGCAGCTGGGGCGGGGCCCGGGCGCAGGGGGAGGTCCTCCTCGTCCCTCGGCCCCTGCGCGGCTCCGGCTGGATGGCGGGAGTCGGAGCCGGGTCCCTGTGGGCTGACCTGGGGGTCCTAGAGCGCGTGGTGAGAGCCCGGCTGGATCTCGCGTCCGCGTCCCAACCGGCGGAGCGGGGGGAGGTGTGGCGAAAGGGTTAAAAATACTTTTAAGTTTTATTTATTTATTTTTTATTTTTGTGTGTGCGAGTATCAGAGAGCACTATGTGTCCCTGTAGAGGACCAAGAATGACTTCGGGAATCATCCTGATTGCTTCTACCGCCTTTTTGCTTCACTCTGGGATTTCCTAGGCTCTGTCTACTAGGGTCAGAAGTGCAGGCCTGCCCCCGTTTCTGCCTGGCATTTTAGGTGGGACCTGGGCACTGAACTCAGGACCTTCTGCTTGAAAGCAAAGTCTTAATCCCTGAGCCATCTCTCCAGGCAGAAACAAGGGATTTTTATTCATGTTTACAATACCAGGTTACAGCAAGAGAGTTATATCAGCATCAGGAACCAAAGGAACTGGTCACACCATACACACAGCAAGAGCAGAGGACAAGGAATGATGCATACCATCTAGCTTTACAGCTTGCCAAATATTTTCATTGCCCTGCTCAGGGAATGATTGCACCTACTGTGAACTGGATCTTCTTTAATTACACAATTGTGATTACACAATTAAGACAATCGCCTACAAAATGAAGGGCTATGGACTTTGAGATCTGATGATTTCACATCTACATCTATAATCTAATTTCAAATTCAGAATATTTTTTGCTTATGGGTCATTGTATGAAATGTTTTGCATAAAATCTATCTATGTATTATTTTTTACATGAAGCAAAAGATTTCTGTAAAATTTCCTTTCAGAGTGAAAGGAAACTCCATTTCAGTTTGAAATATTTAAACATGACCAATTAAGTTGATTTAATGATCTGCTAATGTGATATTTCTCAGCTTTGATTGTATATCGCAGTCACCTAGGGTGCTTTGAAATTTATGTTGTCCATGCCAGAGCCTTGAATTTCGGGAATGTGGGCTAATATCCTAGCCATCAGTAGTTCTTAAAGTTACCCAGCTGATTCCAGTGTATAGTTAAAATTGAAAATCACATCACTAATGGGTCACAACAGGAAGTTTTAAAACTACTCTTCTAAATGCTTAAATTCTTGTAAAGTATGTAGTTTAGCAATAATGTCATGTTGATGTTAGTTGTCTTTGTTTGGTTTTGAATCTTTACTGTAGCTATGGGATGTTGAAATTAGAGGATACTCAGTGAGTGCTCTATGGCAACTCTGTGATGTTCTTAAAACTTGTCTGAAAGCCAAAAATTATTTTTATATTTTGTCTGTTCATTTAAGAAAGGGAGGATCACACTCATACCATGTCACACATGTGGAGGTCAGAAGACAACAGATAGTATTTGGACACTGGCCAGCAAACTCAAGTATCCAGGTTTGTGCCCAGCCAAATTTACCTATTAAACTATTTTTGATGATCCCTCAATTATGTTTTATTGTCAAAAGAATAAGAAAAAGTGCTCTGGAGAAAATATTAGAAAAGAAAACATACACAAGAATATTAAAGCAATATTTGTTTGGAAAATCAGAGATTCTAAAATATGCATTAAAAGGTGATAGTTAGCCGAATACCAATGAAAGGGGAGTCCATAAGGCCTAGGAAGGGAACACAAAATTAAGGTTTAGCTATAAAGACGTGATCTTTAAATATAAAAAACTATTTGTTTTTTAGCAACTCCCATACGGATACATGTATTTCTGGTTCATGTATTTCAGTGACTATATAGCAGTCCGTTGCAGGAATTTGCCATGTTTTTTTCATCCATCGCCTTTTTTAAATTTTATTTTTATTCTTTTATTGTTTCATACATGAATGCAACAAGCTTATGTCATCTGCCATCTATACATTCATCATTGTGCCCAGCACTTGACCATTGGAAGGTGTTGAACACAGAGAATCACAACTGACTAAAGCAAAGAGAATAAGTAACTATGGACTGTTGACTCAAAACAGGACATCTGAGCCACCCCCACCCCCAGGCTCAGGGAACATCAAGGAACAGGGAGCAGCCAGATTGTAAGAAACTGACAGGGGGCAAGAGCAGTGCCAGATAGTATCTCCTGGACATGAAGGGCTGCTGCATCCATGAACTCACTGTAGTTGTGTGTACTTCCATAAGATCTACATAAAATCTGGCTTTTCCACATTTTCCAATGCGATGGGGAAGACCTCAGGAGACTGCACACCTCTCTGAGAGACTATTGCATATTAATGCTGGAGCGGGAAGAGGAACTGCTGTCCCGTATGGTATACTCACTGATATGTCATCTACTTTCTAACAAGTTCTCAGGCACATGCCGGTACAGGCCTCCCAGGGGAAACTCAGTGGTCTACACACAGAGAAAGATGTGAAATAAATAAATAAATAAATAAATAAATAAATAGATTTTTAGAAATGTCATGGATGAAAAAGATGTGGCAAATTCCTGCAATGGACTGCTATATAGTCACTGAAATGCATGAACCAGAAATACATATATCAGTATGAGAGTTGCTAAAGAACAGATGCTGAATAAATAAAGCAAGTTGCAAAAAGGCGATTTATAGTGTGCTTCGTGAAGTTTGAAAAGATGCAGAGCAATATTATATATTTATGGATGCATAAATGTTGAGTTGATGAGTGGAGAAAGGCTTGGGGACAAAACCCACTAAATTCAGACTAACAAGTCTGGACAATGCAGTCTAGGCTGAGGGGCAGGAAGGAGGGAAGGGGAGCTTTGATTGTGTTCAGTAACTATGTAAACTGCCTGTGTGAACATTGCTCCCTGCACTCCTGTTGGTTCCTTGCATGACGGACATACTGTTTAATATAAAAGAATCCATTTGTAAGCATGCTATTTTAGTGTGACACGTTGGTAGTTTGAAAGGCTGTATGTTCAAGGACAGGGCACGTACAGATTTTTGCTGTGTCTTTTTTCTCAATTTAACTATGAACCTAAAACTGCCCTTTAAGTAGTTTAAGTAGTTTTGTCCTTTTTTTTTTTTTAACAAATTTAAGCCAAATGACTGGTAGTCATAAGACAGGATAGAAAGGATCAAGATCTTAGAGAGTTAGGGAGCAAGTATGTGGGAACATGCCATTCCTGCTTTTCTTCCAACTGTGACATCTGTCAATGGATTGACTGAACATATGCAAAGGAAAGGACTATGCCATGTGATGCCAGTCTACTTGGGCTCATGTTTCATGGGTGACATGAATAGAATTAAGCTCAAATGACAGCTCAGTTCCTATGATCTCACTTTGGAGAGTTTCTTCATGCTGGTATTCTGTCCATGTAAAGTTGAAAATAGAAGATGAAGCCTGAGAAACCAGGTCAATCTACAATGATATCATCACCATCAACTACACGTCAGTCTGGTACAAGCCAAACTCTGGAAGTTAAAGCTGAGATAGAAGTTAGACTTCAGACATAACCTCTCTCTGAACTAAAAAAAAAAAAAAAAATCTACTAAGGAAGTGAACAATCCTGCCTTAGCTGTGATCATTCTTGGGTGTGATTACAGAAATGGCTTCTACTGACTTCCTGAGACCACCCACTATTCCTCTGAGGAACTGCATCATAGAGACAGCAGAAATTCATTTAAGATTCAGGCCACTTTGGGGTAATCAGTCAGGATGAAAGTCAGAGATACCATGAAAATATGATACTCCTAGAGCACTTGAGAAAAGAATAAGGAAAGGAAGATGGAAAGCAACCCATTTATTATGTCTAACTTGTTCTCCTGGAGATCTCATGGGAAAGTGGATAAAATACAGTGGGTCACGCAAGTGAAAAATATTTGAAAATAGGGAGTAAAGGGTTATAAAGGGGAAAAGGAGGAGGGAGGGGATTGAAGATTCAGGAGTGAAATATTATAAATTCATTATATTCACATATGCAACACTAAAATATATAAAGGAATGAATAGTAGAGATCTGAGAAAGTAAATGGTCTATGAGAGTTTTAAAGGATGAACAGGGCAAGATTAAATGTCATTATTATTTTAATTTAACAGCGAGAGACACAGAGTCATTTGTACAATCTCCCAATCATTATGACCATAAACATTTGGGACTCAATGGTTACTTTGAAATGAAAACATTAGCACACATTATTTTGTGTTATATGTTCATTGTATTTTATAGTCAAACTTCCCATTAATAAATACTTAGCGCCCTTTGTTCCTCCCCTCTGCCTGCTCGCCCGAGATGGGACTCGCTCTCGGTTGGTCCTCCATCCCAGGTCCCAGGTGAAGAATTCTGCCATCAACATCAGCCCCTCTGCCCCTCCAACCCACCGGGGACCCTCGCTCATGGTCCAAGGAGGACACACTGCTACTCAGAATTCAACAGACTCCAAAGAAAACCCAAGCAAAGCTCTAAGGGACAAAGGCCATACATCTGAAGTCCTCTAAAATCATCCTATACATGGGAGAGATTCTTCACATCCAGCCCAAAGATAAGTAAACCTCTTTTTTTTTTACCATACTGCTCCTTTTTAGTATTAATCACTGTAGATTAACTTTTCCATACAGCCACCCCAAAAATATATACAACTCCAGGGATTATAACACTCACCCTCACATATCACCAAGATACTAAATCATAAAAGTGCACTACCATACTAATATTCACCTCCTGTCTACTTAACCGGACTTAACTGATGTACTAACAGCCTAATAACCTCATCTAGGAAATAATACTAACAACAGACAAACAAACCCAAATAAAAGGCAAGCACTAGCAATAACTGCCCAAGAGTAGTAATACCAACTAAATCAGTTCAGTCAAAAACACACAGAAACTGAAAGGTCCTAAGCGACAAAATGACAATGCCCAAGTCAAAGTGCATATCCATGAGAAACAAAACCCAGGAAGACAAATCTCCCACCAAAAGAATTAACCCCATAATGATGGATTCCAACCAGAACAAATTCACAGATAATAGCCAAGAAAGCCAGACCCAAGATAACGATTTTCAAAGTATGATCATTACCATGATTAATGCTATGAAAGAAGAAATCCGGGAGGAGTTAAACAACTGTATCAACCACTTTGAACAGGAACACAACAGACACTTGGAGGAGTTGAGAAAAACAGTTCAAGAAACAAAAATAGACATAGAGCAGTTAAAACAGTCTCAGGCAGAGTTTAAAATCAAACTAAAAGACAAGTTATCTTCAACCCAAAACTCAACAGAGAGTCTTATCAGCAGAACTAACGAAGCAGAAAATAGAATTTCAGATCTTGAAGACAAAGTATGAGAATTTACCAACTCAATGGAAGAGGTTCTTAAAGCCAAAAAGATACTTGAGAGGAATATTCAAGAGATATGGGACACCCTGAAGAAGCCTAGCATGCGCATTCATGGAATACCAGAGAAAGAATCTCAAAATACCACACCTAAGGAAATTTTTCAAATTATCATAAATTAAAACTTCCCTCAACTAAAGAATGAGAGGCTCATCCTAATACAAGAGGCATTCAGCACCCCAAACACATATGACCAAAATAGAAACTTGCCACGGCAAATAATAGCCAAAACACTCCACATTCAAGACAAAGAAAAGGTGCTGAGAGCTTCAAAGGAAAAAAAAAGTCACTTTTAAATGTAAACCTGGGGCTGGAGAGGTGGCTCAGGGGTTAAGCCTCTGCCTTGCAGGCGGAAGGTCCTGAGTTCGGATCCTAGACCACACATATAGACACCAGGCGGAAGCGGGGGCGGCCTGCGTGTCAGGTCCTGGTAGGGTGGAGCCTGTGAATCCCAGGGCAGAGTAAACGAGGAGGCGGAGGCGTCCATGGTGGTTCCCGAATTCGTCCGTGGTTCTACACACACATACATACATACACACACGTGCACACATGCATACATGCACAATTGAATAAATAAAAAAGTTAAAAAAAATAATTTCTCCATTATAACATTAAATGTCAATGATATTAACTCACCGATCAAGAGACACAGATTACAACCCATCAATCTGCTGCCTTCAGGAAACTCATCTCACCACAAATGATAGGCACATTCTAAAAATAAAAGGCTGGTCAAAATTTCTGCAAGCTAATGGAACCAGGAAACAGGCAGGGGTAGCCATCATGCTTTCGGACAAAGTGGATTTCAAATCAAAAAAAAAAAAAAATCATAAGAGACACATATGTATACTACATTTTAGTCACAGGTATAATTCACCAGGAAGACTTCACAATACTGAACATATATGCACCTAATACAGGCCCCTCCACATTCATTAAGCAAACCCTACAGTGTCTAAAGTGAGAAATCAACCCGCAAATGATAATTCTTGGGGATTTCAACACTGCCCTATCAACATGGGATAGATCAACAGTCCAAAAGCTTAACAGAGACATTTTGAAACTCAACCAAACCCTTAAAGAAATGGACCTTACAGATCTCTATCTACCTTTTCATCCATGCACCAAAGAATACACATTTTTCTCAGTAGCACATGGACCTTTCTCCAAAATAGATCACATATTGGGCCACAAAAATGAATCTACACATATACAGCAAAGTTGACATTCTAGCCTGTACCCTATCAGACCACCATGGTCTAAAGCTTGACATCCATAACACAATAAACAACAGAAAATACACAAACTCCTGGAAACTTAACACTATGATGCTGAATGAGAATTGGGTTCAGGAAGAAATTACAAAGGAAATTCAAGATTTACTGAAAGTGAACAATAATGAAAATACAACTTATCAAAATCTTTGGGACACAATGAAAGCTGTCCAAAAAGGTAAGTTCATAGTTCTTAATGCCTACATCAAAAAAATGGAAACATCAGAAACAAATAACTTAACAATGCAGCTTAAAGCTTTAGAGACACTAGAGCAATCTGATCCCAAAAGCAGTAGAAGAGAGGAGGTTAGCAAAATAAGGGGAGAAATATCCAAAATTGAGATCAGGAAAATGATACAGAGAATCAACCAATCAAAAAGCTGGTTCTTTGAAAAAATCAATAAGATTGATACACCCCTAGCTAAATTTTTTTAAAATTTCCACTCATATAAACTTAACATGTACACCGGTCCTCACCCTCCCTCCACTCCCCACTCCCCACCCCCTATGCCCCCTCCCCCCTCCTTTCCCATCCCCCAGTGCCTCCCCCTCCCATCCCTGGAGCATCCTTTAATGTGCATGCCAGACTCTCCTCTGCGTCCTCCTCTCCGATGAGGTGCAAGGACCCAGGGGCATTTCCCAGAACCTTTTCTTGTATTCCCCTTAAGCATAGAAATGCCACTGTGGCTAAATTAATCAAAAGCAAGAGAGAAAAAACACAAATTAACAAAATTAGAAATGAAAATGGAGTTATCACTGTGGAAACCCAAGAAATTCAGAGTATTATAACACCATATTTCAAAAACTTATACGCTGTGAAGTTTGAAAACACAAAAGAAATGGATGAATTCCTAAGTAAGCACAACTTACCGAAATTGAATCAGGAAGTTTTGAATTATTTAAATAGTCCTATAACATATGAGGAAATCGATGAAGTAATCTCAAATCTTCCCACCAAGAAATGTCCTGGAACAGATGGATTCAGCACAGAGTTCTACCAGACATTTAAGGAGATAATAACACCAATACTCCTTAAACTGTTCCATCAAATAGCAAAGGAAGGAACACACCAGATTCTTTCTATGAAGCTAATATCGTCTTAATCCCAAAACCTAATACAGATACACTTAAAAAAGAAAACTATAGGCCAATCTTTTTGATGAACACAGATGCAAAGATTCTCAACAAAGTCTTAGCAAATCAGATTCAAAAACATATCAAAAAGATCATTCAAGGGGATCAAGTAGGCTTTATCCCAGGCACACAAGGTTGGTTCAACATATGCAAATCAATAAACGTAATTCACAGTATAAACCAGTCTAAAATCCAAGACCACATGATATTCTCGATAGATGCAGAAAAAGCTTTTGATAAGATCCAACAGCCTTTTATGATCAAAACCCTAGAGACAGTTAGAATGGAAGGAACCTTTGTCAATATAATAAAAGCTGTATACAACAAGCCCACAGCAAGGATTATACTCAATGGGGAAAAGTCGAAGCATTCCCGCTTCAATCAGGAACTAGACAAGGCTGTCCACTTTCACCACTTCTATTCAATATTGTACTTGAAGTCTTAGCTGAAACCATAAGACAAGAAAGGGAGATAAAATGGATTCAAATCGGCAAGGAAGAAGTCAAGTTATCTCTATTTGCCGATGACATAATTTTATGCCTGAGTGATCCCAAAAACTCCTCCAGAAAACTCCTGGAACTAATACAGAAGTTCAGCAGGGTAGCAGGATACAAAGTAAACATATAAAAATCAGCGACCTTCCTATATGCACAGAATGAAAGAAGTGAAAAAGCCCTGAGAGAAGCAATCCCATTTACTATAACCCCTAAAAGAATGAAATACCTTGGTATAAACCTAACCAAGGAAGTAAGTGATCTTTACAGTGAAAACTTTAAAATCCTAAAGAAAGAAATTACAGAAGACACTAGAAGGTGGAAAGACCTGCCATGTTCCTGGATTGGCAGAATCAATATCACAAAAACAACCATCCTACCAAAGGCAATATACAGATTCAATGCTATACCAATTAAAATCCCAAAGCAATTCTTTAAAGAAGTTAAGCAAACAATCTCAACGTTCATATGGAGGCACAAAAGACCCAGGATAGCAAAGACAATCCTGAGTAACAAAAACACTGCTGGAGGTATCACCACACCAAACCTTAGTCTATACTACAAATCCATAGTTATAAAAACAGCCTGGTACTGGCTCCAACATAGACACACAGATCAATGGATAAGGTTGAAGACCCAGATATAAGCCAACACAGTTACAGTCAGTTGATCTTTGACAAACAGGCCCAGAAAATCCAATGGAAAAAGAATAATATCTTCAACAAATGGTGTTGGCAAACCTGGATCTCCACATACAGGAGATTAAAACTTGTCACCATGTACAAGATTTACTTCCAAATGGATCAAGAACCTCAATATAAGGCCAGAGACTATAAAAACCTTAGTTGAAAGGGTAGGGAACTCCCTGGAGCTGATTGGACTAGGCCAACAGTTCCCAATCAGAAATCCAATAGCACAGTCAATACAACCAACACTCAACAGATGGGATCTTATGAAATTAAAGAGCTTCTGTTCAGATAAAAAGATTATAACTGCAGCACAAAAGCAACAGACAGAATGGGAGAAAATCTTCACTAACCACATATCTGATAGAGCTCTACTGTCCAGAGTGCACAAAGAACTTAGAAAACTCAACACCAAGGAAACAAATGGCCCAATTAAAAAAATGAGCCTTGGAACTTAAAAGAAACTTTACCAAGGATGACATTAAAATGTCTAACAAATATCTTAAAAAATGCTCCACTTCCTTAGCCATCAGGGAAATGCAAATCAAAACTTCCCTGAGATATCATTTCACCCCAGTCAGGATGGCAAAAATCCACAATGCAAACAACACCAAATGCTGGAGAGGATGTGGAGAGAGAGGAACTCTTCCACATTGCTGGTGGGAATGCAGGCTCATACAGCCACTCTGTTGAGCCATCTGGTGATTCTTAAAGAAGTTAAAAATCGAAATGCCATATGAACTAGCTATTCCACTTTTGGGAATAACCCCCCCATAGAGCAAAAATTCACCTTGATAGCACAAGCACAACTATATTCATAGTAGCACTGTTTACAATAGAAAAGTCATGGAATCAACCCAAATGTCCAACAGTTGATGAGTAGATAAGGAAAATGTGGTACATTTATGCAATGGAATACTACTCAGCCATCAAAAATGATGAATTAATGCAATTTGCTGGGGAATGGATGGAATTAGAAAAAATTATATTGAGTGAAGTATCCCAGACACAGAAAATTAAGCGCCATATGTACTCCCTAATAGGTGGATCCTAGTACCAAACCCACTTAGAGACACTCAAAGATAAATCTCTGTAATACCTACAATAATTGCAAAGATTATAAACAGGAGAGAAGGGGAAGGAGGGCCCCGCCAGAAACAAGGAGAGAGGGGATCATGCTACAGCAGAGATAATAGGCCATCATCAAGGACTGCAAGTAAGAAATGAGACATCTGCTTAAGCTTACAAACTGTCCTTCTTGGTCACTTGCAACTGATGGGGTATTATCTTACCAGAAAGGGAGGGCCTACAGTCTAGCAGATAGAAGGTAACCATTTTGCAATGGGAGACTGACCCACCCCTCACCGCAGTCTCCTACTGTTATTCCATCTACCATTGAATCTCTCCTTATAATAAGACTCTATTTTAATAGCTTTTTATCTCTCCCTAGGGGGTGACATCCAATACCCATCAGGATGGAGCCAAGGGCATTGCAGGAGCAGCAAAACTGAAAAAAATCAACAAACCATAATTCGGAACATCAGTGACTCTATATCAACCACCTGGAATCAGGCCTGCCTAATCTCTCCCCATCCTGAAGCTCAGGGAAATTTGTAGAAGAGGGGGGGCGGTAAGATTGTAAGAGCACAAGGATGGGAAGAGTCATGATATGCAAGATATTCCACACAAGTTAGGGCCGAAGCAATTATAATAGGACTCTGCATGATCTGCACAATAACCAACATATCATTGACCCCTCAAAGTCTAGCATGGACTAAAGGCACTAGGATCCTTAGAAGCAAGGGATTAACAGCCACAATAGTGTTCCTATACTTAAGGGGAATACAAGTAAGAGTTCTAGGAAATGCCACTGAGTCCTTACACCTCATCAGAGAAGAGGACCCAGAGGAATGTTTGATATACTCATTAAAGGATGCTTCAGAGATGGGGGAGGGGGTGCTGGGGGAGGGGGCGCTGGGAGAAAGAGAGGGAGGAGGGAAAGGAAAATGAAAAGGGGGGAGAAAGCAGGGAGGTCCAGGGAGGGGTGAAGGGAGGGAGAGGATATTAAAGTTTGTATGAGAGAAAAATAAATAAATAAACACTTAGATCTAAACAAAAGATCTAGGAACTCCTTCTGAGAAAGAAGGGGAGATTTGGCTTTTATACCAACATCTTCCCTGTGATGGGGTTCAGAGTGTGAGGTTGGCAGGGTAGTGCACACACTAGCACTGTTGACTCTGTTTTCCTTCCACAAGACAGCAATTCTTCCTTTTTCCCCTGACAAAGAAAGCCTGGTTTCTTGTGTTTGTGTCTGCAGAGCTTCCATGTAAATAGAACCTTGGGAGCCACAGGGCCCACTACACTACTTGAGTCCTCCCTAGGAAAATGGAATACCACATGTGCATAGCCTCTGTGCATAATATGAACAGCTACAGAGCAAGTGAAGATTGAGAAGGGGAAAAGGAGGGGAGCACACCAGAAACTCATTTGTAATATTGAGTTTGCAATGTTTGGCTATTGCACTTGGAAAGAAAAGAACATGATGGAGAATAGGAATTAAAGTAGACATTAATTAAAGTAGAAGCAGGTCAGGGGTGGGGGGAGTGACAGGAAGACAGTTGTTTTAATAGGTTCTGCGATGCAGAAATTGGCAACAGACTGCAACTCTCAGGAGGCAAGGGGCTCTGCAGGTCTGGCATCTAGTGGAGAGGTCTGGGTTCGAGACATGTGCTTGGGCATAACCAGGACAGCAAGGCAACCTAGAATGGAGAGGTAGTCAATCTCTTTTTGTTCCATGCTTGCCTTCCTGCATCTGTGAAGCAGTTCTTTTTTATTATTTTTTAATTTTTCTTATAAGCATAATGAGCAATTATCCCTGTCTCCCTTCTTACACCCTCCTTCTTTTCTTCCTTCCCCCTTCCTTCCTCCTTCATCAATCTATCCCACTCCCTCTAACCTTCCTGTTGGTCTGATTCTATGAGTCCCAGGGTTCCCTCTGTATTGTCTTCTCTAGTGAGGGTTCAGGGCTCTGTTGCAGCCTAAGTGACCCTTCCTTGGGCAGACTCACTGATAGGGGCACTCCCCTTCACCTATCTAGCCCTAGCCCCTAAGGTTCCCACTGCATGTAATTCTCTCTCCTGAGATCCTTGCTAGTCTATGGGACATGTTGGTATGTCAGCCGTTGTGCAGGTTTGGCAAGGACATATCTCACTGAAGTGAGTTCCTGGATGCAGCAGCCCTGCCTTGAGTCAAGTGTCCGGTGGTGGACCTTCCCATCTTTAGGCTCTTACAATGTAACTTCTCCCTTTTCCACAAGGCTTCCTGAGCCCTAGGATGGTAAGAAATTTGGTTGGCCTGATTCTGGGTGAGCATTTTAAGGCCGCAGGTACTCTGCATTCTGGTTGACTGTTTTCTATTTCACTGTTCTTCCACTGCACTAGACTGCATTCTGTCTGGGTGTTGAGAGGTGTTTAGATGGATGCTCACTATTGTGTGTGTGTGTGTGGTTAGTATTGAGACATTGGATCCCGTCCACTGTCAATTTCTTTCCTGTCCACTGTTATTTAGACTGGTTTACAGTGCTGGATGTGTGTTTCCTGTCATGGTGGGAGTAGTAAGCAGGTGGTTGGTTACCTGGAGGTTAACACCACTCTCTATTGTGTCCTATTTCTGAAACAGCTTTTTTTGATCCTTTAAAAATTCAGCTTATTTTGCAGGTCTGGTAAGCAGAGGGGAATGCCAACATGCCCACCAAAATATCAAGGAACTTGAGAGAGATAAGAATACACAAAGAAAACCTTGGGGACTAAAGCTGGGTGAATGAAGGGAAATGCCCCAACCAGTGGGGTGGCCCGAAGAGAAGCAACTTGACAAACCACAGAGACCTGAACCTCCATGAGAGTAGACAAGTCAGAGTGAACCCCTGGGATCCATAGAAGCAGACAGGCAGGAAGGTGGGATTGATGGAGGGATGGGAGGGAGAGACGATGGAGGGAAGCAGGGATAAGTACTCAATATGCTTGTAAAGATAGAAAATTTTTTTAAAAAACAGCAGACAAACCAGAATGAACCCTGGGGGCCATAGAAACAGACAGACAGGAGGGTAGAAGGGAGTGGGATGTACTGAGGAAGGGAATGGAAGGGTGATGGGTGGGAGGGGGGTGGAGGAAGCATGGATAAGTACTTAATATGCTTGTAAAACTAGAAAAATAACATACAATAATTCAACTCATTTTTAACTGACATATAAAAATTGTACAGGCCTGGAGATATGTAAGGCTCAGGAGTTAATATTCTACTTCATAAACAGAAGATCCTGAGTTTGGATTCCAGGTCTCACATAAAAACCCCAGTCCCAAAGGGCTGTGACCCATACTTCCAACTCTGGAAGACAGAACCTAGGAAATCCCAGAACGAAGCAAAAAGGAGGTAGAGCAATAATCCAGGATGATTCCCAAAGTCACCCTTGGGCCTCCACAAGGACACAAGGTGCCCTCTGATACACACACACACACACACACACACACACACACACACACACACACAATAATTAAATAATTTTTAAAAATGTACATATTCATGGAGCACCAGTCAGCCCAGGGATCCTCTCATCTCCACTTCCCCAGCACTAGGATTCCAGACATGTGTTACCTTGCCTAACATTTTACACGGGTTCTTGGGATCTGAACTCAGGCCTTCCTGCTTCCGTGGTAGGCTCTTTACTGACTAAGCCAGCTCCCCAGGCTCTGATCTTATCTGTAGTCACCTACTGTATAATGTGAAAGTTCTTTGCACAACAACAACAAAAACAAAAACAATGAAAAAAGTCAGTATTCCAATAGAAAAGTCAACAAAATTTATTTAATTGCCTACGTGATAACTTTGCTATAACTGTCTCTGTTTTGCAGAAATTCAGGCAGTGAAACATACTGGGGAGAAATGTATCTAAGAGAAATTTGAAAAGAAGATAGACACTTTGATGAGATGAAATGAACTTCACTCCCCCAAAACATCTTGAGTAGCTCTTCAACTCATTTATCACCATTAATCTTTTCCAGCAAAAGCCTGTTTTGGTCAAGTCTTTAGTCTTTGGAGGGGGAAAAGTTCCCTGACTGATAGAGCTGAAGAGAATCATCAGACAGCAATTTCCCTGGTCCTAGTTGAGAAATCGTGATGAGCTAAGTGCAGGCGCTTTGACCAATGACGCACAAGGCCTAATTTCATGTCTAGCCTGCTGATGACAGTGCATGGCTCTCATAACAAGCACTTTAGATGCACACAGTAATGAACCGAGAGGAGGTGAGAGGCTGTTGATGGACTTACTCAAAACTTAGCTCAACCAAGTGAGCTGATTAGGCCGCGTGGAGAGCCCATGACTCAGCCTTTAGCATCTCAAGGTCCCTCCAGCACAGCGCAGCTTATTGCTTCCCACTGTGACGAGAATACATTACAGTGTGGAAAACATAAAAGTTACCCTCCCCAGAACCTGGTGCTCTAGTGATGAATCACCAAGGTAAAGAGACTTGATGTGATCCCTGGACCCAGAAAGTGGCTTAGAGTTCTTTGGAAATGAAACTCTGTGCCTTCGTCCTTGTGTCCCCTTTTTCTGAGAAAACCGGTAGCTGATGAAAAGATAAAGGATGAGTAATGAGAATAGAGGCCTTCCTGGCTGGGTAACTTGTTATGGCCAAGGCACCAAAGTACTGCCATGAGCTACTTTGTGGTGCTGGACCTTGTATATGCTAACCTTTACCCCTAAGCTATACCTCCAGCTGAACAGGATGGCTCAGATGCCAGAAGTCTATTGCCTCACAGTTCTTGAGGCCAGAAGTTGGAAGGCAAGGTGTGTATTGAATTGTTTTCTGCAGAAGGCTGTGGGAGGTGGATGGGTGTCTCTCTTTAAATCCCCCCCCCTTGGGCTGGAGAGGTGGCTCAGGGGTTAAGCCTCCGCCTTGCAGGCGGAAGGTCCCGAGTTCGGATCCCAGATCCCACGTATAGACGCCAGGCGGAAGCGGGGGCGGCCTGCGCTTCTGGTCCTGGTAGGGCGGAGCCTGTGAATCCCGGGGCAGAAGGAGGTGGAGGCGTCCATGGTGGTTCGCGAATTCGTCCGTGGTTCTACACACACATATACACACACACAGACACGCGCGCGCACATACACACAGTTGAATTAATAATAATAATAATAAAAAAAAAATTTAAATCCCCCCCCTTTCTGGAAGGATGAGCCTAAGATCGGATTTTGGCCAGCCTTATTTTAGTTTAGCTACTTCTATAAAGAGGTCAAATCCAGAAAAGGTCACATTCTGAGGTAGTAAGAATTTGGGCCTCAGTATATATTGGGGGATTGCATTCCAACAATATACCCACTGAGGACACATTCAGTCCACTGACATACTGCCAAGGTGTATACCATGCACTTCTTTTTTGTTGTTGTTGAACTTATATATGTGTGTGAACCAGAAGGCACTTGAGTGTGTGTCCCTGTGGAGGCCCAAGGGTAACTTCAGGAATCATCATAGATAGCTCTACCTCCTTATTGCTTTGCTCTGGGGTTTTTCCAGTCTCCACCTTCCAGGATCAGAATTATAGGCCTCTGCCATTTATGTGTGAAAACCAGGGTTCTGAACTTGTGGTTTTTTTGCTTAAACTGTCTCCCCACCCCACCATGCACTTCTTAATATGCATCTCTGTAGTTTAACAGCACTTAGCTCTTTCCTGGGTTTGATGAGGCTGTCAGATAGCAGATGACACAGCTGAGTTCTAGTGGCAGGTCAGACAGATTCTCCACAAACATGCATTGACTGACATAACCTACCTCAGTTGCGCCTAACCTTTTCTCATGGGTTTTCATAGTTCCAAAATGCAAAGTTTCCAAAACTAACAACCGAAAGTTCATTTTGAAAGGTTCAAAGTTAGTACACATAATTACATGTGCCTGGACAATTTTAGCCCATTTAGTCTTGTTGATCTATAATTGCTTTCAAGTTACTGTTGTGACTGTTTTCTGATCCATTCTTTGTGTAAAGTTTTAAATGATTTCTGTTTCCTTTAGAACCTGTTGCTCTACAACGGGCTTTTAACCTTCCCATGATGGTAGAGCTACATGGGCACTGGAAATAATGCACCAACTTCCAAATATTAGGTGGCAGGAAGAAACCGCCAAGCTTTAATCAAAACCTGTCTTGAATCACAATGTGGATAAATAGAGTGCTTTACCCTCCAAGCACTGCTTCAGCTCCACAGGAAATTCCATCTACTATTTGGAGGTTGGTGTATTATTTCCAGTGCCTGTGTAGCTCTACTGTCAGGGAAAGGTTAAAAGCCTGTCATAGAGCAACAGGTTCTAAGGGAAACAGAAATCATTTAAAACTTTACACAAAGAATGGATCAGATCACAGTCACGGCAGTAACTTGAAAGCAATTATAGATCCACAAGGAAGTTTCCTGGTTTTCAAGACTGTTACTACTGAGCAGAGCTGACTCCTAAGGAAGTTCAGTGTGCTGAGCTGACTCCCAAATACACTGCTGCTAAGAACTTGCATCCCACTTTACCAGAAGCCAGGCTTGGCAGCAGGCAAGATGAAAGTGTGGGGCACGATCCCTGGAAGGACCCCACACAAGGTCACCCCTGTTCCTCTGCTTCTAAGTCTACTAATCCAGCTCAGAAGAGTCCAGAGGAGACAACTTGAGACAAAGCCGTCCTCAACGTTTTGTGTGCCTAGCCTCTTCGTACAATTACTGTTTTGAGCGGTGCAACTTCAGGGAACTAAAAGATCCAAAATAATAGCAAGGGAGCAAGGTTGAAGTGCATAAAGCCTCAGTGTGACAGTGGTTCCCTCTGGCTTTGTAAGAATGCTCAGTGGCTGCTGCCGGCCCAGAACTGTGCTTCAGCCCTGAGTGACACATGGACAGTTGGCTTCCTGTTCCCAGTGCATATCCTTCAGCATCCAACTGCTTGATTGAACCCAAACCACTTGGTCTTTCCTTGGTTCATACCTTGAGTCATTCATTCCCCATGTGCCTTACAAGGCTTGTTGCTTCCTGCCTTCCTTTTTCACTCAGGAGCAATGGGAATAGAAAGTCAGAGTGGGAATGGGAGCTGGGGAAGAACGACTAGGAGAATTCTTACATGGGACTTTCACTTATACCATAAAGAGAAGTCATATCTTCTGCACAGAGCATAGATTGAATGGAAGGCAGGCAAGGAGAGAGATAAAACCAGCAGCCAGGAACTGCTGGAGCAATTGCAGTGGGAGGCAATGATGATGCCCACAAATGGGGTGGAGTAGTGATGGCTGGAAGAAGCAGGCATATTTAGTAGAGAATATAATCAGAATGTCTTGGGGGAGTTAGGGGTGGAATGGGAAAAAGGGTTTTCCAGCCATATTCACTGCTGGTGATACAAGGTCTAGAGAAGAGGCCTGAATAAGGGCATGTGAATTTGGAAAACTACATGAGGGATCTTTCTTCCCTTTCTTTTCTTTCTTTTCTTTCTTTCTTCCTCTCTTTCAATTTTGTAAACTTTATTTTTAGTTATTTATTTTGCATGTGCATGTGTGTGTGTGTGTGTGTGTGTGTGTGTGTGTGTGTGTGCATTGGAGATCACTGGGTGTCCCTGTGGAGGACCAAGGATCCTCCTGGATCATCCTGGATTGCTTATACCTCCTTTTGCTTCACTCTAGGCTCTGCCCACCAGGGCCTGAACTGCAGGCCGCCGGTTTTGCCTGGCGTTTTTACATGGGACCTGGGATCTGAATTCAGGACCTTCTGTTTGCAAGGCAGAGTCTTAACCCCTAAGCCATCTCTTCAGCCCTCTTTTTTCTTTTCTTTTTTGCATCTTTTGAGACAGGGTCTCACACAGCTGGCCTTGATCTTGCCATTTGGCTGAGGATGATCTCAAACTCCTGATCCTCCTGACTCTGCCTCCCAAGTGCTGGGATGGCAGTCTCATAGACAGCTTTTAAAGCTAAGCTGTGAAAGCCACTACATGCAGCAAAAGAAAGAGAGGCCGAAGAATGAGCCTTCTGGTCCTCTCACCTGAGGACTAGAGGAGGATCAGTCTAGTCCTCCCTCAAACTTCCTCCATTTCCCCTCCTTTTCTGCCCTCGCCCTCTAGCCTAGGCTAGCTCCTTTCGTCCTGTGTCCTCCAAACCACATGGCTACCCTTTCCTGCCTGCCACATTCAAGCAGAATCAGCCATTTGTTGATGTCTGTGCTTTTCTAGTTCCCACTAGGCTCATATTATTCAGCGCCTGGTTAACAACAGACTGGGAAGGGAAGGGCACTGCTCTTCCACAGTGAGGCAACGGGCATGCATGGGTTGGATGCCATTAGAACTCTGAGAGGCTGTCGGGGCAGGACATGACATCTTGACATGGTATGTGGCTGGGTAAGTTGTGCCCATCATGTGATCCTACCATTCTCTTTTGGAATCAGTAAGGGACTTTTGCAGCATCCTTATTTAGGGTTCTCTTGGTGAAAAAACTGAACTGATGGTATGATTTCATCATGTGGTTTAGTTTCAGGACAGAGGACAAACTCATAAATTTAACCTGGGCTTTCTTCTGATAACTTTCCGAGATGGCATACATTTCAACAATTAAATTGCGGCAGGCCAAGCACTTGGGTTAAAGCAGAGATCAACCAAATTCAGTTCATCATGTCTCAGAATCAGACTAAAAATAGCGCATGATCCATTACCCAAGTTGGCTCTTTCACCATCATCCATACAAAACAGCAGATAATGTTGAATGCATGAGCTATGAAATATGACTGCTCAGTTCTCTCAAGGTTTTCAAATTCCAAACAGTTGTGAGCAATTTAATGGCAATGACCAAAGCATTTGCGACAAGAATATGTGGCCAAGTTAAGTTACAAGAATTTCTTTTTTTCTTTCTGAAAAAAAAAAAAACAAAACCCAAACTTGGAGATATTTTACTCGTATCTTGGATTGTTCGTTTCACGCAAATGGAAAGATGATCACAAGGAAGGAGATGCAAGCCTCTGAGGATTGTTTCTGGAAGAAATGTCAAGAAACTAAGCAAGGACGAAAGGACCACAGATTATTCATACTTGGAACTCAATTCTGACTCCATCCACACATGTCAGAGCAGGGAAATGTTCAGTGAACAGGCACTCTTTCCTCAAGCAAGAAGGGTAAGGGGAAAAAATGTGTGGAAACATTCACTGTCCATCTCCAGAAAGTAAGAAAACAAAAAAAGAAAGTGGAAGGAAGAGGAGAGGAAGAAAGGGGAGGTGAGGGGAGGCAACAAAGGGGAGGAAACTTGTATTCTGTCTGGTAACTTTGCTGGTTTCAGACTGAGATAAATAGTCAGTGAAAACACAGCCATCTGATGAGATTTTGGAAGACAATTGTTTTTGTTTGGTTTTGATTTTGAGATTCAGTCTAATTTGTTTTCAAAATTGCCGATTGCCTCCAGGGCTCCCTTGTATCAAACCAAAACAAACTGTTCAGGTAAATGACAACCTGACACTTTCATATTTCTGATTCAGTTGGCATTAGTCATCTTTTCCCCGGTGCAAAGACCCATGTTTTCGTGACAAGAGCTTTATATTAATTTTCAAAGTGGATTCAGTGATGTCATAATTTCTCATTTTGTTCAGTCCTGAAGCAAGCAGTCATTCCCTATAGAGAAAGGAGATACATTCTGCTAGATAATTATTATTGTTTATTATGGATGCAGAGAGAACAGCAATATCTTCTTTTTATCATATGCCCCTAGTTTCATAAAGGAGATGAATAAAATATTAAGGAATAATGAGGCAGTCGGTATTATACTGTGACTCATTCTTTTATTTACTGTTTGTAGGTATGTGGAAGGAAAGAATGTTCAAGTTGGAAAGACAGGGTCTTCCCAGGACACAAGTTGGTCACCACTGCTAACTAACTGCAGTTACAGAGCCCAGCTGGGCCTGAAGTCCCAGGGACAGTCACTGCATGAGGACCCATGTCAGAACCACGGGAACTATGAAGCCTTGGGAAGGACAGCACAGATACCAGGTCAGAAACAGTTGGGAGGAAGTTCCCCAGAAGGAATGCGTTCTGTGGACACACATACATACACAAGTTGAATCACTTTGTGAGTTTGCTTCCATGTTTGCTTCCGAAGTGGTCACCTGAAATAATAACAGAGAGGTTTCTGCTATTCTGGATCTGAAGTGTTTGCACTTGGATGTATCTGCTCATTGCCAGCCCTGAAGTTGGTAGGTACTGTCTGATGACCACAAATGCATGAGAGGAAAGAGAGGCCTTCAGAAACAGGGATGTAACAGTCACACTGTGTAGCTACACTCCAAACCGCTATGGAAGTTTCTCCAAAAAACAATCTATAAATACAGGCCAGCAAAATAGCTCAGTGAGTAAGACACCTGCTCACAAACCTGGCGACCTGAAATTGATCCCTGGAAGCCCACATGGTGGAAAGAAAAGAATTGACTTCCAAAAGTAGTCCTCTGATCTCTATCTGTGCAAAATGGGATGCATGTTCTCTCTCTCTTTCTCCCTCTCCCTCTCTCCCTCTCTCTCTTTCTCCTCCCTCCTCATATAAATAAAAGGTAAAATTTAAAAACTAGAAATATGAGCTGAAGAGATGGCTCAGGGTTGTTAAGACTCTGCCTCGGGAAGCAGAAGGCCCTGAGTTCAGATGCCAGGTCCCATGTAAAAAACGCCACGCAAAAACAGCTGTGGCCTGCACTTCCAGTCCGGGTGGGCAGAGCCTGGAAATCCCAAGCAAAAAGGAGGTAGAAGCAATCCAGGACGATTCTGGAAGTCATCCTTGATCCTCCACAGAGACACGCAATGCCCTCTGATACACACACACACACACACACACACACACACACACACACACACATGCACGCACACACACACACACACACACACACACGCACACACACAAATAATAATAATAATAATAAATAAGATATGAAAAACTAGAAATTCCCATATGACCCATCAATAACACTCCTAAGAGTATGTTCAAAGGACCCTTAAATTCTGTTACAGGTGTACTTACATATCCATATTTATTGCTGCGTTATTCAAAATATTCCAGAAGTAAAGCCAACTTAGATGTACAGCAACAGATAAATGAGTAAAGCATGGGCCACACACAAAGAGAATTGTATTATGCCACACAGATAAGTAAAAAATCATGACAGTTCAAGGAAAATGGATATAACTGGAGATCATTATGATAAATGAAAGAAGCTAGATTCTGAATGACAAATATCCTGCTGATGTCATATACATATGCATATATGAATGAATGAATGTACACATGCATATATGTGTGTGGACATGGGTATAGGTCAAAAAGTCAGAAAGGGGACCATGAGAAATGAAGTCTTAAAGGTGAAGGGAGGGAAAAAAATAATAAAAAAATCCTGTTTGACCTAGAAGGCAATTGGAATGTGTCCAGAGGGGAAGTGAAATAGATGCAGACTTGTTTCAGGTAGTTTATGATTTTGAGAAAGGATCTCATGTATCACAGGCTGACCTCTAACCTCGATATGTAGCTGAGGTGACTTTGCACTTCTGACCCTCTTGTCCTGAGTGCTGGGATTACAGGTATGCACCACCATGCTTACATCATGCTGGGGATCAAATCCAGGCCTCCATGCATGCTACATTAGGCACTCTATCAGCTGAGATACATCTCTGAGGCTCACATTGTCAGATGGAAGTTATTATCCATGGACCACAACCTTTGTGATCTCACAAAGTAGACTGTGCTAGCAACAAGATTAGATTTCGTCTTGTTTGGACAGTTCCCAGAATTGATTTTCCAAAAGGCACATTAATCAATAAATAGGAGTATTAATGTAAGGATGAGTGCCCAAAATTCGGGGTGCATAGCAGCTAAGAGATGCTATCTGAAAATCAAGAACGAGAAACCCATGTATAGTATGAGTATGTGTAATGAAACAAATTGAAGAAATCTGTGATTAGCTTTATGTGATAGTTAACCTTCATTCACTGTATACCCTGAGAGTACTTAGGATCACGGCAAAAAAAAAAAAAAATGTTTCTGGATGTCTACAAGGGTGATTCCAGAGAGCTTTAACTGAGGTTAGGGGACTCACCCTGATTGTGTGAGGCACTGTCCTATTGGCTGAACTTCCAGAGTGAAGCAAAAGGTAAATGGAAGCAGAGCACCAGCATTTATCACTCTCTGCTTCCTGACTGCAGGTTAAATGTGCCCAAGTGCTTCAAGCTCCTACCATCCTGAGGGACTATACCCTGAAACTGTGACCCAAAATATACCCTTCCTTAACTTATTTCTATCCCAGCATCAAGAACAATAAATAGGGCTGGAGAGATGACTCAGGATTTAAGACTCTGTCTCACAAGCAAAAAGTCCTGAGTTCGGGTCCCAGGTCCCACACAAAAAACACCAGGCAGAAATGGCACCGTGGTGGCCTGCACTCTGGCCCTGGTGGGCGGAACCTGGGAAATCTCTGTGCAAAGCAAAAAGGAGGTAGAAACAATCCAGGATGATTGCTGAAGTCACTCTTGGTCCTCACAGGGACACAGAGTGTCCTCTCTCTTTCTCTCTGTCTCTGTCTCTCTCTCACACACACACATAAAATAAATAAAATATTTTTAAAAGAACTATGAATAATAGAAGATATAAAGCACCAGTCTTCTTCCTTTGTGCTTTTTTCCTTTTCTGTGAGTACAACTGATAGTCTTTCCCAAATCCAAAGGAGTAAACCATAGCACAAGTAAAGGGGCAATGATTAGTTTGCCCTTCAGGTGTTAGCATCCAACCCTGATGCTGGTGTGGTAGACCCAGCTTGTGGGGTTGGTGGGGTAGTTAAGGGAGAATCGACGGCAGGTTTCCCAGAGCTAGTCTGATGGCTTTCTCTGGAAACACACAACAGAAAGTCTACTCGATATTCTCCGGACTCCTATGGCCAGCAAAAGAATCCAGCGAAATGCTCACTTACCACATGGCTCACTCAAAGACCACAGGTCTGTAATGAAGCCACAATGCTGACACTTTCATGCCTGCAGATTTGAACGTTCCTGAAAAGAAACTGAGATAGAGAGGCAAAGGGGAAAGGTCACACTACCACATACGTCTACTCCCTCGAGGCAATTTTCTGAAGTATATATACTAAAGCAGCCAAAGCCCTCCTTTCAATCTTCTCTGCCAAGCATGTGTCCATTCTCCAGTCTTTCTTCGTTTCTTGGAACCCAGAGGGCATGTGCTCAGCAGGTGCTCATTCCATGCCTACTGTGTGCTAGTTACTGTCTTTCCAAATGCCCAAGTCTCTAGTTCTAAAATAAAATATGAATGTTGAAAAGACCTTTTATTTGGGACTGTTGTGTCTACTTACGGTGTTCCATGCTCCTGTTATACTGTACTACCTCATTTTACCATGCTCTGGTCTCTTCCTATGCCTTCAGTGTGCCAGAATCCCAGAAACTCTCAAATAACTGTCAGATCCATGTATTTAAGAGCCCAATGTCACCTGAACTCTTGGGTGCCACCCATGAGGTCTAAGTAAATCAGAAAGTGTTTCTTTGGGCTAGTACAAATCTTTCTTTTTCTTTTTCTTTTTCTTTTTCTTTCTTTTTCTTTCTCTTCCTTCCTTCCCTCCTTCCCTCCCTCCTTCCTCCTTCCTTCCTTCCTTCCTTCCTTCCTTCCTTCCTTCCTTCCTTCCTTCCTTCCTTCCTTCCCTCCCTCCTTCCTCCCTTCCTCCCTTCCTCCCTTCCTCCCTTCCTCCCTTCCTCCCTTCCTCCCTTCCTCCCTTCCTCCCTTCCTTCCTTCCTTCCTTCCTTCTCATATAAATCACACTTAAATTACCTACTGGGGAGGAATATAAATGAGACCCAGTCGGACTTCATGACTCATCGTTTCCGTGGGAAGCAAAGCAGCCAGACTTGCTTCAAAAAGCAATTTAATTGATTTTGTTATGTGCTGTGGAAATACGCTTTTAAAGATGAATCAAAACAGTTGTGTGCCATTGTCTAAAAATAAGTGAACAACGTAAATTACTGTCTGGCTTGAAAATAAGGAAATAGGAAAATAAAATAGAAAGATATTTTGAACTCTGTGCATAGTATTCAAGAGGGGAGAGCAAAGTGGGATCTTGGTGGGGTATGTGTTAAGGAGAGATGGCATTCAGTTTGCTGCTCTCTCAGGACAGTGGTCTCGTGTAAAGACATCTCTGTTCTGATTTTGCAGGAGAAGAATAGCCTTTAACCTTCCTTCCCTCTGTCTCAGCTTTTTTTCCTCACCTATACAAATGGCAAATGAAGGCCTGTGACTGTAGCTCAGTGATTAGAGCACTTGTCTGACAGTCATGGGGTTCTAGGTTCAATTCCCAGAACTGTCATGAAAGAAAAGGAAAGAAAGAAAAAGAAAAAGGTAGATGAATGCCGTAGTACCTGTTTTCAAGAGTTCAGGGTCAAATGGAATGATAATATAAAAAATGTTTTATATAGAGGTGGCCATGGTCATTCACACCTCCGATACCTATACTCAAGAAGCAGAGGCAGGAGGATTGTTGAATATTCAAGGTCAGACTGACAGGGCTCCAAAGTGAGTTGCAGGTAAACTTGGACTGCTGGGTCAAACACTGTCCCAAAACAAACAAGCAAATTCCCCCAATATTTTGTAAACTGCACAAAGTCTAGTTGTTTCTCATGACTAAGTCAGTTTTATAGATTAGAAAAAAAATAATGCTTTATTTTCTCACCTATTACTTGAAGATGGCAGGACATTGAGAATGACCTCTCACTTTCATGTCATGGTATAGATGACACCAGAAACAGATGGTCAACTTTTTTTTTTTTTTTTTCCAAACCAAAACCCTCTGCTTGGTTCAGGTCTTTCTGCTGATACACAGTAGTCCATGGGCTGGATGTTCAAGCCGTCGAGTCCAAAAATCTCTCCCTAGAGTCTGCCTGTGCTCCAAGTGCACATGTCATAGTTAGACACAGGTGTCAAATTGACAGTTGAGGGTTTGAACTCTGGGCACATTTGTGGAGAATTAGTGGCTTAGTTAAGCCCAAAGCAAACCTGCAGGAGATTGTCTGGCTGATGGGGAAGGTCCAGGTGGGTGGGATTAGGCCCTGGAATAAAATACAGAGAGCTACTTGAGAGAGTCAGCATCCTTGTGTACACTTGGCTAGACTTGCTGGTCTGACAAGTAAGGATCTTCCTTCTCTCAGCCATTGTGTAGAGATAGTGTGGCCAATTCCCTCAGCCCTGTTGCTGGTGTGAGCTCTCCCATCAAGCTGGACTACAAACTGTAACAATACTATCAATAAGAAAATAAACCCCTTGTTCCCTTAGCCATTTGATACTCATTTATCAGCAACCATACAGGCAAACTGCAACAGCTCATCATGTCCCCATTTCTCTTTCAGATAAGGAACTGGCCACTGCTTCCGTAAGTGATTTCCCTGCACTCCCTTTTTGAAGATCTCAAGCAGGATTCTACCAGAATTTATGCAATACTCTGTTGCTCCTCATGAGAAGTGAAGGGCAGGTGAGGGGAGCCCTGCTTGGCATGCCTACACCCCTCTGGGCTTTTCTGCTCCCTGGCAGGCAGGGATCAGCAAACTTTTTCCTAGAGGGCCAGAAAATAGATAGTTTAGGCTTTTAAGTCCATTTAAATAAAAAAAAATCCAGCTCACAGGTGGTCCAAAAACAAGTCAAATCTTAGCCTACAGGGGCTGGAGAGGTGGCTCAGGGGTTAAGCCTCTGCCTTGCAGGCAGAAGGTCCTGAGTTCGGATCCTAGACCTCACCTATAGACGCCAGGTGGAAGCGAGGGCGGCCTGCGCTTCTGGTCCTGGTAGGGCGGAGCCTGTGAATCCCGGGGCAGAGTAAACAAGGAGGAGGTGGAGGTGGTCCATGGTGGTTCCCGAATTCGCCCGTAGTTCTACACATACACACACACACACACACACACACACACACACACTCTCGCGCGCGCGCCGCACATACATATGCACATGTGCACAGTTGAATAAAAAAAAAAAATCTTAGCCTACAACATGGCCTACTTCATCAACCCCTGAAGGGATAATAAAACCCACTTCCTTGACCTTTTATGGAGGATTTTCCTTTACACCGAGTCAAGAGCATACTAGCAAACACAGAGACTTTTTCTGTGATCTTTCTACAGAGAAATTGTTGGAAACATTTCAAGCACAAAAGTAATTCAGTCATAACCTAGGCCACTAATACCAGCTGTAGCAGATGTAAACATTTCCCCAAACTTGACCCATGCAAGATTGGGCCATTACATCATGGGAGGTGGTTAGGGTCCATGAGACCCTGCCTCTCCCTGAGCATGTACATCCAAAAGCTAGTGGGAAAGGGGAGACATTTTCCTCAGTGGTGTAGTCAGGTAATGTGCCCATGCTCCTGTACATAATCCCTCACCCACATTCATATAAGCAAACATAATGAAATTCATTGGCTCACAGACATAAAGACATGAAAGTAGAAGAGAGACTACTTGGGAAGAGGAAGGGGATCAGCAGGAGTAAAAGGTGACAAGACAGGGTAATGGTAATGAGTATGATCAAAATACATTATCTGCACATGTGAAATGTCCAAATTTGTTATTATGTGTAATATGTATTATGTGTAATATGTTATTATGTGTAATAAACATATGCTCAAAAAAACCTTAATTTTCTTTACCAAACTTGGTTCAGATAGTTCTTCTACTTTTCATAAAGATGGCTTCATCAAACCTCTAAAGGCCACACCTTACAACCCTTCATCTCCTTCCAGAGGCATCTACTTCCCCAAGGCAAATGTATATCTTCCTTCAAGCTCTGACAATTTCTATGCATCCATGTAGCCACAAATAGTGCACTATTTCATTGTATGTTTCAAATTAACATAAAAGCCATCTATTATGGCCTTTTGCTGTTCTTCCTTCAGTTTTATTGATAATGATACACATAGATTTTGGGCCAGTTATCCTCCAACTAGAGAATGCTGATCCTCTATGATTTCTTCTTGCTCAGAAAACCACTCACTACAGCATAATTGGCAAGGTAGTGAAGCAATCCAAATGTCCCATCACTTTTTCTAAAGCTTGGAAAGGACGCGGTCCATCAACTATGGAAAGGAGTATCCTTCACGCCCCCATACATGACACCTAGACTAAAAATCTGACACATTAATATCTGGATAGAAATATAAAGTCTTATCTTGACAGCATCAGCCCCCAGAAATATGAGCTCAAGAATGACGCAGGCTGAGTCAAGATTGACAGGTTCCAATCTTATAGACTCTTCCCTGTGGACATGTGAAATCAGCAAGTGCTGCTACTCAGCCTCCAAAGCTTCCCTTTCAGGCGGTGAGTCAACGGATTATTGTATTGCCTTAAGCTTTCACTTGAAACTTCTGAAATTTATTATTTGCCTTTAGTTCAGGCAGTTCTCTTGTAAAACTATGTAAAGTTTTAGAGGGAAGAAAAACCATACGTGATTAGTAGTGAGTTTCTAAGAAGGCAACCTGCTCACCCACTTCAAAGATCCAAGATTAAATGTTATCTCTGACCAAAAAATTAAAAAATAACTAGTTCCAGAAGTGTCTATTCCAATATTTTCACATTAGTAATGTGACTGTGGAGAAGAGACTTTCTATAGAAAGGCACTGGAAAGAATTCTTACATTCCCTTTATAACGTATGTGATAGCTAAACAAAAGGTGGTCCGTGCAGTTACAACGTGAAATTTTTCATATCTCTTGGAATAAGAGTTTTTACTGTGGAAATGTAGGTGTAAAAACAACCATGTTAGGGCTGGAGAGGTGGCTCAGGGGTTAAGCCTCCGCCTTGCAGGCGGAAGGTCCCGAGTTCGGATCCCAGATCCCACGTATAGACGCCAGGCGGAAGCAGGGGCAGCCTGCGCTTCTGGTCCTGGTAGGGCGGAGCCTGTGAATCCCGGGGCAGGAGGAGGTGGAGGCGTCCATGGTGGTTCGTGAATTCGTCCGTGGTTCTACACATGCACAGGCACACACACACATACACACACACACAGACGCGCGGGCACACACACACACACAGTTGAATAAATAATAATAATAATAATAATAAAATTTTAAAAAATGTGAAATCCTTTCTATTATAAAAAAAAACAACCATGTTACTAAAGACTATGGGGCCATAAAAGATATTTTTAATATCTTGTTTATTTTATAGAGAGGGGGAAGGGAGAACACATATACCACAATGAACATATAGTTCAGAGGAAATTGGTCCTTTCTTCCCACCATGTGGGCTTCTAGAACATCAGGTCACCAGATTTGTGCCTCTACCCATGGAGCAGGTTCGCTAGCCCCAGTGAAATAATAAATGAACTTTGTATTACTGCTAAATCTTCCTTATGTTTAGGACCCCAACTCTTTGGTTTCCCTTCTCTGTGCTGTGCTGATTTGCTAACTGAAAAAAAACAATGGCTTCAACATTTCCATAACCTCAAGTATTCACTCATGCAAACAGGAACCTACAATTAATGCATTCAGCTATGAGAATTTCTATCCATAAACTACATATGAAAGGTATTCCAGAATGTAAAGCAAGCCCCCAAGCCCGTTTGATTTATGGAAGCAATGATGACTCACACCTGATTCAGTGGAAAATTACTTGTGCATTCAAAGCCTGAAGTACTGCACAAATGAGTGAAAAGCAACACCATAACATAGGCTCGATTGAATGTGCAAGACACATTACAGGAGAGACACTTAATGAGCAGGACGAAGGATGCTGCTTGCTCACCAGGTGACGGTAATAAAAGACCCTTTGCCCGAGCTTTCCATGACAATGTTCTGCTAATTTTCTGAAAAAGAATCTGTTCTCGTGGTGAGTCACTGCCCTTTTACTGGCATTATTTTAATGATATGAGATAGAAGAAAAGGTCACAATTTAGATCAATGCCATCCTGGGATGACAGAGTGGGTGAGTCACCAAATGAAATTAACGCTGAAGCGTGGTAACCATTTTTGCTGTCTGTGTGCTCCCCTGATACTCTCTGCAAACGCATTCAGTGAGGTATTTCAAGTGAGCTGGTTGCTAGGTATCCACCTCATCCAAAGCTCTTCATTTCAGCCTGAACAAGAGTATGGAAAAATTTCAAGCTATATTAAATTTATCGTGAGGCATTGAAAGGTTCAGACGTCTGTATGTTGACGACAACTGTTCCAGTGGCTGACAGAGAGAACAAAATCCAAAGAAAGTCAAAGCTGAAAGAACTTTAGAAATTGTCTTAGTCATTCCTGTTACTTTATAGAACATGCTCAGATTCAGAAAAGAAAATAAATTCCTTACGAAATGGCACACTTGAATGGAAGGTGAAATCAGAAAACAGTTGACCTTCTTCTTGATACACATAGACTTTCCATTTCACTTTTTTTAGATTACATTTCAGATTTTACTTTTAGATTTTAGTGTTACTTGTGAGTGAAAAATAGGAAATAATAGACAAAGCAAACAAGATGACTTCAAAATTTGGAAAATCTTGCCAGGGTTATTATTATTAATACTTATGACAATGTGTTGTGATGGGCGATGACCTGAGTTCAAGCTCCACATCCACATAAAGGTCAGGTATGGTGGCCTATGCTTTTCACTCCAAAAGGATGAAAAGATGAGGCAGAGACAAGAGGAAGCCGGGGGATTTCTGACCAATCAATGTAGCCAATCAGTGAATCCTAGTGAGAGATTCTGTTTCAAAAACCAAGATGAACAGCTCCTGAGGCACAACATTGGAGGTTGGTGTCTGATATCCACAAATATATGAAACACACCACACACACACACACACACAGAGAGAGAGAGAGAGAGAGAGAGAGAGAGAGAGAGAGAGAGAGAGAGCAGTAAAATATATTAAAATGTTTTGTAACATCCCATCAAACAAAATGTAGGAGCTGAAATAAACATATGAGAAAGTCTTGAACATCATGTGTCACCACAATCATGAGCTACTGGTTCGTAGTTATTTGAATTGACCATACCCCAAACACCAACAATTTCAAATGCCACTGGGGCTGAGAAGCAAGATTGCTTGTGAGAAAGCAAAAGCTCTGGAAGACAATATGTTGATTTCTTACCCTGTTAAACACTCTTACCATATGTTTCAGTAATCTTGTTCCTTGGTACATATTCATATGTGTGGGAAAATGTTTGTCCTCCCAATAGCCAAGCATGAATTTTTATGCTAGCATTATTCACAATCACCTAAACCTGAAAGCAAACCAAGATTAGTCTCCGTAAGTGAATATGTAAACTGTGCTAATCCAGAGACTCAGTGATAAAAAATAATGAGTTGTCAAGTCAAAAATATTGCAGAAGTCAGGCTTGGTGGTTAAAACCCTTGCCTTACAAGTGAAAGGACCTGAGTTCAGATCCCAGCTTCCATGTAAATATGTTGGGCAGAAAGGGTGTCTGCCTGTAATTTTGGTCCTGGAAGGCAAAGCCTGGGAAACTCCAGAATAAAACAATAAGAAGGTAGAACAATTTAAAAAATATATATTATAGAAGCCTAAATGCATAGAACTAAATGAAAGAAGCCTGTCCAGAAAGGCTGCATATATACCCTATGTTTCGCACAATTTAAAAATCTGAGAAAGCCAGGTTAAAAAAAATCAGTGGTCAGAAGGACTTGGAGAAAGAGAATGATGAGCAGATTTTGAAGGATGGGACCTATGTGACATATTATAATGGTGGTTACATTTCTCAAAACCCACAGAATGTGCAAGACCAAGAGTGCAACCCAATATCCACTGTGTGCTTTGGGGAGAACAATGTGTTATTGTACATTCATGCTGCTGGCAGGTGAGATGAAGTTACTTAGCACGGAGAGAAAATCGCATTAATTACCAAGCCCCAAGTTGACAGCAAAATTGAGCTGCAAGAGCGCTTTCAGAAGTACATTATTTTTTTTAAAGTAAGTGCCCTAGTTTTGCAAGGCATGTATGGCAGCGTGTTTACTTCTGGAGCTCGATCAGACAGTGGAAATGGGGACAAGACTGTTGAAGACAATTTTATGATGCCACCTTTCAGTGTGTCATTTAATGTCATTAGTGTCTTAAGAAGCTCTTGAGCTATCCAGTAAACTGAAATCATGGGTTTCCAGCTTTTAGAGTCTGCTCTTATTCCTTGACTTGGGGCCTTTGTCCATTGGAGGTACTGTAAGTAAATGTTATTTATACTATTATTTAATTATTATTACTATTTTTTGCATATGCATGCATGCGTGCGCTGGTTACTCTTATCTGTTGCTGTGAGAAAACACCCAAAGTCAAGGAATTTGAGGGAGAAAGGGAGATTTACTCAGCTTATGGTTCCAGAGCGGAGATACAGTCTTCATGCCGGATGCAGCATGGCTGGAGACAGAAGCTGAAGGAGACCTAGGTCATCCATTTAGCTGGGAGATGAGAGCTGCTAGACTCTAGTCCCAGCAGTAGGGACTATCTCATGTGACTGTGTTCCTTCAGTAAGGCTTCACCTCCTAAAGGTGCCATGACCTTTCTAAACAAATGAGACTGTGGGGGGACACATTTCAAACCATGACAGTGTTTGTGTATGTACCAAACCAAGGATGACTTTGGGAATCATCTGGAATTGCTGTCTCCTTATTGCTTTCCTCTGAGGTTTCCCAGGCTCCATCTTCCAGGGAAGGAAGTGCAGGCTGCCACTATTTTCACCCAGAATTTCTACATGGGATCTGGGGATCTGAACTCAGGTTCATTTTCTTGTGAGGCCAGGACTTTAACTCTGGAGTCATCTCTCCAGGCATTGTAAATATGGTAGTTTAAAATCGTAGAAAATGATTCTTGGGCTGCAGAGGTGGCTCAGGGGTTAAGCCTCTGCCTTGCAGGCAGAAGGTCCTGAGTTCGGATCCCAGATTCCACGTATAGATGCCAGGCAGAAGCAGGGGCAGCCTGCGCTTCTGGTCCTGGTAGGGCGGAGCCTGTGAATTCTGGGGCAGAGTAAACAAGGTGGAGGCGGTCCATGGTGGTTCCTGAATTTGTCCGTGGTTCTACACACACACACACACACACACACACACACACACACACACACACACAATTGAATTAAAAAAAAAAAGACTTGATTCTATAGGCCAGGTGTATGAAATGAGGATCAGCAAAGGTAAACTTCCTCCAGAGTTCTCAACAGTGACTCTCGCCTTGTCTAGTGTCCATTTTGGTGGTTGCAGCATTCACCAGCTTGTCTCTCTGCTGTCTTCCCGCCTCCTGCTTTGTGTAGATGTGTTTCAATCTCCCTTTGCTTTTCTCTTTGGCACATGGGTCAGGGGTGGTGGTTCAAAACGTAACCTTGGCACTTGAAAGACGGACAAGAAATTCTCAAGTTTGAGACTAGCTGGGGCTACATACCAAGTTCAAGTTAAAACCTTGGACACATAGCACAAAGTTGCTTCAAAAACAAGGATGGGGGCTGGAGCGATGGAGTGATGGCTCAGAGGTTAAGGCTTTTGCCTGGCGAGGGAAAGGACCTGAGTCTGGATCCCAGATCCTGTGTAAAAATGCCTGGCACAAATGGCAGTGGCCTGCAATTCCAATCTTAGAAGGCAGAGCCTGGAAACCCCAGAGCAAAGCAATAAGGAAATCAAGCAGTCCAGGATTCCTGATGTCACCCTTGGACCTTCGCAGGCAGACACACGGTGCCCTCTGATACACAGAGGGGAGGGGAGAGGGAGAGAGGGAGAGAGAGAGGCACAGGGGAGGTGTATGTACAGGCAGTGGTGCAGAGAATCCTGGCAGCAACAACCGGCATGGTGGAGGAGGCTGGCATAATGAACTGGTGGCTAATGTGCCATGTGCTACCCATGGCCCATCAACATCCTTCTTCATGCCAAGTTCTTCATAGGCGATGCACTGTAACAGCATTCAAGGGGCAAACCTAAGACTGGTGCCAAGTGCATCGTAAGGACACCTTGGCTGTGACCATCAATGCTGCATATGCCCCCTGCCCAAGGTATGAACATTCTCCTGGGAAAGGATGAGACAGTTTTAGACCTGAAAGAGAAATTCTGGAATGTGTATGAGTTGTTAATGTACTGTTCTTTTCCACAGCTGACCAAACTCAAGCCTTGTCCCTGCTCACTTGGGGACAGCTTATACTCAACTCTGTGGTTTCCTCTGAACCATGTTCTGTTGCTCTTCACGGAAGAGCAGAACCACAGGTTGAAATCCATGTTCACCTTTTTTCATAGAAAGGAGTCTAAATAAAGGGTCACACTTTTGTCCTATAAAGCCTATGAATTTGTGGGCCGATATATGTTGGGGTAACCATTTTGACAGCCTACCATAAGGCCTCTTTGTGTCTCTGGTCCCCTAAGAAATTCAGGATACAGTCCTTGTCTTAAATCTTCAAACTGCAGCCTTAATCTCCCCTTTCCAAGTCAGATGACATATGCTTAAGTCCTGGGGATTAATATGTGGATATTTTTGAGGTGTTGTTAAGTCATTATGGGCTCACTTGTGGGCTTTCCACAATCACCATGTGAAAGCCTTCACTCCAGCATGTCAGATTATAACTACTATTTGGAGATCAGGTCATTAAAGAGGAAATTAAGGCAAAATGAGCTCTTTAGGGTGCAGACTAGTGCAGTGTAACTGGGATCCTCTTATGAGCAATGAGCGGGTGAGAACATGGAGTAAGACAGTCATCAGCCTCAGGAAAAACAAGTCTGTCCACACCTTGCTCTCAGAGCTTTGACCTCCATCCCTGAAGGAATACAGTTGTGATACTTATATGTATTTTTTTTACTTTTTCATTCTGTGTCAAAGGGCACATGTGATTTACTTATTTTACATGTGCGTATGTGTATCAGAGGGCACTGTATATCTCTGTGGAGGACCAAGGGTGACTTGGGGGATTATCCTGGATTGCTTCTATCTTTTTTGCTTCGTTCTGAGATTTCCCAGGCTTTTCCCACCAGGCCCAGAAGTGCATGCAAGCCACTGCCCTTTCTGCCTGTTTTCATGTGGGACCCTGGGATCCAAACTCAGGACCTTCTGCTTACAAGGCAGTCTTAATCTCTGAGCCATCTCTCCAGTCCTATATTTGTTTTTGAGACAGAGTCTTATATAGCCCAGGCTGTACTTGAAGTTGCTGTGTAGGTGAGGATGGCCTTGAACTCCTAATCGTCTTGTCTCTGCCTCCTAAGTGTTGGGATCACAGTGTGCCTACAGTACTGGGCTTTGTCATTGTCCTATTTAAGGATTTCTATCACTAGCACTTTGGTACAGCTGCCCCAGGCAACTCTCGTGATCACAGAACTGATGGAGCTACCCAGCCCCACCTTGCTGATGCCTACTA
Source organism: Typhlomys cinereus (assembly GCA_023101885.1). Taxonomy (NCBI): domain Eukaryota; kingdom Metazoa; phylum Chordata; class Mammalia; order Rodentia; family Platacanthomyidae; genus Typhlomys; species Typhlomys cinereus. Next base: position 432,373 of record JALPQD010000305.1, on the reverse strand, counting down.
TTCATATTCAAGCAGAAGGGAGCAGCGTGGAAGTGGAAACACTGTACCCTCTTAGAACTCTAAACTATAGTGGCAAATCCATCCCACCCTTGGGCCAACTCACTGGGAAGCAATGGCTTCACTTTACTGCAGGCTTCATCTTGGTGAACCTTCAGGTCACCGTGTAGGTGCATGTTCCTTTACCAGCTCAGCCATGCAGCTGGTACGTTCTAGATCATACGTCAGAGACCTGTTTGAAGAGGTTTGAAAGCTGAACCATACCTTTGTTTCTTTTCCTTTGCTCTGATAAAATACCCTGAGAAAGCAACTTCAGGGAGAAAGAGTATTCTGACTCACAGTTCAAGGCTATCGCCCATCATGGCAGGGAAGTTGTGGCAGCCAGAACTTAAAATTACCTTGCATCCAGTTAGGAAGCAGAGGAGGATCAATGCCAAATGCTCCTGTATTCAGTCTAGGATCCCATCCTAGGGAATGGTGACACACCCAGCAGGCATATCATCTTCCCACCTCAATTAACCCAATCAAGATAATCCCCCCACAGGGCTTGTCTCTTGGGGAAGTCTAGATGCTGTCAAGCTGACAATACTAATCATCACAATAATCTGAAGGACAAGAAAGGCATCAGTCAGTCATAAAAAACTTGAGACAGACCAAGTGAGTACAGACTGGTGCAACACAAGTCCAGAGACTAGAAAGGATGTAGGAAAGTAAATGAGCAATGCGAGTTCCTCTGCATATGTCTTGTGTGTGGATGACTGAATTAAATATTCATTCAATAACTCATTAATTTCGAAGCATGGTGAGGTTTGATCCAAACTTCAAGTCCAGCATTCAAAGACACACATGGAGTTTTAAATCTCTAGCCGCTCCATCAAGTGGCACATGTAGACCCACTGCCTCTTCCGAGATTTTCAGGTTACCCCTCCAGAGATTTGCAGTTACCAGGTCTGGGGTTACTTTTGAGAAACTGGTAGTTTCTATTAAATTCCACCGCCTTACTCTAATCAACCCAGAACCACTGTTCTCTAACACCAGGTTCCCTGTGTATCTCATCTGTTTTTGAAACTAAAACACCTTAAATGATAGCTAGCAATTATTCGTTTGGAAGAATTACCTGGAGTCCTTGGAGGCAATGAAAGGAGCTGGGGTGGGTATAACCATCAGGTGGCCACCAACTAGTCATGAGGTGGTGGCATACTGGAAGAATCATCTCTTCACTTGTCATTAGTCATGAGTCTCAACCTTACTTCTTTGGTGATATTTGAAGCCTAGTTACTTCCCCAAACCTACAAAATTTGTTTTCGGAGACAGGGTCTCATTAGCCAAAGAGGAAAACAAAAAACCTCTTCATACCTTGGTCTCAGATTTTTGATCAAGTCTGGTCTCAAATTTGCTATACAGCTGAACATGACCTGGAAATCCTAATCCTCTTCTACCTCCCAAGTGCTGAGATTCCAGATATGTGCCACCACACCCTGTTGGCACAGCACCCATTGTGTCTTCTTGCACCTGCAGTGGGAGCATAATCCCACTCTCACCAAATCAGTTTGAGCTTCTCTACTGTACCTGCAAGTAACACAATAAAACACAGTTCCCACAACTCTATCTATGGCATAGCACACAGAGAAGCAATTACAGGCATTTAAAAACCTAGCTCTGCACATACCCTGTTATAGGCAGAAACAAACACACAAATATACTTTTTAAACCATATGTTAGTGAAGGTTAGTATCCACTGAATCAGAACACATCAAAGCCGCATTACAGATACTTTTTTAATGACAACAGATAATGGTAAATACAAATTACAGGCTACAAAAACATAACATCACTTAACAAGAATCAGTCTGACACAAGTGGCTAAGAACTCCAGGCCCCACTGTGATGACATGAAGTTGAAAAGACAGCACACTGACTTTCCCCAACCCTTAGTGTGCTAACATAGCCAATGTCACTGATGACCTTAAGGGATATCTTACATATCCCTTTGTTCACTATGCAAAACTCAAGACGAGAATGTGCGAACGTTCTTTGCAAACTGTAAGGTGCTGTGCAGATGTTGTTAGCTATTCCTGTTCGGTGAGATTTCACCAAACATTGGAAGACTAGTATGTACAAATGACAAATATGACTTACAGAATAGCTTCAAAGGAACACAGATATATTTCAAGTCCACAAAACAACACAGGGACTGAGAAATGGCAGAAGAGATATAGAGGAATATAGGATTAAACTATTCACAGTAATATGTGATATGTATAGTTAGCTTCCCAGTCTCTCAAAGTCATTTATTTTTAAGGTAACCCTATATCCCCCAAGATATAAGTTACCAATGTATAGAACATAACTTACATGAGGACAGCTTAACACAAAAGTGACCTACAATAATTGTTTGGTACTATATACTACAATGACACCGAAGACTCCCAAGTGAAGAAACTTTACATGGGCATAAACGAAACAAACATGAAAGTGTCCACAAGCATAAACACTTAGGCATGCTTAAAGCAGGATTTCAATACTTCTTTTTTTTAGTACTTTCTTTCTCATGTCCATTTTTCTCTAGCCTTTCTTTGGGTACACAGTTGCTCTTTACAAAGTCAATGTGATGTTTCTTCTGTGTTTGTTGTCCTTGTTTGGGGGTTTTGAGACTGAATTTCATGTACACCAGGGCAGCATTGAACTTACTACATAGCTGAGGATGACCTGGGACTCCCTATCTTACTGCTTCTGCTCCCCAAGGGCTGGGAATACAAGCATGTGCCACCATACCCAACTTAATACCATATTTTTTTCCTGATGAAAACCTTCCAATTACCACATTCTATCACTGTTAGGTCCCATGAAATTGCCCATTAGCTGTAATGGCAGATGTAAAATTCCATACTATTAAAACAGAATGCTATTGTCCCTCATGAAATGGTATCCATTTAAAGATCTAATGAAGTCAGATGCATCCTATAGCAGACCACTAATTTTTTAGCAGTGAGAGAAAAGGTTACTTGGGGGGGCATATTAAGAGGTAGGGAAGGAATTATGATAATAAAAGGGACTAACTCAGCAGCTTCAATCAACTAACACTTCAAGTTACATTCCTGATGCAGTCATCATGCTTGAAGATCTATAAACATATTCCTACTGTAAAATATTTGTAATGCAACTTTCCCATCAACACATCATGAAACATGTACTCTGTGCAAGAGGAAATTAGTGAGATACCTAGAAAAAATATACCTATTTGTCAAAAAAATCACACGTTAATTAACAGTTAACAGCAGCACAGTAGTGAGTCAGTAGTTCAAGTCCTAGGAAAAAGTAACAAATTTGAATACAAGTCTGTTTCGCAATTATCATAAACATTAACTTGGAATATGATTTTAAAGTCTGAACATTTCATATGTGCCCCCACAGGGAAACCCACATATGTTTGCACATATCCCTGGCTGAAATACTTGAGGAAAATATGGAATACAGCAAGCTATGTAATGAAGGGAACATCTATAAATCTACCATACAATATCCTAGACCCGAATGTCATGCTAAAATCATAGTCTTTACAGAAAACATTACATTTAGAATGAATACCTGCTTCAAAACAAACTCTAGGCATTTCAGTTTAAAGAAGCATTAACAACAATCCTGTAATAGTCACACTGATGTCTTCTCTTCGCAGTAGTAACACAGATGCATACTTAACTCTTATGGCTAACCATTTCTCTATTCTTCCAGTCTAGTTACACAGCATAAAAACTAACAGTGGCAAAGTGATAATAGTGAACATTTAAGCAAGGGCCATTGCATTAGGATTATCAGTAATAGGAAATTTGGACTTTATTTTTAGATTTTCAGCTGACATAAAAAATACTACTCATTAGTGCCACATATCTTGAAATATATATAGTTTACTATTTAGATTAGGTTATCTTCTCAATGGTGAAAACTTTGGAAATTTGAATTTTAGGAGAACAAAGACAGGATGTACTTTTGAAGACAATAACCAATAATCGCTCATTTGAAAAATATACAAATGGTCATCAGGAAAAGTTGGCAAGATGGAGCTTCAACCCAAGTTGTAATGTGTATGGAACTATCATTTAGAAACATCTTTCAAAACTGTAAAGGGGCTGTACATTGAAGCAGTGATTTTTCTCCAGTCAGAGACATTATGGGGCAATTTTCATTTTCTTTCTATTTGAGTATGTATTTTCCCAGTTTCTCCAGATAACAGATTATTTTTCTAATGAGACATCATCATTTAGAAGGCAGTGTTTTTAGACTGAGTGTATACACTGCCTGAAGATAAGTCATGGGGCTTTTTCTGCAGAGGAAGGAAAGCTCTCAAAAATATATTTATATTTAAATATGAGAATTATTTATGTAGGCTGTAACTATGACAATAAAAAGACCAACCAATCAGAACCTCATGAATATTCATGAAAAATAAAAATAGCCTTTTAAAGACTGTTTGCACTTCAGATGCATGAACATTTAGAAATGCATGTACCTATCATATGTTATTGTTTTGGACAAATGAAACAGAACCAAAAAGCCATGTCAATGAAGTCTGACTTCAAAGCAGAATGAGGGGAGCCACGTTGGTCTGAGTCAGAAAGCTGACACACAGCTCTTCTGTTGGCTCTCGGTAAGCCAAAGTCCTTTTGCACAAATGGCTGTAATTCAAACTTGTCTTCCCATTATAATGGAATGAGATACTTATACTGACCGGGAATGACGATTTCTGTAATATCACTGAGTGACATTCCAATTATTGTGTCCACAATCTAAGCAACTTTACATAGGAAATTAGAATCACAAATGCATGGACTCAGTATTCCAACAATTGGGAAAGTCTTCCATTGCAAAATGAAATTTAGATTTGCTTTAATATGTATTTCTTAATAAATCCAATGGGATAAAACTGAAAAACATTTGTAAGGGAAAATGCTATGAACGCTTCTGTTGTGAGATAATTCTTCCCAGGATAATGTGTACTTTATTTAATATGTTCATTTGTGCTTTTCTTTTTCCAAATTTTAATTTTCAAATTAGAGACGCATAAAGTTAAAAGTGATTATTAGGTCAGGTAAAAATTGACAGTAGTCAAATGTGACTCTAGACTGATTTTTACATGTTCTTGCAACTTTATTTAAACAAAACACATTTACTATCAATACACTCAAAAGCAACTAGTATACTTAAAAACAAACACCACACTATCAAAAGGTAACAGCCACTTTAATCCTGCTTGCCTTCACGCCACTGTCGTGAGCCTTCATTCCAAGCCACATAAACAAACAGGGCCAGGACTACGTGAACCGTGATGACAGCAACAATGGCAGCATAGAAGTAACTGTCCCTATTGGACATCCCCAGCGCACCTATCGAGAGAAGAAAGAATTTTCATTGTAAAGTGTAAAAATCAAAGCACGGCAATTTTGTCTGACAGGGTCTCCTACCCCAGGCCTTAGACGCACTACGCAGCAGAGGATGACTCTGCCCTCCCTGCGCCTCTAGCTCCCAAATGCTAGAATTCCAGGAGCGAGCCATACAAAACAGGAATTCTTACCCAGCTATCTATTTCATTACTCGAGCCAAAGGAAAAAAATATATAAGCTCATAGTTTAAAGAATGTTAAAGTATATAGCCTCAAATAATGGCAAAAGTATCTTCAAATATGGAAACATTACCTTCAAATATGTAAGACTTGGATGCGAAATACAGTCCAACAGGAACGGTGATCATTAAAGCTGTGAAGAACAGAAGAGTCTTCAAGGTGGAGGCCAGAGAACTTTCATTTCTGAAATGAAGTAATAAAAATACATACTTTTACTGCAATAAACAGACCGGATGCTGGAAAACCTGTCCCTGACATGTAAATGGTGGCCCTCTGTCATAGTTAAGCACAGGTGTCAACTTGACTCTTGAGCGTTTGAGCTCTGGGCACAGTTGTAGAAAGTTGATGGTTGAGAGTTAAGCCCAGAGCAAACCTGAAGGAGATTATCTAGCTGCTGGGGAAGACCCAGCCCATGGTGGGTGGGATTAGGCCCTGGATAAATCAGAGAGAGCTGGTTGAGAGAGTTGGCATCCTTTTGTATACTTGGCCAGACATGCTGGTCTGGCAAGTAAAGATTGTCCATCTCTCAGCCGTTATGGGGGCCAGTTCCCTCAGCTCTGGTGTTGGTGTGTGCTCTCCTGTCAAGCTGGACTATGAACTGTAATCGGACTATCGTAAGAAAGTAAACTCCTTGTTCCCTTAAGCTATGTGATGGTCATTTATCAGCAACAATGCAGGCAAACTGCAACACCCTCTAAGGAGGAACACAGGCTGTGTTTCAAATCTAAAACCCACCCACACCTTCTATTTTACCACCACATTTCCATCCATACAATATATGCTAAATAACTATGATAGAAATTACATATTCCACAATGTATCGTTAAAATTAGATAATAAAGCAGCATCTTATGTATTTATTGGAGATGCTAATCACATATTGTGAAAATTTAAAAACTTCCAAAGTATTACTATAGTATATATACATATATATTTTTTTACCAGAGTTACAAGTAAGATTCTCGGGTAGAAGCCAAAAGAGATAAATACTGCATGTTCTCTCTCATATGCTGATACAAATAATAAACCCACACATTCCACACACGCAATATATATATATATATATACATGTATATATACATATATATATATGAAATACAATATCTAGGCTTGTGCAAGGTAATTTGTTTGCCCGGACAAAAATCACTCAACCATGCCTTCTTTCAGGATCTTATCCACACAGGTGGAGATCAGAAGGCAACTTTTGAAAGTCACTTTTGCAAGTCAGTTCTTTCCAGTAAATAAGTGCAAACCTGACAGATGTAATTACTAGGGTACACATAGTGGACACAGAGAATCAACTTAAGAGTGCTTTGATCTACATTCGTGCTCCATCCTCCTCTCTCCCTGCTTGCTCGCTCACTCTCATGTACAATGCACAGTCACACTCTCGAGTAAATAAAATATTAAAAAGAGACTTCATTCATATCTGAAAGAATTCTACTTTGCTGAGAAGCTAGCGAATCCTGTTCTGTATTCACCAGGAACATCTGGACCATGAAATAGTGAGATAATTTTGATAATAAAAACCGCCTATTTGGGGGCTGGAGAGGTGGCTCAGGGGTTAAGCCTCTGCCTTGCAGGCAGAAGGTCCTGAGTTTGGATCCTAGACCCCACATATAGACGACGGGCAGAAGAGGGGGCGGCCTGCGTTTCTGGTCCTGGTAGGGCGGAGCCTGTGAATCCAGGGGCAGAATAAATGAGGAGGTGGAGGTGGTCCATGGTGGTTCCCGAATTTGTCCGTGGTTCTACACACACACACACACGCACAATTGAATAAAAAATTTTTTTTTAAAAACCGCCTACTTGAGCCCCGCAATATGGCGTCTTCTTCAACAGCCAAAACACAATTAAAAAATGCAAGTGCACACATGCTTCCAAGCCAATAGGCAAAAGTGTCCTCCACGGACGAAAATGAGTGGGAAGCCAATCCTGTAAAAAACCCTGCAAAAATATTAAAACCCAGACCATAATCCCCGACAACAAAGAGTGCACACGTGCGCATGGGCCCGTCCAGGTGCGCAAGGGCCCGTCCACGTGCGCATGGGCCCGTCCACGTGCGCATGGGCCCGTCCACGTGCGCATGGGCCCGTCCACGTGCGCATGGGCCCGTCCACGTGCGCATGGGCCCGTCCACGTGCGCATGGGCCCGTCCACGTGCGCATGGGCCCGTCCCGTGCGCATGGGCCCGTCCACGTGCGCATTGGGCCCGTCCACGTGCGCATGGGCCCGTCCACGTGCGCATGGGCCCGTCCACGTGCGCATGGGCCCGTCCACGTGCGCATGGGCCCGTCCACGTGCGCATGGGCCCGTCCACGTGCGCATGGGCCCGTCCACGTGCGCATGGGCCCGTCCACGTGCGCATGGGCCCGTGGGCCCATTAAGGCCAGCCCCCGGAATTGAAATACATGAAGAGTCCTGAAAACCACACACGCAAAGGGAAAAAGCTCCTCTGCAGCCTCAGATAGCAGATTCTGATACTCTCTCAAGTGCACTGTGGGTTTAAGACATGTAGCCCCTAAGTCACTGAGTCCTGAACCCTCAGTAGTGTAGACGACTCAGAGGGAAATTCGGCGCACATATAAACAGATGTTCTGGAGGACGGGAGGGAGGGAGGGGGTGGGCGTGAAATGGGGGAAGAAGGGGAAGAAAAGGGAGGGGAAGGACAAATGTACGTACCCATTGAGCTTGTATAACTAGATAAAAGATAAATTTTTAAAGAGAGAGAAGGCTCAAGAGAAGAAGAAACAATAGCGACTGTTTTTAGACTTGCAGTGTGAAACATAAAACTACCCATACTTCACAGGCACACACCTCACACATGGAAAATAAACAACCAGACGCGGGGTGGACAGCGAGGGAAAACCTTCACACAGTACAAGCTACTAGTGCTGGCTCACGTGCATACAGCACACACGCAAAGAAAATTACATAAAGAATGTAAGATCTAAGCTTGTGTAAGTTGATCTATGTGCCTAGGCAAAAGTCACGTAAAGGCGCCTTTCTCTACATTTTACATGCACAATGAGTGGAAACGGAAGTGGCTACTGGAATGGGCCAGAAACGTTTGCCCTTTGTCAAATTTGTGTGTTTGGCCACCAACTGCCAGTCTACTTGGCTGATGACCCCAATTGAAGCTGCTTTGTGCTCCCGTCACTCAGGCACACCCCTAGGAAACCCACTGATATAGGCCCCCGACAGGGTCCCGAGACGGAGGAGGCCCAGCCTCCTGTCTCCAAGCACAGCGACTGCAAAGAGTCAAGGCCGCAGGCCGGAAAACCGAGAGAGGAAAGGCCAGGTGAGCCGCACGCACTGGAGCCCCCCTGCTCACCCGTACCCATGCCCCTGGGTCGCTGGCTCGCGAGCGAAGGGCGGCAGCAAGTGAGCAGACCCCTGCAAGCTCCAAACTGCCCTGATTTTCGTCCGCCAGCCCTTCTGGGGTCCTCCTTCCACCCCTCCCGGGACCCACGCTCTCCGGCTTCTTGCCCTCGGCCCCGGCTCCGGGCTACCTGAACTCGGGTGTCTGCAGCGCGTTGAGCGCCGCTTTATCGAGACGTTCCATGGCGTGGCGGAGCACAGGCAGTGAACGTGCGCTGGCTGCAGCTCGGGCGGCTTGTATGGCGGGCGAGAGCCGGAGACTCGGCGCGCCGGATGTAGTGGGAGCCGCCGCGCGCAGGCGCAGCACCGTCAGCGCGGCGCGGAGTAGTGACGTGCCTCGGGCCTGTCACGTGACTCACCCGCGAGGGCCGCGCGGCGTACGATCCGCCGCGAGAGGCTGGTGCTCCAGGAGCAGGCCCGGAGAGTGGCCCAGCCACTCCACGTTGAGCCGGGACTTGCCGCGTAGCATCGTTCTCCCCGTCGGCGGCGTCCGGGCCGCCTGCTGAGCTCCAGCCAGGGCTCGTCTCTCGGTGGCCGCGTGGATGGAGGATAAGAGGAGCGGCGAGAAGGACGACCCGGCCGACGACTGTGGTGCTAGGCAACGACACAAGGAAGCGATGCACGTTATTCCACCACCCCTTGATCAGAGGCCTCATGAGTTCCTGTCCGCTGTGGACGTCCGGCCAGCGGACTCTGGGAGGAGTCAGCTACTTGGACACTCACCCGGCTCTGCAAACTAGAGCAAGAACTGGCAGCTTCAAGAGCTCGTGCTCACTGCTTCTAGCCCGTAGCTGCTGACCCCAACTTCCACTTACAGTTAAAAGCATATTTTGCAGCTGTCCAGAAAGCCACCAATGAGACAACAGGTACTCAAATAGGACAGATGGACCTCCGCGCCCTAGCAACCCGAGAGGTACTCACAAAAGGGCTGTGTGAGCCCTGGGACAGGCTTGACAAAATTAGGCTGCCCCTGGCTGCTAATACAGACACAACCCTTACATGGTCAGCTCCAGCAAAGGCCTGCTGACCGCTGTTCTATTTTCTGTACCACGGGATACACGTTTGAAAGCACAATTCAACCAGTGAGTTCAGCAGTAGTGTGGATGGTAGATTGACAGCAGAAAACCTAATTAAAGTTCAAAGTTAACCCCTTGTCTAACACTTAAGTGAGTAACAGCGACCTAAATGTTAGAGCCCGACAGAGCTAGAGAATTAGAGCTAGGATAGGCACACTGGCCAGCGGATGGTGGTACACACAGCCTGTAGCCCAGATTTCCACAACGCTTCTTGTAAAAGTCGTTCTTCCATACCTGTGGGAACAACATCTTGGAACACGTGAACATTACAAGTTTTAAATTTCAGAATTCATAAATAGAATCTTATTGGCACCTAGTCACTCTTTCATGCACAGTTGAACTGTCTACAACTACAAAGGTTGTGTAGTTGTAGCAGGTGATATGGTCCACAAGTCTAAAAAATAATTTGACGTGCAAATATTTTCCCCTTTTCCCACCCCCACACCAGCAGTGATTTGGAACCAGACACCTCAGGACATGCTTTCAGGTGCTCTCCCTCTCACTCGGCCTGAACTAACTATAGTCCAGGCAGGCCTTGAACTTAGTCTTTTTCCCCCAGTCTTCCAGGTGCTCTCCCTCTCACTCGGCCTGAACTAACTATAGTCCAGGCAGGCCTTGAACTTAGTCTTTTTCCCCCAGTCTTCCAAGAGCTCTACATATGCACACACATTTTTTTTTTCTGTTTTCAGGATCCCTGTATAATGAATCACTTTACTCAACATTGGCCTGTAGCTACTACTGTTCCCCAAAGTGGATGTTTACTGCTCTCGTTCAAGATCTGTGTGACACTCCTGGTTCATATATATATATATATTTTAATTTATTTCTGCTCATATAAACTTAATAGGTACCCCAGTCCCCCTCCCTCCACCCCTTCCAGGACCCTCTTGCTCCCTCTCCCCTTTTCCCCTTCCCTTCCCCTCTCCCTCCAATGCTCCAGGGATGGGGAGGAGGAGGCACTGGTTCATATATTGAAGGAAAGGCTTAGTGAAGTCGTTATGGCTCCCCTTGCCTCCTGAGTGCCAATCCTTTGCTCTGATATGTCTATGAAGCTACCTCTTCCAGCTCAGTGCCAAGCACTTCAGTTGAGATCTTTCAGTTAGTGAAGGCACTGACTGATGGAGCCAGAGAATACTCAGGGCCTGTCCTTCAGGACTCTTCTGCCCACTGTGCCCACCTGTAGTTCAATAATAGAGCCCTTGCAGAAAAAAAAAAAAAGTAGGCACTGGACAACAGTTAACTGAACCCTTCTGCCTACCTTCCCAACGCCCTGTGCCGTCAACCTAGGGTCCCACGTCCCTTGACACACTAGAAATTTGATCGTAAGAGAGGCGCCGGCCCCTGAAGGGTGGGCAGTGCTCCAGCTGTCAATCACAAGTACTTTCCAGCTTGGGCGTGTCGCCACACGCTACGTCACTGGCCGTGGGATCGCAGAGAAAGGAAGAAGACCTGAATGTATACCAGTTTTCTGCCCAATAAGGACAGAGTTCTGAAGAGATGCTAGCGGTCAGTTGTCCGAAGGAAAGCCGGCGTGTTATAGCTGAGCCAGGCGGAGTTCGTCCAGATCTCCAGAGTCGGTCTGCAAAGCTCCCCAGCAGTTTGCAAGTCTGGCGCCTGGAGGTAGCGGGGAGTCGGATTGCTTGAAGTCTTCCCCTATTCAAAGAGGGCGGGGCGGGCGGGGCAGTTCTCATTGGTCCTCCCTCAGCAATGCTACTGTCTCTGGGAAGGGGTTGGTACCACAGTCGCTTAAAAAAAAAAAAGTTCGAAACTTTCTACCCTCTAGAGAAAGGAAAAATGAAGCTGCTGCGCACAAAAGCAAAACAAAATAAAATAGAAGTAAGGCAAGGATTAGTTGGTGGTTTGGATACTGATAATGAAAGACAGGCTGGGGGCACTGTGGAGAAGAGCTTGTGCAAAGCCCTGGGTTCCACGCCAGGCAGGGAGCAGATGGGAAAATCAAAGACTAAGCACTCCAGCAGGCTTGTGGCCTTTGTCTTGGTATTGCTCCTCTGATTCTTGTCCTGGAGAAAAAGAAAACCGTTCCTGGAAGATTAAGGAAAGGGGTGTGTGTGCATTTGTGTGTGTGTGTGTGTACATTGTAGGAATGTGCCTGAAGTATGTGCAAGACAGCATATCTGTGTGTTTCTGTGCATACCACTTGAGAAAATATTATGAAAAACGAAATGTTCTTCCAGCCCAGGAAAACTCTCCAGGAACAAAGACAACTGCTGAGTTAGCATGAAACCTCAGTGAGATGAGGCAGAAGGATTACACATTATAACCCAAGCTCGAATGCATCGGGAGTTGAAAATCAGACAGAGTTGCATAGGAATTATGTTTTCTCAAGAGAATAAGGATGAAAAACAATGCCATCTTCTAGGCACTGTGTAGCCATTGGATTCACGATCTTCTAGGAGCTGTGGTTACTGGTCCTGAACCTGTACAAAACTGACCCTGTCAACAATCAGTCATGGGTGAGGAGGGCTCATAGCAAGCTAGCCCTGAATGAGAGAAGGAGTCATTGGCTTCTGGTGTGTACCCACAGATGAATACTCCAGGCTCCAATGGATTAAACACATGGACTCACAAAACAAAAAGACAAGAATGTAGGACTGAGTTTGTAGGGAAGAAGGAGGGGCAGTGGTCGGGACAGAGATAAGAGAGTGGGAGGTAGGAGTAATCACAACTCATTATAGGCATAGATGAAGTCAAAGAACAAATACAATTTTTTTTTCCTAAAGAAATAGGAAAAAAAGAAACCAGAAGCTGTAATCCCAAAACTTGGGAGGTACGGGCAGGTGATCAGGAGCTCAAGAACATCCCAGGCTACATGACAAGTTCAATGCCTGTCTAGCTACATGAGGCCCTGCCTCAAAAATCCTAAGTGAATTTCAAGAGAGAGAGATTCTTTGTCCATGGGATAGGAAAGGCCTGCTAGAGAGTGTTATCCTTGGCCTCCAACACCAAGGTAATGATGGTCTCACAGTAAAACATTTTTTTAATGTAAATATCACTTAAGTCTGCCCAGCAGTTGTCAAACAGCCAGGTCCTGACAGAAGCCAGTCTGCCAACCAGGAGACATTTTTATGGTAATTATTTTCCTGCAGATAGGAAGACTTCAGAAAGAAGGCATTCTGATACTCACCTAGAGAGTTGCCTCTGGAGGGAAGTGTGGAGATCCCAGAAACCAAGTTTATCACTTTCCCCATGGGGGAGCCAAGCTACAGCTGTGGGGATAAGAATGAGGAGTGGGGGGTCCCTTCCCTAGACTGAAGAAATCTAGCACACCAAGCAACATGGTGAGGGGGGAGGGGAAGAGTCAGCACCATCCAGGAGGATGGCAGGACCCACTTAGAACCTGAGGCTGTTGGTTGGAGGCAAAAGGGGGGGGTATAGGCTGTGTCTGGGAGCTGATCCTGTAAACAGGGAGAAAGCAAGAAAGTGAGGGGGGGAGAAGGGAGGAGGGGAAAAGATTGCCCTATGTCCTATGGTGTCGCACAAGCAGGACCAGCAGTGAGAGACCTGCCAGGCCAGATGTCCTTCAAATGTGATGTGGAAGCTCAAAGGAAGATGCCTTCCCTGTAGATGAGGTGCCAGGGGATATGGGACAGCTTGCACAGCTCTGCAGCCAGAGGCAGGCCCCAGCTACCCCTTTTCTGGCTAGCAAGTTTATCAGCCTCTTTTCTTGTTACAGCAAATCTCAGGCCTGAACCACTTCTGGGAGGAAGGGTTTATGGTAGTTCAAGGGGATATCATCCACCATGGAGCCAAACATATGGTGCCAGGGGCTGCAATGTGTAGCCAGGATTCTTTACGTCTCTAGGGGACAGGAAGAAGCAGAGAGATGTTGGCTGGTGGTCAGCTCACTTGCTCTTTTTTATTTAAGCATCTACTGTTACCCACATTCAAGATGGATCTTCTGTCCTCAGTTAAATGTCTTTAGAAACATTCTCACAGGTACAGCCAGATGTTTGTTTCCTACGTCTAAATCCAGTCAAGGTGATTACCTCGGTAGGTTCTTATGAATACAAACAAAAAGCTGGTGAAGCTCTTTGTCTATACTGTGTTTGAATTCTATGGGAAGGAGGCAATGAACAGTAACAACAAACAAAGACTTCTTAAGGATTCAGGGGAGCACAGAGTGGGTGAGGGAGGCTGGATTCTAAGTATGCCGGTTGCATGGAGACCTAACACATAACATAAAATCTCAAACATTGACTGCATAGATTTGAATTTACACCTTAGAGCTCATTTCCCATCTCTGAATTTTGACAAGGAATCCAAGGCAGAGGTTGAGCATCCTTGTGGATCGGGGCATCCTCTGAGAGAGACGTCTTAGAGATCAGATGCCTTCGGGCTGAAGTGGTTTGTTTGCACAGAAAGAAGCCTGGCAAGGAACCAGGGATTTGCTAAAGCACAAGGATAAACCCTTGTGACCAAGTCTGGCAGCTGCTGGGCCTCCAAGGAGCTAGCATGAGCCTAGCAGCTGTCACAGAGGCAGCAAGGGGGAGTCAAGGCCCTTTGGCGATGTTAGTGAGCAAGGGCCTTCTGTGTGAGTCTTGGCTCCCCTCTCTCCCTGAAACAGGTCTGCAGTCTTGTGAGTTGGGTGCCCTCTTACCCAGGTAGTCTGGTGCAACAGCCTGAGAATGACTGGCATTTGTGGTTGTACACAAAGTGCAGAAGGCTTGGCTGGGAGATAGTCAGAGACTCTTTTCTGAATTCGGAGAGGTACTCACTTCTGTAACCGTACAACGTCACACATACAAAAGCCATATTGGAAAGGCACGGTGCTGCTCCCAAATCTTATCTTCACTTCTGTGCTGGACACCATGCTAAGTCTCATTTGTTCCAACAGCGTTTCTTGTCATTGGACTGGAAGGTCCTCAAGATCAGGAAAATTTGAGAAGAAGGGAGAAATTTTAGAAGCATCCATTTGGAATATATCTTCAAGTATTTATTCAGTAAATACTTGTTAAGCATCTACTGTGTCATGTTATTGTTCCCAATGAGGGGGGCAGGTTCTTTTCCTATAGAGTTCATATTCTAGTGTGACCAATAGACAGAAACCACAATACATATACAAGTCGGTGTCTGGTTGCAATGACCGTTGTGAAGATCAGGGTGAGAAGATCAAGAGTCACAAGGGGCGACTTTAGTTGGAAACAGGGGAGAAGTCTCTAAAATGGTGATGTTTGAGACAAACCTACATGAAATCAGGGACCATGTAAGTGCAGAAATAGGCTAGTATATCTATCAACATTTTGCCATATAGCAGTGAAGACCCCATGAGATATGATGCTACTCAGAGACTATATGGGACTGGTGTTGGTCAAGCGAGAAGTGGAGCCTCTCTATGGTTTACCCACCAATGGGCCATTTGCACTGTTGTGGGGACCAGGACAGTCACTAGTACAGCTGTCCTAAATGGGATCCAGTGGATCACATATACAAGGGTACATAGGAAAGGGAAGAAAAGTGGCTGGAGGGGAAAATGGATGAGGTGGGATGGGATAAGGGTAGGTAGCAGGTGATGAAAACACATAAATTCACTGTTAATAAAAATCAAGAAAAACATAAATAGGTCAGTACAGTATTGTCATGGCACTACTGCATAAATGAAAGTCAAAGGTCATGCACTGAAAGCAACTGAGCAAATGAGAGATCCTGACAACCACACATGACCACTGTTAATATGCATCTCCTTCCAGGTATGTAGGCATATGCACACAAGTATGCATACAAGTATGGTAGTTAGATACACGTGTCAACTTGATGGTTGAGGGCTCGAGCTCTGGGAATATTTGTAGAGAATTTAGAATTAAGCCCACCATGATTATCTTCAGGGGAATGTCTAGTCGATGAGGAAGGTCCGAACCTGTGGTGGGTGGGACTAGGCCCTGGGTAGGTGAATAAGGAGGGAACTAGCTGAGAGAGTTGGCATCTTTTTGTATACTTGGCCAGATGTGCTGCTCTGGCAAGTAAGGATTGTCCCTCTCTCAGCTGCTTATGTGGATATGGAGTGGTCGGTTCTCTTGGTCATTGGTGTTGGTGTGAGCTCTTCTGCCAAGCTGGACAAGGAACTGTAACCAGACTATCATAAGAGAAAATTAAACCCCTTGTCCCATTAAGCCATTTTGATCATGCATTATTGGCAACAATGCAGAATAACTGCAACAACAGGTGCACATATGCATGCGGGCATGTATACACACTGCCTGTGCATTCTAGTTGCTCTACTACAATACCACACTCTTGATGGTGTAAAACAAGTATTTATTTCTCAAAATTCTGGAGACTGCAAGTCCAAACTACCCATATGGTGAGGGTCCTCCTTCGGGTCACAGAAAGATATTATCTCTTTGTTCCCCTCACATGGGAGAGGAAAATGTCTCTTTTCTCCCATCTCTTTTCTTTTTTTTTTTTTTTAATTTATTCAACTGTGCGCATGTGCGTGTGTATGTGCACGCGTGTGTGTGTGTGTGTGTCTGTGTATGTGTAGAACCACGGACGAATTCGCGAACCACCATGGACGCCTCCACCTCCTTATGCCCCAGGATTCACAGGCTCCGCCCTACCAGGACCAGAAGCGCAGCCCTTCCCCCCCCCCCTTCCGCCTGCAAGGCGGAAGCTTAACCCCTGAGCCACCTCTCCAGCCCTCTCCCATCTCTTTTCATAAAAACTCACATTCTACTCAGCTAATCAGCATCCAAAGGCACCACCTCCTAGTATTGAGGATAAAGATCTCAGTCTAAGCATCTTAGTGTAGGGGGCCCAAAATTCAGTCCACCGTGGGCACACATAACTTTTTCCTTGGTTGCAGTTCTGCAAACTTTTTTAAAATCATATCCAGGAGCAATTTTCAACGTCAAAAAATATTGAACTGGGCTGGAGAGATGGCTCACAAACAGAAGGACCTGAGTTCAGATGTCAGGTCACACGTAAAAACACCAGGCGGAAACAGTGGCCGCCTGCATTTCTGGCCTTGGTGGGTGAAGCCTGGGAAATTCTAGAGCAAAAGGGAGATAGAAGCAATTCAGAATGTTTCTCTAAGTCACCTATGGCCTCCAGAGGGACACACAGTGTCTTCTGATAAGTGCGCTCGCATGCACACACACATACACACACACACACGCACGCACATAAATTGAACTATATTGTCTTTTTATCTTAGTATTTGTATTAATCTTTTTTATTTATTGAGATATATTTATTAGCAGCAAAATTCATCTCTTTTAGGCATGTTTTTTTTATTAAAAATTTAATTATACATTTTAAAATTTTTTACCAGTTCCCTCCCTCCCCCCTCCTCCCCCTCCCCTTCCCCCAGTGCCTCCCCCCCAATTCCCAGAGAGTCCTTTATTGAGTACGCCTAACTCTCCACTGGGTCCTCCTCTCCGATGACATATAAGGACCCAGTGGCATTTTCATAAGCCCTTTCTCTTGTTCCCCTTAAGCATAAGATCACTACTATGGCTGTCAATCCCTTGCCTTCAGGGGTCTCGGTGCCCTTAACAGATGCTAGACTTTATGAGGGCAACAGTGCGCTGGACATTGAGCAGGGCATGCAAAGTCCCATTACGATTGCTTTGGCCCCAACTATTGTTGAGAATCTTGCAAATCGTTGCTCCTCCCCTCCTTTTGCTCTTACAATCTTACCGCCCCCTCTTCTGCAAATGTCCCTGAGCTCCAGGATGGGGAGAGATTAGGCTGTCCTAGTTCTATGTGATTGATATAGTCTCTGAAGTTCTGGGTTGTGGTTTGTTGATTTTCTTTTGCAGTTTTGCTGCTCCTGCAATTCCCTTCACTCCATTCTGCTGGGCACTGTATGTCACCCCTTGCAGACCTTGATGGAGGCCTATTTTCTCTGCTGTAACATGGTCTCCTCTCTCCTTGTTTCTGGTGTGGCCCTCCTAACCCATCTCTCTTGTTCATAATCCTTGCAATTACTGTGTTTCATAGGTTTACTTTTGAGTGTCTCAATGTGGGCTGGGTGAGTTTGGTACTAGGAGCCACCTATTAGGGAGTACATACGGCGCTTAATTTTCTGGGTTTGGGATACTTCACTTAATATAATTCTTTCTAATGACATCCATTTCCCAGCAAATTCCAGTAATTCATCATTTTTGATGGCTGAGTAGTACTCCATTGTATAGATGTACCACCTTTTCCTTATCCACTCGTCAACTGTTGGACATTTAGGTTGATTCCATGACTTTGCTATTGTAAACAGTGCTGCTATGAACATGGTCGAGCTTGTGCTATCGAGGCGAACCTCTGCTGCATGGGGGGTTATTCCCAAAAGTGGGATAGCAGGGTCATATGGCATTTCAATCTTTAATTTCTTTAAGAATCTCCAGACGGCTCACCAGAGTGGCTGTATGAGCCTGCATTCCCACCAACAATGTAGGAGAGTTCCCCTCTCTCCACATCCTCTCCAGCATTTGTCGTTGTTTGTATTGTGGATTTTTGCCATCCTGACCGGGGTGAGATGATATCTCAGGGAAGTTTTGATTTGCATTTCCCTGATGGCGAAGGAAGTGGAGCATTTTTTAAGATAATTGTTAGACATTTTAATTTCATCCCTGGTAAAGTTTCTTTGAAGTTCCAGGGCCCATTTTTTAATTGGGCCAGTGTTTTCCTTGGAGTTTAATTTTCTAAGTTCTTTGTGCACTCCGGACAGTAGAGCTCTGTCAGATATGTGGTTAGTGAAGATTTTCTCCCATTCTGTGGGTTGCCTTTGAGCTCGTGTGACAATCTCTTTATCTGAACAGAAGCTCTTTAATTTCACAAGATCCCAACTGTTGAGCGTTGGTAGCAGTGACTGTGCCATTGGATGTCTGTTTAGGAAGTGTTGGCCTAGCCCAATCAGCTCGAGGGAGTTCCCTATCCTTTCAACTATGGTTTTTAAAGTCTCTGGCCTGATATCAAGGTCCTTGATACATTTGGAATTAAGTCTTGTACATGGTGACAAGTACGGGTCCAGGTTTAATCTTCTGCATGTGGAGATCCAGTTTTGCCAGCACCATTTGTTGAAGATGCTGTTCTTTTTCCATTGGATTCTTTGGGCCCCTTTGTCAAAGACCAAATGGCTGTAACTTTGTGGGCTTATATCTGGGTCTTCAATCCTTATCCATTGATCTGTGTGTCTATTTTGGAGCCAGTACCAGGCTGTCTTTATAACTATGGATTTGTAGTATAGACTTAGGTTTGGTATGGTAATACCTCCAGCTGTGTTTTTGTTACTCAGGATTGTTTTTGCTATCCTGGGTCTTTTGTGTCTCCATATGAACTTTGAGATTATTTGGTCAACTTCTTTGAAGAATTGCTTTGGGATTTTGATTGGCATAGCATTGAATCTGTATATTGCCTTTGGTAGGATGGTCATTTTTACAATGTTGATTCTGCCAATCCAGGAACAAGGGAGGTCTTTCCACCTTCTGGTGTCTTCTGCAATTTCTTTCTTTAGGGTTTTAAAGTTTTCATTGTAAAGGTCTTTTACCTCCTTAGTTAGGTTTATACCAAGGTATTTCATTTTTTTAGGGGCTATAGTAAATGGTATTGTTCTCTCAAGGCTTTTTCACTTCTTTCATTCTGGGCATATAGGAAGGCCTCTGATTTTTGCACATTTATTTTGTATCCTGCCACCCTGCTGAACTTCTCAATTAGTTCCAGGAGCTTCCTGGTGGAGTTTTTGGGATCACTCAGGTATAAGATCATGTCATCTGCAAATAGGGATAGCTTGACTTCTTCCTTGCCGATTTGAATCCCTCTTATGTCCCTTTCTTGTCTTATGGCTTCAGCTAAGACTTCAAGTACAATATTGAATAGAAGTGGTGAGAGTGGACAGCCTTGTCTAGTTCCTGATCGAAGTGGGAATGCTTCCAATTGTTCCCCATTGAGCATAATCCTTGCTGTGGGCTTGTTGTATAGCTTTTCTTATATTGATAAAGGTTCCTTCCATTCCTACTGTCTCTAGCGTTTTGATCATAAAAGGCTGTTGGATCTTGTCAAAAGCTTTTTCTGCATCTATCGAGAGTATCATGTGGTCTTGGACTTTGGACTGGTTTACATGATGAATTACATTTATTGATTTGCGTATGTTGAACCAACCTTGTGTGCCGGGGATGAAGCCTACTTGGTCCCCATGAATGATCTTTTTAATATGTTTTTGAATCCGATTTGCTAAGACTTTGTTGAGAATCTTTGCGTCTGTGTTCATCAGGGAGATCGGCCTATAGTTTTCTTTTTTAAGTGAATCTTTATTAGGTTTTGGGATTAAAACGATATTAGCTTCATAGAAGGAATTTGGTAGTGTTCCTTCCTTTGCTATTTGATGGAACAGTTTAAGGAGTATTGGTGTTATTAACTCCTTAAATGTCTGGTAGAACTCTGTGCTGAATCCATCTGGTCCAGGACATTTTTTGGTGGAAGATTCGAGATTACTTCCTCAATTTCCTTATATGTTATAGGACTATTTAAATAATTCACAACTTCCTGATTCAATTTAGGTAAGTTGTGTTTACTTAGAAATTCATCCATCTCTTTTGTGTTGTCAAACTTCACAGAGTATAAGTTTTTGAATATGATGTTATAATTCTCTGGATTTCTTGGGTATCAGTAGTGATAACTCCATGTTCATTTCTAATTTTGTTAATTTGGGTTTTCTCTCTCTTGCTTTTGGTTAGTTTAGCTAGGGGTGTATCAATCTTGTTGATTTTTTCAAAGAACCAGCTTTTTGATTGGTTGATTTTTTCTATCGTTTTCTTAGTCTCGATTTCAGATATTTCTCCCCTTATTTTGCTAATCTCTTCTCTTCTACTGCTTTTGGGATCAGATTGCTCTAGTTTCTCTAAAGCGTTAAGCTGCATTGTTAATTTGTTTATTTCTGATGTTTCTATTTTTTTGACGTGGGCATTAAGAGCTATGAACTTACCTCTTAGAACAGCTTTCATTGTGTCCCAGAGATTTTGGTAAGTTGTATTTTCGTTATCATTCACTTTCAGGAAATCTTGAATTTCCTTTTTAATTTCTTCCTGAATCCAGTTCTCATTCAGCATCATAGTGTTAAGTTTCCAGGAGTTAGTGTATTTTCTCTTGTTTGATGTGTTGTGGATGTCCAGCTTTAGGCCGTGGTGGTCTGATAGGGCACAGGTTAGAATTTCAACTTTCTTGTATATGTGTAGATTCATTTTGTGGCCCAGTATGTGATCTATTTTGGAGAAAGTTCCGTGTGCTGCTGAGAAAAATGTGTATTCTTTGGTGCGTGGGTGAAAAGTTCGATAGAGATCTGTGAGGTCCATTTCTTTCAGGGTTTGATTAAGTTCCAAAGTGTCTCTGTTAAGCTTTTGACCTGTTGATCTATCCCATGTAGAGAGGGCGGTGTTGAAGTCCCCAGGAATTATCGTTTGGGGGTTGATTTCATGCTTTAGACGCTGTAGGGTTTTCTTAATGAATGTGGAGGGGCCCGTATTGGGTGCATATATGTTCAGTATTGTGAAATCTTCCTGGTGAATTGTACCTGTGACTAAAATGTAGTATCCATCCGTGTCTCTTATAATTTTTTTTGGTTTGAAATCCACTTTGTCTGATAGCATAATGGCTACCCCTGCCTGTTTTCTGCTTCCATTTGCTTGTAGAATTGTTGACCAGCCTTTTATTTTTAGAGCGTGCCTATCTTTTGTGGTGAGATGGGTTTCCTGCAGGCAACAGATTGATGGATTGTGATTTTTAATCCAAGTTTGTAATCTGTGTCTCTTGATCGGTGAATTAAGTCCATTAACATTTAGTGTTATAATGGTGAAACTATTGTTAATTCCAGACATTTATTATGTTTAGTAGCTTTTATAAGTATATTGCTTCGCTTTTAATGGTGTTATATTTGCCTTCTGTTCTCCTGGATATGCCTGTTTTTTTCTTCACGCTTGAGTATCATTTCTAGCATTTTTTGAAGGCCTGGTTTGGTGGCCATGTATCCCTTAAAGTTGTCTTTGTGCTGGAAAATTTTTCTTTCTCCCTCGATCATGACTGATAGTTTTTCAGGGTAAATCAGCCTGGGTTGACATTTTTGCTCATTCGATACTTGAAGTATGTCTCTCCAAGCTCTTCTTGCTTTTACTGTTTCGACTGAGAAGTCATTTGTTATTTTAATAGGTTTGCCTTTAAAAGTGACTTGTTTTTTCTCCCTTGAAGCTCTCAGCACCAGTTCTTTATCTTGAATGTGGAGTGTTTTAACTATTATTTGCCGCGGTGTGCTTCTATTTTGGTCGTATCTGTTTGGGGTGCGGAATGCCTCTTGTATATGAATGGGCCTCTCTTTTTTTAGATGAGGAAAGTTTTCCTTGATGATCGTTTGAAAAATTTCCTCAGGGGTGGTATTTTGAGATTCTTGCTCCGGTATTCCATGAATACGCATGTTAGGCTTCTTCAGGGTGTCCCATATCTCTTGGATATTTCTCTCAAGTATCTTTTTGGCTTTAACAACCTCTTCCATTGAGCTGGTTAGTACTCCCACTTTATCTTCAAGGTCTGAAATTCTGTTTTCTGCTTCATTAGTTCTGTTGATAAGACTCTCTGTGGCGTTCTGGGTTGAAGATAACTTGCCTTTTAGCTCAGTTTTAAACTCTGCTTGAGTTTGTTTTAACTGCTCTATGCCACTTTTTGTTTCTTGCACTGTTTTTCTCAACTCCTCCAGATGTCTGTTGTGTTCCTCTTCAAAGCGATTGATTCGATTATGTAATTCCTCCCGGATTTCCTCTTTCATAGTATTGAACATGGTAATGATCATATTTTGAAAGTCGTTATCCTGGGTCAGGCTTTCTTGGCCTTTTTCCGCGGGTTTGTTCTTGTTGGAATCTAACATTATGGGATTAATTTCTTCAGTGGGAAATTTGTTTACTTGAGTGTTGCTTCTCATGGATTTGCACTTTGACTTTGGCATTGTCATTTTAACTCTTAAGATCTCTCAATTTCACTAAACTGAATTATTTGGCCTGGAGTACTGGTGGGTGGGGCCCGAACGGGGACTCACCTAGGGCGTGGGGTGAGGCCCAGGTGGACCGCGCGCGTATGTCCCGACAGGCGGAGCGGGGTGTGGCGAAAGGGGATGATGGGTGCATCGGTGTGGAGCTATTTAACCCGAGGGCAGCTGGGGTGGGGCCCGGGCGCAGGGGGAGGTCCTCCTCGTCCCTCGGCCCCCGCGCGGCTCCGGCTGGATGGCGGGAGTCGGAGCCGGGTCCCTGTGGGCTGACCTGGGGGGTCCTAGAGCGCGCGGTGAGAGCCCGGCTGGATCTCGCGTACGGGTCCCGACCGGCGGAGCGGGGGGGGGGGGGGGGGGGGGGGGGGGGGGGGGGGGTGGCGAAAGGGGACCCTTTTAGGCATGTTCTATAGTCATGTGCTTTTTACTATTATCAAGAAAGTAACTTTTTACATTTTCATTTTTAAAATTTAAAAAATTTAAATTTTATTTTAGACATTCATACATGAGTAAAATGAATTTGTCATTTCTTCCTCGCCCCCTTATTACCCGCTCCTATCTCTCTTCCTTTTCCCATGGCAAAACTTCCTCTTCCCAACTTGTCTCCCTTTTTGCATGTTGTAAGTTTTTACATGTGTGACCCACTGAGGTATATCTGGATCATCTATACTGACATGTGCTTGTTGGAGCATGGATCATGAATCAGTGAGTACACCCTTGAGGAAAGTAGCTTGCTTTCCCCACCCCACATCTGATATTAGCCTTCAGTAGTCTCAGGAGTGAAACTTTAAAATTTTATTTTATGATCAGAGTGTGTGTGTGTGTGTGTGTGTCTGTGTGTGTGTGTGTGTGTGTGTGTGTGTGTGTGTCTGTGTGTGTGTCTGTGTGTTTCTCAGCTCCCATGTTTTTGAGGATTTTACCGGATTGAACTCAAGTTGTGTGGTTTGTGGAGAAAGCACCTTCAGCAACTGAGCCATCTCACTGGTTTAAGAGAGTGAATTTTCCCATTTTCCCAAGAAGTTCCTGTACATTCCTTTGCAATTAATTGCCTCCTTCCACCTCAGATTGTACCCCTGGCCTACGGTGAACTGACTTGTCTCCTAATGACTTTAATTTTTCCCAGATTATCACAACAGTTTGGAGAGATTGCTCAGTGGTTAAAGTCCTTCTCTCCCAAGCTAAGGACCTGAGTTGTGATCCCCAGATCCCAGGTAAATTGCCAGACAAGTGTCAAAGCCCACCTTTAATTTTACCTCTGGAAGACAGAGCTTGGGAATCCCCAAAGCAAGCTGACTAGCCAGACTATACCTAATGGCATGCTCTGTATTTAATTAGAGACCCAGGCTCATAACAATAAGATGAGAGAATAATGGAGGGTGATTCCAGATATCATCCTTGGACCTCCACAGGCACACACACTCAAGTTCACTTGAGTAGGTACTCCACACATAGGTACCTCCACCACATGCAAACACACAGCACTTATGCACTCCATAAATACATACAAGAAAGAAAATGGAACCCTATGCATGCACCCCAGTTCATTCTCTTAAGACAATGTATTTTGTGATTTATGCACTTTATTGCAGGCCACTTTATGTTGCCAAATACCATTGTATTGTGTGAATACACGGCAGTTATTTGGTTATTTGTTCATCAGTAGAGGTCCATTTAGGGTGCAGTTTGTAGTGTTCATGAATAAAAATCCTATAAACATTCACATGCCTTTTCTTAGGCTGCGGGAAGATGGCGGACATTCAGACGTAGCGTGCTTACCAAAAGCAGCCTACGATCTTTCAAAACAAGAAGCGGGTTTGCTGGGAGAAACTGGCAAAGAAAAGCTCCCTCGGTACTACAAGAACATTGGCCTGGGTTTCAAGATGCCCAAAGAGGCCATTGACAAGAAATGCCCCTTCACCGATAACGTCTCCATCAGAGGGCGCATCTTGTCAGGTGTTGTGACCAAAACGAAGATGCAGAGAATCATTGTCATCTGCCGGGACTATCTCCACTACATCCGCAAGTACAACCGCTTTGAGAAGCGCCACAAGAACATGTCTGTGCACCTGTCCCCTTGCTTCAGGGACGTACAGATTGGTGACATTGTCATGGTGGGTGAGTGCAGACCCTTGAGCAAGACTGTGTGCTTCAACGTGCTCAAGGTCACCAAGGCTGCTGGCACTAAGAAGCAATTTCAGAAGTTCTGAGAACACACCAGTCAATGCCCCCAAACAAAATAAAGTTATTTTTGCATTCACAAAAAAAATTCACATGTAGATAGTTCCTAGCTAAATATTTAGAGATGGGATTGCTAGGTTGTTTAGTAAATGTATTTAACTTTATAAGAAAGTACCAGGAGCTGATAAGATGGCTAAGTAGATAAAGGCATCTGCATGGAAACTTAGCAACATGGTGGAAGGAGAGCACGGGCTTCTCAAACTTCTCAGATTTTTCCTCTGGCTTCCATTTACATGCCTGCATATTCTCTCTCTCTCTCTCTCTCTCTCTCTCTCTCTCTCTCTCTCTCCTCCCTCTCTCTTTTTCTCTCTCCCTCCCTCTCTCTCTTCTCTCTCTCTTCCTCCCCTCACAAGAAAATAATTTTTAATAATAAAAGATATCTCAGAAGATTACTGCCATAGCTGTACAATGTTGTGTTCCCATGAGCAAAGTGAGAGGATTCTGATTCTTCTGCATAGCTTTACAATTTCAGGTGTTCAGCTAGGTTTGTAGTGGCACCTCATTGTATTTTAATGTACTACACCCTTATAAGGAAGTTGATCATCTTGGGGGGGCTGTTATCATTCTCTTTTCTTTGGTGAGGTGTCTGTCAGTTTGCATATTTTGGCCTCTTTTCTCTTTTTTAATTACACTGCTCACTGCTGGACTGTGTCAGTTTTCCTGTGGCTGCTGCTACAAATTCCCCGATTTAGTGGCTTGCAGCATCGGCAATATAGTCTTTTGTTCTGGGAGCCAGGAGTCAGAACTGAGTTTTATGAGGTGTCAATCTAAGTGACAATCAAGATGCCGACAGGCTCATTCCCTGTGGGAGTTCCAGGGCATACTTCATTCCTTGTTTCTTCCAGACGAGTAGTGACTGCTGAGGTCACACTGCATTCTCCTGCTGCAGTAGCATCTCTCCCTTCTGTCCTGTTATTTGAATGTCTTCAATTGCCTGGAGGGCTTACATGGATAATCTAGGATAATCTCCCCAGTTCAAGTCCTTTGCAATCATTTCTGTAAAGTAACATGCACAGAGTGGAGGGCTTAGGACCTGGAGAGTTGTGGGAGATGTTGTTCAGCCTACCGCATTAGCTTAGAGAGCTCTCTATAGAGCCAGTCATTGGCCTCTTAGCAGATGTTTTCTTCCAATCTGAGCCCTACCACTTCATTTCCTTAACTGTATCTTTAGTTTTGTTTGGGAGATAAAAGCCTTGCTGTGTAGCTGAGGCTGGTTTTGGAGTCACAATCCTCCTGAATTAGGTTCCTTAGTGTTGGGACTGTAGATATGCTTGGTTCTTAACTGTATTTCTTTGTTGTTTTTGTCGTAGTTGTAGGGCGTTATTCATTTGCTTTGTCAATCAGTGTCTCACTCTAACCTTGATGGCCTCAATCTTGTAGCAGGCCTCCTGCCTCTGCCTCCCGGGTGCTAGGATTACAGGCATGTGCAACTATGCAACTTCACTTATATGTTTGTTCTCTCTCTCTCTCTCTCTCTGTTTCTCCTCTCTCTCTCTGTCTTTCCTCTCTCACTCTTCTCTCTCTCTCACACACACAATGCATACACTGTAAGCTTGTTTAGCAGCTAAGGGGTTATACCTCTGCCTTGCAAGCAGAAGGATCTGAGTTCAAATCCATGACTCCACATAAAAACACTAGGTGGAAATGGCAGTGGCCTGTACTTCTGGCTCTGAAATGTTGAGTCTGAAAAATCCCAGAGTGAAGCAAAAAGGAGGTAGAACAATCCAAGGTGATCCCCAAGGTCACTTTGGGACTCCACAGGCATACACACTACTCTCTCTCTCTCTCTCTCTCTCTCTCTCTCTCTCTCTCACTCTCTCATTCACTCTCTCTCTCTCACACACGCACACACATTAATTTTAAAAAATTTAAATATAAGGTTTTTGTCAATTTTGGTTAATGTTAGTTAAATCTTGCAATGATACAATATAAGGATAAATGGTAAAAGACTATTTCTCTGTTCAGTTGCCTTTGCATCTTGTCAAATCCAGTTTAATATGTTTTTTTTAAAATTTCTGGACTTTGTTCTGCTCAACTGATTTATGTGTCAGCCCTGTCAGATCATTTTGGTTTACTGTAGCATTATAAGAAGTGTTGAAATTTGATTGTCTGAGTCATCCAACTGTGTTCTTTTCAAAAACTGATACTTGTTTAAAATCCCAATTTGCAATTGTTTTCCGTAATATATGGAAGCATAATTGACTCATTGCACATTTCATATTGGTCTTGCACCCTATTAGTTTTTGTAGATTGCCTGGAAATTTGCACATAAACAATCATATTGTCTGTGGACCCAGGGTGCTTTCTTTTTCCATTGCAAACTGAAGACACTCTATCTTTCCCTTCCCTGAACACATTGTCTAAGACACATAAAGTGGCAGTGATCATGAGTGATGTCCCTGGGCTCTAGAAGGTGCTGAGGGGGTGGGCCCACATGCTGAGACGCTCCCTTTTCCCTCTCCAGGTTCTCTCATTGCCACAAAGAGAAGAAAAATTTTTCTCTCAATCTCACTGTACTACTTATTAATCCATAGAGTAATTGCTTGCTGAAGACACTCCTTGAGAAATGCATGTAATTACCCGGTGGCTTAATTAAGGAGCTAGTCCCCTGGACAGATGAAAGTGAAATCCCTTCTTAGGATATAGCTCTAGGCTATAGGCTGGAACAAACACCTACACCAGACAGCTGCCAGGGTTACACATTCCTGGACATTTTGGCGTCCCCTTTGGGATTCTATTATGTCAAGACCTGGGATACTGTGCCTGAGAAAAATGATGGGAGGAACTGCTGCCGATAGACTCCAGAACAGTTACACAATCCTTCATGATTTCTCAGTTTTGAGAAATAAACATGTAACTTCTCTTCAAATTCATCTGTGCAACCAAGGTCTAGCCAGGAGGCAACAGAACAAAGAGATGTTTGTAGAGAACTTTCTGGAATCAAAAAAACTGGGCTGCAATCCCATCAAGTTGCTGTGTGACTTTGGCAAAAAACCCCAACCTCTTTGTACTTCTGTTTTCTTCTCTGTGAGCACGGGCAGCAGCACGTAGATGTTTTCTATGTCCGTCTGCTTACCACACAGTGCTCAGGAAAAGTTAGCACTTGGAAATGTGTGTGTGATGGTGGTGGTGGGGTCTTTCCTGTCCATCACTGTCTTCAACCTCCTAATGAGAAGTGTGCGTGGACTCAGATGTGAACTGTGAGCACCGTAAAGGCCAACTTCGTGAGGACCACGGCCCGCAGATCCTGTTCCCGTGTTTTCAGTCCGGCTGGGCTGCGCTTCTTTGTCTCTTTGGCAGTAACAGCTGCAATTTTCCCATCTCCGACATGAGGATAATGGGCCGTTGTGCGGCTCAAATGAGCTAATGGCAGGGACCTAATTGTGTGAAGCGTGGGTGATTAGTCTCTGAAAGACCCAGTGAATATGTTTGCATAAAAACTCCCGCAATTTTGTACTCAAAGGGTGTTCTTTTCCATATCATCTTTCCCCCAGCACTTACGTGGCTCTGACGCCTGTAACACCCAGTCACAAGGATTTGCAATTCTCTCTCTCTCTCTCTCTCTCTCTCTCTCTCTCTCTCTCTCTCTTTCTCATTCTCATTTTTTTCAGACCAAAGCTCTGTCGTGTCAGCCTTTATCTCTACCCTAAATCTCTCAGTCCTTAAGTCACCCAAGATAGAGGTCTTCATCTCCTAGTCCAACTTCTTTTGCTTATACCCTCTTCCCCTCCCCTCCCCTCTTCTCCTCTCCCCTCCCCTCCTCTCTTCTCCCCTCCCCTCCTCTCCTCTCCTCTGCTCTCCTCTCCTCCTCTCCTCATACCCTCCATATGGCTTCCTGTGCCTACAGAGGAGCTGGTCTTTTGCTAGGGCTGTGGCACTGTCCCTAGACTGCTTTGAGGGAAGGGATATGGCAGTTCCAGGCATGGAGTGTCGAAAGCAGCGGGCACCAGTGACCAGCAACCCACCAGTATCATTCATGCCTTTTCTCTGATTTGACCAGTTTGTTTTATCCTGTGCAGGATTCATTTGAACTTTCTTTTAGCAAAAGTCTGTTTGGATAGCTTTCTTGAAGGACAACTTTCTGCAACAAAATGCTGAGCTGTCCTTTTCTCCACAGGTCTCTGATTGAAACTGGGACTCAAGTGGTCTCTTTCTGAGAGACGAGCTTTCTGGCTGCCACCAGGGTTCCAGACTTTTCCTTCTCCCAACAGGAGATTCCTGGGACAATTCCAATTTCTTGGGGTCTGTTGATAGCCAAAAGGAGGTTCCCAAGCGTCTCTTTAGAATGTCATCATTCATGCCAGAACATGATTAAAATATCCACACTACTCTAAGCAACCTCTCAGCTCAGTGTAATCACTATGAAAATCCCAATGGCGTTTTACTACAGACATATGCAAAAACCAACATACAGCTGATGAAAGGCATACTTAAAAAATGTGCAGGTTCTAAGCTTAAGGGGAACACAGGAAAGGGTTCTGGGAAATGCCCCTGGGTCCTTGCACCTCATCGGAGAGGAGGACCCAGAGGAGAGTTTGGCATGCACATTAAAGGATGCTCCGGGGTTTTGGGGGGGGGGCACTGGGGGATGGGGAGGAAGGGGGAGGGGAGGGGGAAGTAGGGGGTGGGGAGGAGGTGGAGAGAGGGAGGTGTACCGGTTAAGTTTGTATGAGCGGAAATAAAAAAAATAATTGAGAGGAAAAAAATGTTCAGGTTCATATGTATTGACAAGGAAAATGTCTGTGACATATTGTTTAGTGAAGAAAGTTATGACAGAGAATATACGGTATGGTTCTGTTTACATGAAAATCTACAGAAAGATGTTTATGTATCAGTGTCTGGATCCACCAACCTAGACGGGGAAGGGCATATGCAAAGGAACACCGTTTTACGCACACACACACACACACATACACACACACACACACACACACACTTCAGCCTCCTTGAGCTTTTGGAAAGAAGCCTGTGGTACCCTTGTAAATAGAAAAAAAGCTAAAGAAGGAAGAGAATAGACTCAAGAAAACCAGGGCAGATCTGTCTCTGCTGAAATAAAAAGCAAAGTCTCAACTGAAGGAAAAGCGTCAAGCTACGTCAGGTGACAGTTGCTCCTCCTCCTCTGCCCAGACAGTCATTGTTGATGCTCTGGCAAGTAAACCAATCCATTTCTGATCTATGTAAAGTCTACATCATTTTATCTGTGAGAATGAATGCTGTTACATATATCGTTTTCTTCTTTCTTTTTCTCCCACTTTGTCATGTAGCATGAACATCTTCTCTGGTCATTGAAAAAATGTCTGGCTTATCATTTTAAAGTGATTGCAATGGTTTATTTATCTAGTTTCCTTTTTATGCATGTGTTAAAACCAAAATCCCTGCAAGGCATAAATTGAGGTTTGGGGGGTTTTGCATGCATTGTGCTTTTGGGATAAATTACTAAAACTAACATCACTGGATCTTATTAGGATGTGCCATGTGCATTAAGGCTTTAACACCATGACACCAAACTCCTCCCAGAATTGCTTTGATAATGCCCCCCCCCAGCAGGCTATGAGTGGGCCTGGTTACTACCTTACAGAACTCTCCATGAGCTACTTCTACTCTGAAAATTTTCGTCCTTTGATAGCTGAAATAAATGCACTCTCTATGTGGTTTTAATTATCATTCCCCCAATTGCTGCTAAGGCTGAACATTTCTTAATGTTTCTCAGTAATCTGTCTTTTGATGAGTCGCTTGTTCATGTATTTTTCCAATCTTCTCACTGGGGTGTTTCTCTTTTTCTTATTGATCTGTAAAAGCGCCTTATATATTAAGGACATTAATCACTGTCTTCCTTATATGCAGTAATTTTCCAGGTATGTTTAACTTGCTTTTTAACTTCAGCTATGACTTTTTAAATGCATTTAAGGTTTTTACAGCAGATGCTTTCTGTGTTTGGCAATATTTATAATACCTTGTCTTGGACGCATATACAAATATATACTCATATTTTCTTCTAGTGCAACACCACGCTTGTCAATCCATCTTGTATCCTTTGCATGCATGATGTGAAGTGTGTGTTGGGGGGGTACACGTTATTTTGAGATAGCTATCTCAACACCCACACTAATGGTCCCTCTGTGTTCCTTTGAGAGTACTACATCTCATCTAGTGGACAATCCCTATGCCCAAATATTTTTCAGGGACTCGTTCTTCTGTTTCTACCATTTGATTAATACTAGCGGTTTAGTGGTAGCTTTCCAAGTCACAGTGGTCATTAAGTGTGGGAGTCGGGCATCTGGGATGTGGCTACAGAGTCGGAGGTACCTGAATGGGCATCCGTATACCCTGAAACGACTGTCTTGTTCGAAACCCGGTGTGCTTCCAAGCCCCCAAAGCACCAACCGTAGGCGAGGCTGTGTCCACGCCCACAGAGGCACAAACCGCCCGAAGCGTGTGGCTGACAACCCCTAGGTGGCACTGCGGAGCCGCTCTGTGCTGCCTTCAGGGTGCAGACCAGGGAAGGAAGCTGGGGGCCTTCATGGGTCTTTATGGGGCACCCGGAG
Source organism: Typhlomys cinereus (assembly GCA_023101885.1). Taxonomy (NCBI): domain Eukaryota; kingdom Metazoa; phylum Chordata; class Mammalia; order Rodentia; family Platacanthomyidae; genus Typhlomys; species Typhlomys cinereus. The sequence continues at coordinate 400,549 of JALPQD010000305.1, read as the reverse complement.
CCTCAGCATTAAGATACAGGGAAAGGCTTCTGCTCCCGAAGATACCAGGCCTATTTCGCGGCAGTCCTTGGTCCCTAACAAGGCGCTACTTCTTCAATAAGGCACTCACGGCTGCCGCAAAAGCATCCTCAAGATGTAGTGGCAAAAATTCTGCACAAATCATCCTAACAAGAGCATTTGGGACCACTTCCTGCAGGCAGGGACCGAGCCAGATAGGGAAAGCGCCAGGGGGGCAGAGATTCACCTCCGAATTCTCACTCAGGTCAAGGAAGGTTCGAGAAGTGAACAAATTGTAGGCTTTCAACTTGCCCCACCTCTGATGCTGTCTTTTGTCACAGGGCAACTATAAAGTGGTGATAAACGTGAGAGCAGAGAACCATTGTCGTGCTGCACATTCATCCAGGTGAAACCCAAGGAAGAGCGTTCTAGATGGGAAGATCTGGTCCAGCAAAGGTTTCCCTGAGGCAAGCAGTGGAGGGTAGGTGAGTGCTAGCCAGGAGAAGGGAGGGGCTGCAGAATGCAGGAGCGAGTGAAAAGGATGCTGAATACTGCTCAGTGATCTGGGAGGTACCATCCACCTGCAGTTGTAAGAGGGTCTGGTCATGAGAAAGAGTGGATTGTGTCCTGTATGCAAACTGGAGAATTCCCTCGGGCTGTCTGGACAGTGCAAGAGTGGAGGAATATGAACAGCCAGAATACTGTTGCTGCTTTGCACACAGTTGGGCCTGAGATATGTTTTGAGTGTCACTGTACCATGTGTTGATGGATGCAATCTGTAGGGTGAGGGAAAGGGAAACATCAAGACTTGCTTCTCTTAAGAATCCACGAAGTACAGGGAAATTTGCAGAAGAGGGGGTGGTAAAGATTGTAAAAGCACAAGGATGGGAAGAGTAACGGTATACAAGATACTCCTCACAAATTAGGGCCGAAGCAATCATAATAGGACTTTGCATGACCTGCGCTATGTCCAACACATTATTGACCCCACAAAGTCTAAAGGCACTAGGATCCTTGGAGGCTAGGGATTGACAGTCACAGTAGTGTTCCTAAGCTTAAGGGGAACACAGGAAAGGATTCTGGGAAATGCCCCTGGGTCCTTGCACCTCATCGAAGAGGAGGACCCAGAGGAGAGTTTGGCATGCACAGTAAAGGATGCTCCGGGGATTGGAGGGGGGAGGCACTGGGGGATGGGGAGGGAGGGGAGAAGTGAGGGGGGAGAAGGGGGGTAGGGGGGAAGGTGGAGGAAGGGAGGGGACCTGTGTACCTGTTAAGTTTGTATGAGTGAAAATAATAATAATAATAATAATAATAATAATAATAAAAGTTTGAAAATAAATAAATAAAGTTAAAATCTCCCCCCCCCCAAAAAAAAGAATCCACGAGGTAGGTGGCATCATTAGCATGCCCATTTTGCAGATGAACTATGAAGGCTCAGAATAATTTGACAAGGTCAAATGGTCAATGTTCAGATACAGCTACCACGTTAATGTGTTTGGGAATGAGACTCGAATTCATGTCAAGTTAAGTGGCCGACTGCCAAGTAGAATGCTTCAGAATGTGAGAAATTAACAGTATTACCTGCAATGGGGATGTGTGGCTTCTGGAACTTGCACCAGAGGCTTCAGTGACTACCCATTCTTAGCATTATTATGTGGAAATGCACTGACTGCAAAATGCCATCGTCACTGGACTGTCCCACCGCAGTTGACCGAAGTGGCAAGCATGGAGCCTACCTCAACATGCTCATCCCTCTCAGCTGCCAGCTCGATCATTGCTAAGTCCCGACTGTGTGGGCAAGACACGAATCCTCAGGGATTTTTTTCCACTCTGTCCTGACACTCAAGCCCTGTTTTTAATCTAATAACAAATAAATCTTATTCTTCTTATTTTTTATTCAGTGAACATATACTCCTTTTCATCATGATCTTTTGCACATACATGTGCACACACATTCAACTCTCTGTTCTTCTCCTCAGGCTGACACTAATCATCTTTCTTTCATCAAATATGTCCTCTTCTGTTTTCATGTCATAGATATAGATAGATATATATGATAGAATCTGCATGTGTTTTCCCTCCATTCTCTCCTGTGTATGTATATATACATATAAAATATTTATCTATCATCTACCCATATTTATTCTTGCCCAAGCAATAGGAACAGCCTGCCTAATGCTCTGCTCACTCGGTTACAGTGCACTTTGGTGGTCATGGTACACTTTGACTTGCCACTGCCCGCACACTGACCAGCTTCTAAGACCAGGGGAGCCCAGAAAATTGTGCAGCAGAGAGAAGGGCTACTTACACAAGCCAGAGGAACAAATGATAGCTAGCCCGAGTCTGCTGGGTCTGTGGGAAGTCATGAGAGGGGAGGAAAGGCAGGCCAGCACAGGAAACAGTATAAGGGACAGAGAAGACAAAAAGTTGCACAGTACAGACAGGATGTGCAAGGTGTCCACTGCATGAGGCTGGAGAGACCGATAGGGCCAAGTCACAGCCAGCCTCAGGGCCCTTGATGAGGAATCAAGATTTCATCCAGAAGGCCACAGTAATCCCTCAGAAGAACTTCTGACAGGGAATAAACAGGGCTAAATTTGTGCTTCTAAAACACTTTGCTCTGAAATGGATCAAAGACCTGAATGTCATATCTGAAACCCTGTATATGTGGAATTAGTAGACAGGGAACTGGCAAGATAGCTTAGTAGATAAGGTACCTTCATGTAAATCTGGCAACCTGAGTTTGAGCCTTGGAACCCCACATGGTACATATGTTTGCCTCTGTCTCTCTCTTCCTCTCTCAAAGAATAAATAAAAATTTAAAGAAATTTTTAAAAGAGATTAATTGAAACGTAGGGAAAACACAGTTGACTTTCTGACTAGGATTCTAATAGCCCAGTAACAATCCCAAGAATTGGCATGTGTACATCTATGTAGAAACTATATCAAACACAGTCATCCAGTTAATATATGGGTAAATTAAGTTCCCAAAATAACTGAAAATCTCTGGGTTAGTGGGATCTCTGGAACCCACATGGTAAATGTGGTAGATGGAGGAACTCACTTCCAGAAGATGTCCTCTGGCTTCCACAAGTGTGCTGTGGCACACATGTGCCTATTCTCTCTGTCTCTCTCTCTCTCTCTCTCTCTCTCTCTCTCTCTCTGTCTCTTTCTCTCTGTCTCTCTCTCTCTGTCTCTCTGTCTCTCTCTGTCTCTGTCTCTGTCTCTCTCTCTCTCTCTCTCTCTCTCTCTCTCTCTCTGTGTGTGTGTGTGTGCTTTTCACTCAAATTAAAAATGTTCTAAAAGGAAAATTTCCAATATTCAACAACTTTAGTCATTAGGGAAATGAAAATCAAAACTCCTTTGAGATTCCATCTCAGCCCAGTCAGAATAGCTACTATCAAAATAAACAACAAATGTTAGTAAAGATGCAGAGGGAGGAGGAACCCATGTTCACTGTTGAGTGTATATGACTGCAGACACTATGGAAATCATTATGGAGTTTATTGCACCACTATTCATGACAGTTAAGTTATGTAATCAGACTAAGGGTTCATGTTCATTCATAGATGAGTAGATAAGGAAAATGTATGTGCGTATCAAATTTAATTTATTTAATTTAGCAACTGAAGAACAATAAAATTGTGGCATTTCCAGGAAGATAAATGGAACATGAGATCATCAACATTAAAGCAAATAAGCCAAGCTCTGGAATAAGTGTCATATGTTTTCTACTGTATGCAGAATTAGTAAATATCAGTACTTGAAAGCACCAAGGGAACTAATTGCAAAGAGAAAGGGAGTCTGAGGAGAAGCAGGAATAGAAGAAGCAATAGGGGGTAAATATAATCAAAGTACATGATATTCATGTATAAGAATATATAAGGAAGCCCATCATATTGTACAAGGAATAAGCACTAACAAAACCATCTTGTGTAAAAACTTGACAGTATCTAGTAAATTGCATATTCATTACCCTTTAAGTGGACAGTAAACATCACACACAAGGATCTACCCTAAACTGCACTGACAAAAAAATGTAATATCTTACATATCCACTTGTAATGTTGAGCATTTCAAAGCAGCCTAGTGCCTACCCATAGCAGTTTGGTTAACTGAGCATTTATGAAAAATGCCACATCCATGAGAATGAGGAAAACCTTGACACACTCCTGCATAGTTGACACCTGAGAAGATACATACACACGTGAATTAAGCAGCTTAATGTATATAAATGGCCATTTCCAGAGTCCTTGATATATAAGATTTCGTGGCAGATAAGCATACTTATGCAAAAATTGGAATCTATCTCAACATCTCACCATGAAAACAGAAAGATCTCAAGAAGGTCCACATCTCCCTGAAAGAATCATAAGAACTAATAGGAAAGAAAAGAGAGAATGCTTTCCTCATATACCCACTGATCTATGATACTTGCTGGAGTATGAATCATGTCAGGCATATGTCATCAAAGATAAACTAGATGAAATACAGTGGGCCACACAAGTGAAAGATGTAAAAATAGGAGGTAGTTTGGCAGCAGAAATGAAAACCTGTAAGGTGAAAAGAAGGGGGGATGGAACTAATGGGTGAAAGCCGAAAATATTATGAATTCACTATATTCGTGTGTGCAACATTAAAAGTAAAACAATGGAATAAAATAAAATAATAAATGGTCATTTTGTATAAAAAGTGGGAATTTTTTGAAATTTAATAATGTAAGAACAAATGAAAGAATAATGAAAAGTCATTGCCAGTAAGCTGCAATTAGAGATCAGAGAAAGGACAGAAGATGACAAGATGAGAATCTATACCTCTGAATGTTTCATTTTTCACTCTGGATTTAGAACCATTTAATATTTCATATGATTTTAAAGCAAGATTAAATCAACAAGAAAAATCATTTCCTTAAAATTGAAACAAATTCAACTAAATAAACTTATCTGTACATCAAGTTGATGGCATGATTATACTGAACGGGTTCAATTGGAAACAGTTGATATAATATCTTGACTACATATCCCTGGTGGAATATGCACACTGAATACAAAGAAACAGAAAAGTAATCTTAGATGACATCCTCTCTTTTGCTAGGCATTTTGGATTTCTTATTTAACACATATGCACAAATAAAACAGATAATAGACTTGCATATTATAATGCAGTAAATGAAAATGTGATTGTTAGTAGAAAAATCATTTTCAGAATTAGAGAAAGGAATACTGTAATACAAAAGTTATTTAGTAAAATGTATTAAATTCATCCTCATTGGTTGAGGTTTTCAACTTTTGATCCCTGCCCACAGAAAGGCTCCAACTAGGGTCAAGAGTAGATTAGAAAATTATCACAGTTCACAAAGATTGAAAGTCAATTTTGAATTGTCTCAAGCCCTCTTTTGATTTTGACTATCTGCTCCTGTCTATATTATCTATGTAAGTAATGACTTTCTCCAAGATCATAACATCACTGAGCTTCTAAGATCATCTGTATACTCAAGCACTATGTTGAACCTTCCATTAAAGCATGAAGCATATCAGGAGACAAACTCGCTTGACTAAAACTCAATAGAAAAAAAAAAGATATGTTAGAAAATGATTTGAAAGAGAAATTTCAGAGATATCAGTCATCAACTTCAAAGTAAGAATATATGTGACATGAACGTCAAAGGGCAGCTATTGGGGGAGGGGGAAGGTGCAGGAGAGGTAAGGGAGTACAGGAGAGTAGGGAGGCAGGTCAACAACAATGGAATATGCATAAAATGCCATAACAAAACCAATTACTTTATATGCTAATTTAAAATATAAGAAAAAGGGATAATAATAAATTATTGATATACATTTTTAAAACTGGAAATGTTAAAATCCAATGTAGGTGATGCAAAAAAAATTACAAGGTTACATGCAGTTATTAGTAGAAAACTGAGAATCACAGAAGATTTCAAGGAGAATTTTAGTGCAATAGCTGAAAATGAACAGTTTAATATATGGATTTAACAGCAGATTAGACATAGATGACAGGAAGATCCCTGTGCTAAAACACAACCAGAAATGGTGGAAAATATAGAAAAGCATCTAAAGGAGATGTTGTGCTATGGAAATTTAATAATGTAAGAATAAATGATAAGATCGTACTATGTAGGCAATGATCACTTTTATTCAATTAGGAGGAATTCCTGGAAGGATTCCCAGATTCTCCATGGCTTTTACTACTCTAAAGGAAGTGTCATCAGTGATCTTCTAAGATAATATCCTCATGTTCTGAAGTGAGAGGACTGTTAACTGCATGGGGAGTGAAGGTGGAGAAGTGGTTTACTGAAATCCAATGGCATTCTTATCAGAAAAAAAACGTGCCTCGTGACTATGATCCTAGCACTTGAAAGGCTGAAACAGGAAGATCACTGCAAGATCACATCAGCCTGGACTACAGGGAGAATTTTTGGACAGCCTTGTTACATAGCAAGACCATGTTGAAAAGCACACAAGAAAAAGAAAGAAAGAAGAGCTAGATTGGTGAAGAGAAGCAGGAAGGGAAGATGACTGGAGTGAGCCGGCTTGCTGCACTGCGCATCCACCAGCCTGGACCCAAAACTGGAATATTTTAAGATCTCTACTACAACCGAGCAGCATGGTGGAGATGCTGGGAACTTGAAGAGGATATGCCCAGTTTCCAAATGGAAAGCTTGGGGAATAACTCTTCTACTTTCACTAAAAGACTTTTTCCTCTGCACAAATCATGAGCAGAAGGGCATCTACACACCCAGGGTATTGATGAGCGTGGCTAGGGGTTGGGGCTGGGCCTCAAGGGTTAACAAAAACCTGCACCAGATCTTCTAATTTCCTGTTCCTGAGGGAATGAATCACCTGCTTGGCCCCCCACTTGCTCCCATCTTCAAATAAAAAGTACACAAATGAGCACACACTATTAAGGAGGGAGGAAAAAGGTCCAAGAAGTAAGATCTTAAAGGATTTAAGGCCTAAGCCACACAAGAATTCCCCCATTTGTCTAATTGCTCCCCAAATCCCCATTTTAATTTGTGTCTGGTCCCAAAGAAAATCTCAAGAATAATCACTGCACAGGTGGTCCTGTTTAGAGAAAAGCAGATCATCTTTGCTGCCCAGGAGCATAGTGTTAAGATGTTCACCAGTGTACAATTGACTGGCAGAAACTAGTATATTCCTAGAAGCACAGACTTAATAACAAAATGTTACCCCATTTAGATGTTTGAAATCCCCTCCTCAGGTCCCTCCCACATGGTTATCCAGCTAGAGCTTGAAGTCTTCAGTGGCAGGCATGTCTGGGAATAGCTGCTCTAGCTTGGGAAGGTCGTTGATCTGGAGAAATATAGGGAGAAGTTGGCACTAGTGTGTATTTATCTAACAGCAAAAGGACCAGTCTTCCCTTGGTGGCATGCCATGGACGTGCTTGCTCCATGTCAATTGTTATTTGTAAAAGAAAAGAGAAAGAAGGAGAAGGAGGGGGAAAGGGGGAGGGAAGGAGAGAGGGAGGGAGGGAGGGAGGCAAGGAGGGAGGGAGGGAAGGAGGGAAGGAGGGAGGAAGAAAGGAAGGAAGGAAGGAAGGAAGGAAGGAAGGAAGGAAGGAAGGAAGGAAGGAAGGAAGGAAGGAAGGAAGGAAAGTAGATGGTACCACTAAATTCAAACAATTAAAAAAAAAACTGCTTATAGTCAGGCAGCTGTCATACATCTGCAATCCCAGTGTTCTGGAGGCAAGAACAGGACACAGCAGGTTCAAGGCCCATGTGTGGTCTACACAGTGAGTTGAAGCCAGCCAGAGTCACATAACAAAGGATAGTCTCAAACCAAATAAACACACAAACACAAAGGTACTTGCAAGTGACTTCTGCAGGTTTGGGTCTGACTTTCCATTGTACTTAACACCATTACTATTGCTGGAAAAGACTGGGAAGCTTTAAGACTGGGCCGCTGAGGCCCTATTCAGGATGCAGTAGACAACCGTAATCACCGCTCAGGCTATCTGCCTCATGATGTATAGATGGTACAGTGTTTTCACCATAACCCAACTGCATTCTCATGCCTGTTTGTTCCTCGTAGGGGTCTCACATTAGCAAGGTTTAATGATTACCTCTATACTGGGATTACACACTCCCTCATGCACTCTGGGGTCCCTGATGAGAATCGGCAGCCTTTTTGTGGCTTCGTATTTTGAGATAGGGACTTGCTGTTTAGGCAGGGCTGACAATCCTTCTGCTTCAACCTTCCAGGCACATGCCATTAAGCCTGGCTCAGAAGCTCTTGGTTAAGACCATCAGACCAAGGAGCAGGTGATGGTATGTGTGGACCTTGGCTAAACATGGAGCTGCTGTGCAGCCCTTAGAACATGTGCAGTAGTCAGGAGCATTGGCTCATTTTTCTCTTTTGAAAAAAAATTGTATTTATTGTGTGTGTGTGTGTGTGTGTGTGTGTGTGTGTGTGTGTGTGTGTGTGTATCAGAGGGTACGATTTGTTCCTGTGAAGGATCAAGGGTGACTTTGGGAATCATCCTGGATTGTTTCTACCTCATTTTTGCTTCATTCTGGGATTTCCCAGGCTCCACCCACCAGGGCAGGAAGTGCAGGCCACAGCCCTTTCTGCTTGGTATTTTTACGTGAGATCTGGAATCGGGACTCAAGACCTTCTGCTTTCAAGGAAGAGTCTTTCTTTTAAACATTTTTTATCATTATTTCTGCTCATACAAACTTAATAGGTACACCGGTTCCCTCCCTCTCTCCTCCTCCCCCCGACCCCCCTGCTCCCCCTCCCCTCACACCTCCCTCCTCACCCCCCAGTGCCTCCCCCCCCAATCCCCGGAGCATCCTTTCTTGTGCATGCCAGACTCTCCTCTGGGCCCTCCTCTCCAATGACGTACAAGGACCTAGTGGCATTTCCCTGAACCCTTTCCTGTGTTCCCTCAAGGAAGAGTCTTAACCCCTGACTCTCTCTGCCTGCCATCTCTCCAGTCCTAAAGTTTGTCACTATGCAAGTTACTTCATCATTACAGCAACGCAAACACATGATTACACTCTTAAAATTATCTTTACTTAATTCTAATTTCAATGGAAACTGATGTATTACTTCAATTTAATTTCCTTCTAAATGTGTACATATTTTCAAATATTTATTAGTTGCTTATATTTTCTTTTTTAAGTATTTCATTTGTCCATTTGAGAGATACACACACGTCTCTCAAACACACACACACACACACACATACCCACAAAAACACACACACAGAGGAAGAGAGGATGAATACATAAGGCAGTTTTAACCCCTGAGCCATCTCTCCAGCCTTGTTTGTTTTTCATGAATTTTTTTATCCTTTGAAGCTTTCATATACCTATACAAATTCAATGAGTTTATGTTTTCATCTCTACTGTCCCCTCCCATCCCACTTCACTTGTTCTTTCCATCAGTCTCCACTCCCACTTATGTACTACTGTGTGTGTGATCCATTGGGCCTGATCAAGAATGCCTGTATTGGCATGTGCCTGGGTACCTACTGGGGCAGGAACAGCCCACCGGTGGGCTAACCATCCAGTTAAGAAGCTTCCCCTCTCATGTCCTATACCAGGAGCTAATTATTTATTGCAGAGTGAAATAAGCATTAAGATACACAGTCCATGAAACAATCATAATTGGACTTTGCATGCCCTGCGTAATGTCCAACACACTATTGACCCCACAAAGTCTAGCATTTGCTAAAGGCACTAGGATCCTTGGAGGCAAGGGATTAACAGCCACAGTAGTGTTCCTATGCTTAACGGGAACACAGGAAAGGGTTCTGGGAAATGCCCCTGGGTCCTTGCACCTCATCAGAGAGGAAGACCCAGAGGAGAGTCTGGCATGCACATTAAAGGATGCTCCGGGGATGGGAGAGGGAGGCGCTGGGGGATGGGAAGGGAAGGGGATAGGGAGGGGGCACAGGGAGTTAGGGGGTTGGAGGGAGGGGGGGACCGGTGTACCTGTTAAGTTTGTATGAGTGGAAATTTAAAAAAAATACACAGTTCAACTTGGCTCTCTGCTGTTGTCTCTGACATTCTCCTTTATCTATCTACTTGTCTTTCGCTTGGTTAGCTTCCCTCTCCTCTGACCACATCTAAATACAGCTACAGTCTTATTTGAATGATCAACTCACACCACTTCCTCCTTGCATCTCTCAGAGTTGCAGGAGGAACGGGGCTTCTTCCCTGTGACCAATACCTCCTTCAGGAGAGCTCAGCTTTGGATATGTGAGATTGAGCTGTGTCAGAGTTTGCATGCACATGGCCTTCATGGATGGCCCTTCTCACAAGTCTGCCAGGAGATAGCAATTACTTGTTTCCTTGGTGGGGGTCCCTTAATACATTAGGAGCTCTAAGAGAGCCAAACTCTGCCTTATTCACTGTGGTAGTTTTTAGAGGAATGAAAGGAAAGGTGACCCCTTAACCCCCATCCCTCCTTTGTTTCTTTCTCTGTTCCATTGGTTTCTTGTCCTTTCATTGATCACAGCATTAAAGCATCATACGGTCACTGTATCTGTACTTGTGCATGTATCCTATAGACTGACAGAAAATTAAATTGGGGGATTTGGGGGACCTAGTCTGCTTTACCTTCAAGCCCCTAGAATCTAAGCGTGTTATGAATGAATAAAACTAATCAAGGAAGGATAAAGGAATGGAATGAGAGAGAAAAATTGGAGTCGAAGAAAGAAGGGTAAAAGGAGGTTGGGAAGAGAGTCCACTGACTATAAATCTCTTAGGTTCAGAGAAATATTTCCCCAAAAGAGAGAATGAAAGAAAAGAATCTCTTATGAAACAGAGGGAAGAGAAGTGGCCTATGTTCTTCAAAATAACTTCCTGGCCTTTGTGAGAAATTCAGAGTGCCCACTTACAAGTAGGAATCACTGTGATTCCTTAGACAATGGAAAACCCACAGGATGGATTGTCTCTTTACCTAGAATACAACTTTATCTACTTACACAGTCCTATGTAACACGATGTTTTCATCTACTTAGCATGTGTGAAATTTTCCTCCACTGGACAGACCCTGAAGTAACATGGAGCTTCTTTGTTACTCTTGGATGATCAAGGTTTTTTTTTTAAGTCTCTGAAGAGACACTAGAAAGTTTCTCACTGTTATATAAAAGGCTCAGGTCTAATTTCTTGATCAGTCATCCTGATAAAACTTTTCTCTATGTCTGCAGCTCCAGCCCCTTGCCTTGGAATCTAGGTCACATCCTGCAAAAGCTACCCCAGATTAACTACTACTTGATGCTTTTAGCTTTATTGCCATATCTTTCAATTTGGGGGTGCTTGAGAGTCTGATTTTTGTTGGCATGTGGTTATGTAAAAGTGATGTAGGCTTTTTAAGAGATTTATTCTTTTTATTTTAATATATACTTTTGTTATCATTCTTTTTGTATATTATGCGTGAATATAGTGAACTCACAGTGTTTTCATACCTTAATCCCCCATTCCATCCCTCTCCTCTTCCTATTACAACTCTTCTTCTCCCCTGCCAGACTCCCTCTTGTTTTCAAGTCCTGTCATATGTGTGGCCTATTGGGTTTCATCTGGCTGGCCTTTGATGGCATGTGCTTGAGTACCTGCTGGAGCATGAATCTTATGTCAGTGGGTAGATCATTGAAGAAAATACTTTGCATTTCCTCCCATCATCATTAACTTTCATCAGTCTCTCAGGGAGGTGTGATGACTCTTGAGTTAATGAAATGTGGATGGACAATTCCCATGCAGGCCTCGTCGTAATATACATGGCTGCAGTGAATTCATGAGTACATCAGTGCCGTCATGTCCAGAAGATAGTGTTTGCCCCACATATTTGCCCTATGATCCTACTACCCTCTCTTCTCGGATGTTCCTTGAGCTTTGGGTGGGAGAAGGGCTGACTTAGATCTGTTCAGGGCCAAGAAATTCATAGTCACTTATTTCTGCATTTTGCCCAAACTATGAAGGTTTAGCTATAAAGACACAATATCAAACTGTCCTTTTAATTTATTTATTCATTCATTCATTCATTTTGGCAAGTGTGTGTGTGTGTGTGTGTGTGTGTGTGTGTGCATCCATGTGTTTCAGAGGGCACTGTGGGTACCTGAGAAAGCCCAAAGATGGCTTCAGGAATCACCCTGGATTGTCTCTGCTTCTTATTTGTTTTTGCTCTGGAGTTTCCCAGGCTCTGCCTTCTAGGGATAGAAGTACAGGCCACAGCCATTTTTGCCTGGCATTTTTACATGGGATCCAGGATACAAACTCAGGACCTTCTAATTTTTAGGCAGAGGTTTAACCCCTGAGCCATCTCTCTGGTCCCAAGCTGCCTTTTAAAGAATTGTTATAGAATAGAGAAGCACTCAGCACTCAATATAGAAACTTCCTGCTACAGCGGAAGGGGATTATCTCAGAAATTTATTCTTTTTATACTTATTTATCATAACTGTGTGTGCATGCACGTGCGTGTGTGCTTGTGTGCGTGCGTGCATGTGTGTGTGTGAAGTTCAGATGACAACATGCAAGAGTGTTTTCTCTTTCTACCGTGTGTGTTCCAGGGATCAAATGGAAGTTGCAAGGTTTGGCAAGCAAGGGTCTTTCATGTCTCAGCCATCGTGCTGGTCCAAGAATTTTGTTTTTAAAACAGGAAAGAATAACACAACAATTTCATTGATCTTCCTGACCCAGCATTAAAAGTGCTATTTTCCTACATTTATTTTAGCAACTAGCCCTCCAAATAATATCAAAATAAATTAGAGTTGACATAACATTTTGTCGTTGTTTCCTTGAGTTTACCTTTTCTAAAACTAAGGACATTTCCCTGCAAAGTAGCTGTAATGCTATTCTCATGCCTGAGAAAAATCAACCTCCTATCAAATAATGTTCAAATATCACCAAGGGTTCCAAACTATATTTGATCACTGCCTCAAAATAGCAACCAGATCCAGTCAAGAGTTCTGCTTGTCTCTTTCTTCCACACTAATCCCTTTCATGGATTGACTTTTTACTGTGTTGTATAGTTTTCAAGTGTTGGAACTTGATTTGATTTTCTTTGTGACTGCCTAGCTGAATGGTCTACCCCAAAAATTTTCTGTGGAGTAGAAGAAAAAAGCAGGTTCAATGGTTTGACCATTTGCAAGATGGCCCCACAGGGCTGCTGTCCTGAGGGTGCAGAGGATTGAGTGACAGCCTGATCTCTGTGTTGTAGGTACATTTTCCCTTTCTGTGGTGGCTCTGTAGCCAGTTTGAGTGGGCCTGTTTCCTGTGTTTCTATGAACAGCCAGAACAAGAAGTGAACTCATCAATGCGTTACCCCCTGTTGGTCAGCTCTCGAGCCTGAGAGGGCACAGCTCTCTAGTAGGAGCTTGTCACCCACCAGAGATGTCTCTGATCCCTCGGCTGCATCCTCAGCCAGGAATCCGAAGTGCTGCCTCTTCAGAAGCTTTGCTTTGCTCCACTGGATGCCCAGGTTCTCTGCGTTCCCCAAGCCCTTCTCTACACAGAGACTGTGTCTGGCCCCAGAAGGGGGAGAACAAAGCCTGCCCCTTGCCCTGTGGGGGCTCCAGGGCTAATTGGAGAGACAGACACATAAACAGACAATTGCAGGCCAGCCTGCCTAGCTCCAGCAGACAAGTAAACATTGTGCTGTGGGAGGTCAGGGGCGCGAGCAATCGCCCATACCCATTCTCTGCACAACAGGTTCAGGTAGACAGCAGCGCTCCTCTTCTGAATACCCCCGACACATGCTTAGTGGCCCCTTGGGCTGCAACAATGCTGACTACATTTGCTTACATTATCTGATGCTCATTCTAGAAAGACAGATGGAGCCAGGCATTCCCACAGAGCTTTGCATTTCTTCTGATTTCCTCAGCTACACTTACGAGGACCTTGTCATGACATCCCCAGCTGTCCCCACTCTAACAGGGTGGGTTGTCACACACTCCACAGCCTTGCAAATGGTGTTGGCCCAGGATAGAGGGCAGACTCCCATTTTCCCACCTAGGCGCTCTTTATCTTTAACAACCAGGCCTCGGAGTAGCATGTGGCATTGAACAAAGTCTCTCACTACTTCTCCCCCTTCAGACAGTCAGAATCCCTGCCTTAGCCACTCCAGCCTTTGCTCACAGTTTTCTGTTGCAACACAATCTACTTGAGACTAAGCACTAAACATTTTGCACTGGGCATGCCCTGCTAATCTGGATCAGTTTTTTCGGTTATTGTCTCTCAAATTCACGTTTTTCTTTTTGAGTGGCTGAATGGGCAAACCCGTCCTTTCACTGTAGGGGAATTTCTTGGAATTAACATAAAGAAAAATCTGGGCACAAAGACATCAAGGCCACTACACATGTTTTACCACAGTGTAAAAGTGAATAGTTAATCCGGTTTCCAATTAATTTCAGTTTCTAATCAATTCCCCCTGTGCAGAAAGCACATGAGAAATACAATCTCCAAACAACGAATTCACAGCAAAAGGTCACTTCTCTGAGGTATGGGCAGTGTCTGGAATTTTTCCCTCCTTACAGGCCTCAACAGTATCGAGATGCTGAGTTAGGTCTTAGTTTTCATAGATCTATTATTTGTTCTTCATGCTGAAGAAAAGGGAATCTAAATATACAAGTCTGGTGTCACCCATAGATTAATTAAGGAGGAAAAAATACTACCTAACATATTCTTTCAAGCTCAGTAACCTTACTGCAATTCCTGCCACTTCAATGTGGCCCAAATGTTAGTAAAAACATGGACGCTTCTAGGACAACAGTCAGGGTGAACTAGAAAGGTGACACCAATTTCAGAATAGGAGAACTGGAACAAAAGATCTGGTCATCGTGTCTCTGTTTTTCCCACATTTGTGTCAAGGGAAACATGGAGTACGAAGAGGTCCTGGAGCTCAACAATTAGGATGGCCATTTTTGCCTGGCATTTTTACTTTTGGCATGTGGATGGCACTTTTGTTTGTTGTGAGTGTGCCTATGTGTATGTATGTGGAAGTCAGCGTACAACCTTGGATGTTATTCATCAGGTCTGTCTACCTTATTTTTTGAGACAAGGTCTCTCATTGGTCTGGAATTCAGCATGCCCAGCTTTTGACACAGGTGCTGGGGATGAAGCTCAGGTTGTCTCTGTGTTTGCAAGGCAAGCCGTTTAGTGACTGAATCATCCCCAGATAATTTCTGGGTTTTGTTCTGTTGTGCTTTGCAGGGCAGAAGTGAAGGGAAGCTGGATATTTCCTGTGCGTACACAGCCATGATAAAGAAACCTCCTTTCTGTGGATGGCCAATGGGGAGGCAGACAGCGTCAGTACCTGATGAGCTGTTGCTTTCAAGTGGAGCTGACCAATGCTGCTTTCTAACCAAGAACATGCGTTACTCCTGTGAGAGTGTAACACAAGGTCATGACCCTGGGTGAAGGCTACAGTGTGGGGGAGGGCACAGGACACAAGGGTGCATTCTTGCTGCCCTTAGATGTTGCACATGGGAGAGTTTCTAAAAATGTATTTGTTTTACTTGTTTGTGTGTGTGAATGTGTGTGTGTGTGTGTATCAGAGGGCACTGTGTGTCCCTGTCGAGAACCAAGGGTGACTTTGAAATCTTCCTAGATTGCTTCTACCTCCTTTTTTTTTTTTTTTTTTTTTTTTTTTTTTTTGCTTCTCTCTGGGATTTCCCAGGCTCTACCCACCAGGGCTGGAAGTGCAGGCCATGGTTTCCACCTGGCATTTTTATGTGGGATCTGGGATCCGAATTCAGGACATTCTGCTTTTGAGGCAGAGTCTTAACCCCTGAGCCATCTCTCCAGCCCACACAGGAGATTTAATGAGGGAGCTATTAAGGGAATGGATAAAACATGGAAGTTGGAGTTTCCAATAGACCGTCAACTCTCAGTGCTGGCTGCCTTACTTTTTGGTACACAATAGGTGATGTTCAGCTTCACATCTACTCTTTTGCAATAGGATTGAAATGTTTATCTCCACAGTTCTTACATCCCATCTATTTCCAGTACTTAATCAAAAAATAACTCACCCTTAATGTTCTAAAATTGTTATTATGAAAAATGGATGCACCTGAAAATAATCTTATGAAATGAATAAGACAAATATAAATTTCCTCCTAATCATAGTTTCTGAATTTTGCATATATACACAAAAAAGTGTGTGTGTGTGTGTATTTGTGTGTGTATAGATATGACGTGAAAGTAGACATGGGACTGTCTATGGAGTATATGAACTCACAGGACAGGAAGGGACCAGATAAAGGAGTGGGCATGGAGAACTATATACTTGCACTTGCACACCAACTTGAAATAAATAAGAATATGTAGAAACTGCCAGGAGAAGTGTGACATTTCTCATCTGTACCTTTTATTCCTCTAAGCCTCTCATTAATCTCCAGTGTGGATATGTCTGCAGTGAAGACAATGTTTTTGTTGCAAAGCTTTAATTAAACTTTGCACGGCGCATACTGGCAGTTCAGTCCTTTGCAGCCCGACTGCCAACAGCACAAAAATGCAAGCAAACAGTAGATGGAAAGTGCACTCTTCCACGCTCTACATGAACTGGAATGAAAGAAGTTATTGCCATAAATGCTAAAACATTACAAAGTGTGTGAGTCGGTGAGTTCCAAATGGCAGCTAGGTGCCCTGTTATCCAACTGCTGAGGATTCCCTGTGGGCTAGATAACAGTTGGATTCAGCAGAGGCTACAACTTTCTAAACACCCTATTCTTTAGACAAGTCTCGCTTCTTAATTCTGACTTATTCTTTATCTAAATTTTTTGAAATAGAATCGCATATAGTCCAGACTAGCTTCAAACTTCATATGGTCGTGGCTGACTTTGAACTCTTAACTTTCCTGCCTCGATCTCTCAAATGCTAGGATTATAGGCTTGCATTTTCATGCCTAACTCCCCTCCTAAGGATGCTGGTTTATATCTAATTTGGGGGGGCCTAAGGACTAGTTTATCTAGCACTTCTGATTCTTCTGTTTATATTAGACACAGTTCTTTCTAGTGGAAGAGGGGGAGGTAAGAATGTAAGGGCCTAAGGGTGGGGAGAAGTGCTGCTCGACAGCAGCCTCAGTCCACAGCAGGGCTACCATATCCAAGAGCACAATGCAGCAGTGTCTACTTCCACTGGGCAGCCGCAATAGCTGGCCTATCATTAACTCACCATGGAATAGGAAGCATCCCAGGAGATATGACCCCACTCTGAGAGATAGTTTGGAACTGATATTGGACAGGAGAGGGGAGCGTCTTTACTTGACAGTGAAGCCCTGGTGGGCTGTCCATGTCCTAGTGAATGCCTGGGCACTTCCCAATGAAGGCATCCTGGATGAGGCCCAATAGACCACACATGCAGAAAGACATAGGGGTGGGAGGGAGACTGACTGGAAAGGGGAACCTGCAAGATTGGGTGGGAGGGGAAATGGGGGTAAATATTAAGGAATGAAAAGGTCAAATTCTTTATATTTGTATATGAAAACTTCAAATAATTAAAAAAAGACTTCCAGCCTCACTTCCAAAAATAAGAAAGAGAGAAAGAGAGAGAGAGAGAGAGAGAGAGAGAGAGAGAGAGAGAGAGAGAGAGAAAGGAAGGAAGGAAGAAAGGAAGAAAGGAAGAAAGAAAGAAAGAAAGAAAGAAAGAAAGAAAGAAAGAAAGAAAGAAAGAAAGAAAGAAAGAAAGAAAGAAAATGCACTAGCTGAAAACATAAAATGACAAAGACTTGCACACAATGCTCAGACTGTGTTAAGTGATTTTCCCAGGTCTTCTCACTGAATATGCACGACACATTAGTGAAGTAGCGATTTTTATTTTCTGTGTTTTGCATCTGATAAGACTGAAGACTAGAGAAATTCATTGTCCAAGATTTGCATCTCAGACTCAAGTTTGATTGCAGTGTATGCCTGCATCCTGCTGCACAGTCTTCACTAAAATAGGCCACAGAAAAATTTCAGTAGACTCAGTGATCATAGATCCCTCTGAAGACAATTAAGATATTTAAGGATGTTTTAGAGTAACCATGGTGTTTGGGGAAAAAAAGCATTTTGAGGTTATGAATTTGAAGGGATAGCCCAGGATTCTTCTACCAAAGTATCCCGTGATATCATTTGTAAAGAGTCATTGATTTGATCCAGGTAAGCATTCCCTATGTAATTATCTCTTTATGTTATTTAGCAACTAATTCTTTCAGTTAGTATGCATTTAGTCAACTATTTCAAATTTGTTGTGAATTCAGAACTCTGTCTTTTTTTTTTTTAATTTCAGCTCATACAAACTTATTAGGTACACCAGTTCCCTCCCTCCCTCCTCCTCCCCCCGTACCCCCTGCTCCCCCTCCCCACCCCTCTCCCTCCCCATCCCCCAGTGCCTCCCACCCCAATTCCCAGAGAGTCCTTTCTTGTGCATGACTGATTTTCCTCTGGGCCCTCCTCTCCGATGACGTACAAGGACCCAGTGGCCTTTGCCGAACCCTTTCCCGTGTTCCCCTTAGGTATAGGAACACTGCTGTGGCTGCCAATTCTTTGCCTCCAAGGATCTTGGTGCCTTTAGCAGGTGCTAGACTTTGTGAGGTCAACAGTGTGTTGGACAATGCGCAGGGCATGCAAAGTCCAATTATGATTGCTTCAGCCCTAACTAGTATAGAGTATCTTACATATCATTGCTCCTCCCATCCTTATGCTCTTACACTCTTACCGCCCCCTCTTCCGCAAATTTCCCTGAGCTTCAAGATGGGGAGAGACTAAGCTGGTCTAGTTCTAGGTGGTTGATATAGAGTCTCTGAAGTTCTGGATTGTGGTTTGTTGATTTTCTTTTGCAGTTTTGCTGCTCCTGCAATGCCCTTCACTCCATCCTGGTGGGCATTGTATGTTACCCCTTTTTATCTGCCAGACTATATGCCCTCCTCTTCTGGTGAGATCACTCCCCCTCAGTAGTAAATGGTCAGGAACAAGAGTCTGTGAACTTAATCAGATGTCTCATTACTTATTTGGGTCCTTGGTGGAGGCCTATTTTCCCTGCTGTAACATGGTCCCTTCTCTCCTTCTTTCTGGTGTGGCCCTCCTGCCCCATCCCTCCTGTTCATAATCCTTGGAATTCCTGTCTCTAGGTGGGCTGGGTGGGTTTGGTACTAGGAGCCACCTATTAGGGAGTACATACGGCGCTTAATTTTCTGGGTCTGGGATACTTCACTTAATACAATTGTTTCTAATGACATCCATTTCCCGGCAAATTCGAGTAGTTCATCATTTTTGATGGCTGAGTAGTACTCCATTGTATAGATGTACCACAGTTTCCTTATCCACTCGTCAACTGTTGGACATTTGGGCTGATTCCATGACTTTGCTATTGTAAACAGTGCTGCTATGAACATGGTCGTGCTTGTGCTATCGAGGCGAACCTCTGCTGTATGGGGGGTTATTCCCAAAAGTGGAATAGCAGGGTCATATGGCATTTCAATCTTTAATTTCTTTAAGAATCTCCAGACGGCTCGCCAGAGTGGCTGTATGAGCCTGCATTCCCACCAGCAATGTAGGAGAGTTCCCCTCTCTCCACATCCTCTCCAGCATTTGTCGTTGTTAGTATTGTGGATTTTTGCCATCCTGACCGGGGTGAGATGATATCTCAGGGAAGTTTTGATTTGCATTTCCCTGATGGCTAAAGAAGTGGAGCATTTTTTCAGATATTTGTTAGGCATTTTAATTTCATCCCTGGTAAAGTTTCTTTTAAGTTCCAGGGCCCATTTTTTAATTGGGCCATTGGTTTCCTTGGTGTTTAGTTTTCTAAGTTCTTTGTGCACTCTGGACAATAGAGCTCTATCAGATATGTGGTTAGTGAAGATTTTCTCCCATTCTGTGGGTTGCCTTTGAGCTCGCGTTACAATCTCTTTATCTGAACAGAAGCTCTTTAATTTCACAAGATCCCAACTGTTAAGAGTTGGTAGCAGTGACTGTGCCATTGGATGTCTGTTTAGGAACTGTTGGCCTAGTCCAATCAGCTCGAGGGAGTTCCCTATCCTTTCAACTATGGTTTTTATAGTCTCTGGCCTGATATCAAGGTCCTTGATCCATTTGGAATTAAGTCTTGTACATGGTGACAAGTACGGGTCCAGCTTTAATCTTCTGCATGTGGAGATCCAGTTTTGCCAGCACCATTTGTTGAAGATGCTGTTCTTTTTCCATTGGATTCTTTGGGCCCCTTTGTCAAAGACCAAATGGCTGTAACTTTGTGGGCTTATATCTGGGTCTTCAATCCTTATCCATTGATCTGTGTGTCTATTTTGGAGCCAATACCAGGCTGTTTTTATAACTATGGATTTGTAGTATAGACTAAGGTTTGGTATGGTTATACCTCCAGCTGTGTTTTTGTTACTCAGGATTGTTTTTGCTATCCTGGGCCTTTTGTGCCTCCATATGAACTTTGAGATTGTTTGGTCAACTTCTTTGAAGAATTGCTTTGGGATTTTGATTGGTATAGCATTGAATCTGTATATTGCCTTTGGTAGGATGGTCATTTTCACGATGTTGATTCTTCCAATCCAGGAACAAGGGAGGTCTTTCCACCTTCTGGTGTCTTCGGCTATTTCTTTCTTTAGGGTTTTAAAGTTTTCATTGTAAAGGTCTTTTACCTCCTTAGTTAGGTTTATACCAAGGTATTTCATTTTTTTAGGGGCTATAGTAAATGGTATTGTTCTCTCAAGGCTTTTTCACTTCTTTCATTCTGGGCATATAGGAAGGCCTCTGATTTTTGCACATTTATTTTGTATCCTGCCACCCTGCTGAACTTCTCAATTAGTTCCAGGAGCTTCCTGGTGGAGTTTTTGGGATCACTCAGGTATAAGATCATGTCATCTGCAAATAGGGATAGCTTGACTTCTTCCTTGCCGATTTGAATCCCTCTTATGTCCCTTTCTTGTCTTATGGCTTCAGCTAAGACTTCAAGTACAATATTGAATAGAAGTGGTGAGAGTGGACAGCCTTGTCTAGTTCCTGATCGAAGTGGGAATGCTTCCAATTGTTCCCCATTGAGCATAATCCTTGCTGTGGGCTTGTTGTATATAGCTTTTATTATATTGATAAAGGTTCCTTCCATTCCTACTGTCTCTAGCGTTTTGATCATAAAAGGCTGTTGGATCTTGTCAAAAGCTTTTTCTGCATCTATCGAGAGTATCATGTGGTCTTGGACTTTGGACTGGTTTATATGATGAATTACATTTATTGATTTGCGTATGTTGAACCAACTTTGTGTGCCGGGGATGAAGCCTACTTGGTCCCCATGAATGATCTTTTTAATATGTTTTTGAATCCGATTTGCTAAGACTTTGTTGAGAATCTTTGCGTCTGTGTTCATCAGGGAGATCGGCCTATAGTTTTCTTTTTTAAGCGAATCTTTATTAGGTTTTGGGATTAAAACGATATTAGCTTCATAGAAGGAATTTGGTAGTGTTCCTTCCTTTGCTATTTGATGGAACAGTTTAAGGAGTATTGGTGTTATTAACTCCTTAAATGTCTGGTAGAACTCTGTGCTGAATCCATCTGGTCCAGGACATTTTTTGGTGGGAAGATTCGAGATTACTTCCTCAATTTCCTTATATGTTATAGGACTATTTAAATAATTCACAACTTCCTGATTCAATTTAGGTAAGTTGTGTTTACTTAGAAATTCATCCATCTCTTTTGTGTTGTCAAACTTCACAGAGTATAAGTTTTTGAAATATGATGTTATAATTCTCTGGATTTCTTGGGTATCAGTAGTGATAACTCCATGTTCATTTCTAATTTTGTTAATTTGGGTTTTCTCTCTCTTGCTTTTGGTTAGTTTCGCTAGGGGTGTATCAATCTTATTGATTTTTTCAATGAACCAGCTTTTTGACTGGTTGATTTTTTCTATCGTTTTCTTAATCTCGATTTCAGATATTTCTCCCCTTATTTTGCTAATCTCCTCTCTTCTACTACTTTTGGGATCAGATTGCTCTAGCTTCTCTAAAGCTTTAAGCTGCATTGTTAAGTTGTTTATTTCTGACGTTTCCATTTTTTTGACGTAGGCATTAAGAGCTATGAACTTACCTCTTAGAACAGCTTTCATTGTGTCCCAGAGATTTTGGTAAGTTGTATTTTCGTTATCATTCACTTTCAGGAAATCTTGAATTTCCTTTTTAATTTCTTCCTGAATCCATGTCTCATTCAGCATCATAGTGTTAAGTTTCCAGGAGTTAGTGTATTTTCTCTTGTTTGATGTGTTGTGGATGTCCAGCTTTAGGCCGTGATGGTCTGATAGGGCACAGGTTAGAATTTCAACTTTCTTGTATATGTGTAGATTCATTTTGTGGCCCAATATGTGATCTATTTTGGAGAAAGTTCCGTGTGCTGCTGAGAAAAATGTGTATTCTTTGGTGTGTGGGTGAAAAGTTCGATAGAGATCTGTAAGGTCCATTTCTTTCAGGGTTTGATTAAGTTCCATAGTGTCTCTGTTAAGCTTTTGACCTGTTGATCTATCCCATGTTGACAGGGCGGTGTTGAAGTCCCCAAGAATTATCGTTTGGGGATTGATTTCTTGCTGTAGACGCTGTAGGGTTTTCTTAATGAATGTGGAGGGGCCCGTATTGGGTGCATATATGTTCAGTATTGTGAAGTCTTCCTGGTGAATTGTACCTGTGACTAAAATGTAGTATCCATCCGTGTCTCTTATAATTTTCTTTGGTTTGAAATCCACTTTGTCTGATAGCATAATGGCTACCCCTGCCTGTTTTCTGCTTCCATTAGCTTGTAGAATTGTTGACCAGCCTTTTATTTTTAGAGCGTGCCTATCTTTTGTGGTGAGATGGGTTTCCTGCAGGCAGCAGATTGATGGATTGTGATTTTTAATCCAAGTTTGTAATCTGTGTCTCTTGATCGGTGAATTAATTCCATTAACATTTAGTGTTATAATGGAGAAACTATTGTTAATTCCAGACATTTATTATGTTTAGTAGCTTTTATAAGTATATTGCTTCTTTTTTAATGATGTTATACTTGCCTTCTGTTCTCCTGGATATGCCTGTTTTTTTCTTCACGCTTGAGTATCATTTCTAGCATTTTTTGAAGGCCTGGTTTGGTGGCCATGTATCCCTTAAAGTTGTCTTTGTGCTGGAAAATTTTTCTTTCTCCCTCGATCATGACTGATAGTTTTGCAGGGTAAATCAGCCTGGGTTGACACTTTTGCTCATTCAATACTTGAAGTATGTCTCTCCAAGCTCTTCTTGCTTTTACTGTTTCGACTGAGAAGTCATTTGTTATTTTAATAGGTTTACCTTTAAAAGTGACTTGTTTTTTCTCCCTTGAAGCTCTCAGCACCAGTTCTTTATCTTGAATGTGGAGTGTTTTAACTATTATTTGCCGCGGCGTGCTTCTATTTTGGTCGTATCTGTTTGGGGTGCGGAATGCCTCTTGTATATGGATGGGCCTCTCTTTTTTTAGATGAGGAAAGTTTTCCTTGATGATCGTTTGAAAAATTTCCTCAGGGGTGGTATTTTGAGATTCTTGCTCTGGTATTCCATGGATACGCATGTTAGGCTTCTTCAGGGTGTCCCATATCTCTTGGATATTTCTCTCAAGTATCTTTTTGGCTTTAACAACCTCTTCCATTGAGCTGGTTAGTACTCCCACTTTATCTTCAAGGTCTGAAATTCTGTTTTCTGCTTCGTTAGTTCTGTTGGTAAGACTCTCTGTGGCGTTCTGGGTTGAAGATAACTTGTCTTTTAGCTCAGTTTTAAACTCTGCTTGAGTTTGTTTTAACTGCTCTATGCCACTTTTTGTTTCTTGCACTGTTTTTCTCAACTCCTCCAGATGTCTGTTGTGTTCCTCTTCAAAGCGATTGATTCGATTATTTAATTCCTCCCTGATTTCCTCTTTCATAGTATTGAACATGGTAATGATCTTATTTTGAAAGTCTTTATCCTGAGTGGGGCTTTCTTGGCCTTTTTCCATGGGTTTGTTCTTGTTGGAGTCTAACATTGTGGGATTAATTTCTTCAGTGGGAAATTTGTTTACTTGATTGTTGCTTCTCATGGATTTGCACTTTGACTTTGGCATTGTCATTTTAACTCTTAAGATCTCTCAATTTCACTAAACTGAATTATTTGGCCTGTGGTCCTGGTGTGCGGGGCGGGCGGAGACTTACCTAGGTCGTGGGGTGAGGCCCGGCTGGACCGCGCGCGCGCGTCCCGACCGGTGGAGCGGGTCGGGGTGCAAAGGGGGGATGGGGGCGACTGCTTGGAGCTATTTAACCCGAGGGCAGCTGGGGCGGGGCCCGGGCGCAGGGGGAGGTCCTCCTGGTCCCTGGGTCCCGCGCGAGGCTCCGGCTGGATGGTGGGAGGCGGAGCCGGGTCCCCGTGGGCCGACCTGGGGGGTCCTGGTGGGCGGTGCGCGGGGGGGCGGGCGGGGGTACTCACCAGCTAGGGCCCGGCGTGGACTCCCGGCTGGACCGCGCGCGCGCGCGTCCCGACCGGCGGAGCGGGTTTAGGGTGCGAAAGGGGGGATGGGGGCGACCGCTTGGAGCTATTTAACCCGAGGGCAGCTGGGGCGGGGCCCGGGCGCAGGGGGAGGTCCTCCTGGTCCCTGGGTCCCGCGCGATGCTCCGGCTGGATGGTGGGAGGCGGAGCCGGGTCCCGTGGGCCGACCTGGGGGGTCCTGGTGGGCGGTGCGCGGGGGGGGGGGGGGGGGGGCGGGCGGGGGTACTCACCAGCTAGGGCGCGTCGTGGACGCCCGGCTGGACCGCGCGCGCGCGCGTCCCGACCGGCGGAGCGGGTTTAGGGTGCGAAAGGGGGATGGGGGCGACGGCGTGGAGCTATTTAACCCGAGGGCAGCTGGGGCGGGAGAACTCTGTCTTGATTCCTCAGAATCTCTAATTGCTCAGATTCATAGACTTCAAGAAATACATTATACTTGTCTCTTGGACATACAGGATCCTCCTGATGTAAAGAGGTGAAGGAAAGAATGACGAGCATATTCTTTTTCTTTCTTATTCTGGATAGCTTCTCCTAATTCTGCCAAGAGGTATGGTAGCTATGTGGAATATAATAAAAATGTCTCTAAAATAGAGTACAAGTGTCCTGTATCATGGTTTCTCTGCAGTGGGCAAAGTGGGCAAGACAGGGCTGTTTTTGCTGCCCTGCATAATAGAATGATTTCTCTGCAGAATTGCATCTGCAACCAACAGTCCTTGTTCTCCCTGTCCATCTGAGACAGTCTCTGAATTCGACTCATTTCTTTTCAAAGAAATTGATTTTTCCCAAGGCAGTTCTTGTTCTCCCTGTCCATCTGAGAGATTGGAGGGGGGGGAGGTCCTGAGTATACCTTAATTAACTAAAGGAAGTTTTGCAAGCTGCAGCTTCTGTGCATTGGTTTTCAGTGCTTAGAAGAGGTAAGCCCAGTGGACTGCCTGGAAAGAGATGGTCTGGGGAGAGCCAGTGACACTGTGGATAGAAAAGAAGAAAGAAAAACACTAGGTCAGGAGTATTGAACTACACACGTGATCCCAGAACTTGGTAGATAGAGGCAGCAGTATCAGGAGTTCAAAGACATACTCAATTTGCATAGTAAGTTTGAGACCCCCCTGGGCTACATGACACCTTGTACCCCTCCCCTCGAAAAAAAGATAAAGAATTAGAAGAATGTCTTTTCCTTGAAAACCGATATTTTATTTGCTTTGAAACAAAGTCCTGACCTTTACATCCATGACAGAATAAAAAAGCAAACCATAAGTCTAACTGTTGATTGATCACCCACCCATCTCAAATGAGGAGCCCAGCATCCCACCAGGCACCCTCAAAGCTGTTAATATTGCTGAAAATATATTACATGATTATTAAACATATGAATGAATTGTCCTCCGAGGTCCCTTCACTGTCCACATCTTTGCTCTAGATGGCCCCAAACTCAAAGCATGTTTGGTTTGTGTAGATGACTTGTGAAGACCGAGTGTGTTTGCATAAGCTCCAAGTTCATCTTTAATGGGCTACAGACTTCAGGAAAGTCAGGCAATCTTTCTGATATTTATTTTTCTTCTCTGGAAAGGAAAGATTACAAGCTATGGGTCAAATGGATAAAATAATTCATTTGAAGCCACTTTACAGTGGGCCAGATGCTACCCAAGGTTCAAAGTCTGAACCCCTGGGTACTGATCAAATCATCTCTTCACCTACCCAGCAAGGAACCCCAGAAACAGATCTATGCGATCAGATTACGAGATGGGCCTGGTGTCTTCTCGCTGCCACAGCTCCAATACACACTATTCTTAAAGGGCCGTACACATCAGAGAGCCCGTTGATTGGCTTCCCTTAGAAGACAGCAGGGTAGAACAACCAGTGTTAGGCCTTGGAATATAGGAGATAGCCAGACACATGATGGCCTGGTTTTCAAAGAAGAAAATTGAAACTTATATAGATGGCGAGTGGCATGGCCTGTGGGAAAGGGACTGTCCAAGCCACTCTAAAGAGAGACATTTCATGGTTTGTTTATTTAGAAAAATATTGACAGAGTCTTGATTGTTTCTCATTTGTGTTAGTTGATATAATTGAAAGGGGTTTGTTAATGAAAAGTCTGATTTCCCTCTTGGGTGAGCATTTATTACTAACTTCAATTTGGAAAGAATACTCCTAATAAATGAGCCTTGGGAAAAATCAATTTCTTTGAAAAGAAATGAGTCAAACTTAGAGAAATTGAAAAATAATTATGAACTATTTATCTGTAAAAGCTAGCTTCAGAAAAATGCATGCTCTGTGTGTGTGTGTGTGTGTGTGTGTGTAGACTTGGGCTATGGTGAGAACCATTTCCATGGTATGTGTGGCTTTACTTACCTCAGGCCTGCCCCTTGCAGAGAAGAGAACTGCTCATCGGCTCCAGGAGTCATAGAAACACTGGGGCTGAGAGGCAAATATAGGTCATGGGAGGGACTACGTTATCTCAAATGCCAAATGAGTATCGCCCTGTGTAGAGGCAAGAGTGTGAGAGTGGAGCATGCTGAGCAATCCCTGTATAGGAGACACTGAGATGCCATATTCGTCTAAATGTACCTCAGACTTAACTGTTCAAAGCAGTTTCTCCACCAACATCCCCCACAGAAAGGGAAGGAGCCTCAGATGTGGAAGAGTCCTTAGACAGTTCATTGCCAAGTCATTTATTGCATAGCTGAAGAACTTGCAAAACACAGTGGTTGGGATACGGTCACATCTTGACAGAGAATGAGACCAAGCATGCACCCAACATTTAAAATGAGCAGAAGCAAAGGCTGAATGTTGCTCTACCCAATAAGTTCTTTTAAGACTGTAGAGTCAATCTAGAAAGTATGCCCCATAATTAATGCCAGTGACAGTGGGTAATCCAGTTGTGGCATGATGAGACTTGGTGAGACCTATGGTCTCAAAGAAACCTGCACTGGAAAAGAGTTTGAGAACTAAAAATTGGAGATTCAGAAGACCACTGACCTTTCCATTTTCTTCCTGCTTTCTTCCTTTCTTTTTCTCCTTTCTCCCACACCTTTTGCCTAGTTATCCCACCTCTATGCCAGACCCTGTGAACAGAGCTAAATGGGTTAGAAGACTACCTATGAAGCATGTACATCCATCTATGGGAATCAATCTCTTTCAACTAATTCCCCTGGACAAGACCAGGGTAACCTTGAAAAGATGACAATAGAGTGGTTTGTAACTTGAAAATACAAACCAATGCAAGAAGGGCAAACTACCAATAACAGGTGTCTTTATTGGAGATGGACAAGAAGATAAAGAGTTGGGAGAAGGCCAAATAAGGACAGTGGCAGGGGCAGGAGTGATGTAATCACGTGCCAAGAATCACTTTGCATCACCAGAAGCTTGATTTTTTCTAATCTCTTAGATTCCTGGGCAGGAGATAGGGGAAACATAAGGCTTCCTAATACTGTGATTCAGGGCTTTAAGCCTCCAGAACTCTGAAAGTTTGGTGTTTTGAGCTACTGAGTTTGGGACTGCGGAGATGGCTCAGTCAGATGCTTGCCATGTAGGCATGAGGGCCTGAGTGTCATTCACAGAGCTCATCTTAACAAAGATGACTTTGGTGGTGCACTCTGCAATCCCAGCATTAGCCACACTGCAACACCAAGTCCTCCTTGCTCTTAATCTGGCTCCCTCTCACCTTATGCAGGCCTCAGGCTCTGGTACCAGAGATATAGCAAAGGAAAAGGGGAAGATTGATAGATGTTATGAGAGTGAAGGTGGACAAAAGTCACACCCTAATACTTGGCTCCCCTTAGCCATTTCTGAGGACAGTTAGCTTGTGCTTTTCAATGACAGCTTAGAGAAGGCCCCTGATATTCTCTGAGGAGGGCTTGTTCTGTTTGGTTTTATCAGGCAAGGCCAAACCAAGGTAAAGTACTCACTTGGAGTGAGGTACTTACATAATTACTATTATTTATATTTTAATGAGATATATTTAAAATTTAAATGAGCATAAAACGACCATGATGAACATAATAGCAAACTTATACAAACAGGATCTAACCCTGCATTTGCACAAATTTGTCTCATTCGTTTCACCTGAATCAGGGTCATGTATCAAATAAAACTTAATTTATGAAAACAGACAGCCAGTTCATAGATGTAATTTTGCCAAGTGATTTTTAAAAAAATATTGAATAGAAATAGTATTTGTCATGATCACCCCCTCGAAATTTTTATCCAAGGCAAGTGCCTCATTCACTACAGTCCCTATTTTTTATAATCAAGCTATTAGTATATTGGTTATTGTACTCTTTTTGGTGGTGGTTAAAATACATGACAAAAGCAACTTAGGAAGGATGAAAGGCAGGCAGGCAGGCAAGCAGAAAGGCCAGAAGGAAGGCGGGCAGGCAGGCAGGAGGGCGAGAAGGAGGGAAGGAAGGAGGGAAAAAAGGAAGGAAGGAGGGAGGGAGGGAGGGAGGGAGGGAGGGAGGGAGGGAGGGAGGGAAGAAGGAAGGAAGGAGGGAAGGAGGAGGAAGGGAGGGAAGGAAGGAGGGGGGAGGGAGGGAAGGAGGAAGGGGGAGAAGGAGGGAAGAAGGAAGGAAGGAAGGAAGGAAGGAAGGAAGGAAGGAAGGAAGGAAGGAAGGAAGGAAGGAAGGAAGGAAGGAAGGAAGGAAGGAAGGATGGATGAGTGTATTTTATCTCATGGCTCCAGGAGCCATGGCTACAGTCTGTCACGGTGGGGACATCATGGTTGATATAACATGAGGCAGCTGGCCTCATTGCTCTCAATGAAGAAACAGAGAAATGAATGCTGCTGCTCTTTTTTCTCTTTTTATTCACTCTGGGGCCCCAGCTCATGGGATGATGTTATCCACAAGGCAAAATAATCTTCCCATCTCAGTGAAACTTTTCTGGGAGTACCCTCATAGACACACCCAAAGTTGTGTTTTCATGATGATTCCAAATTCAGCCAAGATGATAAGACTAACTGTCATAGACAAGTAACCTATGCATTGGTCACATCTGAAATATTGTGCTGTATAAAACTGGTTAGGCTTCACTCGCTCAAACCACAAAGACTGGAGTGTGGAAAAGCAATGGCTGGGCTCTCAAATGAGCTGGAGCCCAGCACTGCGTTTCATGCTTTACTCTATGCAAAGAGTGTCAGGGTCTGACACATACACCCTTCTTGGCATCTTCAATAATCACCTAATTTATTTCTACACTATTGATCAAAACAATTATAAAAGAAGACATCATTAGTGCAATTTCAAATTAAGTGGAGGAAGCAGACCATTGACCACTTAATTCAACCAGGTCAGTGGAAGCAGATGGAAGCCCATGTTTTGAGACCACCTGGTGGTCTGGCTTGAATAGAACTATACTGACCATAGCCTAAATCACACTATAAAGATAGCAGTCGTTTGTTATGGTTTGAAGGTGAGTTGGCTCCTACAGGGTCGTGCTTGCATCCTTAGCTGATGCTTGGGAATGCAATGGCACATTCAGGAGGTGGAGTCTTGCTGGAGGAAGGCATGCCACAAGGGGCAGGATCTTCGCCCTGCTTCTGCTAGAAGAATGTTCTAGCAGAGTGCAGTTGCTTGCCTCTCAACCTCCGTGATGTCTGTAGTGACCTAAGCTGCTTTCAGCTTCTGACACCACCATGCCTTCCCTACCATAATGGATTGTATTTCCCTTCTGGAACCGGAAGTCAAGTAAATCTCCTGTTCCTCCCCTTAAACTGGTTATATGTATGTTGTCTCACAGCAGCAGAAACTGTGACACTATTGCAGAACACCTCTGCTGCCACAGCTTCCTGAGCCCCCAGTGACTAACATGGACCCTGCTAAGGGAGGCCACAAGAGAGAACACACAAGAGCAGAACCCTCTACACACTCCTTGTCCTATACCAAGTGCAGTCCTGCACAGCTTCAAGCCCTGGACAGCATGTCCCTCCCTCTCAAATGCTTGGCTCCTCTAGTTTGCTTCTGCTGTTTATTTTGGGTTCAGCTCAAATTTCCTGTAAGTGTGGTAGAAGTGGCATGTGCATGTTCTTTTCACCTTTTCCCTAAATTACAGTGCAAGATTGCACATACACACATGCATGCATAGGTCATCATTTAATAAGAGTAGAAGAAGGAAAAAAATAGAAGCCCAACATCATTTTAAAGGCTGAGAGCTGGACCAGGCTGGCTGGATTCATAGGTAGACTCAAAGAAATGGAATCCAGTACAGGACCAGGAAGGAACTGAGAACCAATCTAATCTACAACACAGAATATTCCATAGACTTCAGAATGAGTCAAATAATGATCTCTGGAATTAAGATATGGAAAAGGTGTTCTCTACACTTATCAGGCAGTGGGGTCTCTGGCATGGACGACACAGGGAACACTTATGAACAGTGGCTTCCCCCCAAATCATTGGATTGCATGAATACCGAGAACAGAGCATCCCACCATCCTCACACCACTTGGCTCCCAGAGCACTGGAGCCTCAGCCATTTCCCTCCAGTCAGAAGCCTGCAGAAATCAGACTGCTGGAGTGTCTCATGCAGAGAAGGCAAGAGAGGTCTTGGATATTTCCGAGGGCTGAGGTGAGGGGCTTGTAAGGCTCTTGAGCATGCTTGCATTAAAGGTTTCAAACAATGTGTGGTACACCGAGAGGATGAGGGAAGAGATCTGGATGTTCCAAGGACATTAGTCATCATACAGTGGTTAAAATCTCACAAAGCACATCATCTTCATTATTTTTCAGTATACAGGCTGGTGGCCTCAAATACACTCTTTGTTGGGCATTGTTAGACAACCATCACCGCCTTGCCGCAGTCCCCAACACCTCTCCCATTGTACTTTCTGTTTCGGTTAATCATCTTTATCACAATGGCCTCTTCCATGTGAATTCATACACTATTTTCTTTTGGATAATGGCTTTTTTATTTAGTACAATGCTCTTCAGATTTCTCTACCTTAAAGCATATGTCAGAATTTATTTTTCTTTTCAAGTCTGATATATCCTATTATGTGAACAGACCCCATTCTGCCCATCCACTCACCCACTCATCTGTCGATGGACACTTGGGTTGCTTTTTCCTTTGTGTTCTAGTGAATAGTGCTGCTAGGTGCTTGGGTGTGTAAATATCAAGGGTTTTCTTTTTATCATGTGGCATTTGCACCTAGTGATTCCAAGGAAGGCTTGACCACATCAATAACAACCCAAACAAACAAAGCCCTTTAGAGTTTTCCAAGGGATCCTAAGATTCCAAAGGATGAAGGAGACAGGGTGTTGGGTGCGGATTTTAATTCATTATTGTTGTTGTATATGCTTTGTGGAGTTGGTTCTCTCCTTCTGCCTTATGTGGGTTCCACAGATCAAACAGCTGTCAGCAAGTTTGTGTGGAAAGTGCATCTACCTGCTGAGCTATGTCACCAATGCATGCTCATGGATTTTCAGCTCTCCCCTCATTTTAGTGTATCTGCATATGTACTCTTGTGCCATTGCAACTTTTTTTTTCATTTCCCCCTTTGAAAAGAGGTACAAGTCTGTCTCTGTCACTGACTCAGTGCTATTTCTCATACAGTCCAAACCACCAGGTGCAGACACCCTGCAAACTCAATAGTGTAAAATTCGTGAAAACAGACTGGGAGGCTGACTCCCCCAGCATACATGTAAAAGGCCGGCCACAGCAGTGCACAGCTGTAAAGTTGGCACTGGGAAAGTGGAGACAGGAGGATCAGTGAGCCTTGTTGGCCAGCTGCTCCAGCCAGTCAGCGAGCTCCAGATTGAAGACAATGCTACAGCTGCTGTGTAAGTTAGGGAGCCAGAATGGGTGATCTGGTGGTAGGTATGCACAGATGCCTCAGGCCTTAAAGAAGCAATAACAGCCCCTATGGCTGGGGCTCAGGAACCTCTGGGGTCTGTGATGCAAGCTGAGGAAGTTATACAAATTGAAATGTCAAAAGGGATTGATTATCTTAATTGCTTCTAAGCCAGCTTGTCCTTTTCTTCCTCAGAATAAATAGCCTGGTAAATGTGCACTTAGGGTGACTTGGACCAAGACCTAAGCGTTTACAGGAGACAAATAGGTCCCCTCAAGAAGAAGGGCCGTGCCTGGCATGTTATATTAGAATACAAACTGGTAGGTCTCATCATGACATTTTCAAACACGATTTGCTTTTGTTGATCCTTCCCCTTCCTCTTCTTCCCTGTGTCCATGGCGCTGACCTCTTCTCCATTTCCACCCTCAGTAGCCACCTTTCCAGTTTCCTGTCCCATATGTTCTAATACCCTCCCTCCTTATAATACCTACTATTCTCCGCATTTTAGAGAGAGAGAGAGAGAGAGAGAGAGAGAGAGAATGGATCCATGGTGCTTAGGTAGAATTCAGAGAACAACCTTCAGCAATCACATTTCTTCCGTCACCCTGTGGGTTTCCGGGAATTGAACTTAGATCTCCAGGTATGTGATCAGACACCTTTTCCCTTGAAGCCATGTCACTGTTCATCTCTCTTCACATTTTCATCTTTCTGAAATAATTGTAACAATAGTCTTTCTCCTAATCATTTCCTTTGTAAGAGGAGAAGTCAAATATTCCTGTGAATTTTGATCTTTTTTTCCCTGTGTTGCACACAAGACTCTATCTTTCCACACAGTTTTCCAGGGATATTTCCAATTTCTTTGTACTTTGCCATGGTAACAAAAACTGCAGGCTGAAAACTAGAAATTTATGAATGGCACTGGTTCAAGCTTCAACAGCAAAACATGCTTACTCAGATCACTTTGATAAATGAGTTATCTTAGTGTATAGCTACAAACATAAAGATCTTTTTCTATTGCTTTTATTTATGACTTTTAAATATTTTATTTATTCATTTTGTGTGTGTGTTCATGTGAGTCAGAAGGCACTGTGTGTCCCTGTGAAGGACCAAAAGTGACTTCAGGAATCATCCTGGATTGCTTCTATCTCCTTCTTGCTTTGCTCTGGGATTTCCCAGGTTTGCAGGTTGGTACTGTTTCCACCTGGCATTTTTACGTGGGACCTGGGATCCGAACTCAGGAACTTCTGCTTGTGAGACAGTCTTAACCCCTGAGCCATCTCTCCAGCCCTATTTATGATTTTTAAAATTTTTTATTATTATTATTATTTATTCAACTGTGCGCATGTGTGTGTGTATGTGCGCGTGTCTGTGTGTGTGTAGAACCACGGACGAATTCGCGAACCACCATGGACGCCTCCACCTCCTTCTGCCCCGGGATTCACAGGCTCCGCCCTACCAGGACCAGAAGTGCAGGCTGCCCTCGCGTCTGCCTGGCGTCTATACGTGGGATCTGGGATCCGAACTCAGGACCTTCCGCCTGCAAGGCGGAGGCTTAACCCCTGAGCCACCTCTCCAGCCCCCCTTATTTATGATTTTTTAGATAGGGTATCACATGCTCTCCAACTTGCAGTACAGTCCAGGATGATCTTGAGTTCATGATCCTTCTGTCTCAGCCTCCTGAGTGCTGAAATTACAGGTGTGCACCACCATACCTGACTTGTTTATAATTTCTTTTTTTTTTTTTTATTTCAGCTCATACAAACTTATTAGGTACACCAGTTCCCTCCCTCCCTCCTCCTCCCCCCGTACCCCCTGCTCCCCCTCCCCACCCCTCTCCCTCCCCATCCCCCAGTGCCTCCCGCCCCAATTCCCAGAGAGTCCTTTCTTGTGCATGACTGATTTTCCTCTGGGCCCTCCTCTCCGATGACGTACAAGGACCCAGTGGCCTTTGCCGAACCCTTTCCCGTGTTCCCCTTAGGTATAGGAACACTGCTGTGGCTGCCAATTCTTTGCCTCCAAGGATCTTGGTGCCTTTAGCAGGTGCTAGACTTTGTGAGGTCAACAGTGTGTTGGACAATGCGCAGGGCATGCAAAGTCCAATTATGATTGCTTCAGCCCTAACTAGTATAGAGTATCTTACATATCATTGCTCCTCCCATCCTTATGCTCTTACACTCTTACCGCCCCCTCTTCCGCAAATTTCCCTGAGCTTCAAGATGGGGAGAGACTAAGCTGGTCTAGTTCTAGGTGGTTGATATAGAGTCTCTGAAGTTCTGGATTGTGGTTTGTTGATTTTCTTTTGCAGTTTTGCTGCTCCTGCAATGCCCTTCACTCCATCCTGGTGGGCATTGTATGTTACCCCTTTTTATCTGCCAGACTATATGCCCTCCTCTTCTGGTGAGATCACTCCCCCTCAGTAGTAAATGGTCAGGAACAAGAGTCTGTGAACTTAATCAGATGTCTCATTACTTATTTGGGTCCTTGGTGGAGGCCTATTTTCCCTGCTGTAACATGGTCCCTTCTCTCCTTCTTTCTGGTGTGGCCCTCCTGCCCCATCCCTCCTGTTCATAATCCTTGGAATTCCTGTCTCTAGGTGGGCTGGGTGGGTTTGGTACTAGGAGCCACCTATTAGGGAGTACATACGGCGCTTAATTTTCTGGGTCTGGGATACTTCACTTAATACAATTGTTTCTAATGACATCCATTTCCCGGCAAATTCGAGTAGTTCATCATTTTTGATGGCTGAGTAGTACTCCATTGTATAGATGTACCACAGTTTCCTTATCCACTCGTCAACTGTTGGACATTTGGGCTGATTCCATGACTTTGCTATTGTAAACAGTGCTGCTATGAACATGGTCGTGCTTGTGCTATCGAGGCGAACCTCTGCTGTATGGGGGGTTATTCCCAAAAGTGGAATAGCAGGGTCATATGGCATTTCAATCTTTAATTTCTTTAAGAATCTCCAGACGGCTCGCCAGAGTGGCTGTATGAGCCTGCATTCCCACCAGCAATGTAGGAGAGTTCCCCTCTCTCCACATCCTCTCCAGCATTTGTCGTTGTTAGTATTGTGGATTTTTGCCATCCTGACCGGGGTGAGATGATATCTCAGGGAAGTTTTGATTTGCATTTCCCTGATGGCTAAAGAAGTGGAGCATTTTTTCAGATATTTGTTAGACATTTTAATTTCATCCCTGGTAAAGTTTCTTTTAAGTTCCAGGGCCCATTTTTTAATTGGGCCATTGGTTTCCTTGGTGTTTAGTTTTCTAAGTTCTTTGTGCACTCTGGACAATAGAGCTCTATCAGATATGTGGTTAGTGAAGATTTTCTCCCATTCTGTGGGTTGCCTTTGAGCTCGCGTTACAATCTCTTTATCTGAACAGAAGCTCTTTAATTTCACAAGATCCCAACTGTTAAGAGTTGGTAGCAGTGACTGTGCCATTGGATGTCTGTTTAGGAACTGTTGGCCTAGTCCAATCAGCTCGAGGGAGTTCCCTATCCTTTCAACTATGGTTTTTATAGTCTCTGGCCTGATATCAAGGTCCTTGATCCATTTGGAATTAAGTCTTGTACATGGTGACAAGTACGGGTCCAGCTTTAATCTTCTGCATGTGGAGATCCAGTTTTGCCAGCACCATTTGTTGAAGATGCTGTTCTTTTTCCATTGGATTCTTTGGGCCCCTTTGTCAAAGACCAAATGGCTGTAACTTTGTGGGCTTATATCTGGGTCTTCAATCCTTATCCATTGATCTGTGTGTCTATTTTGGAGCCAATACCAGGCTGTTTTTATAACTATGGATTTGTAGTATAGACTAAGGTTTGGTATGGTTATACCTCCAGCTGTGTTTTTGTTACTCAGGATTGTTTTTGCTATCCTGGGTCTTTTGTGCCTCCATATGAACTTTGAGATTGTTTGGTCAACTTCTTTGAAGAATTGCTTTGGGATTTTGATTGGTATAGCATTGAATCTGTATATTGCCTTTGGTAGGATGGTCATTTTCACGATGTTGATTCTGCCAATCCAGGAACAAGGGAGGTCTTTCCACCTTCTGGTGTCTTCGGCTATTTCTTTCTTTAGGGTTTTAAAGTTTTCATTGTAAAGGTCTTTTACCTCCTTAGTTAGGTTTATACCAAGGTATTTCATTTTTTTAGGGGCTATAATAAATGGTATTGTTTCTCTCAAGGCTTTTTCACTTCTTTCATTCTGGGCATATAGGAAGGCCTCTGATTTTTGCACATTTATTTTGTATCCTGCCACCCTGCTGAACTTCTCAATTAGTTCCAGGAGCTTCCTGGTGGAGTTTTTGGGATCACTCAGGTATAAGATCATGTCATCTGCAAATAGGGATAGCTTGACTTCTTCCTTGCCGATTTGAATCCCTCTTATGTCCCTTTCTTGTCTTATGGCTTCAGCTAAGACTTCAAGTACAATATTGAATAGAAGTGGTGAGAGTGGACAGCCTTGTCTAGTTCCTGATCGAAGTGGGAATGCTTCCAATTGTTCCCCATTGAGCATAATCCTTGCTGTGGGCTTGTTGTATATAGCTTTTATTATATTGATAAAGGTTCCTTCCATTCCTACTGTCTCTAGCGTTTTGATCATAAAAGGCTGTTGGATCTTGTCAAAAGCTTTTTCTGCATCTATCGAGAGTATCATGTGGTCTTGGACTTTGGACTGGTTTATATGATGAATTACATTTATTGATTTGCGTATGTTGAACCAACCTTGTGTGCCGGGGATGAAGCCTACTTGGTCCCCATGAATGATCTTTTTAATATGTTTTTGAATCCGATTTGCTAAGACTTTGTTGAGAATCTTTGCGTCTGTGTTCATCAGGGAGATCGGCCTATAGTTTTCTTTTTTAAGCGAATCTTTATTAGGTTTTGGGATTAAAACGATATTAGCTTCATAGAAGGAATTTGGTAGTGTTCCTTCCTTTGCTATTTGATGGAACAGTTTAAGGAGTATTGGTGTTATTAACTCCTTAAATGTCTGGTAGAACTCTGTGCTGAATCCATCTGGTCCAGGACATTTTTTGGTGGGAAGATTCGAGATTACTTCCTCAATTTCCTTATATGTTATAGGACTATTTAAATAATTCACAACTTCCTGATTCAATTTAGGTAAGTTGTGTTTACTTAGAAATTCCATCTCTTTTGTGTTGTCAAACTTCACAGAGTATAAGTTTTTGAAATATGATGTTATAATTCTCTGGATTTCTTGGGTATCAGTAGTGATAACTCCATGTTCATTTCTAATTTTGTTAATTTGGGTTTTCTCTCTCTTGCTGTTGGTTAGTTTAGCTAGGGGTGTATCAATCTTATTGATTTTTTCAAGAACCAGATTTTTGACTGGTTGATTTTTTCTATCGTTTTCTTAGTCTCGATTTCAGATATTTCTCCCCTTATTTTGCTAATCTCCTCTCTTCTACTACTTTTGGGATCAGATTGCTCTAGCTTCTCTAAAGCTTTAAGCTGCATTGTTAAGTTGTTTATTTCTGACGTTTCCATTTTTTTGACGTAGGCATTAAGAGCTATGAACTTACCTCTTAGAACAGCTTTCATTGTGTCCCAGAGATTTTGGTAAGTTGTATTTTCGTTATCATTCACTTTCAGGAAATCTTGAATTTCCTTTTTAATTTCTTCCTGAATCCATGTCTCATTCAGCATCATAGTGTTAAGTTTCCAGGAGTTAGTGTATTTTCTCTTGTTTGATGTGTTGTGGATGTCCAGCTTTAGGCCGTGATGGTCTGATAGGGCACAGGTTAGAATTTCAACTTTCTTGTATATGTGTAGATTCATTTTGTGGCCCAATATGTGATCTATTTTGGAGAAAGTTCCGTGTGCTGCTGAGAAAAATGTGTATTCTTTGGTGTGTGGGTGAAAAGTTCGATAGAGATCTGTAAGGTCCATTTCTTTCAGGGTTTGATTAAGTTCCATAGTGTCTCTGTTAAGCTTTTGACCTGTTGATCTATCCCATGTTGACAGGGCGGTGTTGAAGTCCCCAAGAATTATCGTTTGGGGATTGATTTCTTGCTTTAGACGCTGTAGGGTTTTCTTAATGAATGTGGAGGGGCCCGTATTGGGTGCATATATGTTCAGTATTGTGAAGTCTTCCTGGTGAATTGTACCTGTGACTAAAATGTAGTATCCATCCGTGTCTCTTATAATTTTCTTTGGTTTGAAATCCACTTTGTCTGATAGCATAATGGCTACCCCTGCCTGTTTTCTGCTTCCATTAGCTTGTAGAATTGTTGACCAGCCTTTTATTTTTAGAGCGTGCCTATCTTTTGTGGTGAGATGGGTTTCCTGCAGGCAGCAGATTGATGGATTGTGATTTTTAATCCATGTTTGTAATCTGTGTCTCTTGATCGGTGAATTAATTCCATTAACATTTAGTGTTATAATGGAGAAACTATTGTTAATTCCAGACATTTATTATGTTTAGTAGCTTTTATAAGTATATTGCTTCTTTTTAATGATGTTATACTTGCCTTCTGTTCTCCTGGATATGCCTGTTTTTTTCTTCACGCTTGAGTATCATTTCTAGCATTTTTTGAAGGCCTGGTTTGGTGGCCATGTATCCCTTAAAGTTGTCTTTGTGCTGGAAAATTTTTCTTTCTCCCTCGATCATGACTGATAGTTTTGCAGGGTAAATCAGCCTGGGTTGACACTTTTGCTCATTCAATACTTGAAGTATGTCTCTCCAAGCTCTTCTTGCTTTTACTGTTTCGACTGAGAAGTCATTTGTTATTTTAATAGGTTTACCTTTAAAAGTGACTTGTTTTTTCTCCCTTGAAGCTCTCAGCACCAGTTCTTTATCTTGAATGTGGAGTGTTTTAACTATTATTTGCCGCGGCGTGCTTCTATTTTGGTCGTATCTGTTTGGGGTGCGGAATGCCTCTTGTATATGGATGGGCCTCTCTTTTTTTAGATGAGGAAAGTTTTCCTTGATGATCGTTTGAAAAATTTCCTCAGGGGTGGTATTTTGAGATTCTTGCTCTGGTATTCCATGGATACGCATGTTAGGCTTCTTCAGGGTGTCCCATATCTCTTGGATATTTCTCTTAAGTATCTTTTTGGCTTTAACAACCTCTTCCATTGAGCTGGTTAGTACTCCCACTTTATCTTCAAGGTCTGAAATTCTGTTTTCTGCTTCGTTAGTTCTGTTGGTAAGACTCTCTGTGGCGTTCTGGGTTGAAGATAACTTGTCTTTTAGCTCAGTTTTAAACTCTGCTTGAGTTTGTTTTAACTGCTCTATGCCACTTTTTGTTTCTTGCACTGTTTTTCTCAACTCCTCCAGATGTCTGTTGTGTTCCTCTTCAAAGCGATTGATTCGATTATTTAATTCCTCCCTGATTTCCTCTTTCATAGTATTGAACATGGTAATGATCATATTTTGAAAGTCTTTATCCTGGGTGGGGCTTTCTTGGCCTTTTTCCATGGGTTTGTTCTTGTTGGAGTCTAACATTGTGGGATTAATTTCTTCAGTGGGAAATTTGTTTACTTGATTGTTGCTTCTCATGGATTTGCACTTTGACTTTGGCATTGTCATTTTAACTCTTAAGATCTCTCAATTTCACTAAACTGAATTATTTGGCCTGTGGTCCTGGTGGGCGGGGCGGGCGGAGACTTACCTAGGTCGTGGGGTGAGGCCCGGCTGGACCGCGCGCGCGCGTCCCGACCGGTGGAGCGGGTCGGGGTGCAAAGGGGGGATGGGGGCGACCGCTTGGAGCTATTTAACCCGAGGGCAGCTGGGGCGGGGCCCGGGCGCAGGGGGAGGTCCTCCTGGTCCCTGGGTCCCGCGCGCGGCTCCGGCTGGATGGTGGGAGGCGGAGCCGGGTCCCCGTGGGCCGACCTGGGGGGTCCTGGTGGGCGGTGCGCGGGTGTGGGGGGGCGGGCGGGGGTACTCACCAGGTAGGGCGCGGCGTGGACGCCCGGCTGGACCGCGCGCGCGCGAGTCCCGACCGGCGGAGCGGGTTTAGGGTGCGAAAAGGGTGTTTATAATTTCTAATAAAAACTTTCTTCTTTTGTGAAAGTAAAAGCAACAGCAACACCATTGTGCTGGTGTGTGTTAAGGTCGAGCAGGATGAACTTAGGATTTCTGAGCAGATTAAGGTCCCATCTTCATCCATTCGTCCATGGCCTTTTGTCTGTGCTGAGGGAGTCTCCAACTAACTGGAAAATTATTTTTCTTCTTCCCACAAGTCTTCTGGATATGTAAAGAAAGGAAAAGGTTGTCAGCATAAGAGAAAGAAAGTGATGAGACATATGCTGGGCAGCATGACCTTCCATCCTTCATTTTTCTGCCACCAATAATGTATAGCTTGTTTGAAAGAGGTTGCACCTTGCTTGATATCTATTCTCAGGGAGCCTCTGCTAATGGGAGCAGGCAGGTAATGCACTGATGTGAGAAGGTCCTTTGTGTATCCTAACAAAGTCAAGTAGTCAGTTTAAGGAGCTTAGAGTAGGAACAAATGTCTTCCAAGTAACATTAGTTCAATATCTACTATGAAGCAAACCCTGCATGAAAGTCTAGAGAAACAAATAAAACCAACCCTTTCCCTCACGTTGTATAGCTTATCATTTAAACTTTTACAAACAATATCTTAAATATGTCAATTCTCCATATTTCTCTACATCATCAGCAGATGTTTTAGTCAAAATCTCAACTACTTTTCCATGATAGATGAATGGAAGAGTACAAATAACTCAGACAGAAATCCACACATATAGAAACTTGACTTATAATTGTGTTAGTCAGTTTTTGTATCCTTATAACAGAATGACTCAGGCAAGCTAATTGCATGAAGTAAAAAGGTTTATTTTGGTTTATGATTCTAGAGGTATAGGGTCCAGGGATCACATCTGGTGATATTCTTCTTGCTCAGTCCTGAAGAAGCATAGAGTACCACATGACATGAGACTAAGAGGATACTTGTCTTTCTATGATTATTATAAAGCTACAATGAATTAACCATGGCTCGAGACTAATAGCTTGATCACATATTCAAGACCTTGCTTCTAAAGACACTAGACAGATTAACCATTAACCATTTGTGGGATAAAACTCTTGTGTGCAAGATCCTTGGAGGCAAGGGATTGGCAGCCACAGTAGTGTTCCTATGCTTAAGGGGAACATGGGAAAGGGTTCAGGGAAATGCCACTGGGTCCTTGTACGTCATCAGAGAGGAGGGCCCAGAGGAGAGTCTGTCATGCACATTAAAGGATTTTCCGGGGATTGGGGGGGGAGGCACTGGGGGATAGGGAGGGAGGGGTGAGGGAAGGGGGAGCAGGGGGTACGGGGGGGAGGAGGAGGGAGGGAGGGAACTGGTGTACTTATTAAGTTTGTATGAGCAATAATAATAATAAAAATGTATCAAAAAAAGAAGAAAAAAAACTCTTGTGTGCATTTGGGGAGGGCACAAACCATATGATGGCATCATAACAGAGATAAACCCCCAATCAGCAATGAAAAGAACTAGGCAAAAAAT
This sequence comes from Typhlomys cinereus, assembly GCA_023101885.1. NCBI lineage: Eukaryota > Metazoa > Chordata > Mammalia > Rodentia > Platacanthomyidae > Typhlomys > Typhlomys cinereus. Next base: position 358,808 of record JALPQD010000305.1, on the reverse strand, counting down.
GATACTGTAAAAGTTGGTTGTCTACATAAAGTAAACATTATATATATGTGTGTGTATATATATATATACATACATATATATATACATACACACACACACACACATATATATATATCCTTACTTTAAACCACATACAGAAATAAATCTCAAATGTGCTTGAGTGGTAAATATAAAAAAGCAAGTGTTAAATATTTATGTAAAAAGAACAGAACATCAGGTAGGTGTCAGATTAAGAAACTTCTTTTTTTCTCACACAAAGCTGCAGAAAACCATGTCCATACAAATACAAAATGCACTTTGAGCATGTGGTTCTCATGCCCAGGTACCGTCCTGGGGATCCCACCACTCCTATTTGTCCCCTAGACAGTTGCACTTCTACTTTCATGTCGTCTGATTTTATGTATTTCTAGAGTCTAGGACCACAAATGACAGAAAATATGCAATACTTTCCTTTCTGAGGCTGACTTAATTTGCTGTAATATGATCATCTCCAGTTGTGTCCATTTTCCTGCAAATGACGTCACTCCACTCATTAGGGCTGAAGAAATACCACCGTGCACATAAAACACATTTTATTTATTAAGGAAGGGATTCATGAGGAAGCCACCAAAAGCACAAATTGTAAATTTGACAATGTAAAACAGTAAAATGTCTCCTCAATAACAGACACCTCAAAGTGAAAAGATAAAGTAACTCTCAAAACAAGATACATATAACATGTAATGCATATTGCTAATAAAATGTCAATGCACAGAAATAATATAATTTATAATTTAAGAAAAAGCACAGTGAATTTTGATAGACCATTACCTACTGCAATAGCTGTGAAAATAAGAAAATATGTTCTACCTCATAATATAATTCCATTTCACAGCCGTATGAGTGATAAAATGTAAGCACTAAGTCTCTTCAGGAACACTTGAGAAGAATGTAAGGTAGAACCGGGTGCGATAGCCTGTGCTTGGAGTACCAGCGCTCAGGAGGCTAAGGCAGGAGGACTGCCATGATTGTGAGGCTTGATAGCACTATTTTGTGAGATCCAGGCCAACCTTGGCTACAGATGAGACTGTTTCCAAAATAAGAATATAAATGGATAAACAGCATAAAAACCATAAAAGGGTTAGGCTAGGTGGGACAGCATCTACATCAAAGAAACACATGTGGCCTTGTAAAAAACATTCACTGCAACATGACCTTAGTAGCAAAAATTCACAAACAAGCGACGGGAGAATAGACAGAAGGGTGTTCTCAAAACAGAATACCATACAGCAGAAAAGGTGAATGAGCAATAGGCTCAGAACCCAGGAGAATCTTATTGCTCAGGAAGAAAGCATACTGCACAAGGCTGAAGTGATTTTATCACTTCCTCCACCTTACAAGCTTACAGAAATACATATACTAAGATTGTTTAACATGGTAAAACTAAAAGCTAGAAGGGACTAGAGGGAGAATACTGAGAGCTGAAGGTTTCAGAGATGACGGGGCAGGAGGATGGGGGAGAAAAGGGAGTGATTTAGCCCAAACTAAAGATTATGGAAAAACCCTGTGGAAACCCGCTACTTTGTAAGTTGATTAAAAATGAAATTAAGTATAAATAACGGGTTTGAATGGTGGTGCCCTGTAGGAGTAGACAGTGCTGCCCCAGGAAATCACAAGTTATTACATGAAAATTTCAGTGAACTTGGTTAAGCAAGTGGATGCAGTGGAATAAGCTGTAGCATTCCATCATTTTATCACTCTTTAAGAAAGATGATTAAGTCTCAAAATGACCTCATTAGGAAACTTGTCCTATATATCCTATCTTTTGAAAAGGTCGACATTCTGATCTAAGAAAAGTAAGTTTTTTTTTCCTGTATTTCATAACATAATTCTCACCAGTTGTTGTTCTTTAACACGTGGGGTGTGTGTGTGTGTGTGTGTGTGTGTGTGTGTGTGTGTGTGTGTGTTTGTGTATCAAAGGGCACTGCATGTGTCTGTGTAAACCCAAGGGTAACTAAGGATTAATATTCAGGGAAGTTCCAGAGGCTTCTAGAACAACACATGATATTGTCATTGTTCTTGCTTGCCCTCCACAACTAGATAATAAGACTCTATTGCTGAAGACACCACACATGTCAGTCATAGGACATGGAGAAATCAAGCTGGACCTGACCTGGATGTTTCCTCCCTTCTGGTTAGCTTTCATAGTAACAGAAAGTACTGGGCAGGCTGTGAGAGGAGTAAAGACATCAGTGCTTTTACCCAGTGGTGGCCTCTGCTACTACAATAACAACCTGTTTGAGAAGATGTACCCACGGGTGCAACAGTATCATGATTCTTATGGGGAACTGGAAGTCTTTTCCACAGGAGAAAATTAACACCTGATAAAATCTGTTCAAAAGCTCAAGGATGGGGAGGCCCTAAGGGGAAATATACTACTGATGTTTTGCTAAATGAACAGGTCATCAAGCTACCTTCTGAGGATTCGTTCATACACATAGGTTGGCACAGCTCTCAACCTTGACCAGAGAAGCTTCCTTCCACATTGAGCAACAGTTAACTCGGGATTCAAAACTGGTCAAAGTACTGAGATTAAGTGATTATTGAGTGATCAACTGGAAGGGCGACATCCTTTTCATCTCTTCCTCCAAAGTTCAGGGACCATCCATGAAGAGAGGGCAGAAAGAATTCAGGAGTTGGAGGAAAGGGAAGGAGAGGTCCTACACGCGATCCAGCCATACAACGGTCCAGCATGGATGAGGAAGGAGCTCTTGAGGTTCTGCCCCTAGCTGAGGAGCTAGGGGCAGTTGATGGCTGCTGGGGTAGGACAACTCATTTTTTCCAAGGGTGTAGCTGCTGACAAGTTGCCTATGGTCTGGTGAAGGGTATGCACCCATGCAGGCAGCATTAATGGTTCTTAGTGGGTTATTTAAAAGAACACATGAAGGTGGGAAGTGGGAACTTGTTAGGCATGTTCAAGGTGAGTGAGAACAAAGATGGGGTGATTATGATAGAGACACATTGAATACACACATTAAATTATCAAAGAATAAATAAAATATTTAAAAAGTACACGAGGGGATAGAGAGATGGCTCAGGAGTTAGACTTTGCCTCTTAAGCAGAAGGTCCTGAGTTAAGATCCCAGGTTCCATGTTAAAAAAAAATGCCAGGCAGAAATGTCGGTGGCCTGCACTTCTAGTCCTGGTGGATGGAGCCTGGAAAATCCCAGAGTGAAGCAAGGAGGAGGTAGAAGCAATCCAGGATGATTCCCAAAGTCACTCTTGGTCCTCCAGAGGGATATATGTGTCCTCTGAAACATAGACACACAAACACACACACACACACACACACACAAACACATACACACTAAATGAATGAATAAATAAAGTTGAAAAAAATGTATGCGAGAATAGCAAACATACAAGTTTTAGATAGTGCTTTACATTAAAGAAGAGTAAAGAAGTGAATCAAGGAGGGAATTTTCTCAAAGGCTTCAACTGGATCTCCAATATGTTATATCCTAAAAAATGACTGAAACAAATGGCCAAATTCTTAGGATCTGAAAGAGCTATGTGGTAGGCACATGGACAGTGTCTATGCCATTTCCCATACTTTTTTCTTTAGATTTGAAATGCTTCAGAATTTATAAAAACTAGTTGAAGAAGTTGAGCAGTGAGAAGTAATTACTGGATATAGTTAGGAATGCAAAGAGAAAAGAATATAGAGTGAATTCTTTAGGAACTATGGAAGGCTTTTGAGCAAAAAGGTGCTTGGGTGGTAGGTAATCCTGTAACACACATAGAGCAGTTAGGAAGGGATTACAATAGTCTGGGTAGAAGATGAAAAAGACTCAGTGTGAAGAGAGACATCATGATTGGAGAAACAAAGATGATGTATTGTGGGAAGCACAAAAGAGATAGAAGAAATGGGATTTGGCTTTCACCTCAGGCCTAAGAGACCCTGCCAAAACTTTTCTTTAATATATATTTGAAAACCTTAGCAGAAAGTGAGAGAGAAAACACCATCATAAATTACGGAGCCAAACCCAGCCCATCTTGAGACACTCATAGGTAAATCTATGTATTACCTACAGTAATTGCAAGGATTATGAACAGGAGGGATGGGGTTGGAGGGCCACACCAGAAACAAGTAGAGAAGTGACCATGTTACAGCAGAGAAAATAGGCCTCCATCAAAGACTGCAAGAAAGTAATGTGACACCTAGTTAAGTTCACAGACATTCGTTCCTGATCATTTACAACTAAGGGGGTATGAACTCACCAGAAGGGGAGGGCATATAGTCCAGAAGATTAAAAAGTAACCATTTTGCAAACGGGTGATTGACCCCTCCCATTGCCAAATGCCATATGACCCTGCGATTCCACTTTTGGGTATAAGTATTACATCTACCCTTGAATGTGCTCTTATAATAAGACTCCAGTTTAACAGCTTTCTGTCTCTGGCCAGGGGGTGACATACAGTGCCCATCACGATGGAGTGAAGGGCATTGCAGGAGCAACAAAACTGCAAAAGAAAATCAACAAACCACTATCCAGAACTTCAGAGACTCTATATCAACCACCTAGAACTAGGCCAGACTAATCTCTCCCCATCCTGAAGCTCAGGGACATTTGCGGAAGAGGGGGCGGTAACAGTGTAAGAGCAAAAGGATGGGAGGAGCAATGATTTGCAAGATACTCCACACAAGTTAGGGTCGAAGCAATCATAATTGGACTTTGCATGCCTGGCGCAATGTCCAACACACTATTGACCTCACAAAGTCTAGCATCTGCTAAAGGCATCAAGATCCTTGGAGGCAAGGGATTGACAGCCACAGTAGTGTTCCTATGCTTAAGGGGAACACAGGAAAGGGTTCAGGGGAATGCCACTGGTTCCTTGTACGTCATCAGAGAGGAGGGCCCAGAGGAGAGTCAGGCATGCACAAGAAAGGACTCTGGGAATTGGGGCAGGAGGCACTGGGGGATGGGACGGGAGGGGTGAGGGGAGGGGGAGCAGGGAGTTCGGGGGGAGGAGGAGGGAGGGAGGGAACTGGTGTACCTATTTGTATGAGCTGAAATAATAATAAAAATGTATTAAAAAGAAAAAAAATAAACAAATTACGGAGCCAAGCCCTGTGTTGTGAAGTAATAAAAAGGAATATTTATTGAACAACTCAGTGTTAGTCTGGCAATTTATTATAAAAAAATGGGAAGAAGAAAAGCAGAGATCTTTCTTGCTGTACAGGTAAGATTCTAAAAGCAGGCCATCTAGGAACCCACACCCCCCCATATTCTACAGGGAAGATTCTAGACTGAACACATCCACAAATCATTTCCACATGTAGGAATCCACAAAATAAATATCACTTGGTCAGATGAAATGGCCATTCTTGTCTCTCACCTGTAGTTCTGGTTGTTTGTAAGTCTCTGACATAGAAATCACTTTTTTTGTTATGTAGTCCGAGCTTGCCTCATAACTGCTGTGTAGGCAAGGATTTGAATTTCTTATCCTTATGCCTCTAGGATTATCCTTCTGTGCTAGGATTACAAACAAGTGTGAACTACCACATCTAGATTATTAGAAGTTCCACTTTATACTTCAGTAATTCACAAAAACTAACAAGGTAGTTTGTACACTAACCCAAGATGTCTAAACTACCTTCAAGAAGTAATATTACTTTCTGGGTCAAGTGTTGCACTATATGACTGATTTGCACTTTCTACAGTTTGTGATAAAGAAGACCTTTGGAAATGTCTTTCCTTGAGAGCCAATGGGATAGCTGAACAGCCTGATTCGACAACATTAAGAGGAGGAATCAGCAGTCCTTTGACTTCTACATGTGCACACACATACACACACCACCTCATACATCACACATAGCAGCAACAAATAAGACTAAGGTTAAAAACATAAAGAAGAAAGATGTCTTTTCTTGGTTTACCAGGGTTTGCCATTTTCATATACAAACCACTGGCCATTGTCTTGGTACATGCTAAGACCATGAACCATCCTGCGTTTTCTCCTTGGTCACAGACTACCATGTAGGTGTTCCAACCCTCAATCATACAGTCTCATTGCCTCCTCCCTATGTTCCTCATCACAATTCTTTTTTTTTTACTTTTATATAGACTAATTTTTATATTTAACTCATTTTATTTTATATTTTATCTCCCACATTTTATTTTTTCCTAATCATACAAGCACAATAGGTACTCCCGTCCTCTACCTCCCCCCTCCCTCTTCAGTCGTCCCTCATTGCACTCTCCCCCCTTTGCCCCTTCCTTTCACCTCCCTCCTTCTCCTTCTATCAGTGCCTCCCCATTCCTCCCTCCCATCCCCTGGAGCATCCTTTTATGCTCATTACAATTCTTTAAGGGAAAAAATAAAGTATTTAAATGTGGGGCTTAGTGAAATGTCTCCTGGCTGACCATTTTAAAAGTTATAAATAAAATTAAAATGTCCCCATGTAGCTCAGCCACTTGAGGAAAACTGATAGGAAGTGATGTCAGAGCATCAGAAATCTCATGTCCCAGGAAGTTCTGACCAGTTCTACTGAAGGATAGAGGCTGAGCAGACTTTCACGCTAGCCATGGGGACACACAGCCAGGAGATATCAAGGTCCTCTAAGAATACCATCAACTACTGGAAGAAAGCTTTCAAAGAATATCAAAAACTAGTTCAACCACAATTAAGATTTCAAAGGTCTTTTCCCTTCTTCCATCCACTTAGCTATGGGTCTGTAGGCATCAGAGGGAAGAAAATTTTGTTTTATTTGTATTTGCATTTTTTATTTATGTTTGGGAGCTCTCTGTCCCTTCGGTCTCTTTAAAACACTTATTAACAAATTGAAATTATTTTTATATTTTTTATTTTGTGTGTGTGTGTGTGTGTGTGTGTGTGTGTGTGTGTGTGTGTCTGTATTAGAGGGTACTGTGTGTCTCTATGGAGGAGCAAGAGTGACTTTGGGAATCATCCTGAATGGCTTCTACCCCCTTCTTGTAGTGCTCTGGGATTTCCCAGGCTTCACCCACTAGGGCCAGAAATGCTGGCTGCTGCATTTTCCTCCTGACATTTTTATTTGGGACCTGGGATCTGAACTCTGGACCTTCTGCTTCTGAGTCAGAGTCTTAACACTTGAGCCATCTCTCCAGCCCCGAAATTATTTTATGCATCTTGTTAGTTACCTGCCTTTTTTTGTGTATTTTCTCATTGTCATGCCACATCCCTTTAGGAGGTGCCCTGCTCTGGCATGTGACCATAACTTTAAGCTTCATTAAAGTAGATCCTGCTGTCTGGTCTACTGCTGTGGCCTTGGAGCCTAGCACATGGCAAGTGCTCATCATGGAAATGAATGGTTGAAATGATTCCTCAAATGGTATTTCTTTTCAGTGTTTTCCTTAGAGTGACACGTGTCCATTGTGAATATAAGGAAGTGCTAAAGGTTTCTGGAGATTTCACCCTTAGTTCTGTGTTCCTCTGTTGAATTTTAACAAGCTCTGCCATAATTTTAACATAATATCATACAGATGTATGTTTACGTAACACTTTGGCTTCCATTTTCTGTTAGTACCAGCCTTATCACAAAATATCCAACAGACCCACCAAGGTAACTGAGGAAACACTGACAAACTGCCACAGGACATCTGAGGTCATCAGAAGACACTGGAGAGAAGCAGAGACCAAGTCACGAGGTTCTCTAGGCAGCAGTCTAGGAAGGAAGGGGACAAAAAGTCATCTTTCTAAATCACAAGCATTTTCCAGGTTCCTTTAGGCTCAGAAGGTATGGCACTACGATTCAGGGAGGCCCTAGCCCCAGCTCGCCAGGAGGTCTGGTTACAGACAAGCGCAAACAAGTAGGGACATGCCTCGAAAGGTCCCAATAGAGGAACCAATGGGAAGGAGGGATGAACAACCAATAGGGAAGTGGCCATCTAACCTGCCTCTGTAATGGACACTTAGTAAACAGCTAAGTAATTGGTGGTTGCTCTCCCCCTCCTCCTGAGCTGAGAGGTGGCCACACCTGATTGGAACCCTGACCCTATATAAGCTCAAGCACTTCCTGAACAAAGCTGAGTCTGCTGCTTCTCACCTGACTCCCGGGGTCTGGGTGGTGACCCTGCGCCTGCTCACCCCCCACTCCCCCCACTCCCCCCACCCTACCCCATCCTACCCCACCCCACCCCCGCATCCAGTCGGTGAGGCCCCTGCCAAATTCCCCCTCATTTCCCCGGCTGGCCCGGCAGGGATTCAGCAATAAGGTGGGGGACAGGGGATAGTTCCTCTTCCAAAAAGCAGGCAAAGAACTTTGAATGCAATTTTGGTAGAAAACAAAGGAAATATCCACATTTTTAAAAACAAAACTACAAGGACAGCCTGATTTTCATACAGATAAAGCGAGAGTTTGGTGGATGGCTGACAAGCTGCAGAAAGGACTGGTGGGCAGCAGCCCAATGATCCGGGGGGGGGGGGGGGATAAAATAAAGCTGTGATGAAATGGCTGAAGGGTGGAGAGTAGGGAACCAATCCAAGACATTTTTAGGTGAAAGCCTGGATATAAGGAATAATTATTGGACTTAAGATCCCTTTGTTGGATTCTTGTTATATACTATCTAGGAAATTAGCTGCATCCTTATTGCCCTGACTCAGTCACCAAAATTTCAGCATAGAACACGTCACACTACAAAACCCTTCCTTGTAACTCAAGTGCTTCTCTTCAGAAAACTGGAAACTCCCTAAAAGCAAGAATCTTGTTTAATCCTGTTGGATCATAAGGCTTTGTGCAGCTAGGGCAAAGCAGTGAGTAGATATTTACTGAATCTAAGTTGAATGGGTGAATGAATGATGATAAGGAATAACGTTAACCTTTGCTAAAACAGTCTGAGAGTGCAATGGGAGTAAGCCACATTACATAGCACGAAGGAAAAGCAAAGGCATAAAATTCATTCTTCTTTCTTCACCTTGCCATGTTACTGCCTGAAAGTTTAACTCACACCCAGTGAGTTAGAGCAGTAGGCATTGCTGCACTCCTCTTTCTTCATCTTCCTTCTCTCCTTGTCCAACCATATTGGCTACTTTACTGAGGCATTCACATGATTCTTTTTTACAAAATATGATATATTTTTATTAATTATTTTTATTATTTTATTTTTCTGGTTTTACAAGCATATTGAGTACTTATCACTGCTTCCCTCCATCCTCCTTCTCTCCCATCCTCCTCCCTTTCCTTCTTCAATCCATCCCACTCTCTCTCACCCTCCTGCCTGTCTGCATCTATGGACCCCAGGGTTCCCCATGGTTTGATTACTCCTGTGGGGTTCAGGCCTCTTGTGACATACCACCTCTCTTCAAGCCACCCCACTGATAGGGGCATTTCCCTTCACTCATCCAACTCTAGTCCCCAAAGTTTCTACTGTATGTTCTTCTCTCTCTTGAGTTCCTCCATAGTCTATGGGGGTATGTTGGTATGTCAGTCATTATGCAGGTCTGGGAAGGACAAGTCTCACTGCAGTGAGTTCCTAGATGCAGCAGTTCTGTCTTGAATGGAATGTGTCCAACGGTGGACTTTCCCATCTTTAGGTTGTTACAATCTTACTGCCCCCTTTTCTGCAAGGTTTCCAAAGCTTTAGGATGGACATAGATTGGGCTGGAGAGGTGGCTCAGGAGTTAAGCCTCTGCCTTGCAAGCAGAAGGTCCTGAGTTCGGATCCTAGACCCCATGTATAGACGCCGGTGGAAGCGTGGGTGGCCTGCATTTCCAGTCTGGTAAGGCGGAGCCTGTGAATCCCAGGGCAGAGTAAACAAGGAGGAGGTGGAGGCGTCCATGGAAATTCCCGAATTCATCCACGGTTCTACACATACATACATACATACACACACACGCATACACGCACAATTGAATAAATAATAGAAAAAAATTAAAAAAAAGAATGGCCATAGATTTAAAAAAAGAGAGAGAGAATAGGCATAGATTAAATTGGCTTGATTCTGGGTGAGCCTTGCTGGGTCATTCTATTCTGCATTGTGTCTGGTCATTGCTGTCCAGGTCACTGCTCTTCTATTTTCCTAGGATGCATCCTGTCAGGGTCACACAATTCTTAAATTCACTTGCAGGTCACTTTCCCCAACAGCTAGGTGCTTTTGCCTTCCTTTCATTTTAATTCCATTCAGTAAACTTTTTCTAATCTAGGTTGAAGTGGTGTATGCCTGGTCATCCCAGCACACAGGAAGTTGAGACAGGAGGATCACAAATTCAAAGCTGGAGCTACGCAGTAAAATCTTAGCCATGTAAGTCTGACCACTTGAAACCTATGTAAAAGGGGTGGGATTGATTTCACAGCGTTGTCCTCTGACTTCCACATGTGCACCACAGCATATGCACATATATACACACACACTGCACCGGCATGATAATAATTCAGGACAAGGAACATTTTTTAGATTCTTTTTATTTATCTAGGACTTGCACCATTTTCTTTTGTGTGACATACATTGGTAGGTTTCAAAGTCTCTAAGAGAGCAAGTGTCAGTGCATCTTTCTAGTGCCATTCTTTCTGGAGGAAGTTCTCCAAGCTGAGATTGGAAATGAGCCTCTGTGTCTGCCAGACAGTTCCCGGAGGATTTTGGCTTGTCCTGGTACTGATCTTATGGAACAACTGACCTGAAAGCTCATTAATTCCCAGCTCTGTGGTTTAACCAGGATTCCCTTCAACACACCACAACTACTGTGCTTTGCTTTTCTATACCCTCACGCGGTTCTACCACATCTTTACTGAGAGTTGATGGGGCTGCTCAGTCAGCCTGGCTCCACTTCACTGGGAGAAATTAAGACCTTTTATTCTTAGGTTTGGTCCTATCTAGTTGCCAAACCACACACCCAGCCTGGCACAAGGTGAGAGCTGAAGCCATCTCACCTGCCTCCCTTGCTGAGGATCCTGAAAAGTCTTCCATTCAATGATACCCCTATGCTTTGGTTGAAGAGGTCCTCACTTCCAGCAGCTCAATTACTGTCTGAGGTCCCACTGCTATAGTCAAAGTTAGACTCTCACATAACATCACCTCTGCATCACCACTGCGGTGTACACACGCACGTGTATGTGTGTATGTGTGTGTGAGTGAGTGTGTGTGTGTGTGTGTGTGTGTGTGTGTGTTTAATTTCAAAGTGTTAAAGGGGGCTGGAGAAAGAGTTCAGGGGTTGAAGCCTCTGCCTCATAAGCAGAAGAAGGACCTGGGTTCTGATCCCAGATCCCATGTAAAATTGCCAAGTAGCAACAGCAGCAGCCTGCACCAGCCCTGCAAAGCAGAGCCTTGGGAACCCCAAAGCAAAATATAAGGAGGTAGAACCAATCCAGAATGATTCCTGAAGTCACCTTTGGACCTTGTATGTGAGCACGTGCGTGCGCGCGCATACACACACACACACACACACACACACACACACACACACGCATACATGCAAAAAAGTGTTGAAGAACAACAGCCAGTGAGAATTATGTTATGAAATACAGGAAACAAGCTTACTTTTCTTAGATCGGAATGTTGACCTTTTCAAAAGATAGGATATATAGGACAAGTTTCCTAATGATTAAGTAATCATTAATCATCTTTCTTAAAGAGTGATAAAATGATGGAATGCTACAGCTTATTCCACTGCAGCCATTTGCTTAATCGAATTCACCTAGATTGGCCTGTGAGTCTTCAGAGCTACGGGTTGCCATTACCCTCATTCCTAAGTTCCCAGAAAATGTCCACATTTGACAGAACACTGACACTGCCCAGGGTTTGCTGTGGATGTGGGGGTTTGAGCTGTGCTGATTGAACTCCTGCCAAAGTTTGTATATATTCCCAGAAAAGACTATTCCAGACCCAGGGCTGATTTCGATCACTAACAGATTTGAGTTTTTCATGGCAAGCAGGGTGTTTGATGGGTGGGAGTGGGATATGGGTGATCAGAACAGTAATATTTTCATCTTATTTTAGCTGATTACTGGCTATACCGTAGGGCATGTTTTGGTTTTAGCACCTTTTTTTTTCTTTTTAAAAAATGTTATTTATTCATTCATTTATTTTGAGTAAGAATGTGTATCAGTGTGTGTCAGAGGATATTGTGTGTCCTCTTTCAGGCTCTGCCCACCAGGGCCAGAAGTGCAGGCCACTGCTATTTTCGCCTGGTAGTTTTACCTGGGACCTGGGATCAGAATTCAGGACCTTCTGCTTATGAAACAGAGTCTTAATCCCTGAGCCATCTCTCCAGCCCAGCACCTTTTTTTCTTTAAAGAGCAGTAGATGGATGCACCTTCCACAGATGAATTGCATCTAGATTTAAATAGACACTACAATAAAAAAAACTTTGACTAGCAGAAGCCTAGGTCCCATTTCACTCTATTAACTTTTGCTGTGACTTTGGACAGGTATGTCATTTCACTATACCTAAGTCTGAAAGTCCGCAAAATAAAGATTCCCTTCTAGATGAGAAAATACTTGAGTGCATTGGTAGAATTTATAACCTGGTTCCTTAATAAGTAGTGGTCTTTGTTAAACTGGAGGTGATCTGCTCTTGAGAACATTCTTGTAGGGCAACCACCAAAGCCAGGAATTTGATGTTTTCTGAAACAGCCTGTTGATTTAAAAACAGTTTTCTTTTTACAGAGAGTAGAGAATGCCGAGACCCTTGGCACCTTCTCAAGATGCTGGGAATAAGCGACTGTTGAGCACGTAGCTTTAAGTGGGGCATCTCTACCACCCTTCCCAAGGCTCAGAGGAAATCAAAGGAGGTAGAATCAAAATGGTAGAAGGAGGCATCTAACTTTACAAGGTTCTCCTATACTTCCACATGCATGCTACGGCATGTAAATATACATACGTAAATGTAAAATTAAATAATCTTATCCATGTCCTCTGATGAATACAGTGTGTTAGAGCACTATGTGTAAGCAATTTATAAAAGGGCTAATATGTTTTTTAAAAACTGCTCACTGAGTTTTAAAAATCTGTAATATGTTTCTGCTTTTGTGGCATTGAGTGAGAGAACGAGACCCAGAGTTTTCTCCTCTTAAAGAGCATGAACCAACTGGTGTACCTAATAAGTTTGTATGAGCTGAAATAAAAAAAAAAGAGCATGAACCAACATTTTTCCCTTTAATTCATTGGGATTCTTTGCCACTGCTCTGGGTGCTGCCATCCTCCGTGACAGTCCTGAGAACGTGTGTGCAATAAGCATGTCACCTCTTCAAAGTGCCCAGCACAGCAGCATACCTCTCAGCTTGGTGGTGTGTGGATAATATAATAATGAGAGGACAGAGAAAGGGCTTTGGACTTGGGAATTGGCAGCCACTTCAACAGGAGTTGTAAATGTGGATGAAATCACTCTGCCTTTGTTTAATTAAAAATGTTTGTGGTTTGTGATTCATTGGCTGGAGACATGATTCAGGGATTAAGACTCTGCCTTGCAAGCAGACAGTCCTGAGTTCAGATCCCAGGTCCCACATAAAAAATGTCAGGCAGAAAGGGTGGCAGTGTGCACTTCCAGTCTTGGTAGGTGGAGCCTGAGAAATCCCAGAACAAAGCAAGAAAGAGATAGAAGCAATCCAGGATGATTCCCAAAGTCACCTTTGGGCCCTCACAGGACTCATGTGCCCTCTGATACACACACACACACACACACACACACACACACACACACAATGAATGAATGAATAAAGTAAAAAATATATATGAAAATGTTTCGTGCATCACGTTTTCATGATCAAGGAAGGTGTTGTGTGTAAAACACAGTTCACACTGGAACACACAGGAAAATGCTGTGGATCACAAGGATCTCTTGCCATAGAAGGGCCTGTGAGATCATCCAGTGAGGGGCAGGAAGAACCAGACACACATGTAGGATAATCAGAATAAGAAAGAGCCTTCATGGGCTCCTTCCCACACAATGCGGTAAATGGGCTTTGACTTCCCTGGGCCGATGGCTGCACAGCAGAAAGGTGGTAGAAGCGCTGATAGTTCAGCATGTTCAGGTGGAATCAACATTGGAAACTCTTCCCTCACAGGACAGGAAAAAGAAAAAGCAAGAATTCTAGAGAAACAGAACCTTGGCAAGGAGTTGCATTTCATAAATAAAAAATACCAGAGGAATCCCTTCTTCCTCGCAGCTGAGTGCCATATATTTATCAGGCTTTCAGCTAGAGAAGACAAATGGAACATTCCAACCATCTGCCTTGTGCATTCATATGGTCGCTCATTGGACACTGCCAAGTGTCCAGAGTTGGGCAGGGACAGAGGCAGAAATAATAGGCTTCAAGTAGACAAGCAGAAAAGCTTCATGTCAACAAGATATAAATGAGAGAACCAACTAGGGTATCCATAACTAAGAAAAAAATCTTCAAAGGTGGAGACCACCTGTGTTTCAGATGCGCCCTCACTCAGCCCACAAAGGGACAAAGTGGAGCAGATCCGGGAAAAGGCCTCATGGATGCTGCCTTGTTGAATCCTGAGCATGGGGTGATTAATTATCTGCAATTAAGGGATGAGGAAATGGGAGTTTAGAGAGATTCAATGACTTGGCTGAGGTCACGTGGTTTAGTTTACAACTTGAACCTAGCTCTATGTGATACCAAAGCCTGTAATATTTACTAGCACAAGGTTGCACCAGGCATTTGCTCAAAGTAGATAGTCCTGAAGCTAGGGTCAAAGCCTGTGCCTGGCCACTCACTCATCTTCAATATTCCAACTGAAAACCCCTGGATAGTATAAAGCAGAAAGTGGAGATTTATCTGATGTGGACACATTGAGAAGAGCAAAGAGATTCAGTGACCCCGAAAGTCCCTCTTTGGGGCTTGCATGAGGTTTAAATTTCAGAAGAAGGCCAGAGGTCTGCATAGCACATCAGTGCAGGTCAAGGCATGGTCCCACCCATCACGGACCCACGATTGTCTCAGCTCCAGACTCTCCTGCCAGGCGACTGAGAAGCCGCCAGCACTGTATGAAATCTCCTCCAGCGAGACCAGTTCTCCCTCTGGCTGCCAAAGACTGAGTTCTTCCCTTCTCCCAGCAGGAGGCTCCTGAAGAGATACCTGTGTCCCTGGGCTATCAGATTATAATCTACACAGAATACATTGTAAGGACTTGGACGTGAAATTGAGAGTCTAAGCAAGAAATGGGATGACTTAGACTGAAAGTATGGATAGTAAAACAGTAGATAAAGTAGCAGACTAGAAAATAGAAGCAGTAAGAGTGGATGATAGACTGGGGGAGAGGGAGGGACAGTGAGGACTCTAGAAGGGCATTTAAGTTCCTAGCTGACTACTGAACAGGATCTTCCTAAGAAGCACCTGGAGAAACTCTGGCAGAGAAGGCTTGAATAGGGTAGAGAAACCTGCAAAGTGGCCACTTGGTCACTTCCATTGGGCTTTTCCATCGTGACCTCCAAACTCCACCGCAGCTCAGCATATGCTCTGGAGCCAGCAACAGAAACTCTCCACACACTAAGAAGACCTCAGATGAAAGGTGCAGAACACAGGCTCGGGGACTGGGAGCCAACGAAGGGCAACTAGCCCACAGACTTCCAGCCAGGCATACTGCCAGTGACAGTCATTGTCAAAATGGTTCACCTTCACTCAGAGTTTCCAATTGGTGACTTCATGAAAATTCTTCTGTAAGCCACCCTTATGGAGCAATTGGGTCATAAGAAAACCCCCATGAAAATGGAAGAGGGTCTCATTGGGAAGAAATAGGAGATCGGCAGGAGTTGGGGGGAGAGAAAAGAGAGAGTAATGGGAGGTAAATATGACTAAAATATACTATATGCCTGTATGAGGATGTCATTATGAAACCCATATCATGTATAATTAGCATAGACCAATTTAAAAAAATCCTTCTGTCAATTCTTGTTGGCTTTCCCCAGAATTACTCTGCATAATTCAGAGATTGTCTCTTAACAAACTGGAAAACAAAAAGTGATTTCATCTAATGGGCCTGAGGTTTCATTTGCCCTTCATCAATTTTCTGCATTTTAAAAGTCAATATAAGTCTGTCTTTTGAAAACAACCATTTAGATATGGATGCACATTGACTGTTGGCTACGTGGCACCCTGCCCTAGCTTAAGCACAGAAATCTCTTCTCCAGAAGAAAAATGAGTGTGTTGCAGAGGTTAAGCGAGCCACACAAATAGAGGCTGAACAGAGTGGCTTTGGGGGGGATTTGTCATTCGTTCAGACAAGCAGCCCTGTTGCTATGCAAGACAAATCCATGTTGAGCCACACTTAGTCGCCTTTGAGCAATTGTTCCATGATCGATTCGAATTTGTACTCGTGAGCGTTTGGAAGTCAGTTTAGCTAAAAAGAGAGCTTGCAGCCTGTCAGCTCGGCCTTTGCAGAGCGAGCCTTCACCCTTTCTCTAGGATGTGGTGTTGAGAGATGACAAGAGCCAAAGATTTGCTTATTTTGAAATCAGAAACCCTAAATGCTAGCTTGTCATTTCAGCACCTTTGTTATGGCAAACTCATTTTACCAGAAACTTTCTTGACTATGTCAAACTTTTCATCACCTTTGGGAGACGACTTCTTTCTCAGCTGAACACATAGGGGAAAAGGGTTGTTGGTTAGGGGCAGAAGTAATGTATTGTAGACCTGGGGCTCTGCACTTATCACCATTGCATTTGTCCAGATCTGGAATGCTTGGGGAACAAGCACTAGATTTCTCAGCCTGATGCCCGGTGTAGCACATAGTTTTAGATGTTAACTTGACAATTGAGAACTGAACCTATAGCCACACTTATGAAGAATGATTTAGTAAAGATATGCTTCTGAATCAGGAGATCACCTGATGGACGTGGAAGACCCAGTCCATAGTAAGTGCAACTATTCCCTGGGTAGGTAGATAAGAGCTGGTTAGGTATTCAGCAGAATGCCAAGCTACAAGGTATATTTTGGCTCTTGCTGTGGATAGCAGTTCCCTTGGCCCCTATTGGTAACTCTCTTGCTATAGTGAATTGTAAGTGAGACTAAAAATTCCCTTGTTATCCTAAATAGCTTGGGATGTTTACTTAATTATAACAGTGGGAATATTGAACTAAGAACTTTGGTGCCAGAGAAGTAAGGTGGTGCTGTGGAATTAAGACACATAAATATTGTGGATTCAAAGTCAGGCCCTCACACTTGTATTCATTACTTTACCCACTGAGCTATCTCTCCAGGCCAGATGGTCTTTTTTTTTTTAATTTTCAAACCTGTGCATTCATCCTCACAGTTTCTTATCGATGCTTATCTTTGAAACTGTCTTTCAGTTGACTGATCATCATAAGCTGGGATAATAAAAATCCCTTTGTTCCCCTAAATCATTTAGGTCAAGCAGTACAGCAGCCAAAATATGGCACTCCAACACAGGATCAACAGGAGCAAGGTAGGTTATGGTTCTTGTGTTCACAGAGACTCTGTATCTGCCCATCAGTGAAGTAAGTGTGGAGGTTGGGACAAGAGAAAAGAATGGTAAATAGAGCAAGTGGCATCCAGTCCTGACTTACAAATGATCTGTGCAATTTCCATTCCACCTTTGTCCTGGGATTCAAGCTTTGTGCATGCTTAACTGCTGAAATTCTGGTGCTGTGTTCTGCTCTTGGACCATGTGGATTTAGCAGGGTAAACAGAGTAAGAGGAGCACCCACATGGAAAAACCAGCCCTTCACTCCACAGTTTTAATGCCATAAATGAATGCAGTGTTTCCTTGGACTAACATCCTCTGAGCTCCAGATGCAAAAACACAAGAAAGCTCTCAGTAGACAGCCGATTTATTAGCAAATGGGAATGACTTATGTTCTTCCCACACTTTAATTAGGAAAAAAGTTCCCATTTTTAATTGTCTCCTTCATTAAGCTTCGAGTAATTAAAAGTGGGACACTTGTTATCTCGGTGTGAGAAGAGCAGAAATATCAATGTGCTGTGAGGACAGAATCCATAGTGGGCTCAGCCAGCATTTTGGGTGCTTCACCTACATGTCCTTACTTGGTCACTGGACAAACCTCATAAAGGTGCTACTATTATGCTCTGGGCTGTAAAGACTAAATACTGTGTCACAGAAATGAGCTTGGTCTCCAGGCTGGGATTCAGATCCAGGAAGCCTGCCTCCTACTTGCCATCCTGTGCCTCAAAATATTCTCTGCTTAACAGTGGTCCCGCTCGTTCCTCCAGGATTTCCCCCTCTATTTGACCAAGTGCCACCTCTTTCATGCCTTCCAACTACTCCTTGTTGGAATCAGGCCAATTTTCTGGGCTCCCAGACTCAGCAGATTTTGCTCATGGCGCTCCTCCAACCTTGTCTTTGATTCTTAAAATTATATTATTTTTATTTATTTTTTATTTATTATTTATTCAATTGTGCGTGTATGTGTGTGTGCGTATATGTATGTGTGTTTATGTGTGTGTATGTATGTATATGTGTATGTGTAGAAATACGGGCGAATTCGAGATCCACCATGGGTCACCTCCTTGTTTACTCTGCCCCGGGATTCACAGGCTCCGCCCTACCAGGACCGGAAACGCAGGCCGCCCCCGCTTCCGCCTGGCGTCTATACGTGGGGTCTAGGATCCGAACTCAGGACCTTCCGCCTGCAAGGCAGAGGCTTAACCCCTGAGCCATCTCTCCAGCCCCAAAATTATATTATTTTTAAAAATATTTTAGTGTGTGTGTGTGTGTGTGTGTGTGCATTAGAGGGCACTGTGTGTCATCCTGGATTGCTTCTACCTCCTTTTTACTTCACACTGGGATTTCCCAGGCTCTGTCCACGAGGGCCAGAAGTGCAGGCTTCTATTTCCTCCCAGCGTTTTTACTTGGGATCTGGGATTCAAACTCAGGACTTTCTGTTTGCAAAACAGAGTCTTAAGCCTTAAGCCATATGGCCTTTGTAGTAAGCATGCTGTCACTTCCCTTGCCAAGTGCAGTGATTTCAGGGCTGTGCTCACCTACCTCACCCTTGCAGTCCCTTCGATTGCCCGGTAAGAGTGTTTCCAGAAGGAAGTAAATAAGATAAGCTTCTCTCTTCAAGAAATTTATATTCATCAACCTACAAAGATGCACGGGCCCCACTGATGCACAGCACAGTCACCGTTTCAAGAGCCACTTCCCTGTCTTGAAACTCTCATGCCTTTCTTCCTGGCCTCCCCTGCTACAGGGGACAAGCAGCTATGGCTCACTCATCTTCCGGTGAAGGGAAGAGAACACAGCAGCCTGCCCAGCCTAAGCATCTCCTCCGCTGTGTCGCTGTCAGAAAGGATCAATGACCTGAAGCACTGCCTAGGTTTGGAGGGTGCCTCTTCCTTCCTTTCCAGACTCAGTCTGTGGCCGCATCTGCAGCCCCAGGGGCAGGACAGTCTTTCTGGGGTGGAGTTGGAGCTCGCCATCCTCACTCCTGCCATCCCTCGTTCTCTGCTATCCCCCCATGCAAAGGTTACATGACACCAAATCTGTCTTCTGAGTGTAATTAGTCTGGCAGTTTGGTTCCGATCAACTCTTGGGTGACCCGCTTAAGTCCGTGTCACAAATAACTGTGCTACGTTATCTTGCCCACTAAATTGGATTACCCTTTCGGTGCTTTGATGGATTATTTAGCAAACATCCTCAAGGGGCCTGAAATGATGAATTTTTCTTTCCATATATAGTTATTAGAGAGCACTGGCTTGTTAGAGGCCCACAAGGTAGGCTCATACCCACCTGGTCACAGACAACAGCTCCGAGTACTCACTTCGTGTACTCAGTGGGTCTCAGTAGGAGCCTCCTCATCTCATACAGAGGATCCTCAGGGCAGATATACCTTCCTGCTCTGCCTCCCTCTGGGTTTTCATGACTTTGCCTGCCCTGAAATCCAGGGATATGGTTTAAAAGCTGGAGAGACAACATCCGACTTAGGCCTTGACTTAAGGCTGTGGGATGAAAGCATTTGCATTGGTAGTAAAAGAATTGCACTGAGATGAAGAGACAAGCTTTTAAAATATACTTGTATGTGTTTAGTATGATGCAGATACATGTGTACATGTATTCATTGTGGATGCATGAATAATGTGTACACATGTGTGAGTGCAGCCATATACATGACATGCTGCTCCTGTGGAGATCAGGAGACAATCTCAGGTGTTGGTCATTATTTTTCAATGTGTTTATGATGACAGTGTGTCTGCGTGAGTTTTCGGAGGCTGTCCTGCCTCTGCTTGCGATCTTGCTATAGGAGTCCTGGGGTTACAGAGTGCACTGCCAGGTCCAGCTTTATGTTGGTTCAGGGGATTCAAGCTCCAGTGTAAATGCTATCGAGACAAGCACTCTTACCCACTCAGCCATGTCCCCGGTCCCCAGAGGTTACTTTCATGGGCTTGGTTTGGTGATACACTTTTATAATCATAGCACTCAGGAGATTGAGACAGGAGAATCTCACATTTGAGGCTAGTGTAGGCTATATAGCCAGACCCTGTCTCAAAAGCAGAGCAGAGCAGACCCAACAGAAAAAGGCTTACTTTGATGGCATTCTAATTCCATGGATGCCTTGTTATTAGCAGCCCTCTGTCACATCTGAGGCCAAGGGTAAAACACGAGCTAGTGTCAAGTTCATCTTTCACCAGGACAAGCTGCCTTGGGCAAATTGCAACCCCTCAGAAGCTTTAGTTGCCTCCTATGATGTTATAGGACAAAATTTGTAAAGGTTCAGACCTAGTGGTAGATAGCAAGAGTCAGTTTTTTATTTTTCTTTTTGCATGTGTGTCTCTGTGTATGTGTGTATCAGGGGGCACTGTGTATGCCTATGGAAGCCCAAGGGTAACTTCAAGAACCATCTTGGGTTGGTTCTACCTCCTATTTGCTTTCTTCTGGAGTTTTCCAGACTCTGCCTTCCAGGACCAGAAGCGCCAGCCGCCACCATTTCCACCTGGCATTTTTATGTGGAATCAAGGATTTGAACTCAGGACTTTTTGGTTTCAAGGCAGAGGTTTAACCCCTGAGCCATCTCTTCAGCCCCTAAAAAGTCACTTTTCACCCAGCTGATACC
This sequence comes from Typhlomys cinereus, assembly GCA_023101885.1. Classification (NCBI taxonomy): domain Eukaryota; kingdom Metazoa; phylum Chordata; class Mammalia; order Rodentia; family Platacanthomyidae; genus Typhlomys; species Typhlomys cinereus. The sequence continues at coordinate 337,814 of JALPQD010000305.1, read as the reverse complement.
TGCAGTCTCTATGGTTTTGCTGGGTGAGGAGGCTACAGAAAGACACCTATTTCTCTGAGTTTTTGCTTCAAATGTGTCATTGGACAAACAGCATCTGTTCTATTTAAACTGTTGTATGAAGGTATGTTGCTAATTCTCCCAGGACTTTATTCCCAGTCTTAGAGTGGATCCAGCCCACACTCTGCTCCTTCTCTGCTTCTCAGAAGCCTCTTTCAGCTGTCCACCACAGGAAGCACCTTTGAAGTAAGTGGCAAAAAAATGATTTAATGAGACTTGCTGACAACTCCCTTAACCCATCTTCAAAGCCTGTGTTCTCTAACAACAACCGAAAAAGAAATCCTGACACTGTGAATTGTGAAATTCACAAATCCTGACACTGTGAATTGTGAAATTCTCCTAAAATATTATCATTAATGCTTTGTTGTAACTATCAGAGGCCTTCGAGTAGAGGTTGGGTTAAAACACTAGCCACATATATTTGGGAGGCATGTAGGAAAGCATTGCACGTGAGAACTAGGTGATTGATGAATCAGATTTTGCCATAGAGTTGTGTTAAGGAAAAATCCATTTATAAATCACACTGTATCATGTATAAAAACCAAATTTCCCCACTATATAACATTATAAAATTTAGATAAGCTTTTCTGGTGTGAAGGAAACAATTTATTGGCAAAAGCGTGTTTCAGAATGTGACAAGATTTTTTTAAAAAAATGACATGGATAGATTTATTTTTACATAAAAATTAAAACCAAAATGAATATATTTTTAAGTGAGCAACAAAAACAATGGGCTTTAATATAGAATTTTTGTACATGCTTTATTCTTGTGTTTGGCCTCCTTCTCCAGTTCCTGCCCTGTCCCTTGACTACTTCCCTCCTTCTGGTACCTTTCCTCCCCTCAACGGCCTTCTGATTTCACGTCATCTGTATTCTATCACCCTGGGTTTTTTTCCTTTTTTTCCCACTTCCTTCCTCCCTGAATACCTCTTTTTTCCTCTCTTGTGATCACCTTTCTAATTTCATGTAAGTTATGGCAAGCTTTTCAAAAATTATGTATTCGGTACATTCATGAACTCTAATAGCAAGAGATTCTAAAATACCACTGGAATAACTGTTGAAAAGTGTCACCTCATTCTGTGAACCACTGATAGGTACTTGGATGAGTTTCTTGTTCCTTTTCACAGACCTCCAAATGAGCTGTTCAGAATACTTTCTGGGCCACCTGGGAAATCTTGCAGGACCTTGGAAGTATAAAGAAATGATTCTTTCCGCGGAGCTATGGCTAGAATGTGATGTGCATCTGCACACCCTGAGTATCAAACCATCCCTTAAATTTCACTTGTTTCTCATTCCTAGTATTACTTGAAAGCTTTCAAGCAGTTAGAAACAGTAGCACATGGATCAGGGAAGGCAGAAGAAAGTAAGGATGGCCAGGACAGGCCTTGAGGTCAATACCACCCTTGCAATCCTGCTCCCTTATCCTAAAAAAGAGACTCCCTCTTCTACTCCTCAGGCCTCTCTGTGGCAAAATTAGCTCTGTCAGCTCAGTGTCACAGCAGACATCTTTAAATCAATATCAGCATGGCATATTGACACAGAAAAGATATTTAAAGCCAGGAGTGTACATCAGAAGTGTAAGTACATCATACCTATAATGTGCCAATATCTGCACTACATGTGGGAAAGTAAAAGACCAAGGAGCCCATGCTTCGTTTGCTCCAACTTCCTGTCTAGTAGCTCTTTCCTCTGAACTGCAATGTTTGCGTCTGGATGAATGAGAGAGACCTAAGTCCCAGTAGGCTAAGGAAACCTGAAAGTCACAAGATTCCCAAGCCCCTCCCCAGGTTTCTGTAAGCAGTGATGATGGGAGAGAGGAGATGCTGATGGCACTGCCTGCCAGCTTGCAGGAAACTCCAGGAATGAGGCTTGCATGAGTTTCCACACATGCTAGGATGTGCGTTCTAGTGATGCAGATGTCTGTGAGTGGCCATGTTTCAACTAATTGCTCACCATTCTCTGCTGAGTAGCCCCAATAAATTCACAGATTCACCAAGCTAGACTTGGATGGAGTCATTTGTTTGATCAATCCTCAGTGTCCTATCTGAGGTGAATAGACATTTATTCATGTCTCCCCCCCCCAAAAAAAATATCATGCAACATTTCCCAAGTTAATACATACAAAATTAGTCCACAGAGCAGAGAAATTTGTTTCTGGTCATCTGTCTACTCAGAAGTAGAATCCCAATTAAACCAACTATCAGATAATGTTGGGTCCTCACTATGCTGTTACTTTTTCACATTGGACTGTGGCATTTGTGTCTGTTGCGGGATCAGAATTGTTTGCAAATGCCAACTGTGCTTTTGAACCACTTTGCACATTTAACCTCAGGCTGGGTCGCAGCATCAATGAGAAAAGAAACAATTCTGCCTGCATCCTCCATCATTGCTTAGGGGCCTCAGGGAGAAGAGACTGTGCAAGGACAACAGGATAAGAAGCATGACTTCCATCTCTTCTTACTTTGAAGGTACAAGTGGATATGGAGGGGACACTGGATATGCCCAAATTGCTTCCCCACTAGGATATCTCATGGGTAGGATCTCCAAGGCAGCTTCCTCTTTGGAGTATATTTTCTTGTCTTGGATGTTTTCTGGGAAGAGCATGCAGTGAGGGGGTGAGAGACTGTTAGGAATGTTCACGTGTATTCGCCCATGTGTACATGCATGGAGGCTAGAAGTCGATGTTGTAGTATGCCCATCCATTTTCATGTGTACTCACCCATGTGTGCACATTCAAAGGCTAGAGGTTGATGCTGGGGGTCTTCCTCTATTGCTCTCCACTTTATTTTTTTATAGTTTGAGTTTTTTCATTATACATCTTAGGTCATCTATGGTTGAGTATTATTGGGCCATGAGGTATAATTCTTTTATTACTTTTCAAAAATGGTTTCTACCTCAATAACATTCGATGAGTTCTAATATTTGTCTTGTGGTTTGGTTGGTAGAAGTCCTCAAGTTAGAGAAAACAGTTACTCAAGGTGTTTGTGCTAAAATGTCTTAGGGTACTGCTTCATACATGGGAAAATTTTTTGAATGAAAATACTCAGCATTCTTCTCGAGTAAGTCTCATTAGTTGTGAAATGTGGGAAATCTGTTGGAGCTGAGATGAAGGGTTCCACCTTATTTTTTGAAACAGGATCTCACTGAATCTGAATGGAGCTAGTCGATAAGACCTAGGCATCTGCCTGTCTCTGTTCCTCAGTTCTGAGGTTACAAATGTCTGTCACAATGCTTTTATGTGATAGATCCAAATTCAGATCCTCATGATTACATAGCAAATGCTTTTCCTACCAAGCCATCCCCCTATCCTCTGTATATATAATTTCCAAAATGTAGAAGCATGTGAGAGATAACATGGGATATTTGTCTTTCTAAATCTGGCTGATTTTCCTCAGCAGTACCATCTATATCCAGATCAATATAATTTTCTGAAATATATTGTGACTTAATGAAAGTATACCAGGTACATATACTATATTTTTTTATCCATTCATCCATTGATGGTCGAGTAGGCTGGTCCATATCTCAGCTATTTTGAATAGTGCATCAATAAGCATGGATGTCTGCAAGTCACTTGGAGTCCCTTGGGTTATATACCCAGTAGTGACATTCCTGGGTCATATGTATAGTACCACAAAAAAGCCTTTTGGGAGATCACCACACTGACTTCCAATGTGACTGCACCTGTTACGTTATCACCAGAAATGCTTAAGAGTTCCTCTTGCCCCACACCTTTGCCAGCATTTGTTTTCCCGATGATAGCCATGCTGACTACATGAGAGGGAACCACGGCATGGTTTTAACTTACACTTTCCTGATGATGAAGTGTGATAGTTAATCCTGGGTGTCACTTTGACACACCTGGCATTAACTAAGATCAGCTGAGACCACCTGGATGGATTATCTGTATAATACAAAGATCAGCCCTAGATCCCATCGGAACTTCCCTAGATCTCTCTGGAATCTCCCAGTAGCAGATCAGATAAAAGGAACCATAGAACAGGAGACTGAGAAGAAGAGAGACTCTCTGAAGCTGTGCTAGAAAATGCTCTTCCGTCCTGCCATCCAATTTCTTCATTTCTTCAACCTTCCAGCTCTTCAACCCTCTAAGTCTTCAATGTAACTAAAGATTCTCTAGGAATCCTCCAGCCTTCAGCCATCACCCATTGGACTACTGGACTGAGGAGCTACCGGCAGCCATCGTTGGTCTACCTCAGCCATATCTCATAAGCCAACTCAATAAATTCCCTTTTTATATATTCATTATGTTGGTTCTGTGACTAATGATACATGAAGAATGTTGACCATTTTCCCTACATGTGTTGACTATTCATCTTTCTTCAAAAGCTGTCATTTCACTTCATTTCCTCATTTATTGATTAAATGATTCTGGGACCTGAGTGTTTAATGTCTATGAGCTATTTCTAGATTTTAGCTTTTAATCCCCTGTCAGATATGCAGCTACCAAGATTTTCTCCCATTCTGTCAGTTGTCTCTTGGCTCTGCATATCCCCTTGGCTTTGCAGAAGCGTTTTCATGTCATAAAATCCTATTTATCAGTGCTTCCTATTACTTTGGGAGCCATTGGAGTCCTTTTCAGAAAGCCGTTGCCCATGCCAATCTCTTGAAATGCTTTTCTCTGACAGTTTCAACTTTTGTATTAAGGTCTTGATACATTTTGAATTGATTTTTGTGCACAGTGGAGATATGGATCATGTTTCAATTTTTCTGCATGTGGATATCCAGTTTTCCAAGCATTATTTGTGGAAAAAGCTGTCTTTTCTCAAGTTTGTATTCTTTTCCACTTAGTCAAGAATCAGATGGCTTTACTTTTATGAATTTATTTCTGGGTTTTATATTCCATTGGTCTATGTGTCTGTATTCATGCAAAGACCGTGCTAGTTTTTCTATGATGCAAAAGCTATCTCATTAAGCACTATGCTCTACTAGCATTTACAAAGGATCTAGTGAGCAAACTTTGTTCTCAGTCTGCCAGAAAAGGAGGCAGAGGCAGAACAGCAGCTCTCGACAAGAAAGATGATGGGCATTTCATTAACTATCTTTATAAAACCCAATCAGCAAGCAGGACACATAGAAGACAGAGCCCCAACACTTTCTCAATGATACAGGCCAAGTCACTAGATTTAGAAGCTGAAAACTAAATGACAATGCAGATGACACTTCTAAGTGATTCATCAACAAGAAGAGCACAGACTTAGTAAATATTAAATGTGCCAAAGTGAGTGTAAGTTAAAGATACTGCCTCTGCAGATAAAAAGTAACCATTTTGCAAATGGGTGATTGATCCCTCCCTCACTGTAGTTTCCTACTTTTATTACATCTACCTTTGAATCTCTCCTTATAATAAGACTCTATTTTAACAGCTTTTTATCTCTCCCCAGGGGGTGACATCCAATACCCATCAGGATGGAGTGAAGGGCATTGCAGGAGCAGCAAAACTGGAAAAAAAACAACAAACCATAATCCAGAACTTCAGAGACTCTATATCAACCACCTAAAACTAGGCCAGCCTAATCTCTCCCCATCCAGAAGCTCAAGGAAATTTGCGGAAGAGGGGGCAGATAGATTGTAAGAGCACAAGGAAGGGAGGAGCAATGACATGCAAGATACTCCACACAAGTTAGGGCCAAAGCAATCATAATTGGACTTTGCATGCCCCACGCAATGTCCAACACACTACTGACCCCACAAAGTCTAGCATTTACTAAAGGTACTAAGATCCTTGGAGTCAAGGGACTGACAGCCACAGTAGTGTTCCTATGCTTAAGGGGAACACAGGAAAGGGTTCTGGGAAATGCCACTGGGTCCTTGTGCATCATCAGAGAGGAGGACACAGAGAAGAGTCTGGCATGCACATTAAAGGATGCTTTGGGGATGGGAGGGGGAGGCACTGGAGGATGGGGAGGGAGGGAGGAGGGGAGGGTGGCACAGGGCGGTGGGTGGTTGGAGGGAGGGAGGGGACTGGTGTACCTGTTAAGTTTGTATGAGTGGAAAAAATAAATAAATAAATCAGTGAGGTAATATCTATGTTAAGTAGGTAGTTTTAACCATTCCAAAATGTATGCATATGTTAAAGCATCATATTATACATAATAAATAAGAGCAAATTTTTCAACTAAAAGTAAATAAATTTTTTAAAAAAAAGATACTGCCTCTGGATATGTAAGTTTCAGAGCCTCCAAGAAAAATGTCTACTCTGAGGAGGACCCAGAGGGAAGTTTGACATGCACACCAAAGGATGCTCCAGGAATGTGGGGGAGGGCACTGGAAGAAAGGGACGGAGGGGGGAAGGAAGGGGAAAAGGGGCAAGGGAGCAAGGGGATCTAGGGAGGGATGGAGGGAGGTAGGGGAATGGGGTGCTTATCAACTTTGTATGAGTGGAAGAAATAAAAAAAATTTTAAAATGTCTATTCTGATTAAGAAGATAAATTCTTTGTCACAAATGTGAACCATATTGGGCAGAATATTTTTAAACATTGCCTTAGAAATACATGAGAGTCAAGAAGTCATGGTTCTCTGCTTATTTTTTAATTTAAATACAATCATTGTGCATATTATTTATGCTACTCACTTGTTTGGTAACCTTTGATGAGTGTCATAGTTAAACACAAGTGTCAACTTGACTCTTGAGGGTTTGAGCTCTGGGCACAGTTGTGGAGAGTTGATGGTTGAGTTAAGCCCAGAGCAAACCTGAAGGAGATTGTCTGGCTGCTGGGGAAGACCCAGCCCATGGTGGGTGGGATTAGGCCCTGGATAAATCAGAGAGAACTGGTTGAGAGAGTTGGCATCCTTCTGTATACTTGGCCAGACATGCTGGTCTGGCAAGTAAGGATTGTCCATCTCTCAGCTGTTATGGTGGCCAGTTCCCTGGCCCTGGCATTGGTGTGTGCTCTCCCGTCAAGCTGGACTATGAACTGTAACCGGACTGTTGTAAGAAAGTAAACTCCTTGTTCCCTTAAGCTGTGTGATGGTCATTTATCAGCAACCATGCAGGCAGATTGCAACAGAATTTGGTACCAGGAGTGGGGTGTTGCTGATAAAATCTGACTATGTGGATTTTGTGGCTTTTGAATGGTTCTGATGGACAAAGTTGGAAATTCTTGAAAATTTTCACTTTGTGGATTTACAAATACCATTCTTCAGCGTTTAGTGGGCCAATTGCTGAGAGACATTGTTTGGGCCCAATTTGTGATGAGGGAAACAAGGACTTTGGTAAAACTGAATATAAGAACGATGGACTGGTTTGCTTGACAGAGGAGAGCCGTGTTGGCAGCCTTGGAGGTTTGGATGTGCAAAGGGCAGGCAACAGAATATCTGCTGCTGTTGGACAAATGAATATCAGTGAAGGAAAACCTAGTGACTTGCACTGAGACGGTGGAGGACGTGGAAACCACCGTATGGAAAGTTCGTGGTTTGGAAGCTCAGATTCCTTCAGGGGGCGAAAGCCCAAGTTCAAGCTGTTTCTTGCCCTTTGCAAGTTTGGTTGCCTAGAAGAGAGGCTTTTCCAGCGTCAGTGCGTTGAAGTTGGTGCAGCTGTGGTTCCAGTGGACTAAGCTGCATTTCAACCTCGCTTCGGAATCTGGCAGCGTCCCTCAGGTGATACTGGTTTTTGTGTACTGCTGAAGGGTTCGTGGAGAGCAGCAAAAGCTTGGCACCAAGAGGCAGGCGTAGAGTCCTGCAAGAGATGGTGAAGCTTAAAGCTGCAGAGGAGAACCCAGAGTTGTATTTGAGATGCCAGAACTGTGGGACTGCTGCTGAGGACAACTGCGAGTAGAGATTCAGCCTGGTTCAGAGGAACTCTGCTCTTACAACTTCGAGCTGCAAACAGACTGGGAATGACTCAAATCTTTGAGTCGCCTTGATTACGTGATGAGCAGCAGAAGATGGACATTGAAGTACAGGATGCGGTGATTTGCTGGACTTTGTTCTTTTTAATGTTTTCTTATTAAGATCCTTCTATTTTAATGTTTTATCTTTTTTAAAGTATTCAATTTATTCTGATTTAAGAGTTTAAAGAATAAGAAACTTTGAACTTTTAAAATATTAGAACTGAAGTTTTAATGAGAGAACATTTTGAATTTGTCTATGGAATGTACTTATATTTTAACATCTGTGGGGACAAGGAAAGGTTACAGTTTAAAAGTGTATTGTTTTTGTGTCAAGTTGACAAGGGGTGGAGTGTCATAGTTAAACACAAGTGTCAACTTGACTCTTGAGGGTTTGAGCTCTGGGCACAGTTGTGGAGAGTTGATGGTTGAGTTAAGCCCAGAGCAAACCTGAAGGAGATTGTCTGGCTGCTGGGGAAGACCCAGCCCATGGTGGGTGGGATTAGGCCCTGGATAAATCAGAGAGACCTGGTTGAGAGAGTTGGCGTCCTTCTGTATACTTGGCCAGACATGCTGGTCTGGCAAGTAAGGATTGTCCATCTCTCGGCTGTTATGGTGGCCCTGTTCCCTCGGCCCTGGCGTCGGTGTGTGCTCTCCCGTCAAGCTGGACTAAGAACTGTAACCGGACTATCATAAGAAAGTAAACTCCTTGTTCCCTTAAGCTGTGTGATGGTCATTTATCAGCAACCATGCAGACAGACTGCAACAATGAGTCTATCTTATCTCTATGTCATTGTATCTATACCAAGGGGTCTGTCAATTCCCAAACCTCCTCTGCTTCAACACTCCAGGAGTCAGTGATTTTGAAGAGCAGACCCAGAATTTGTCTGAACAGCTGATGAATGCGGTGGTGGAAGTTGTGGGATTACAGAACAGTGCCTGGCAATGTGTTGGAGGACTGCATTAGTTCCAGTCCTCTGAGACACAGATGCTGAGATGGGAAGTCAGGGGTTCATCCACACGAATAGTAAAGGAGAAAGAAAAAGAAAGGACAGGGAGAAAGAGTCATCACATGTGCTAGAGAGGGCTTTCTAATGATACAGGAAAGTCGTAATGGCAGGAAACAAAGCAGAACACAGAGACCCGCAGCCTGAGAGACAGAAGACAGAATCTCAACCATTCCAGAAGGGATCTGGAGAGCACGGACTACCCCTTAAAGGGGTGCTCCATTGACCACAGTGAGACCAGACTCCTGTGCCCCCACTGTGGGCACTGACTGGCCAGAAGCAGCCCTTGAAGAACATTGTCTTGGCTCATACACTGTCAGCTCACTACATTCCATGAAGCTGAGAAGCACATACAGAAGGAAATCCAAAGGATGTGGAGCTGACAGAGCAGACTAATGGGCAGGAAAACAAGGGAATGAGAGAGCTACATGTCAATTACCAAATCCTTGCCTATGTAACTTAACCTTGCCAAGATAGCCTCTCAAATCAGAATTATCCAGATTTAATTCTAGGAAAGTAAGATTGGGAGAACTTAGTTTGGAAAAAAATCACAGGCACATTTCATGATGCAAATTCTCCTGCCATTTGGAAAGTTTACATGTCTGCCATAAGCAAAATGTATGAAATCCCAGAATTTCTAGATAATTTCATACAGCCATAAAGTTCAAACTTCTGTCACTCCCAAGCTCCTGACATTATTTCAACCAACAGGTCATCTAATCCTTACCTGATCATCCCTAGAATTTCTTGGGATCTCAGTACTTTTAAAAAAATATTTATTTGTGTGTGTGTGTGTGTGTGTGTGTGTGTGTGTGTGTGTGTGTGTGTCAGAGGGCATTGTTTATGACTGTAGAGGTCCAAGAGTGACTTCAGGAACCATCCTAGATTGCTTCTACCTTCTTTTTGCTTCCCTCTGGGATTTTCCAAGCTCCGCCCACCAAGGCCAGAAGTGCAGACCCCAGCCATTTCTGCCTTGTGTTTTTACGTGGGACCTGGGATCTGAACTCAGGACCTTTTGCTTGTGAAGCATCATTAACCCCTGAGCCATCTCTCTAGCCCAAGGGATCTCAGTACTTTTGAAACAGCCCGAGTTGAGGTCCAAATTATCTATCTACTGTAAAGAGTCTCTTTAGAAAGAGTTGGGTTCTGTAATTCTGCATTGACTGATACAGTACTACCAAATTGGTTCCTTCATGGACAGAACTTTGGCATTACAACACTTCAGTAGTCTTCATTCGAGGGAAAAAGAGGGGCCAAGAGCCCCCTAATAATGGTACAAAGTGAGTGGCTTTGTTCCTGCAGAGTCCCAGGCAAGACTTTGAGACCCTTTCTGCTTTCAGATTTGGATTTCTGAAAGTTCATCTTAAGCAGCCTCTGTGGAGTTTCATTAGGAGAAAACTCACAAACAGAACCAAAATAATGTTAATGTCTATTTGGAAGAGCACTATTTTCACAACTCGGGCAGCTTACCTTATAAGAAAAAGATGTAGCCAGGGCTATGTACTCATGTGGTCCTGGCACATGTGTGGTTGACAGTGAAGGTTTGTGACTTTAAGGCAAACCTGGGTTGCATAGCAAGACTCTGTTGGAAAGAAGGAAGGAAGGGAGGGAGGGAGGGAAGGAGAAAGGGAGGGAGGGAGGGACGGAAGAGAGGAGGAAAGAAGAGAAGGAAGGGAGGGAGGGAGGGAAAGAGAAACGGAGGGAGGGAGGAACGGAGGGAGGGAGGGAAGGAGGGAGAGAGGAAAGAGAGATAGACATGATAGCACATGATCATAATTTCAGCACTTTGGAGGCACAAATAGGTAGGCAGATCAGAAGTTCAAGGTCACAGTGCTACATAGGGTGTTCACAGTCAGCTTGAGCTCCACGAGACTCTTCTCAGAACACTCCTTCACCACATAATAAAACAAGATATTTCTTGGCTAAAAGACATTAAGTACAATTTAATGAAGCAATAACTCGAGAGTGTATTCTGAAGGCTCTAACAGGCCTTGACTGGTTAATTTCCACTAAATATCAGCTAAAGATGCTCCATTAGTTCTTTAGAAACTTCATTCCCAAGATGCTGCTTTTCACACTCCAATCTCAAATTTTAGGTGACATTTTCCACTTTGAAAAGAATGAAAGGGAAATGCAAAACAAGATAGGAAGAAGGGAGAGCACAGGAGAGCTTACAGGTGGTCCTTAAGAATGTGGAAAATGAGAAAGAACACAGAATCAGTTCCTCTGGCAGAAAATGTCACTGCCGAGGCCAAGTGTCAGCCCTTTCATTAATTAAGTGTCTCATGTTATTAGCTGAATGTTTCTTACTAAATAAATACAATGGGTATCAGTGTGACATGGCTATAAGCATGTGTGAAATCAATGATTAAAATGGCTGTATCTTTAATCTTCATGAAATATTCACTTAGATTCCTTTTGGGCACGGGCTATTTATTTTTTTATTTTATTTTTTTATTTATTAAAAATTTAATTATACATTTAAAAATTTTTTACCAGTTCCCTCCCTCCCCCCTACTCCCCCTCCCCTTCCCCCAGTGCCTCCCCCCCAATTCCCAGAGAGTCCTTTATTGTGTACGCCTAACTCTCCACTGGGTCCTCCTCTCCGATGACATATAAGGACCCAGTGGCATTTCCATAAGCCCTTTCTCTTGTTCCCCTTAAGCATAAGATCACTACTATGGCTGTCAATCCCTTGCCTCCAGGGGTCTCGGTGCCCTTAACAGATGCTAGACTTTATGAGGGCAACAGTGCGCTGGACATTGCGCAGGGCATGCAAAGTCCCATTATGATTGCTTTGGCCCCAACTATTGTTGAGAATCTTGCAAATCGTTGCTCCTCCCATCCTTTTGCTCTTACAATCTTACCGCCCCCTCTTCCGCAAATGTCCCTGAGCTCCAGGATGGGGAGAGATTAGGCTGTCCTAGTTCTATGTGATTGATATAGAGTCTCTGAAGTTCTGGATTGTGGTTTGTTGATTTTCTTTTGCAGTTTTGCTGCTCCTGCAATTCCCTTCACTCCATTCTGCTGGGCACTGTATGTCACCCCCTGGCCAGAGACAAAAAGCTGTTAAACTGGAGTCTTGTTGTAATAGCACATTCAAGGGTAGATGTAATAAGAGTAGGAAACCTCACTGAGGGAGGGGTCCATCACCCATTTGCAAAATGATTACTTTTTATCTGCTAGACTATATGCCCTCCCCTTCTGGTGAGATCAGGAAAGAACGTCTGTGAACTTAACCAGGTTTCTCAGTACTTACTTGCAGACCTTGATGGAGGCCTATTTTCTCTGCTGTAACATGGTCTCCTCTCTCCTTGTTTCTGGTGTGGCCCTCCTAACCCATCTCTCTTGTTCATAATCCTTACAATTACTGTGTTACATAGGTTTACTTTTGAGTGTCTCAATGTGGGCTGGGTGAGTTTGGTACTAGGAGCCACCTATTAGGGAGTACATACAGCGCTTAATTTTCTGGGTTTGGGATACTTCACTTAATATAATTCTTTCTAATGACATCCATTTCCCAGCAAATTCCAGTAATTCATCATTTTTGATGGCTGAGTAGTACTCCATTGTATAGATGTACCACCTTTTCCTTATCCACTCGTCAACTGTTGGACATTTAGGTTGATTCCATGACTTTGCTATTGTAAACAGTGCTGCTATGAACATGGTTGAGCTTGTGCTATCGAGGCGAACCTCTGCTGCATGGGGGGTTATTCCCAAAAGTGGGATAGCAGGGTCATATGGCATTTCAATCTTTAATTTCTTTAAGAATCTCCAGACGGCTCGCCAGAGTGGCTGTATGAGCCTGCATTCCCACCAACAATGTAGGAGAGTTCCCCTCTCTCCACATCCTCTCCAGCATTTGTCGTTGTTTGTATTGTGGATTTTTGCCATCCTGACTGGGGTGAGATGATATCTCAGGGAAGTTTTGATTTGCATTTCCCTGATGGCGAAGGAAGTGGAGCATTTTTTAAGATAATTGTTAGACATTTTAATTTCATCCCTGGTAAAGTTTCTTTGAAGTTCCAGGGCCCATTTTTTAATTGGGCCAGTGTTTTCCTTGGAGTTTAGTTTTCTAAGTTCTTTGTGCACTCTGGACAGTAGAGCTCTGTCAGATATGTGGTTAGTGAAGATTTTCTCCCATTCTGTGGGTTGCCTTTGAGCTCGTGTGACAATCTCTTTATCTGAACAGAAGCTCTTTAATTTCACAAGATCCCAACTGTTGAGAGTTGCTAGCAGTGACTGTGCCATTGGATGTCTGTTTAGGAAGTGTTGGCCTAGCCCAATCAGCTCGAGGGAGTTCCCTATCCTTTCAACTATGGTTTTTAAAGTCTCTGGCCTGATATCAAGGTCCTTGATACATTTGGAATTAAGTCTTGTACATGGTGACAAGTACGGGTCCAGCTTTAATCTCCTGCATGTGGAGATCCAGTTTTGCCAGCACCATTTGTTGAAGATGCTGTTCTTTTTCCATTGGATTCTTTGGGCCCCTTTGTCAAAGACCAAATGGCTGTAACTTTGTGGGCTTATATCTGGGTCTTCAATCCTTATCCATTGATCTGTGTGTCTATTTTGGAGCCAGTACCAGGCTGTCTTTATAACTATGGATTTGTAGTATAGACTTAGGTTTGGTATGGTAATACCTCCAGCTGTGTTTTTGTTACTCAGGATTGTTTTTGCTATCCTGGGTCTTTTGTGTCTCCATATGAATTTTGAGATTGTTTGGTCAACTTCTTTGAAGAATTGCTTTGGGATTTTGATTGGCATAGCATTGAATCTGTATATTGCCTTTGGTAGGATGGTCATTTTTACAATGTTGATTCTGCCAATCCAGGAACAAGGGAGGTCTTTCCACCTTCTGGTGTCTTCTGCAATTTCTTTCTTTAGGGTTTTAAAGTTTTCATTGTAAAGGTCTTTTACCTCCTTAGTTAGGTTTATACCAAGGTATTTCATTTTTTTAGGGGTTATAGTAAATGGCATGGTTTCTCTCAAGGCTTTTTCACTTCTTTCATTCTGGGCATATAGGAAGGCCTCTGATTTTTGCACATTTATTTTGTATCCTGCCACCCTGCTGAACTTCTCAATTAGTTCCAGGAGCTTCCTGGTGGAGTTTTTGGGATCCCTCAGGTATAAGATCATGTCATCTGCAAATAGGGATAGCTTGATTTCTTCCTTGCCGATTTGAATCCCTCTTATGTCCCTTTCTTGTCTTATGGCTTCAGCTAAGACTTCAAGTACAATATTGAATAGAAGTGGTGAGAGTGGACAGCCTTGTCTAGTTCCTGATCGAAGTGGGAATGCTTCCAATTGTTCCCCATTGAGCATAATCCTTGCTGTGGGCTTGTTGTATACAGCTTTTATTATATTGATAAAGATTCCTTCCATTCCTACTGTCTCTAGCGTTTTGATCATAAAAGGCTGTTGGATCTTGTCAAAAGCTTTTTCTGCATCTATCGAGAGTATCATGTGGTCTTGGACTTTGGACTGGTTTACATGATGAATTACATTTATTGATTTGCGTATGTTGAACCAACCTTGTGTGCCGGGGATGAAGCCTATTTGGTCCCCATGAATGATCTTTTTAATATGTTTTTGAATCCGATTTGCTAAGACTTTGTTGAGAATCTTTGCGTCTGTGTTCATCAGGGAGATCGGCCTATAGTTTTCTTTTTTAAGTGAATCTTTATTAGGTTTTGGGATTAAAACGATATTAGCTTCATAGAAGGAATTTGGTAGTGTTCCTTCCTTTGCTATTTGATGGAACAGTTTAAGGAGTATTGGTGTTATTAACTCCTTAAATGTCTGGTAGAACTCTGTGCTGAATCCATCTGGTCCAGGACATTTTTTGGTGGGAAGATTCGAGATTACTTCCTCAATTTCCTTATATGTTATAGGACTATTTAAATAATTCACAACTTCCTGATTCAATTTAGGTAAGTTGTGTTTACTTAGAAATTCATCCATCTCTTTTGTGTTGTCAAACTTCACAGAGTATAAGTTTTTGAAATATGATGTTATAATTCTCTGGATTTCTTGGGTATCAGTAGTGATAACTCCATGTTCATTTCTAATTTTGTTAATTTGGGTTTTCTCTCTCTTGCTTTTGGTTAGTTTAGCTAGGGGTGTATCAATCTTGTTGATTTTTTCAAAGAACCAGCTTTTTGATTGGTTGATTTTTTCTATCGTTTTCTTAGTCTCGATTTCAGATATTTCTCCCCTTATTTTGCTAATCTCTTCTACTGCTTTTGGGATCAGATTGCTCTAGTTTCTCTAAAGCTTTAAGCTGCATTGTTAAGTTGTTTATTTCTGATGTTTCCATTTTTTTGACGTGGGCATTAAGAGCTATGAACTTACGTCTTAGAACAGCTTTCATTGTGTCCCAGAGATTTTGGTAAGTTGTATTTTCGTTATCATTCACTTTCAGGAAATCTAGAATTTCCTTTTTAATTTCTTCCTGAATCCAGTTCTCATTCAGCATCATAGTGTTAAGTTTCCAGGAGTTAGTGTATTTTCTCTTGTTTGATGTGTTGTGGATGTCCAGCTTTAGGCCGTGGTGGTCTGATAGGGCACAGGTTAGAATTTCAACTTTCTTGTATATGTGTAGATTCATTTTGTGGCCCAGTATGTGATCTATTTTGGAGAAAGTTCCGTGTGCTGCTGAGAAAAATGTGTATTCTTTGGTGCGTGGGTGAAAAGTTCGATAGAGATCTGTGAGGTCCATTTCTTTCAGGGTTTGATTAAGTTCCAAAGTATCTCTGTTAAGCTTTTGACCTGTTGATCTATCCCATGTAGAGAGGGTGGTGTTGAAGTCCCCAAGAATTATCGTTTGGGGGTTGATTTCATGCTTTAGACGCTATAGGGTTTTCTTAATGAATGTGGAGGGGCCCGTATTGGGTGCATATGTGTTCAGTATTGTGAAATCTTCCTGGTGAATTGTTCCTGTGACTAAAATGTAGTATCCATCCGTGTCTCTTATAATTTTTTTTGGTTTGAAATCCACTTTGTCTGATAGCACAATGGCTACCACTGCCTGTTTTCTGCTTCCATTTGCTTGTAGAATTGTTGACCAGCCTTTTATTTTTAGAGCGTGCCTATCTCTTGTGGTGAGATGGGTTTCCTGCAGGCAACAGATTGATGGATTGTGATTTTTAATCCAAGTTTGTAATCTGTGTCTCTTGATCGGTGAATTAAGTCCATTAACATTTAGTGTTATAATGGAGAAACTATTGTTAATTCCAGACATTTATTATGTTTAGTAGCTTTTATAAGTATATTGCTTCGCTTTTAATGGTGTTATATTTGCCTTCTGTTCTCCTGGATATGCCTGTTTTTTTCTTCACGCTTGAGTATCATTTCTAGCATTTTTTGAAGGCCTGGTTTGGTGGCCATGTATCCCTTAAAGTTGTCTTTGTGCTGGAAAATTTTTCTTTCTCCCTCGATCATGACTGATAGTTTTTCAGGGTAAATCAGCCTGGGTTGACATTTTTGCTCATTCGATACTTGAAGTATGTCTCTCCAAGCTCTTCTTGCTTTTACTGTTTCGACTGAGAAGTCATTTGTTATTTTAATAGGTTTGCCTTTAAAAGTGACTTGTTTTTTCTCCCTTGAAGCTCTCAGCACCAGTTCTTTATCTTGAATGTGGAGTGTTTTAACTATTATTTGCCGCGGTGTGCTTCTATTTTGGTCGTATCTGTTTGGGGTGCGGAATGCCTCTTGTATATGAATGGGCCTCTCTTTTTTTAGATGAGGAAAGTTTTCCTTGATGATCGTTTGAAAAATTTCCTCAGGGGTGGTATTTTGAGATTCTTGCTCCGGTATTCCATGAATACGCATGTTAGGCTTCTTCAGGGTGTCCCATATCTCTTGGATATTTCTCTCAAGTATCTTTTTGGCTTTAACAACCTCTTCCATTGAGCTGGTTAGTACTCCCACTTTATCTTCAAGGTCTGAAATTCTGTTTTCTGCTTCATTAGTTCTGTTGATAAGACTCTCTGTGGCGTTCTGGGTTGGAGATAACTTGTCTTTTAGCTCAGTTTTAAACTCTGCTTGAGTTTGTTTTAACTGCTCTATGCCACTTTTTGTTTCTTGCACTGTTTTTCTCAGCTCCTCCAGATGTCTGTTGTGTTCTTCTTCAAAGCGATTGATTCGATTATGTAATTCCTCCCGGATTTCCTCTTTCATAGTATTGAACATGGTAATGATCATATTTTGAGTGTCGTTATCCTGGGTCAGGCTTTCTTGGCCTTTTTCCGCGGGTTTGTTCTTGTTGGAGTCTGACATTATGGGATTAATTTCTTCAGTGGGAAATTTGTTTACTTGAGTGTTGCTTCTCATGGATTTGCACTTTGACTTTGGCATTGTCATTTTAACTCTTAAGATCTCTCAATTTCACTAAACTGAATTATTTGGCCTGGGGTACTGGTGGGCGGGGCCCGAACGGGGACTTACCTAGGGCGGGGGGTGAGGCCCGGGTGGACCGCGCGCGTGTCCCGACCGGCGGAGCGGGGTGGGGTGAAAAGGGAGGATGGGCGCATCGGAGTGGAGCTATTTAACCCGATGGCAGCTGGGGTGGGGCCCGGGCACAGGGGGAGGTCCTCCTCGTCCCTCGGCCCCCGCGCGGCTCCGGCTGGATGGTGGGAGTCGGAGCCGGGTCCCTGTGGGCTGACCTGGGGTCCTAGGGCGCGCGGTGAGGCCCGGCTGGATCACGCGTGCGCGTGGGCAAGGGCTATTTAAAAGCAAGCAAGGAAACAAAAACATTTTCTTTGTATGAGCCTTTGTAAAACCATTTAATAAACTACTGATTTAGGGTCTTTCAAGAAACAAGCTGTTGAAAGGATCAAGCAAGAGATGATTTTCTAGGATTTTCATCAGGACTATAACCTGATGGTTTAGACAGTCCTCTATCCTCCAAACCAAAGCATAGGCTGCATAGTGAGCACGGTAAGAGTATTGGTGGCAACGATCCATCCATTTAGCTCAAGACAATGCAGGCAGTAGAAATGACAGGCTGGACTTGAGAGATCATGATCCTCAACTAAGATACTGAAGGCAATTCTAACCATCCTATCAAACAAGTCTGAGGTGAGGTTAAGAGCTAAGAAGTGGGCACCATGTGGATGGACCTTTCATGACACATCATAGCCCAGAAGCCCAACAGAGCATGGGAGACTCAGAGGCAGGATGTCACACAAGTTGCTCAACACCCCCGTGCCTCAGTTTCCTTACCTGTACAATGTGGGTAATCAAATACTTACTTTGTAATATTGCTATAATGATTGCACGAGATGAGTATGTAAGCTACTGAGCAAGCCCAGCACCCAGGGCAGAGAGCATCAAATGTTAGGTGTTGTTTTGTTCTCCTGTGAGATGCATGTGTCCATATTGCCATCCCTAGGAGACTTCCTCCTCATTCAACGCCTGGGCATCTATTCTAGTGTCCAGGATGCTGGCAACTCTTACACCGATAACACTTGCACTGTCTCATGGCTCACATATTAACTCCCTGGGAGGTGGCCAGGGCAAGAATCTCTATCCTTATTCTAGAGATAAGGAATCTGAAGTAAAGAGAGAAACCTGGGTAATTGTTTCTAAGGTCACATGGCTACTGAAAGTTGCAGGAGAGTATGGACTGATTATTCTTACTGCAGTACTTGCTTCAGTGTGTCCTACGATCACCCAGGGAGTAGAAGCACCTACATAGTCTCATCTGCAAGAAAAATATGCTCTCTAACAAAATAACAGATATTCCCTTTCATACACAGAATCTACACTTGTGTGTGTGTTGAAAGCAGGATGGGGTTATTTGGGAGGGAGCAAGGGAGCAAACAAGAATGGGAGGAGGTGTGTCTGGGGAAGACAGTGGGAGAGGCAAAAACGAATAAGTTATAATAATATGTATATAAAAATGGCATAATGAAACCCATTATTTTGTACACTAACTTAAAAATTAATAAAGAAGAAAAATATGCTTTCCTACCTGATTGAACTATTATACTCACTTGAGCCATATAATGCTTTTAAAAGGAATATGTTATTCCCTGAGCACATCAATTGGTTGGTCACTAATATCATTAGAGCCCCAAGAACGAATGCATAATTTCAAGATGATGTTAATTAAATTCTTAAAAAGATATAATTACCCTCTAGCATACTTTGCAGCAATAAGAAAAGCTACCAGCAATAAATTCTGCAAGGTACGAAGGTGAAAAAGCACTTCATTTCCCAGCTGCAAGACACATAAACCAGGGCTGGAAATCTTATGTAAAAGCACTATAGTCAGACATTGTGAAAACTCTAGAGCCCTTGAACCCTACTTCCTTAACACTGGTTTCTCTCCCTTGAACCCTACTTCCTATACACTGGTTTCTCAGGGATGATTTCCAAAGCAGCTCAAGAGAGAGAAATAAGTAAAGCAGATAATATTCAAAAGTTAATCTTTGCTGCATCATCCTGGAAACAGAGGAGGAAAGGTATCATTTCTACATGATTTAAAAAGCCTATTTTAACAACCATGAAAGGACTACAGCAACTATAACTGGGGAAGTAGATGATAGATAGATAGTAGGAAGAAAGATCAATCAATGGTAGATAGATAGATAGATAGATAGATAGATAGATAGATAGACAGACAGACAGACAGACAGACAGACAGATAGATAGATAGATAGATAGATAGATAGAGATATGACTTGATAGACTGGCAGATAACAGTACAAATATAAGTAGATAGATCGACAGATGATAGAAACTAGATAGACAGACAGATAGACAAACAGATCTTCATCAATATAGAGTCCCATGTATGTTGGGAAGGGAAGTGGATGCTCATAGAAAAACATTGCATAATCCAACACTCAAAAACATGACATAAACAAAACTACAAATCAAGATTTCTATTTCACAAGATGCAAAAATGAAATCAGAACAGTAAAACAAGAAACTGGAGGAGTAGGTATCTTTAACCTAGAAAGAAAAGGAAAGCCAAGAATACAAGATAACAGTTGCAGAATCTTTACCAAGAAAGTGGGGGCAATCGGTGAGGTTTTCTTTGCTTGAAAATGTACATAGTTAGGCTGGAGAGAGGGCTCATGGGTTAATCCATGTGTCTTGCAAGTCAAAAGGCCTGAGTTCAGATGGATTCCCAGATCCTACATAAAAATTCCAGTTGGAAATGGCCACAGTTTGCAGTTCTGGCGTGGAAGGAAGAGCATGGTAAATCCTAGAGCAAAGCAATAAAGTGGGAGATCAATCCAGGATGATTTCCTATGTCACCCTTTGCCCTCCACAGGCACACTCACACTCAAAGTGTCCTCTTGTACACATGTACATACACACATACAAGAAGAAACGTGTGCCTATCTCAGAATCTTTAATAAAGGATAAAAGATCAATGGTGGATCTGAAAGATATCCATAACAGTTACTTTCAACAGCACATATTTGCTGGACCCTGAGGTAGGGCTATTGTTGAGTCTTTTCAATTAATTATCACAGTGGCTTTAATCTGGTAAATGGATCCTTACTTGTATCTTCACATAAAGAAACCAAGGTTTGATTTTTTTAAGTTTCTTTTTGATTCTTTGAAAGTTTTATAAGTGAGTAGAATGAATTTAAGTCATTTTAACTCCATAGTGTCTCATCCCATCGCCCCTCCTTTTCCACTCTAAACTTTCTCCCAATATCCCTCCTACTTTCATGTCTTCTTGTGTGTGTCCTACTAAGTTTCATTAGAGTCACTTGCATTAGCATGTGTCCTGGCACTTGCTGGAATATGGATGATATTATTGGTGGGTATACTAGTGAAACAAGTGAGTCTCCTGCCTACATCCAACATTAACCATCAATATTCACTTAGAGAGGAATTCGGCTCCATAAGCTCTCCCCCCATCCATGACATAAAGTTGGTGACCCAATCTTGTGTAGTGTACAGCTCCATGTTCATTGAAGCAACAATAGACAAAATGTAGAAATATTCATTGCTTGATGAATGCACAAAAATGTAGTATGTTAGAACAAGAACCCAAAAGGGGGAAGTAAATAGACAAGTAGGGAAAAAACAGCCAATGAACCTGTAGGTAGGAAGACAGTACACCAAACTACTCTGTAAATAGCTGGTATTATATCTGTAGAATTGAAGAACACATAACACTCAGCCTAGAAGTCTTCTTCTACAACAGAGATAGAAGATCTCAACATGCTGACAGGATGCAGCCTAGCGCAGTAAAGAGCAGTGAAGTGGACAGCAACAGCCAGACATATTGCAGAGTACCAGCAACCCAGCAAGACTCACCCAGAATCAGGCCAATTTAATCTATCCCCATTCTAAGGCTTTGGGAATCTCGCAGAAGAAGGGGTCGGTGAGATTGTAAGAACCTAAAGATGGGAAGGTTCACCATTAGACAACACATTCTATTCAAAGCAGGACTGCTGCATCTAGGAACTTGCTGCAGTGAGACTTGTCCTTACCAGACCTGCATAATGACTAACATAGCAACATGCCCCCATAGACTATAAAGGAACTCAAGAGAGATGAGAACATACAGGGGAAACCTTGGGAATTAAAACTGGATGAATGAAGGGAAATGCCCCCATCAGTGGGATAGCCTGAGAGAGGCAACCTGGTATGTCACAGAGGCCTGAACCCCCATAGGAGTATACAAGCCAGAGGGAACCCTGGGGTCCATAGAAACAGACAAGCAGGAAGGTGGGAGGAAGTGGGATGGTTTGATAAAGGGAAGGAAGGGGAATGGGAGGGAGGGAGATGGAGGGAAGCAGGGATAAGTACTCAATATGCTTGCAAAATTAGAAAAAAGAAAAATAAATTAAAAAAAGAAAAAAAAAACAGTACTGGTACCCTGCATAATGTGATACATAACACTGACACAGAAATCCAAAATTGCTGAAGAATTACAACTGAAGGTTTTCTATATTTGTAAATTAATGGCTTTTAAGGAGGATGAAAAATCAAGATATTTGAAGACATTATAAAATTAATTCTGTAATGAAAGGGAAAACTACTAATACTAGTCCTTAAAATTCACAAGCTGTAATAATGTAAAACAAATTTGTCATTTTTGCCTATTTTCAATGTTTATATATGCAATATAAATTACAGTATGTATAACACTACACTATCAAAAAGAAAGTAATATACAAACTATTGGATAAATAAAATTATTGAATTTAATGTTTAAAAAATGTAGTGTGTGTGTTCAATACAATATTATTCAGTTATAAAACACAAGGAAGGGGCTGGAGAGGTGGCTCAGGGGTTAAGCCCCTGCCTTGCAGGCAGAAGGTCCTGAGTTCGGGTCCTAGACCCCACATATAGACGCTGGGCAGAAGCTAGGGCAGCCTGCGTTTCTGGTCCAGGTAGGGCAGAGCCTGGGCGGAGCCTGTGAGTAAACAAGGAGGAGGTGGAGGCGGTCAATGGTGGTTCCCTTAAACAAGGAGAAGGTGGAGGCGGTCCATGGTGGTTCCCCAATTCTCCCGTGGTTCTACACACACACACACGCGCGCACGCGCGCGCACGCACGCACGCACACACGCACGCACGCACACACGCACGCACGCACACACGCACGCACGCACACACGCACGCACGCATACACGCACAACTGAATAAATAAAAAAACACAAGGAAAAGATGTCTCTTACAGAAACATGGGTGAACTTAGAGATTATTATGCAAAGTGAAATAAACAAGATATATTAAACAAATATTACATGATCTTATTTAGATATAGACTGTGAAATTGTCAAACTCAAAAGCAGAGAATAGAAAGCTGATAACTAGGTGCGGGTATGGATATAGAAACATGGAGAGTTGCTGGTCAAAGATTACACAATTTCAATTAGCAGTGAGACTTAGCAATGTAGTGTACCACATGGATGGCAACGTATGTATTAGTTGCAATAATTGTAATTATTATAAGACTGTAATAATTTGATGATGTATGTATATATACAAATATCATATTTTATACACTTTGAAAGAACTTTATATTTTAAAATCTAAAAGCAAATAGTGCCTGACATGATAGTATGCATGTGCAGTCCAGCTACTCTGGAACCTGATATAGAAGGGTTATTTAACCTCATGAGTTTGAGGCCAGCCTGAGTAATATAGCAAGATACCCTTTAAGAAATAACACCCGGTGACCTGAAGAGAGGTAACTTGATATTCCACGGAGGCCTGAATAGACAGGTTAGAGTGAACCCTGAGGTCCATAGAAGCATACAGGCGGAACAGTGAGAGGGAGTGGGAGAGAATGGTGAAGGAAAGAGAGGGAATGGAGGGGAGAGGGTAGGGAGGGAAGCTGGGATGAATACTCAAAATGTTTGTAAAAGTAGAAAAATAAAAAGGGAAAAATAAATAAAAAACAACAAAAAAAGAAATATACCCAAAGATACTTACCTGGCAAGGGAGATACCATGATCACAAAGGTGGTTTCCCAGGGCAAGGCTTATCCCTTGCACTCTGGATGTGCTGACCCCTACAATTTCCCCAAATGTGGGAAACTTGACTGCATAATTTTTGGTAGTAGGGGGCTGTGTTCGTGCTCCTCCCTTAAAAAAAAGGAAATACACCCAAAGAAAATGAAGCTCAAAGAAGTTTAAATGGGAATAAAGGAGAAAAAGGGAAAGAGTTGAATGATTGTGTAGAAGGGACAGATTGCTGAAGACACGATCATGGAAGCCCTTACTTTATGCAATTAATACTGATAGTAACAGAGGCGAGTCCTTTCCTGATCTTAGAGTAAGGAAAAAAGGTCTTCATCAAAATGTCCAAAAGCAATAAATATAAAAGGAGAGATAAATAATTTTGACCGTGCTAGCATTAAAGTCAGAATTCCTTCTGAATCTTTCTGTTAACCATTTTGGAAAATAATTTGATGTTTACTGGTAAGAGAGAAAGATTTACCTAGCCAAGACTCAAAAGAGAAATTATTGCATATGAGTACATTAAGAAATATATAAAACATTCATAGGAGTGTTGTTTATATCAGTGAAAGACAAATAAAGTGAAAAGATGTATAACTAATCCATAGTCACAAGAAAGGTTCAGGACTGGAGAGATGGCTCAGGGGTTAAGAATCTGCCTCACCAAAAATCCACAATACTAACAACGACAAATGCTGGAGAGGATGTGGAGAGAGGGGAACTCTCCTACATTGCTGGTGGGAATACAGGCTCATACAGCCACTCTGGCGAGCCGTCTGGAGATTCTTAAAGAAATTAAAGATTGAAATGCCATATGACCCTGCTATTCCACTTTTGGGAATAACCCCCCATACAGCAGAGGTTCACCTCGATAGCACAAGCACGACCATGTTCATAGCAGCACTGTTTACAATAGCAAAGTCATGGAATCAGCCCAAATGTCCAACAGTTGACGAGTGGATAAGGAAACAGTGGTACATCTATACAATGGAGTACTACTCAGCCATCAAAAATGATGAATTACTGGAATTTGCCGGGAAATGGATGTCATTAGAAACAATTATATTAAGTGAAGTATCCCAGACCCAGAAAATTAAGCGCCGTATGTACTCCCTAATAGGTGGCTCCTAGTACCAAACCCACCCAGCCCACCTAGAGACATTAATTCCAAGGATTATGAACAGGAGGGATGGGGTAGGAGGGCCACACCAGAAAAAAGGAGAGAAGGGACCATGTTACAGCAGGGAAAATAGGCCTCCACCAAGGACCCAAATAAGTAATGAGACATCTGATTAAGTTCACAGACTTTTGTTCCTGATCATTTACTACTGAGGGGGAGTGATCTCACCAGAAGAGGAGAGCATATAGTCTGGCAGATAAAAAGTAACAATTTTGCAAATGGGTGATAGACCCCTCCCTCACTGTGGTTTCCCACTTTTATTACATCTCCCTTTGAATGTGCTTTTATCACAAGACTCTAACAGCTTTTTGTCTCTGGCCAGGGGGTAACATACAATGCCCACCAGGATGGAGTGAAGGGCATTGCAGGAGCAGCAAAACTGCAAAAGAAAATCAACAAACCACAATCCAGAACTTCAGAGACTCTATATCAACCACCTAGATCTAGGCCAGCTTAGTCTCTCCCCATCTTGAAGCTCAGGGAAATTTGCGGAAGAGGGGGCGGTAAGAGTGTAAGAGCATAAGGATGGGAGGAGCAATGATATGTAAGATACTCTATACTAGTTAGGGCTGAAGCAGTCATAATTGGACTTTGCATGCCCTGCGCATTGTCCAACACACTGTTGACCTCACAAAGTCTAGCATGTGCTAAAGGCACCAAGATCCTTGGAGGCAAAGGATTGGCAGCCACAGCAGTGTTCCTATACCTAAGGGGAACACGGGAAAGGGTTCAGGAAAGGCCACTGGGTCCTTGTACGAAATCGGAGAGGAGGGCCCAGAGGAAAATCAGACATGCACAAGAAAGGACTCTCTGGGAATTGGGGTGGGAGGCACTGGGGGATGGGGAGGGAGAGGGGTGGGGAGGGGGAGCAGGGGGTACGGGGGGGGGAGGAGGAAGGGAGGGAACTGGTGTACCTAATAAGTTTGTATGAGCTGAAATAAAAAAAAATAAAAAAATAAAAAAATAAAAAGAATCTGCCTCACAAGCAGAACGTCCTGAGTTCGGATCCCAGGTCCCATGTAAAAACACCGGGCTGAAACAGTGGCAGCCTGGGTTTCTGGCTCTGGTGGGTAGAACCTGGGAAATCCCAGAGTGAAGCAAAAAGGAAG
Source organism: Typhlomys cinereus (assembly GCA_023101885.1). NCBI lineage: Eukaryota > Metazoa > Chordata > Mammalia > Rodentia > Platacanthomyidae > Typhlomys > Typhlomys cinereus. The sequence goes on along the minus strand of JALPQD010000305.1, from coordinate 312,170 downwards.
TAGAAGCAATCCAGGATGATCCCCCAAGTCACCCTTGGTCCTCCACAGGGACACACAGTGCCCTCTGATATACACCCACAGAAAAAATAAAAAAACCAAGAAAGGAACAATTTTATTCATGCATCGAATTATCCTATAATAGTGAAAATTAATGGGTATCAGGCACCAAAAAAGGAAGTGATTTGAGTGGATGCAGCATAACCTACGCTGATGAAAACCAAGTTCCAGAGCACTATTTGATATTTATTAAACTAAAATAAGTTAAACTAGACTATATTGGAAAGACGTGCATACATGGCAGAATAAATTGTTTTAAATGTGTGTGGTGGGGTGAAAAGCACAAGAATATTAAAACGTTGATTAGGGTTTTCTCTCAGTGAAACAGAAGGCAAGGGTAAATGGATGAGACAGAAATGTCAGTTCTTGCTAGTGTTACATAAACCATAGGTTTTATGGCAGGAGCAACTCACATTTATTATATACCTACAACTAAATAAAGCCCTTCGTGGTCTGAGGTTAAAATGTTGTGAAGACTTCCGATTAACCCTATGAGTGCATTGTGGGTCCTTGTACTCCAGAAAGAAGAAAGAAGTCTCAGCATTTTCAAGTGTTGATTTCTCACCCATAATCCAGATACAATCGGAATGATTTTTTTCAACCCGTCACGTTTCCAGTAATACATCCTTTCGTGAATAATATCAAACCAGATCAACTTTCTGCAGTTAGAGACTGTTAATATCATTCCAAGGGTAATCACATTTCTGCCTAGAAGGGAGAAGTTGATGGATAGCAGCTCTGACACATGTGCTGAGGACACCATCCACTGGCTACCTGCATAATGGTTTGACATTGAATTAGAGGATTAGAAAGCATCTTTCTCTTTTGTCTTCACTAATTCAGAAAACACTAAAGAGAAAAATTAGATATACAAAGTATGTACTTTAATCTATTTGAGTAATGCTTCGTTTATCCAGAATTTCTGAAAATGAGGCTTCACTCAGATGTGAACATTGTATATAATTTAAAATAACTGTGTTTATGCCTCTAGAACATTTTTAAAAACATTTTAATAACTTTTAATAAAACCTTACAAGATGGCTTGCAAATGTGTCCACTGTTTAAAAAGAATCATATTCAAGGGTCCACCTTTCTGGAATACCTTAAATTCTTTGTCTAGAAATGGAATTACTTGATTGGGTAGAAACACAAGGCTACTATCAAGACCTGTTTACTCCATGTTCCCAATAGTCTTAAGCTCCATGCTGAGTCTTTGTGCCAACTTTGATTAGATTTTCTGTCACTTTCTTCCAATCAGGTCACCAGTTACCTCTCATACACTCTCTTTTTCCAAAACCTGTCTCTGTTTACAGCCTGGAATAGTGTGAAAGCAGGGGCAGCCACCTCATGGGTTGGGGTACTGATTCCTTACACATCTGTGGGTTACTCAACAGGTACAAAGCAGAGATCACAGATCACCCAATTCTCAGATGTTTTTGAGCAGTAGATCATGGGCTGTGTGCACGTCTACCCAGCATAGCATACAGTAAGAACACTGCAGATGCACACAGTAAAAACACTGCAGATAATATCATGGGAATTCTCAGGAGGGATAAATTACTTGAGGATGAGAACTCAGAAAAAGCTTCTTGGGAGAAGTCACATTTGAACTGGGTCTTGGCAAAAGAGAAGACTGAAAACAAGGTCATTCCAGGCAGGAAGAGAAATACCAGCAAAATCTTGAGGCTTGACACATACAATAGCAACTCAATAAATGCTTAAAAACTGAGCAAAGGCAGATGGGCAATAAATCTTAGGGAATATTGAGATAAATGCAAGGAACTCACATTAGTTTGAGTAAAAAGAAAATTGGAAGGAAGAGTTGGACTAGACTGTAGAAGTAATTGATAGATTTTTTTTTCTAAGAATGACGAGATTTGCATCAAGGGCTTGACAATCACCATTTCTGTCTCAAGTAAATGGCAGAGAGTTCTGAAGGACACATAGGCACCATGAATCACAAGGATAAATATGAGAGAGGTATCCACCTACTAGATGTGGGGAACAAGGCATAGGGAGTAGTCAAAACCAAGCCAGTCACAATGGTTCATACATGTAGTCCAGTCTACTAGGGAAGCTGAAGCAGGAGGCTTGCTTGAGCCTATAAACTAGAAAGCAATCCAAACCAGAATTTGGCTCTTCTGCTCTCCAAGCCCACAGGTCTCTCCACTGTCCCCTCTTCTCTTCTTCCTCCCACCTTGCCCTTAGGGTGGCTCTCTTCCTGTCCATGCTTCTCTTCTGTTCTAATGCTCTCCTACCTACAGCAACTTTGGGTCGCTTGACCACAGGGCCCGCACTGTGAGTACTTCCCACCAGGCCTTCAACTCTAAATAAACTCCTGCTTCTTAAGTCTCAAAAAAAAACTGCATTTGACCTTGAGACTTTGAGGCCCACATGAATATGAAGAGATACATTGGTGTAGTAGGTATAGCTGTGACAGAAGGGAAAAGAATGTATCCATTGAGTACGTTGACTTTGAGAGTTCCAGGTAGACATTTAAATAGCATTCCCTAACCAACAGGGAGTTGACGTGCCCTAAAAATACTAGGGCTAGGGGCCTTGCCTCTCAAACAAAGGGATCTAAATTCTGATCCCCAAATGTCACATAAAAGATGCCAGGCAGGTATGACAGCCCACCTGTAATTCTAGCCCTGGAAGGCAAAGCCTGGGAATCCCCAGAACAAGCTGACTAGCCAGACTATCCCTAATGAGACCCAGGCTGACAACAAGAATGTGGAAGAGTGTTCAAGGATGCTTCCTGATATCGCCTGTGGGCCTGCACAGGCACACACACACTCACGTTCACTTATGTACATACATTCATACACCAACCCACATGAAATCACACATACACACCATACATACATATATGAAAGAAAAAAGATAACAAAGACTACCAAAAATTTTTGTGAGTAAATGCCATAGAGATTATAATTGATATCATATGTGATTATCAGTGGTTAAGATTTAAAAAAAAAAAAAAACAGTACTCCTATAGTCAAGATTTTTTTTCCCAAATCATACAAGCTCAATAGGTACCCCAGTCCTCTCCTTCCCTCCACCCTTCCCCAGTCTCTCTTACACCCTCTCCCCTTTTCCCCTTCCTTTCACCCCTTCATCCTCCCCTTCTCCCAATGCCTCCCCTTTTCCCCCTCCCATCCCCTGGAGCATCCTTTTGTGTGAATGCCAAACTTCCCTCTGAGTCCTCCACTCTAGTGATGTGTAAGGACTCAGTTAGTCAAGGATTTTTTACATGTTATTGTTATCCTACAGATATCATTGTGAAGCCTCCAGTTTTCTTCCAAACATAGGACTTTATTTAATGCCATTGCATATCTATAGCTCTCAAGAACAAGATGTAAGGCATTTCCCAGAAGAAAGATATATGGTATTAACACCATGACAGAAGACAGATTTGGCCTCTGTAACCAACACAGCCACCACCAATAGAAAAACCAGTCACTGGGTTGTTGGACAAATTAGGAGACCCTATTGACATCAGAGGTCACATCTTTGAGGATCTATAGGCCCAATTTTCTCTTTGAAAATCCTCTTAATCTTGGCACCCCCTTTCTGACTTTGGTGCCCACTTGACACTTCAGAATTGAGGATGTAGGGAGAAATGGCCATAGTCAGAAACCCCCTTTTGAGATAATGCATGCCTCCCCAGAAAAGGAGGCTCATGGGTTTCTACTCTAGCTTTCTGCTGTGCTGCCCCTTATGCCATCCCAACATGCCTAATGTGACCTGGCCACTCTGCACAGAATCCTAGGTTAGGTGCACGGTCCAGGAGCCAAGCCAGGGATCCCTAGACTGGGCTATCTTCAAATGACTCACAGGTAAGGAATATGTCATAAACAAAGGAAAGGCATTGATATTGTCCTTATGTGGAGTGAAAAGGGGGGAAGTCAAGAAGAATAAGTTATTTTCAGGGACAGATTTCATGGCCAGTAGAGGAGACCTTTAAGTATGACTTGACACCATTGACTTCAATAAATGCTGCTAACTTTCCTGATGGCTTCCAACATGACTCTCCAATCCTATTTTGGCTTGGCCTTTGACTCTAAGTGCCATTTCATGTACAAACTCCTCCTTCTTGACATTTATATCTGGCTCTCTTGGATTCAAAGTCTCATCTGTTCATGGCCAGGTCCATTTGGGAGGGTACATCAAGTCTCTTCAACCATCAAGAGGTTCCACTTGAAGGTGTTAGAAGAAATAGGTTAAAAGACAAATGGGGCAGCTGAAACAAGACTTCCCAGAATAGGTTTACATATCACCACATATTATTGGCACCACATATTGTTGGCACCCACATCTTCATCTCAAGAAGCAGAGGGGTCCTCCGAGGAGGAAAAGCCTATAATCCAGTGTGTGCCAGGGCACAATTCCAGATGATGCAGAGTACACAGTGAGAAACCCTGGGCTTGGGGGAGGGGAATGCACGCAGGAGTCATCATGTTCAGGGTCAAGCCTGAAAAGCCATGGCCCGTAATCAACACCTGGAAGCCGTGTCCTCAGTACTCCACAGGAAGTTGAGCAGCCCAGGATGAAGCCACTGCCACAACTATGGTCCGCTGGAAACATTTCCTCCATCCAAGACAGGAGAGGAGCCCAGTGCGGGGTCCCTGGCGCTAGAGTCACAGGAGGGCAGGGTGAGGAATGAGGGCCTGGACAGAAACATGCTCCACCCCAGCGCATTCCGTCTGAGTGCACATGGAAACACACAGCCACTTCCAAAACCCCGGGCCAGGAAGGAAGAGTGGAAGTTGTGCTTTTCCCCATGGCAGGTGGAATTATGCTGATTTATTGGAATTCTTCCCAGTGGGCCAGTTAAGGCCATGCAGAAGGGATCTGATAGCACCATTTGCTATCATTTTAAAGATGCAGAGACTGAGCTTTGGAAGAGAATTTGGAAACATGGACTCAGCTTTGATGCCCGCACATTAGGGTTTTGAACTTTTTTGTAGAGCAAATGTGCCATTTTGTTTTATTCGAGTTAGTGTCACTCTGCCCACAAAGTCTCCTAAGAGAGAGCCACTCAAAACCCCCTGTATTGAACCACTTTGTCAAGCACTGATGGAGCCCCAAGCATTCACCCTGTGGGCACCACCATTAGTCCTTCCCTGGGAAGCAAAAGAGATGCACAGTTTTCAGACAGTTATTGATCAGCACAGTGGCACTTTTATGGGGATCAGATACAAATTTCAGAATGGGAATCTTTATGGGCCCTGTGCACAGAGTTGGAGGGAGTTGTGTCCCACTAGATCTCTGGGAAATATGGGAGAATTAGTCATAGTACTTACCAATCACAGCAAACCATATGGATAAGTGTGTATGAGTGACATTGTATGAAATGCATGCTATCAGCTCAGTGCTTGAGGAAGGTCATCTCAAGACCTGCAGGGAAAACTAGGGTCATAATGGAAGCCTCTGGCGAACAGGTTTGGGTTCCATATAAGGACCTTGTTGACTTGTACATTTGTCAAGAAAAAGGTGGCTGCCTCAGGATTAATGAGCTCCTTTGCAATGGATGTGTTTAGTCCAGGCCTTGCTGGGACTGGACCAGTGGTCATCCAGACATCAAACAAATCCAACCTGTATGGAATTCCCACAGGTCCCCATTAGTCATGCACTTGGAATGAATCATAGACTTGTGACAGATCTCCTATATGCTCCTAACATTAAGAGCTCCAAGATTGTCTTCTGGCTTCCTGTCTGAATCATCCACTGCTATGTTTAGCAAACCCCACAGAATATGAAAGAGTGACTCAGAACTTTACTCAACACCCGAAGATCAATTATGTGTGTCTGAGATCTTGATAAGATGGACTCTAAAGCATTTGAACACTGGTATTTTCAACACCGTGTCTCCTCTCAGCCTCTCTTCAATGTAATCACATTTGGTTAGCAATCATCTTGACAACCGAATGTGAATTTCATGTGTATTAAATAGCACATCATTGACTTTTTCTCCTGAGGTACAATTCACATATGCCAGCCAACAAAGAGAGTGGTAGCAGGAAAGTGGAAAAAAATGGAACAAAAAATAAGCACAGTCTGTCAAGTTATGGAAGTTCAGGCACTGTGACTCTCTTCAAGACCTCTGTTGTTTGCATTCATGTGAACTATCGATTTGGTAAAAGACCCACAGGACTTGTAGCAAAGATGGGACACTGGAGGTTAACTATAAGAATCGTGATGCCCAAAGGTACCAAGCATACAAATGGGAAGTGACTCACAGTATTAGTGTGATTCAGCAATGAATTTCCCAGTGCTTCAGGAATAACTGTCTAAAAGTTTGCTAGCTTCAAACAATTGAATGCATTTGCTTTCAGTTGTGGAGATGGGAAGTCCCAAAGGTATGTCACTAAGGTAGAATGAAAGTGTGGTGCAGCTATAGGGAGTGATTTGCATTTTGCTCTTTTTGCTTGGTTCCAATGCTGTTCACGCCTCTTCCAATATGGCCTGCTTCTATCTTCAAAGTCAGCAGTGGCTGGTCCTGATCCTAAGACATCATTCTTCTGCCTCTGGCTGAAAGTCCCATCAGTTTTTTACTTTTGAGTGTCTAGAGGGTTTTTTTCTTAATTTTTAAACTTGCTTTATGGCATCATCATGAAATACATCTCCTACTGAAGGGATATATTTGTATATAGCTTTTTTTAAAATGTGGGTGCCTAAAAGAATTATGCAATAGTTAAGGTACTGTCTGAAAACCTGGCAACCTGAGTTCTATTCCTGAGTCTCCAATAGTGGAAAGGGAGAACTGACTCCTGAGAGTTGTCCTCTGACCTCTACACATGTGCCATGATATGCCTGTGCCTACCTGCACCAGTGTGTGCACACACAGAAATAACTAAACAAAAATGTAAAAAACACCATTCCATATATGCATGTCCTTTCCATAGAACTGATTTCCAAGAGAATGAATCTTATCTTTCTGCTTTGAAATGTCTTACACAGCGAAAAACTTATTGAAGACGTGAAGCCAGCAAAAACAGTAGTTGCTCTATCCTGTAAACTCTGCCTGTCTTCTGCCAAGTGAGACACACATTTTAAATTAAAACGTTTTTTTAAAAAATCTATCAGTTATTTAAAGTGTTTAAGTTCAAAAATCAGCCTTCAGATGGAACAGAGCAAGACAGAGACTCATGAAGCAAGTTCTTTTTATTATTATTATTTATTCAATTGTGCATGTATGCGTGTGTGCGTGTGTGTATGTATGTGTGTGTGTAGAACCACTGACGAATTTGGGAACCACCATGGATGCCTCTACCTCCTCTTGTTTACTCTGCCCCAGGATTCACAGGCTCCGCCCTACCAGGACCAGAAATGCAGGCTGCCCCCACTTCTGCCTGGCATCTATACATAGGGTCTAGGATCCTAACTCAGGACTTTCCACCTGCAAGGCAGAGGCTTAACCCCTGAGCCACCTCTCCAGCCCCCATGAAGCAAGTTCTAACACTGGGTGATGCTTTACTTAATTCCTAACCTACAAACCTCGGCTTCCCAGAACACATTATGAAAACGGAAGAAGGAAAAGAAAAAAAAATTACCTTCTGACCTCCACACCTCAAAATCAAGTGTCTGCCAATGATAAAGATGCACCACACACAGGGTGCGTGCAGTGTTTCAGAGGCCATGTTCATATACACCTCACCAGCACTCTGGCTCCCAGGCCACAGAATCAGTTCAAATCCAAGGGACAGTCTACCTAAGGAATATTGAGAAACCTGCAATGGATACTGCATGGTAGTGCCTCAAGTGCCAGCTGAATTTCTAAAAAGGAGCAGGATAGTTAAACACACACACACACACACACACACACACACACACACACACACACACATACACACACACACAGACCCTCTAAGCTTACCCAGGCTAATACTATGGAACAGCTACTCAGTTAGTTAACGTGACTATAGCCAAGGACCTTCCTGCTTGGTCATTAGAATAAGTTTGGTTACTTGGCTAGAGCAGTGCTTTGTTCTCCATAGATCTAGAAACAAGATAGAACTCCAAGGACCAAGACCTTCAGGAGTGGAAGTACAAGTAAGAGATGGGCGTGAAGGGTGATCTAGAGCCAGGGACACATCCCTGAAGGACTGACCGCTCAGCAAATTCCAAGAAGCAGTGCTTGATGATCCAGCCACAGGCAGCTACTCTAGCTGGAATCTGACATAGGAGGCAAGAACATCAATTTTGATCCACCCTTTGCCCTCCAGCATCCATTCCAAAACAAAAGGCCTGAGAGGTGGGTTACCCTTCCATGCTCTTCGTGGAAGGAGCACTAGAGACAGATTAGTATGGTTAGAAGCAGACACTGGCCTTCCGTGGATCTCATTGTTGCTCTCTGTACTTTGATTTTTGTCTGTATTATTTTCTCTAAATCTCCTCGTCATCTTTTTTTTAAAATTTTACTTATTTATTTAATGCATGTGTGTGTATACCAGAGGGCACTGTGTATCCTTGTGGGAAACCAAGGGTGACTTTAGGAGTTACCTTTGATTGCTTCTACCTCCTTTTCGTTTCACTCTGGGATTTCCCTGGCTCTGCCCACTAGGGCCAGAAGTGCAGCCCGCCAATGTTTCTTCCTGGCATTTTTATGTCAGATCTGAGATCTGAACTCAAGACCTTCTACTTGTGAGGTAGAGTCTTAATCCCTGAGCCATGTCTCCCTCCAGCCCCATATCATCTTTTTTTGGCAAATTGCCATGCTTCTCTTAGCTGACCATCTGGTAGGAAAAAGAGCAAGAGGAAGTCTTGGCAAAAGATAATTGAATCATTTCTTGTCAAACATCACAGACCTTCTGGACAGACATCTCAGGCTTGGCTCTCCTGTAATGTCAGCAACTCGACCCATGTGTTGAAACAAGGTTGTGTCCATGGCAGGGTATATGGGCAAGAAATTGGTATTTCAAGTAAAAAAAAAAAAAACAAAAAACCATTTCTCACTCTCCAGACAGTGTGTATGTGTGTGTGTGTGTGAGAGAGAGAGAGAGAGAGAGAGAGAGAGAGAGAGAGAGACACAGACAGACAGACAGACAGACATAGGAACTTTTACACACACACACACACACACACACACACACACACACACACACACACACACGAGTGCTGCATCTGGTGGATGGGAAGTAAGAGCACAGAGGACCAGTTCGGTACACAGGGAGCAGCTGCCCTCTCTGAGTGCCTCATTAAAGACTGTCCAAGGGTTAAGGGAGAGTTGAGTGCTTGAGTACTTGCCTAACCATGACAGATCAAGGTCCAGCCTCCTGAGTCAACAAAAACCAGGCAATAAGCCAGGTACGGTGTCACGTTGTAATTCCAGTATGTGGGAGACTGAGACAGGAGGATTGCAGTGAGTGAGTCTGAGGCTTAGCCTATACAACAAGATCCTGTAGGAAACACACACACAAAAAAAGCAAAAGGAAATAGCACCAGATGTTTTCTTCACATAAAGTCCTGTCGCTCTTGGAAAATTCCTTGGAAGTTCCCTTGGGAAGCAACACTTGAGTACAACTTTGAAATTTAGGAAAGGAATCTAGAGGGACTGTCACCTACACATCAGAGGGACTTTGTTCCTGTCCCATGGGAAACATTAGAATGGGACACTGACTAATCAATTGCTGTTATGAGCTATTAATTAATGAAAAACAAGAATGAAACTGCTTTAGGAAAATGCTCCAAAGTGAGCCCTGTCTACCTCATCCTCCCAACCCCCCTACCCCCCCCACCCCCTCCCACCCCCGCCCCAAGCTCTTAAGGAATTCCAGAGTCTATTATCAGCACTGTTTAAAGGCTAATGAAGAAACAATCTTTTTGTGAAGCAGCAAAAGACAGTTTGGAACACTTGGCTGGTGAAAGGCAAACTTCCTCCTGGGGACATGCCTGCTGTTCCACAAGCAACAGTTAAATACCTTGAGTTACTTTGCAACGTAAAACTGATTTCAATGTCTGTCCTGTGGGTGACACTTTGCTAACTGTACCATGTGTGGTTCACCTAGGCTGTTTAGAAGGGACAAATTCTGACACAAATGGCAAAGCAGGATAGGCTGTAGAGGCAAAGCAGTTTCATTACATCTGCAAGTGACCTCAGAAAATAGAAGGAACCCTATTGAAGAGTGATGCTTGCTGCATCGACAAAGGGATATTTCACAGGGTGACAAAGCATGCTAATGAGACAGAAAGAGAGTGCTTAGAATCTCACTTGAAGCTTATGAGTTCTGTGACCTTGGACGTCACTCCATATTTCTCCATGTACCAAATCTAGATCATAAATCATAGATTTGTCTATAACAAAAAGTGATGGCTGACTCCAAAGACAGCATTGGGGACTCTCTGCCCATGTGAAGGATGTCACAAATATTCGTTGTCATCTTTCTCATCTTCTACATTGGGAACAGTTTACTTTTTATTCTTTAAATTCCAGAATCTGTCTGCCAAGAGTTCAGTGTCCCCATCTGGAGGAACTCCTAGCCACTGATAGAGTGTGGGGCTCAGAACTCGGTAACTTCAACTGAGTTTCTACTGTTGAGCCCACTAGGCTCCAAAAGACAGCCTCAAAACCATGTTCACACACACGGCCCTGGCCAGACCCAATGAGTCTCAAAGCAAAACGGAAAGATTTTTAGGGAGGAAAGGGGCAGATAGGCATGGGAGGTAGATGGGGTGGGGTAAGAACAATCAGAATACATCTACATGGATGAAATTGCCAAAGAACAAATTTATTTAACAACAAAAAAAGTTTAAAAAGCCCAGTATCAATGGAGTGCCTGTGTTTATTTAGTCATTCCACAAACATTTAATTAGCTCTTAGCAGTCAAAATACATGAGAGAAAGATAATCACAATAGTGATGACATTAATATTCTGGCAGGGATAGTCTGTAAATAAGTGACTGCAAGATGAGATTTGTCTTTGGAACCATTGACCTGGCGCTTTGGAACTGGGAAGTATTGATGTCTTCCATAGTACTTTCTCTAATTCTCCAGGTAGTCCCGCCTTTCTCCACCCCAAATATTACCATCATCTTGAGTGGTCTTGAGATTGAATTAACTGCACACCATCTAAAATAATTAAGCTTCCATATTTCCTCTGGTCAGCCATCTTGACCTTTGCCCCAGGTTCAGAAAGTAAACAACTGTTACTCCCCCAGGCTTCCCCCAGGATGTGGAAAAAAGAGCAAACAATAGCTGGAGGAGGAGACTCTCTTGCCAATCAAACAAGCAGGGCAGGGTGAAGGAGACCCTAGAGCAGTGAAGAAGTTTCTAAGAGACTGCTGAATAGATAAGCAGTCTGCATGAGGCCAAGCTTTGAAGATACTAGAGCAACAGTCTGGGAGAGATTGCTGAAGAGCTATCAGCAGCCAGAGAGAGAATGAGAGAGAATGAGAGAGAATGAGAGAGAGAGAGAGAGAGAGAGAGAGAGAGAGAGAGAGAGAGAGAGAGAGACCCAGAAGCCTGGAGGAGACTCTCCTAGCAAGCTCTACAGCAGAAAGCACAGGGGTGCAGCTTCTGTGAGTCTCGTCCATGCTGAGGAAGGCTTTCTGGTGATGTAGCTACCCTTAAATTGTCCCTTTGCCCTATCCTGTAAATAAACTTGGTTTGTCATCAGATTGGTCTGTTGTCAGACTGGTCTGACATGAAACTCCTATCTGGGGTGGGTTTGGTACAGGGTTATATGGAATCTCCCCAGGAAAAGTAATTCACACAATTGGTGTAGTGGACAGGATCACAACAGACCAAAGAATAGTTGGAAAGTAAGCACTTGCATGGCCCCTGATATGCATGGTGTCATAGTTAGATACAGGTGTCAACTTGACAGTTAAGATTTCAAACTATGGGCACATTTGTAGAGCATTAGTGGTTGAGCTAAGCCCAGAATGACCCTGCAGGAAATTGTCTAGTGGACAAGGAAGACCCAGCCCATGGTGCGTGGGACTAGTCCCTGACCAGGGAATCCTTTGGTGTACTTGACCAGGCATGCTGGTCTGGCAAGTAAGGATTGTCCCTGTCTCAGCTATTTTTATGGATGTGGTAAGCCAGTTCCCTTGGCCATGGTGTTGGTGTGGGCTTTCTTGACAAACTGGACAGAGAATTGTAACTAGACTGTATTAGTCAAGGTTCTCTGAAGAAGAGAATCCCTAGAATGTAATACATATAAATAAGTTTATTAAGTTAATTCATAATAAAAAGTGTCCTTCAAATTAGCTGCCTGTAGCTGTTTTGTTTTTGACTGGAATGTCTTACAAAGCTGAAAAATCCTGAGAAGTTTTCAAGCCTCTACTTCATTGCAGGGTCGAAGACGCTGGGCTCCAATGTTGGTGAAGAACAGCTGGACTCTGATATTATCGATGAACAACAAACAGCAGCAAGGCCTATGAGACCAGGCTACAAAAGCAGTGGGAACAGCAGCAGGTGGAAAGGATGGAGTTCTGAAATCACCCAAGGACAAAGGCAGTAGTGGCAGCAACAACAAAGAAAGCAACGATACTCTAAGAAGTCAACAGACACTCATAGAGTGAACTCAACAGAGTCAACGGACACTCATAGAGTGAACTCAACAGAGTCAACAGACACTCATAGAGTGAACTCAACAGAGTCGACACAAGGGAAGAGCAAGTCCCTCCTCCTTGCACTTCCTATTATCTGATCCACCACTGGCAAGTGCCACTCACTATGGCCTAGGTTTTCCGAAGCAGTTACTCAAGTACCTGCAAACTTGTTCAGGGGTCATTCCAACCATTAACCCTCCACAGCTGTGCCACAAACAGTTTGCAACTGTCAAGTTGACACTAAGATGTAACCATAAGACAGACTATCAAAAGACAAAACTCTTGTTCCCTCAAACCATTTGGTGGTAGTTTATCAGCCACAATGAGAGTAATTGCTACAAAATTTGGTTCCAGAGAAGTAAGGTGTTGCTGATAAATCTAGTTATGTGGCTTTTGTGGATTTTGAATGGTTTTGTTGGATGAACTTTGAAATGTTTGAAGATTTTGGGACTGTGGATTACAAATACTGCAGAGTTTAATAGTTCATTTGAAGAATGATAAGAGTTGTGGATTTTTGGGCTCAGTTTGCAATGAAGGGAACAAGGACTTTGACAAATTTGAATTAAAGATGATGGACTGATTTTCTTAGTAGAGAGAAGCTATGTTGGCTGCCTTCAAGCTTTGGATGAGGAAAGGCCAGAGAACAGAGCAGCTGTTGCTGTCAGAGAAATGGACATCAGTGATGGAAAACCTAGTGTTTTGCACTGGGAGAGTGGAAGAAATGAATAGAGTCTAGTTGAGATTCTACCTAGTACAGAGATTCTTCCCAGAGTCAGTATAGAAACCGAATCAGCTGTGATTCAAGGGAGCAAATCTCCACCTGGAGGTTACAGCAGAAATTAACAAGGTCATCTACACTGTCCTGGTTTTCGACAAAGATGCAAGAGGGAAGAGGTCATGTATACCTCCTCCAATGTGTCAGAGAATGGCAGAAATCAGGCAGGGTGTGATAGGGAGCCTGCAGTGAGGCCCAAGAAGGGCATTTTGTGCAGTGAAGTTAAAGCAAGATTTGTCATTGAGAAGTGGAGATGTTAAAGATGCCCAAGTCAACATGGGACATCTGCCAAGGAAAGCTGTATACACGGGATGTGTGCTGAGGATGGCTGAGAGTAGAGATTCAACCTGTCCAGAGAAATGCTGTTTGTGCATCTTCAAGCTGAGAAGAGGGACTGGGATTGCGCAGAATTTTTGAGCCCTATGACTGTGTGATAAGCAACAGAAGAGGGACATTGAACTATAGGATGCAGTATTTGATTAGCTAGACTTTAGTTTTAACTTGGTATGTGGGGATGAGGTGAAGGTTACAGTTTAAAAGGGATATGTTTTTGTGTCAAGTTGACAAAGGGGTGAAGTGTCACAGTCAGATACAGATGTCAATTTTACAGTTAAGGCTTTGAACTCTTGGCACATTTGTAGAAAATTAGTAGTAGCCCAGAGCAAACCTGCAGCAGATGGTCTAGTTAATGGGGAAGGCTCAACTTATAGTAGGTGGGACTAGGTCCTGGACAGGTGAATAGACTGGAGGGTGCTGTTTGAGAAAGTGGGCATCTTTGTCTATACTTGGCTAGACATGCTGGTCTGGCGAGTAAGGATTTTCCCTCTCTCAGTCATTATCTGGTGATGGTGTGGTCAGTTCCCTTGATGTTGGTGTTGGTGTGAGCTCTTCTGCCAAGCTGGACAGAGAACTGTAACAAAACTATGGAAAGAGAATAAACCTCTTGTTCCCTTAAACTTGTTTGTGGTAGTTTATCAGCAGCCCTGCAGAGTAACTGCCACAGGTAGTAAGAGCTGCAACTGAAGTTGAACTCAGCAAGGAAAGAGCATAATGAAGTTTACCGACAGAAGCTTAGAGCCGGAGTTACCTATACTACAGTGGCTAGGTGAGGGAGGAGTGGTTTGTGGTCAGCTTCTGTAGGTAAACTTTGTTACTACTATTGTGTCTGAATGAAAGAGCATATGTGGGAGGAAAGTCTAACATAGTCTCCTGTAAGTAACCCCAACAAATTCATGGAGAAGATGAGCTGCAAATGGTAGCTTGTTGCTTCTTATGGCTAGATGGGCAAAAGAAAAAGAAAGTCCAGGTTAGATCCATGCTGAAGAGTCCTGCCTGGGATCCCAAAACTTGGAGCCCATGGGAGGAGTCAGAGAACAAGGAGGATGAGAATGTGGTGAAACTCATAGAAGATTCCCCTCAGGTCCGGCCTTTGATAGAGAAAGGGAAAAGTCCATGGTTCAACATGTTGATGGGGCCTTAACAATGGTCCAGTTCAAGAAACTATAGCTGTCAGGGGATACTCAGCACCTTAACTGTTGGAATTAGGAAAGACTTTAAAACAAGGGACAAGAGAGCCTGTCACAGCTTGGCTTGTGAGGTTATGAGACATGGGGTGGATGTTATAAACTTGAGTGCTGTGGAAGCAGAGAAATTAAGTAACATAACCACCCACACCTCCTTGAGACAAAGGCTGCATAACCTCAGGCAGTGTGAGGGGAATCAGTCCCTGATGAACTGGCTCACCCCAGTTAGGAACATATGGTTATCGTGAGCCAGGGTCCCCATGCGAGTCAGAGAATGGAAGACCATAGAGGAAGAACAGGCATTGGTGAGGGAAGTGGAAATTAGAGACACAGTATTTGATGTCAGTTTGCTGAGCCAAACAGGACTGTGTTCACAGGGAAATTAAGAAGGAAGTTGAGGCTGGAGAGGTGGCTCAGGGGTTAAGCCTCTGCCTTGCAGGCAGAAGGTCCTGAGTTCGGATCCTAGACCCCACGTATAGACGCCGGGCAGAAACGGGGGGCGGCCTGCATTTCTGGTCCTGATAGGGCGAAGCCTGTGAATCCCCGGGCAGAGTAAAACAAGGACGCGGAGGCCGTCCATGGTGGTTCCTGAATTAGCCCGTGGTTCTACACACACACACACACACACACGCACACACACACGCATGCACACATGCACAATTGAATAAATAAAATTAAATTAAAATTTAAAAAAAGAAGGAAGTTAATTCGGACTGAAGAGATGGCTCAGGGGTTAAGACTCTGTTTCATAAGCAGAAGGTCCTAAGTTCAGATGCCAAATCCCACATAAAAACACCAAGTGGAAACGGCGGCCTTCACTTCCAGTCCTGGTGGGTGGAGCCTAGGAATCTCAGAGCAAAACAAAAAGAAGGTAGAAGCGATCCAGGATGATTCCAAAGTCACACTTGGCCCCCCCCTGCCTGATACACACACACACACACACACACACACACGCGCGCGCGCACAAAATAAATAAATAAAATATTCTTAAAAGAAAGAAGGAAGTTAATGGAACCAAGACATCATGACTTGTATGAGTTAATGACTTTGTTGAGTCTCTTAGTGGGATGTCAAATTGACATGGTGTAGGAAAGGTTCTGGTGGATCTGAGTGACTTAGACCAGCATGTAAATCAGGTTTATAAAGTGAAAAAGAGCAATCTAAAGGACACAGGAAAAGGAAACAACAGACAAAGGGGTCTATTTTGTGTCTCCAGAAGGCAGATATGGAAGGACTTATGTAAAAATGTAGTTCTAAGGGAAGACTGACAAAAAGCCAAATGTTGTGCTAATGAGCTTCTGGAAAGCTTTGAAGCCTGAGCAACAGTTCACAGAAGGAATGAATATTAAGGGAATGCAGATAAAGTCTAAACATGTCCCAGGGGTAGGCAGTAATCCCCTCAGAGTAAACTGTATACATTTCTCTCCTATAAAAAAAGATTTGCCAGAAGTGGGAATTGTTTGCCTAGCCCAGGGATCCCATAGCATCTAGGTATGGTTAAGAGGGAGACAAGAATGTCTATATTCTTACTGGAGAGGTAGCTCGGGCTTTAAGACTATCTTGAAAGCAGAAGGTCCTGAATTTAAATCCCAGGTCCCACATAAAAATGCCAGATGAAAACAGTGGTGGCCTGCACTTCTGGCCCTCGCAGGAGAAGCATGGAAGATCCCATAGCAAAGCAAAAAGAAGTTAGAAGTAATCCAGGATGATTCCTAAAGTCACCTTCGGTCTTCCACAGTGTAATGGTTATCTTAATTATTACTGTGAGAGAACATCTGAAGTCGAACAACTTAAGGGAGAAAAGGAAATTTATTCATCTTACAGTTCCAAAGGGAAGAAACAGTCTTTCATGGAGGAGGTGATATGGCTGTGAACATTCAGTAGCCTAGTAGGTGACGGTTGAAACCTAGAGGATTCTTGAAGAGTCTCTCTTCTCCCAAACTTTTGTTCTGTGGTTCTTTTTATCTGGTCTGCTACCGGGAGGTTCCAATCGGATGAAGGGAGGTGCCAATCAGATCTAGGGCTGATCTCTGTATTGTAAATGTATTGATCCAGATAATCTCTTCAGGTAGTCTCAGCCTATCTTAGCTGATGCCAGGTGTGTGAAGTTGACACTCAGGATTAACTGTCACACATAGAGACACACAGTGCCCTTTGATACACTCACACAAACACACACATGCGCATATACACATACATGCACATGCATACAAAAATAGTTTTAAAAAATATTTTAAAAGAATGTCTACAGCTGTTGTGCCAGCCCAGAATCTGCAATATCCAAGGTTCTCACAGCAGTCGGGTATGATTGGTGGAGAGATGACTGTTGTAGCCATTGCCACAGTGTCACCTCAGTGCTCTTTAGATCCAGGAAAGAAGCCTGAGCAACAGGTGCAGCAAGGAAAAGCATGGCCTTATTCTTCCTTGGCCTTGAGCAGTGTCCAGCAGCTTGAATCAGCTCCATTGAGCCCACTGGAGATAGGGAGATGCATGGAATCCTGCCAACTCCTTGTAAAAGGTTTTGTTACATAGATGGTGCAGTGCTAACCTGAGTGTATTACAGATTTGGAAGTCCACATACAAGAATTGCTTTTAAATTATATCACAATATATGGCTTTAATATTTGAAAACTTTCCTAAAGATCTTTGGAAAAAATTAACAACCCAATAGCAAATAAGGGAAAAACTTGAGTGGAATATTTTGCAAAATTTAAGAAAGATTTGAAAGGATCACCAGGGAAATTATTAATCAGAGACATGGATTATTGATGTGCATATAGATTAGTACACATTTTCTTCAGGACAATCTACAGAGGTCTATGAACTGGAAGAGGATACAAACAGGCATGATAAACAGTTGTCATAACTTTGTTTATAAATCATTAGAAATGATTATTTGAAATGTCAATTCTTGAAATCTAGTTAACTGAATTATTGATGTATCCATTTAAGGGAGTATTATGGATGTGTTAAAGGTGATTTTATATATATATGTGTATATATATTAACATTAAAAATATCTTTGGTAGGAATTATAAATAAATAAAAAAGAAAAAATGAAGACTCCTTTCTCAAACAGTAACATCCAAGCATAATAAAATTGGTAAAATATAGAAATATCTGAAGCAGATTAGAGAACACCTACAATTCTGCATTCCAGGACCAATAATTATTAATATTTTATGTCTTTATATTTTCTCTCTATATATGTATATACACACACATATATATATATCAACAATATAATGTTCTTAAAAATAAAAAGTATATCCTTGGTGCATTACTGTGAGAAAATTAGGTTGCAAAATCAATATTCATATAATTTTCTTTTTCATGTAAAAAATTTCTCCATTTATAGTAATACCTCAACCTTTATTAATATTTTGCTTATAGACATTCTAGCATGGGATAATATGTGACTGTCATGATTCAATTTTTAGTTCTTTTTTTTTTTTTCAATTTTTAGTTCTTGAATTGACAAGAAATCCTAGTGATAATGTTCATTTTACTTATTTAACAAACGTTCTTACAATCTCTATGTATACCAGGAACTGTTGGAAGAATTTCACAAATATTAACTATCTCAGAACAGGAAAATCTAAGTAATAAATTGTTTCCGTGTGGAAGGCAGAGTGGAGGGGAGGGACTCAGAAGCAAGAGGATGTTGGATAATATGAGACTCGTATAGAAGAAATTCAGTGTGTTTTGACTCAAAACTATCCTCTTTCAATGACTTGTCAAGGTCAGGAGGTCATGGGAGCCCCATGCCTTAGCCTTTCTCTGATTCTTTTAATGACCTGACAGCTAATTAGCTATTAAGGATTAGTCAAAAAAGTTTTAAGCACAGGAGTTTGCTTTCAGTGACACAGGCCAAACTCTGATTTGGGACTGAGCTATTTCTGAGCTTTGTGATTACAGGCAAGCTGTTTTATTTCTTGGAATTGGGCTGGTTTTCTCACCTATATCATAAGAATGTATGACCCAAACTTGAAATATCCTGTTTTTCCTTTTTTAAAACTTTATTTATTTATTTATTTATTTATTTATTTATTTATTTATTTATTTATTTATTTATTTAGTGTGTGTGTGTGTGTGTGTGCTTATAGGAGGGCACCATGTATTCCTGTGGAAGAGACCAAGGATGACTGGTCTTGGATTGCTTCTTCCTCCTTTTTGCTTCACTCTGGGATTTCCCAGTCTCTGCCCACCAGGATTAGAAGTGCAGGCGTCCACCATTTCCATCTGGAGTGTTTTTTGGTCTTTGTTTTTTTTTTGTTGTTGTTGTTTGTTTGTTTTAACGTGGGATGTGGGATCTGAACTCAGGACCTTCCGTTTGCAAGACAGAGTCTTAACCCTCAAGTCATCTCTCCAGCCCCATTTTTCCTTTTGTTTTTTTAATGGAACTAGGAAGTTTGGAGCTAGGAAGATTGGCTTCTATGCAGCCCTTTAGACCATCCCAGCACCCTCTGGTTTGGGCCAAGTGTGTTTATCATTTTTGCTGCTTTTTCTGTATCCCTGGCATGAAAGTAGTTGCTAGGGCAACTCTGAAACAAGTTGGGAAGGTAACTTTAGTTTATCTACTAGAATATTGACATTGGAATTCTGAGAGTTTTGCATTTCAAATGGATTTGTTGTCCATTCTGGTAAAACTACTCTAAAAGACCTGATTTGATTACCACACAGATCAAGTCTATTTGTTATATTTATTCTGTCTAGGAAGTTTGACATGCACAATAAAGGATGCTCCAGGAATGAAGGGAGGGAGGAGGCACTGGGAAAAAGGGAGGGAGGGGGGAAAGGAAGGGGAAAAGGGGGGAGGGAGCAAGGGGATCCAGGGAGGGGTGGAGAGAGGGAGAGGAATGGGATACCTATCAAGTTTGTATGAGTGGAAAAGTTTTTTAAAAAATTTATTCTCTGTCTAAAAACAGCTCTGTCAGTGGATTCTTTTTGTAGATGATCAGCAAACTCCAAATACTTCTTGTTTTTTTCTTAGACCCGTTCCCTCCAAAAATCCCCCCTTCTTCTCATATATTTAACCTTTCTGTCTTCTATGTTGTTAACCTATACTTTTGACTATATATATAAAGATTTAGACCACAATGCATCAGGATTTAGAGCTATACGAAGTCTAATGCCATGTATTTGACCTGCAGAATTTTTATTGAGTTTTTATTTTGTTTGTGGACTGATTGATGTTTGTGAGAACTTATGTTCATAGATGGGAAGAATTAATTGCTGTAATATCTCTTATACCCAAAGCAAACTATAGATTCAATGCAACCAAATACCTAGATAGCTAGAACTGATAGAAGATAACAGAGAGGGAAAGCTCAAGAGTAGCAAGGATTGTTTGAACATGATCCTCAAAGCATAGGTCAAAAAAGCTAACATGAGCAATCAGCTCTGTCCAGTGTAAAGTCACTGCCTACAGAATGACAGGAACTTTGTGTAATTGGTCATCTTCCAGGAGAATAGTATCCAGAATATATTAACATATCAACAGGGACTCACGAGATGGCTAGTGGGTAAGGTGCCTGTGTGCACACTAAGCAATCTGATTTTCATTTCTGGAGACTACAAAGTAGAAGGGGAGAATCAACTTCATCAAGCTGTCCTCTGACCTCCACACCTGTGTCAAAATCTCTCTCTCTCTCTCTCTCTCTCTCCATCTCCTCTCATTACATCAATTAAAAGGACAGAAAAATATTGATCATAATGATTATTTAAAATGGGCAAATGATTTTAACAAACATTTCTGAAAAGAAGACATGCAAATGGCCAAAAAGCATATGAGAAAATGTTCAGCATCACTGATCATTGGGGAAAAGTAAATGGAAATGACAATCAGCTATTCCTTCTATTTTATGACACTAGTGGGAAAATCAAATAAATAAAAGCATCATGGAAAGTGCCACAGCAGTCTCAGAAAAGTAAAGCAGAAGTAGTATGCAGTCCAGCAAAGTCACTTCTGGATATGTACCCAAACGAGGTAAAATCAGGATCTCAAAAAGTTAGCTGCATCTTTGAGTTCACTGTAGTAATAATGAAGCTGTATATAGAAACAACCTAAGTGTCCACCAATGGGTACATAGATAAAGTGGGGCATCTATACACAATAGTACTATTCATCCATAAAGAAGAAAGAAATCCTGTTATTCACAACAGCTTCGTTGAACCTAGAGGATATTGTACTCAGAGAAATAAGCCAGATGTAGAAATGATGCATGATATCACTAGCAAGTGAAGATGAACAAAGCCAAACTCACAGCAGTGGGAAGCAGAGTAGTACTACCAAGGAACAGAGGCCAAGAGTGCAGATTTGAAAGAAAGATGTTGGTGGAAGGATAGACAATTCAATGAAGGAGATGAAGCAGTCAGAGAGAGATCTATTGAACAAGACAGTGAATATAGTTAAGAAGAGTGTATTGTGTACTTGAAGATCACTAAATATGTGAGGGAATGGATATGTTAACTGACTTAATTTAACCACTTTGCATTTCATAGATATGTCAAAGCAGTGTGTTGTATGCTCATTTGCAATCTTTATTTGGCAATTTAAAGGAATGAATTCAAACAGAGTCGTGATGGTATCACTGGAGTTGTGAGCAGCGTGTATAAATGGCTCAGAGGAATGGCTGGACCTAATAAGGGCTGGATAGTGTTGGGTGCTAACAGCACTGCAACTCTGAAAAACAAGAGGAGCAGCATAGAAGAACATCTGGGGACCTATCTAGGCATGTGGCAACCTCACAGGAGCCTTCAGAAGCTGGGACAGAGCCAGGCACTAGCAGGAGCCCAGTCTGTGCGGGCTCCTTTGCTTCCCAGCCTGTAGGAGCTGGGAAAGGATTGTAGCACCCTGTCCAGAACCCCCGTGACCTGGCCTGAATGGCTGTCACTGCCATCGCAGGAAGGGCATGGTAGCTGCCAGTAGAGTCAAAAAGAATGGCTGTGACCAGATGTGATGCTGCAGAAAAGAGCATTTCACAAATGTTCCCTTGAAGCCACCCAGGAGCCATTCTGAATTTTCTTATTTAATGAGCTCTCTATTAAGAGAACTTGGTGCTTTTCAGGGACACCTAGGAAAGCACAGCTAAGGAAGAGTCTTCATTGCCTTCAACAGTTAAATCCTGGTATTTCTCTACCTCCAGACCATCCTCACAGCTTTTTGCATAAGGAATTTAAAGGAACTGGATTATAAGTTCATTCTGTCCTTGCGTTATTGGGACATATTTCTGCCCATTTTATTTTTTCATTTAGTATTTTTCCTAGTTTTACAAGTATATCAAGTACTTATCCCTACCTCCCTGCTTCCCCTTCCTTCCCATCCCCCCTCCCCTCTCTTCATCAATCCATCCCCCTCCCTCCCGCCCTCCTTCCTGGTCACTTTTATGGGCTCTGGGGTTCCTTTCCATTGGCTTGTCTACTCTTGTGGTGTTCAGGCCTCTGTGGTATACCAAGTAGACCCTCTTCAGGCCACCCCACTGATAGGGGCATTCATTCCCCTTCGTTCATCCAGCCCTAGTCCCCAAGATTTCCACTGCATGTAATTATCTCTCCTGAGATCCTGGCTAGTTTATGGGGGCATGTTGATATGTCAGTCTTTATGCAGATCTGGCAAGGACAAGTCTCACTGCAGTGAGTTCCTGGATGCAGCAGTCCTGCCTTGAGTGGAATGTCTTGTCCAGCAGTGAACCTTCCTATCTTCAGGTTCTTACAATCTCACCGCCCATTCTTCTGTGAGGTTCCCTAAGCCTTAGGATG
The DNA here is from genome assembly GCA_023101885.1 of Typhlomys cinereus. Classification (NCBI taxonomy): domain Eukaryota; kingdom Metazoa; phylum Chordata; class Mammalia; order Rodentia; family Platacanthomyidae; genus Typhlomys; species Typhlomys cinereus. Next base: position 289,496 of record JALPQD010000305.1, on the reverse strand, counting down.
GGGAGATATTAGGCTGGTCTGATTCTGGGTGATCCTTGCAGGGTTGCTGATACCCTGCATTCTGATGGCCATTGTTGTCTACTTCACTTCTCTTCCACTGTCCTAAGCTGCATCCTGTCAGGGTGTTGAGACCCTCTACCTCTATAGAAGACTTCTAGGCTGAGTGCTGAGCCCTCTTGAATCTATGGGTATAATAACAGGCATTTACAGAACAGTTTGGTATCCCTGCCAATTTCAGAGCATCTCGCACCTTCTCTCTTGAAATTTGTCCCACTCACCTGAAGACCACAACAGCTCTGCGTAACAAAAATTCTTTGTGTATGTCCATGTGTGTGAAGGGGCACATGAGCACGCAGGTATGGATGCACACATTTTTATATACAAGTGGACATCAGATGATGCTGCAGTTCTTCTATTGCTGTGAGCTTGGGAGAAAGATTTATTTGACTTATGGTTCCCGAGGAGGCATACTCCATCTATGGCAGGGATTGCATAGTGGGAGGCATGACAACTAGCAGCAAGAGGCCAGTTCACATCATCATAGCCATCAAAAGGCAGAGAAAGCAAGAAAGAAGGAACAAATGAGGCCAGCATATGAAACTTGAAGACTGCACCCAGGAACGTGCTTCCTCTGGCAAGGGTCCAGCTGAAAGGTCCCTTTCCCTCTGCAAACAGCATCATCAACACATGAGCATGTGGGGGACAATTCACATTCAAACAGAGGACAATCTTGGATGTCATTCCTTAGGTGTCTTTCACTTATATATTACTGAAGTAGGACATGTAACTGGTTGGGAACCAGTCAAGAAGGCAGACTGGTTAACCAGGGAGCTCCAGGGATCAACATGTTTCTGCCTTCCCAGGTCTTGGATTAGAAGTGCATGTCCCCACACCCAGATGTTTTCTTTTTTGTGTTTTTTTTTTCTTTTTGAACATGGGTCCTGGGGATCAAACTCAGGTCCTCATGTTTGCAAGGCAAGCACTTTACTAACTGAGCTATGTACCCAGCCCCTATAAAGCAATGATTCATAAAGCAAAGCCATTGACCACTTGCATCAGAAGTATCTTTGGAGAAAGCTGCTTAGGAACAGAATTCACAGGCTTCTTCTCCAGCTTCATGAAGCCAAGTCCTAGAAGAGAAGGAATAGCACTCGATCCTAGCTGATTTGATCCATGCAAAGACCACTGGGTTAGAAGAGCTGAGCATTATTAATTGAAGGATTAGAGGAATGGGGATTCATTTTCTCAGTTTTCAGCCAGTGAAGTGAACTGAGTGTTTATTTGATCTAGAAAATTGTGAGCTAGAGAGATGGCTTGGTGGTTAAGACTCTGTTTTGCAAGCAGAAGGTCCTGAGTTCGGATCCCAGGTCCCATGTAAAAACATCAGACAGGCAAGAACGATGGCAGCCTGTACTTCCTTCTGGCTCTGATTGGCAGAGCCTGGGAAATCCCAGAGAGAAACAAGAAGGAGGCAAAAGTAATCCAGGATGATTCCCAAAGTAACCCTTGATTCTCCACAGGGACATACAGCGCCCTCTAATACACACACACACACACACACACACACACACACACACACACACACACACAATAAATATGGAAGCCCATTGCTTTGCAATTTTAATTTGTTTATTTTAATTTAATTTATTTATTTTGTGTGTGTGTGTGTGTGTGTCTGTGTGTGTGTGGTGCTGGCATGTGTGTGTGTGCACTCAGGCATGTGCATGTGTGCCCATGTGTCCAGGTGTGTGTGCTTGTATATGGGTAGATGCACATGTGTATAGGTGTATATACATATGTTCACTTAAGTATGTGTGCCTGTAAAGGCCTAAAAGTCATACTGGAAATCATCCTTGATTACTCTTCTGCTTTATTACTGTGGACCTGGGTCTCTAATTCAACCCAGAACATCCTGTTGGAGATAGTCTGACTAGTCAGCTGGCTCTGGAGCTTCCCGGGCTCTGACTTCCAGTGCTAGAATTACAGGCAGGGTACCATACCTGGCTGGCATTTTTATGTGGGATCTGAGGATTCAATCTCAGGAACCTTTGCTTGGGAGATAAGGATGTTAACCATTGAGCCATCTTCCCAGCCCTAAGCAATGGCTTTCATTATAATAGTTTCAAACATGCTTTGTTCTATCCTTTATCACTCAAGACCTATGTTTACCCTCTTGTGGTCTCCTTTCTAGTTTCCTCATCTATAGCCACACCCCCCACCCATACACATGTGTATAATAAAATCTTATAGTACAAGGTTGCATATGACAGAAAACGTAAGGCATTTGTTTCAATGCCCTGCTCAGCACTAATGTGTTCTGTTTCTGAGAATAACATTTTTGAAAATCTCTTTGTCTTTCCTACCGAAATAGATTGCCTGCATGTACATCTCTGCAAACTAGGCTTCTTCATTCAGATCCCTTCCAAATGACTTTAACTGGGCCTTTGGAGTAAATCTATCTTTGAGAAGAATTCCAGTAAATCATCAGCATAATTCCACCTGTCATGGGGAAAAGCACAACTTCCACTCTTCCTTCCTGGCCCGGGGTTTTGGAAGTGGCTGTGTGTTTCCATGTGCACTCAGACGGAATGCGCTGGGGTGGAGCATGTGACTGTCCAGGCCCTCATTCCTCACCCTGCCCTCCTGTGACTCTAGCGCCAGGGACCCCGCACTGGGCTCCTCTCCTGTCTTGGATGGAGGAAATGTTTCCAGCGGACCACAGTTGTGGCAGTGGCTTTATTCTGGGCTGCTCAACTTCCTGTGGAGTACTGAAGACACGGCCTCCAGGTGTTGATTATGGGCCGGGACTTTTCAGGACCCCATTGGCTTGACTCATCAATTCTACATTCCCGGACCCCCATGTTCCAGCACAGGGCTCCTTGGTGTGCTTCCCAGGACTGCTATCTTCCTACTCAATCAGATTTGCCCAAGTGTCGCCTGGAAGAAAAATATATATTTTAAGCCAGCTCCCAGTATGACTCAATATACATTAAAATTGGTGTAGCACTTCTCTAAACTAGTTCTCTCCTTCTCTAGTTTTTATATTTGCATTCATAATACTCTGATCTCACCAGTTTTGCTCACCACTGGAGCCAGTGAACCAATGGTCTAAAGAGCAAGTATTCAGAAACGATCTGAGGAAAGGTCTTAAGGGACAGTTGAAGCATCATTTGAAAGAAAGCCATGATCATATGGCTCTTCAATACCTTAGGTAAAGAGTGAGAAAATGATCAGAACCATAAAGACAGTTGTGTTCAAAATGCCACTGTTTAGAAAGGAAAAAGAATGCTGGTCATTGGTACTAAATGCTCATAGCCAGATGACTGTGCCAGGAAATCTAACCAGACCATCGAACGGTATCCCTGGAAATGTTTGTGACCTCTGAAGTGTAGGTTAGGCTAAGGAATGACAGGTCCCTCCTATGTCAGGCAAGCCTACAGAGATAGAAATGGTGTCTAGTTGCCACTGTACTTGCAGTGGCAATCTAGAACGTAAGCAGTAATTGGTAAATTCTGATTAAGAAAATGGATGAATGTGAGACTAGCACTCAAAAGAGGAAGTGGAAAAAATACTTCTCGTGTTCAATAAATCAAAATCTTTTTATCGTTAAAGATTTATCTTATATTCTTTAGGTCATACAACGCAAACCAAAAAGGCTATCCTTTATCCAATCTTTGCAGATACCCTCAGCTTCTAGGATTACAGAGACAGAAAGTACAGGCGCCTGCCCCTCGTGGCACTCCACACGCGGAGTCTATGAGTTCCTTCCTAGCTCCTTGCCTCTCATATATTCGATGCCTGGAGTCCATGAGTTCTCCAGGAAGCCTGCCCTTCATGGCACTTCACATCTGGAGCCCGTGAGTTCCGTTCTTTCTTTTGTCTCCTCTAATAAACACTACCTTAATCCTCAAAAAAAGTAGAAGAACAAAGACAAGCCATCTAACAGTGATGTTCTCTCACTGTTATGAGCTGACTAGTGTCCCTAGAAATGATACACTGAACCCCAGAATGTAGCAGTAGAAATGGAGCTTTCCAGAAGTCAAGCTTGAATGAGACTGTTGGTGTGGAGGCCCCATGTAATATGACTAGTGTCTTTACAAAAGGAAGAAATTTTGATAGACATCTAGAAAGGGAAGACAGTGTGAAGGCAGAAACAGAGAATGTCATGTGCAAGACAAGTAATGTCTGAAGTGACCTGAGCATAGAAAGAAATTCGCAACCCCTTCTCCTTCACAGTTCTCACAATGATCCAACCTTGCCAAGATCTTGATTTCAGACATCTAGCTTCCAGAACTGGGAAATGATATGTTTCTTTTTCATAATCCCTCCTGGTCTAGATTGAGATGCAAACTATAGATCACAGCATATTTGGAAAGGGAGAATGTCTTGGAGCAGAAGTGAGCAATATGATTAGCAGAGGACTGTTATAAGGAAAGACTACATATCACTGAAAACTTTAGAGTCCAATGAGAAGCATAAATACGGGTTATGGAAACACAGGAGAAATACCTGGAGGAGATTTATATGTGCTACACCCAGAAGATGAATATGTTCTGGACAGTGAAAGAAGGAATGAGAACGGAGAGAGACTTGCCCATTTATAAAGACCTTCAGTGAGGTACAGGGAAGATAACTCCATTAGTCAATAGCTTGATGCACAAACATAAGGACCTGAGTTCAATGCAATAACCATGGAAAAGTCAGACATGACACTTACCACTCACACACAACCACCACTGAATGTATGCACATACTGTACTGATGCACATGCACACATACCACACGTACACACACATACCACATGCATGTGCACACACACACATACTATGTGCATGTGCATACAACTCTTCAGAAAAAAAAACTTTCTTTTACTGAAAAAGTAACTTAAGATCAAAATGTTAAATGTTGAATCTGGAAATATGTATGGTCCAGTAGATTCACTATATTGCTCTATTCGGTGCATCTTCAAAGGTTTTCATATGAACAAGATTATGCATGGATAGGTGGCTATCAGAGGACACTTTTATTAACACTCCAATGCACTTGAATGCTTTCTGATTTTCATAATGGCTTCTACTTCAATTGTTTCTACCAAGGGGCTATAATTGTTCATTGCTTATCTCTCAAAACTTACACGGAGTCATGGACAGGAGACTGACTTTACTCTGAGTCCTTGATGCTCTGCTCTCTGCTTGTTTGCATGGAATCTATGCCCATTAGGCAGAATGAGAAGACAACAGTTTGATTTCATCATTTAGAATTTAAGACTGAGCTCACAAGAGAAGCAACAGAAATAAAACCAAGCTTTTAGTTGTTTACCTTTTATTTCTCAGTTAGACTATTTAGCAACGGTTTTACCTGAAGACAATACATTTTTCTTATAATAGTATGCTGATTTAATGAACTCTGTAATTTACAATTAACAATGGAAATAAATGAGCAACATTCCCTCAAATATCGCATGACCAATTGATTTTTCCCAGAATACTTTTCTTGAGTTTTACTAAGCTTTCACATCCACAGTCAGTCTATGTCTGCAGTTCAGTCATAATTTGATAAATGTTCCTGCATCCCCACACTGCTCTTTCTCAGTAAATTCATTTCATTAAATCTGATTTATTCTTACAGATATGCTCTATTTTGCTTTCTTTTAAATTATATTCCTTAAACTGAAACGTCTTTCACCTTCAGCATAATGTATGTCCCAAATTCATGTGTGAATTCACACTTGTGACTCTTTCCAAATAATAGTTTTCGGTGCTAACATATTTGCAATAACTATTGACATAATATATTTTTGTTTCACATGAATCAATATTTCTGCCATCATGCTAAATGTCTAGACAAAAGAGAAAACCCTGGTTTTCAGTGTTTTTTTTAATTACTGATGGTGTAAGGAAGCACTTATACTGATTTCAAACATACAAGATATAACCAAATATGGAATTGACAAATGAATGCTCAATAATGAGCTTGGAATGCCCGTTCCCTTTTAAAAAATAAAATTTATTTAATTTTGAACTGGTAGAGTGATCTGTGAAAATGAATGTTTTAAGAATTCTTGAAAATGTAACACTCTAGTCTCCAGAGTAATTATGAACTGACTTCAGCACACCCTTTTCCTTTTTAGTGTGGATGCAAGCACATGTGGAGGGCAAAGGATAGTTTTCTGCATTGTTTCTTGGATTCTGTCAACTCTGTTTCTTGAGATAAGTCTCTCATTGATGCACAGCTCACCTAGTAGGCTAGGCTGGCTAGCATTCTTAGCAAGAGAGGTCTGCCCCTCTTTCAGCAATACCTGTGGATATGGTGTGGCTCCTGATGGTGGTATGAGCTCTCTTGCCAAGAAGGACAATTAACTGTAACTGAGGATCATAAGCAAGAATAAAGACCCCTTGTTCCTCTAAGCTGTTTGAGTCCTATCTTCATCAGTGAGGGAAAGATGGAACTGAAACAGGTTTCCCTGGAGAAGCATGGCCGTGAGAAGGAGAGTCCCACTGATAGGTCTACAGGGGCCTGGGAGTCTTCACTTTGAACTGGTGGTCCTAGTCATTCAGAAGACAACTTCCCAGGACCCTTCTGTTGATGCCTTCCTCCCATGCCATTACTACTTACTCTTTTGTGGGCAAGCGTGCATGCATGTGTGTGTGTGTATGTACAAGAGGGTATTGGGAATCATCCTGGATTGCTGTACCTCCTTATTGTTTTGCTCCAGTGTGTCCTAGGCTCCACCTTCCAGGGACACCTTTTCTGCCCTATGTTTTTAAATTGGATCCCACTTAAGGCCCTTTTGCTTATAAAGCAGAGGCTTTAACCCCTGAACCACTCTCCAGCCCATCACTAACTATTCTGCAATTGATTTCAACCCCTCCCACCACATGAGTGAAGAAAAGAATTGTCTTTGGGCTGAAAAGATGGTTTAGTAAGTAAAGATATCTGTTCACTAACCTGTTTCCCTAAGTTCCATAGTCATGCTGGAAACAGGAAGTGAGTTGCCCTCTGATCTCTACACATGCACCATGGCATGCACACACTGGATCTTAATATCTCTCTCTCTCCCTTTCTCTCTCTCTCTCTCTCTCTCTCTCTCACACACACACACACACACAAATACATAATTAAAGGGATATCTTTCACTTGACGTGATTGATGAATGAATATACTCTAGCATGGAAGCAAAAAGGCTGTGTCATAGTTAGGCACAGGTGTCAATTTGACAGTTGAGGGTTTGAGTTCTAGGCACATTTGTGGAGAATTAGTGGTTGAGTTGAGCCCAGAGCAAGCCTGTAGGAGATTGTCTAGCTGATGGGGAAGGCCCAGCCTATGGTGGGTGGGACTAGGCCCTAGGATAAAAGATGGAGGGCTGATTGAGGGAGTTGGCATCCTTTTGTACACTTGGCCAGACATGCTGGTCTGGCAAGTAAGGATTGTCCTTCTCTCAGCCATTATGTAGAGATGGTGTAGTCAGTTCCCTCGGACCTGGTGTTAGTGTGTGCTCTCCCATCAAGTTGTACTGAGAACTGTAACCAGACTGTCATAAGGAAATAAACCCCTTGTTCCTTTAAGCCGTATGATGGTCATTTATCAGCAACCATGCAGGCGGACTGCAACAGGCTAAGACCAAGCCACGTTTCACAAGCAGAGGACATCTGGACATTGTGCACCAGCGTCTTAGGGAGCTTGGTCTCTTCCAGGAATGCAATGCATCCCTATGTTTCTTCTGGCCAGGATATGGGAGCATCACCAAGCTTTCTCATCACTGGATTTGTCCACACTAATGACTGTATTGTGGCCAAAGACACAGAACATGTCATTTGCTGTTTGAATCATAAGCATGTGGCTCAGCAGCATTAAGCACACTGGCATGGTGATGCAGCCATCGCCACTGCTTGCCTCCTGGACTTTGCCATCCTCACAAATTGGAAGTCTGTGTCTGTGGTCCAGATTACTTTTGACTGTTGGGTGTGATGGGCTACCCCCTCATAGTCATTTTCAGCCTTGGTTTGGCTGGGTAAGTAGAATGGAAAATGCCTGCACTCCACACGCATATCTTCATAGGGGAGGAGACATGCCGAATGCTCAAACGATTCTCCTTCTTGCTTTTTCGCACTCACAAAACTGCTTTCTTCTTCCCTCATTCACCTTCACAGTTGTACATCTTGAAGCATGCATTTCAAGCGTCTTAGAAAATGCGAGTCCATGAGAAATCCAGCCTCCCCCTTCCGCATCTCCTCTCTGCTTCCCTTCATGAAGAGCCCTGAGTCCCCCTGGCCTCCCCCACAATACACTGTTCTCTTTGTTTGCAGCCTTGTCTTATTCCCAGCTGACATCTCTTTTCCCTCCTCCCTCCCTGGCCTTCTACATTCTTCACCCACTGGCTGGACAGCTCCTGAGCTGTGATTGGCATTCGTGTCATCTTAATGAGTCCTCCCAGGCTGGTTTTGAACTCTTTGCTCCCCTTCCCTTCTGCCTCCAGCTCTTCCCATGGGGGTGACCTCTCACACCACTCTGCCTGCCTCTCACACCCAGGCATCTCATCCTTCCTCCTCAAAGAGTTCCTGCCCAGCTGCTCCTGCTGGGCTTCTCTGTGTCCTCTGACTGCTTTTCTGCCTCAGCTCTGTCTCTCTCCTGCTGCCACTTGGAGTCCAGCCCCCCCCCCCCCGCCTGCCATCCCTTGCTTGCTCACTACTTCCCCAGCTTGCTAGTTCCTACATACCAGAGGCACCACGTGGCTCTTCCCTTTCTTCTTTCCCCCATGGCATATGGGAACTATCCTGAGCCCCTTCTTCGCCACACTTTCTTGCCGTGGTTTCTTGTACATGTCTGCTCTTTGTCTTTCCTCAATACCTGCACTGATGGCATTTTCCATGGGGATAGGTTTTTTCTCCTTTACCTTTTGTCACTATGAAATCCCCTCACTCCATGCCTGCAATGAGAGGCTGTAAGTGCCACTGAGTTCTCAACACTGGAAACAATGCACCTGTCTCGGGCTCAGCTCTTGCTCAACCTGAGCTGGAGAGCTCCCTACTTGACCCCTCTACTCTCAGGGTCATGCTTGTACTGTATGCTCAGTGCAGCTTTTAGAACTGAGTGCTTCTGTCTTATGACCTCGGGAACATCTACAGTAGCTGACCAGTCAGGTCAGCATTTCATTACTGTGGAGATTCCCTGATTGTGGCCTGCTAATAGGAATCATCCCATCACCACCCTAGCCCTGTAGCTCCTCCATGAGGCAAATTGCTCTGCTCATCTGAAGCTCCCATCAAGCCTTTTAGCAGCATGTGAGTTGCTCTGAATTGATCCTGGGGGTCAGTTGCAATCACATTAATGAGCAGGGGCACCACCAGATTGTCCTCTGAATGAATCTCCTGCAGGGGACTCCAGCTCATCTCCTCGACCCTGAGTAGATTGCATCTTTCTTTCCTTTGCTCTTCCCTGCTCTCAGTATCCTGAGTCAGAATTTGCAAATACATTTGAGATAGGATCTGCAATATCCCAGGCTGGCCTTAAACTTGCTATAAAGCCGAGAATGCTCTTCAACTCTTGATCCTCCTGAATGCATCCCCTAAGTGCTGGAATGATAGGCATGCAGCAACACACCCGGTTTATGTGGTGCTGGAGATGGAACACAAAGCCAGGCAAGTACTCTGTCAACTGAGCTATATCCTTGGCTCCTCTGTTGTTTTCCTGCATCATCCTCACCAGAATTCAACTCCTTCCCACCACTCCCCCCTAGCCCTCAGGAGTTTCTTTCTAAACAGTTCTTACTTTCATACAGCTCCAAAGCAGGCAGCTGTTGCAGTACATTTTCCTTCCCTACCACAATTAGATCTATCTTGGACAGCTCCCCCCCCCCAATGCACGCCCCCACCCTGGTCTTCATCTTGTACCTCTGAGTTTGGAACTCCAAACTGTGACTCCTGAGAAGACAACATGCTAGAGGTAGTGTTTCCAACACATTCTCAAGAGACTATTTTTGTGCCTTTCTGGGTTCCTTTAGGTGAAGAGTACAGGGATCAAAAGCACTGCAGTTTTGGATTTGGAAAAGAAAAACCTAGAGGGACTCTATGATTGGCCCAAGGTCCCTTAGAGAGTTGGTGTTAGGGGCAAGACGATGACTCAGGTTTCCTGGCTCTTAGCTGGGTATTCTGTCTAGTAGATGCTGCCACGATGCATTATCCAAATAACCTTTGACTTAGACCAACACTCTATGAATAACCCTCATTTCCCGGACCATGCTTGCCTCTGAGAAATGGAGGGTCTGGTAACAGTTAAGAGTCTCTAAATGACTTGAGTTCCTATCCAGAGCTTCTGGGCGTTAGGAACAGATTGACTGTGGATAATTGCATATTAACTAAGCAGCCTATCCATTCCCTCTACTCCTTGACAGCTCATTTCTGCAAGCAAAAGAGGGGCCCTGGAGTATGGCAGTCCTTTCCTCACCATTGCTTCTCCCTACTTTTCTGGTTTCTCACAACTTCTCCTTTCTCAAAGATAACTTACCTTCTGCTCAAAATGTCTTTCTTTTCTTCCTTCTCCCTCTTGCTATATCTCTGTCCCATAGTCCAATCTTGCCATTCATTTGCCATAAGACCCTGGCACAATTCATCCACTCTAGCTTTGGTCTGCACATCAGATAGCTCAGTAATGAAATAATGTCATCTGTTTTCTTTTGACTAGTGTGAACACTAGAGCATGATACCTTGCAAAGTAATATGAAAATATGATTCCAATCAGTTGATCAATAGAAATTTTTTCGAGCTTTGCAAATCTCTTCTGCAAGATTTAATGTGTATATAAATAAGAAGCATTTTGAAAAAAAATTAATGGATGACCTGTATATCTGATATCCAAATCACTTATAAAGTCTTTTGGTAGTTATTAAAACAACGTGATTCCAGTATAGAATTAAAGACATGAAAAGAATAAACAAAACATTTTTACAAACATACATCTGCATCTATCTAAGAATGCAACATATGATACAGTCAGAATCTCAAGTCCATGGTGGGGAGGGAGAAAGTATTGTTCAATATATAAAAATGCAATTACATTTCTAGTTGGGATGAAACAGCATATTTAGAGCTCTAATATATATGCTATAAAAAGCATAAGAGATAAAGATATAAAGTTGAGGTCTGGAGAGATGGCTCAGGAATTAAGACTGTCTCGCAAACAGAAGATCTTGAGTTTGAATCCTAGGCCCTCATAAAAACGCCAGGAGGAAATGGTGGTGGCCTGTACTTCTGGCCCTGGTGGGCAGAGCCTGGAAAATGTCAGAGCAAAGCAAGAAGGAGGTAGAAGCAATCCAGGATGATTCCCAAAGTCACCTTGGTCCTCCACAAGGTCCCTCTGATACACACACACACACACACACACACACACACCAAAGAGATTAAATAAATAAAATATTTTTAAAAAAGATATAAAGTTCAAAACTGAGAAGATGTTGTTGACTGATTTCTAGTGCTATGGATGGAGTTCAGTGCTTTGCATATAACAACCACCATTCTAACTCTTAGCTCAAACTACTAGACATTAGGGGAAGACATGAAAGAACGTTTTTCTTGTCCTTGGGTAAAAGATTTTAACACAAACTCTAAAAGCAAAATGTTAACAATGTTATGACGTAGAACATGTTGATGCATATGATGAAACATGTCTCCACAAAGTCAAAGATAAACAAATAGACTGGATCAAAGAATTAACACATCTAACAAAGCAATGGTAATCCTCAGTACAAATTTTTCTACAGCCAGTCAAAAAGTATGATGGAGAATATCAAAAGATCATTCATTCATTTTAGAAGATTCGAATAAGTCTAGTGTAGTGGTGCACACCTGTAATTCCAACTGTCAAGAGGCTGCAGAAGAGGGACTGCAAATTTACAGTCTGGGCTGCAGAGTAAGTTTCATGCTACCTTGAACTTCGAAAACATATGTACGGAAGAGCAGAGAGAGAGCTCAGCAAGTAAGGTACCTACCTTAAAATCCCTGGAAACCCACATGATGGAAGGAAAGCGGTCCTCTGGCCTCCAGCCACGCACCATAGCAAATACATGTTCACTCTCTCTTCATGTGTGTGTGTGGGGAGGGTGTTTAAGAGATATGCACGAACAAATGAAATATTTAAAAAACAAACAATATAAGCAACTGATAAATATTTGAAAATATATTCACATTCAGAATAATCAAGTTGAAGTAATCCATCAGTCTCCATTCAAATTAGAATAAAAGTACAGATAATTTTAAGAGCGAAAACATGATTTTGCATTGCTATCATGATGAAGTAGTTTGTGTATAGAAATGACAAATTTTAGGGCTGGAGAAAAGGCTCAGGGGTTAAAACTCTGCCTCAAAAGCGGAAGGTCCAGAGTTCAAATGCCAGGTCCCACATAAAAATGCCAGGCAGAAAGGGTAGTGGCCTGCACTTCTGATCCTGGTGGGAAAAACCTGCAAAATCCAAGAGTGAAGCAAAAAGTAGGCAGAAGCAATCCAGGATGATTCCCCAAATTACCTTTGGTCCTCCACAGGGACACACAGTGCACTCTGATACACACACACACATAAAATAAGTAAATAAAGGTTTTAAAACATGACAAAATTTAGACCAAAAGCTAACAAAATTGGCAGTGCTGAAGATAAGATTTTTCAAAAATGTGAAACTAAGTATTCATGATTGCCAAAACATGTGTTGTGTACATCTACAATCAATGTGTAAAACTAGGAAGTGGCTATAAAGCTGTTCTGTCTAAATTCATCAAAGTAATTGCCATAAATATAAAGTCAATATTTTGTTCTATCACTGCATCCAACATTAACGCTCTGTTTGTATCCCAGGAACCAGTGCAAGGTGCTGGCAGTGTGTTAGTGAAAAAGCCATGAAGCCTGCCATCTGAGAGAAAGAATCTTGTTGTGAGTGACTGGAGGTGATACCTGAATTTGAAAGAGCCCTCAGGATATCCCAGTGTCAGTATTTGACAGACATGCCTTCTTCCAGCAGTGCTCCACCTCCCAAGACGTGACATGACCTTCCCAAACATTAACAACAATTAGGGTCTCAAACACATGAACTTGTGTGGACAACTAACATTCAAACCATGACAGCTCTATAGGCACAAGACCATGTCTTACCATCAAAGCAAAAGAACTATTTATGGAAAATAATTAAGCAATATCCCAGTACTTTTCATAGAAAAAGTGATTGCCTTGTTTGCTTAAGACGTAAGGAGGAACGAATAACCTTGAGTTTCACTACGTATGCTAACCCTTCATGTCATGTAAGCCTTCTCCCATATCACAATACTTTTAAAGTATCATTTTATTTTAAAATATCATAGACCATTCATATAGTAATAGGAAAACTGATCAGTTGAGCATATTTCACTAATAGCTGTTGGCAGGCATTGAAGGCATCCCTGTTCCTGACTGTAGTCATACAGCTTTGAAGGCAACTCTGAGATAGTTTGAGATACATATCAATGAAGTACAACACAAGGGCCAACATGTCAGAAATACTAGCAGGCTCTTGATGCCTATCACAATCTGTCTTTCAATGAGCAGGTAAATGCCCTCCTCCTTACATCTCTGCCAAGCTGGCAATTAGAATCTGAGGAAGAGCTGTGCTCCGGATGGACTGTCAGAGCATTTCACATTTGTGCATTTTATTGCCAATAAGGATTTTATGTTATTTGTTTACTTATTTTTGAAGATAGAGAGAGAAGAGGCACACACCCCAGCATGCATGTGGAGGTCAGAGGTCACATGCCTTGTAAATCACATTCCTTAATTGTTTTCTGTGCATATAATTCTTGCTTTTTTTTCATTTCATGTTTGTTCAAAGCATCCAAGTTCTTTCTTTGTTTATGAGCATATGTTAGTGTCATTATATGTCATGCAAAAGAAATACTCTACTGTAAACCATGCAAATATTGGTTTTGTTCATTTGATTTACATTTCATTACTGGTGATTTAACCCAGAGCTTTGCTCTTGATAGGCAAATGCTCTATCACTGTTCTATACACCTAACCCTCTTTCTGTCTTGTATTTTGATGCAGGATCACACTAGTTACCCCAACTAGCCTTAGGCTCACTCTAGTACAGGCAGGTCTTGAACCTTAGGTCGTCTTGCCCCAGCCTTCCTGAGTGGCTCCCATTATGTGTCTGAACCACCGGATCCAGATATAAGCAACTAGTTTTCCCTCCTCAAAGGAGATCCTATCAGATGTAGCATTCTGCAATTGATTTTGTTAGCCCAGCCTTCTATTAAAGGCATTCTGCAACATTTAGATGCACTTGCACATCTCTTCTCATTTTCCAAATGTCATACATCAAACTCAAAACCATCAGAACTTGTTTTGTGATATTTCTGAGGTCTACCTTTATTAAGAATCCTTCAGACTCTGGGAATTGGGGCGGGAAGCACAGGGGGATGGGGTGGGAGGGGTGAGGGGAGGGGGAGCAGGGGGGAGGGGGGAGGAGGAGGGAGGGAGGGAACTGGTGTACCTATTAAGTTTGTATGAGCTGAAATAATAATAAAAATGTATTATTAAAAAAAAAAGAATCCTTCACACAGCCAGGTATAGTCACTCATATTTGTAATCTTAATGGTTGAGAAACTAAGGCAAGAGGCTCTCTACAAGTTCAAGGCCAACCTAGGCTTCAGTGTAAGAGCTTATCTAAAAAAGCAAAAGCAAAAGCAAAGAAAAGCAGAGCTGGGCATGGCCCACACTTCGTTAGCACTTGGGAAACGATATAGCTGAATTTGAAGGTGGTGTGTAACCGCATGAAATCTTGTTTAAAGAAGGAGGAAGAGGAGAAGGAGGAAGAAAGGAAGAGAACAAGAGAAAAAGAAGAGGAGGAGGATTGTTTACAGCAAATAGTCACTTGGCTTGGTATCTTTTAAAGGAGAAATAATTCATTTTACACATCAGAAACATCATCCTTAAGTCATAAAACCTTTTTAAATATGGATCAGTTTGTAGACTTTTTGCTTTGTTCCATTAATCTTGATCTGTTTCTGACATACTGCACTTTTTTATATGTCCAGAATGTCTCTGAGTTCAAGTAGCACAGAGGGAGTCGCAAAGGGAGGGAGGAAATTAATCCTCATGGGAGACCCCACACAGACAAGCACTGACTAAGCCAGTGATTCTGAGGCTGAAAGGCGGGGGGGGGGGGTATCTGTGCTGGTGAGCTGCAGTGCTTTGCTTTGCTTTGATTCAGTGGAGTCCATCGTGAGACTTACCAGCTCTGCTAGGACACAGAAGGCATATCGGTTGGCTCCCTACTGCCCTGTGCAAGAAACAGCCAGATCTACTGTGGGCTTGCCTATGCCAGATCCCAAAGACTGTGTGAGCAAGAATGAACCACAACACACATGGCTCTTCACTGCCCTAATAAAAGGGGGAGGGGCTGGTAATCCCTGGACATAGACACACTCGTCCATGTCCGACACTTATTGCGTGACATGTTCAAGAGAGAACCAACAGGGCTTTCAAAGAGATAGGATCAAAGAAACCTAAACTGGGTTTTGTAAAACCCTGAGCAAATTTTCCCTTCCCACCAATTCAAACCACAGCTCTCTTCTTAGTCCTACAAATCTCTATCACGCTTCCCAGGCTCCCCGTCATTATGAGTTTATAAAGATTCATTGATATTCAATTAAGTAGTTCTAATGTTCTCAATACGGCCCTAGACAGCACTTTATAAAGAATACATCCGCCCTCTGGAGACAGCTGGGGAAGCCAATTAGTCGGGGTGAATTTGCATATCAATCCAGCTGTGGAATGAAATCAGCCTTGTTCCTTGGCCACAATGTGGAGAGCACAGGGAGGAACCCAAGTGACCCCTGGTCCTTTATTCCCTCACCTCCAGTGAGCCCCAGCTTTCATAAAAGGCTGTGAATACTGGGAGAGAAAACCCATAAATGCTCCCATTCCTGGCCAAGTATGTGCTATCACTTAGAAGCAATTATTAATGGGGAGTGCTTAATGCCCTCCCAAAGGTTAGCACTAATTCCCATAAATATTGTATCACTTAGCAAAAGATTTTTGTTTCAGAGGTTGAAAAAATAACTAGCTGTTCCATTGTCAAGTTAAACTCCAATTTAAATGAGGTTCCGATTTTTAATGATGCCATTACACAGCAAAACTTCGATTCAGTTCCCAAAATGTGAAGAAAACATTTAATGAGTCACTACTAGGCAAAGTACAGGAAGGCAAGCAAGGAAGCACTTTGACGAGACACAAGTAAGTACCTGTCAGTGATACAGCGAATTCACAGATTGTGTGGGTTGGAAGTGTCTACATTCAGGATACTTCAGTTCTGCCACTACAGTTCTCCCAAGACAGCTATTGGGACCCCCGAGTCCATCTGCTATTTCACCTGTACTATCTCCCTCTCCGGGCATCTGACAGAGCATGGCCAGTCCCTTGGTCACAGGACTGCCTCCCTGCTGGGTATGTGGTACTTTTTCCTCAGCCACCCTGAAACTGTGGGTTCCACAGGGTAACAAGTCTTTTGCCTCCCCTTAATTAGCCAGTAGATCCCATGGGGATCACCTTTTAGCAGCCACAGCACACTTCGGTGTCAGTGAGCCCTAGTCTGCACTGCACCTGTAATGCAACGGTAACCTTAGGCAGGTTAGCCTCTTTCAACCTCATGTTTCCCAACTGCCTATCTTCATCTGTGCTCAGCATCCCTTGGAAAGCATCCTTCTACCATTAGTAAGACTGTATCAGGCCAAGGGGATTTTCTCCTTCCATCATTTACTGTTTTTAGCCCTCCATGGAATCTCATCTGTTTTGTAATCCCAGTCATTCATCAGACGCTGCTTTTGCAAGGTACTAAATATGATGTACTGGCATAGCTACCGCTGCAGACTTTGAACTGTGTACAAACATCTTTTGGGAACTGCTTTTGCACACACTGCTTATCATCTATATGATCTTGGACACACTAGCTAACTTTAGTGATCTAATCTGTAAGATAAGAACATTATCTATCAAAGTTGTGAGATCTAAATGAGATAATGTAATTACTATCATCGATTCTTTGGACTGGCACAATTTCAATGTGTGTAGCTTACTGTATATAAGTAACACTTATATAAAGTGTCTTAAAAGCCAAAGTAAGGGCTGGGAAGATGGCTCAGAGGATTAAAGCCTTTGCCTTCCAAGAAAAAGGACCTGAGTTCAGATTCCTAGATTCCACTAAAACTGCTAGATTGAAATGGTGGCAATCAGCAATTCTGTCCCTGGAAACAGTCTGCAAAATCCCAGAGCAAAGCAAAATAAAAGTAGAACAATCGAGGATGATTCCTGAAATCACTCTTCAGCCTCCACAAGTACACACAGTGTCCTCTGACACACACACACACACACACACACACACACACACACAGAGAGAGAGAGAGAGAGAGAGAGAGAGAGAGAGAGAAGAGAGAGACATACATACATGCACATGTGCATGCACGAAAAGAAAAAAGCTAAAGTAAAAAAGCAATGATAGCATGTGTGATTTCATAAAGCATAAAAAATTGAATATGTTGATGACACATAGGGTATGGATGTCAAAATATGTCATTTGGAATGTTTTAACCATTAATGTGAAGTATAATAAGATGATTTGTGATAAAGTATAACTGGCTAAGTCCTTCTGAAATTACAAGGAAAGCCGATTGCAACTAAGCTCAATGGCACATACCTGTAATCATGAAGAATGAAATGGGCCAGAGTCAATGATGGGCACACAAAGGAACAATAAATTAAGGTAGCAAAAGGAGCCAAAGGCACGAAGAAATGGAATAAAGAAAGAAAAATAAAGATGGTAGACTCCAGTGCCTCCATTTTGATATTCTATTAAATGTAATTATCCAAGCACAGCCACCAAAACTCAGTGATAATATAACTAGTTAAAAAGACAAGGTCATGTTATGTATCATCTTCGATAGAAGAATCTGAAAGGCAATGCTACACTAGGCTATTGTAAGATAAAGCAGACAATAATGACGGGAAGAAAGTAGGCAACATCCTCATTTTACAGGTGAGACAGATGAAGTACAGGAGAAATAAAACATGCTCCTATAGTCATGATCAGTGCATGTACTGTGGAGGCTCCTGACAGGAAAACCTATGTCAGGACAGCAGGGAGGAAGGGAGGGGGGAGGAAGGAAGGGAGGAATGAAGGAAAGAGGGGAAGGAAGAAGGGAAAGAGGGAAGGGAGTGAGGAAAGGAAGGGAGGGAAGGAGGGAAGAAGGGAGAGAAGAAAGGAAAAGAAAGGAGGTAGGGAGAGAGAAAGAAAGGAGGAGAGAGAAGGGGTGAGAGAAGGGAAGGGAAGGGGAGGAAGAAAGGAAAGAAAGGTATTTCCAAATAGTCTCCAAACCTTTCCTTAAGTATCAGGCTTCTTCCCTTTTCCTGATAGTCTTCACACTGTGTAACTCCCCCTACTGATCAGTGGGCAATCTAAAGGAATCCCAAGAAAAGAGAAAGAGAAGGAATCCACATTCATGGAGCACTGACTCTGTCTCAGGTCCTGAGGGCTTCTAGGCATCATTTTGCTCTTGTCATGCCAAACGCACTAGTCAGACATCTAGAGAAATGGAGCCAGAAGATTCTCTGCCTAACCTTTCTCTCACACCCTCTCTCCATATATATGTATATACATATCAAATGTTTTGGACATCATATATGTATATCAGATATGTGTTTAGAGAGAATATACATGTTCTATTGGATAAGGAAAGAACATATCTATATACACATATAACACATCTGCGTATATATACAATAAACACACATATATAGGTGACATAGATGAGAGGCAAACAGATAGATGAAAGATAAAGATTATAAGGAATTGGTTCATGTAATAAGATCTGTTGTTAATAAACTGGAGCTGCTAAAGAGCCAATGGTAGTTCTGGCCCAAAAGCCAAGAGTCTTGACACTCAGGACTAGCCCATGATTCAGTTTGGTTCTGAAGGCCAGAAAGCAGCAAGATGCGGTTTTAACAGTCAACAAGAGTTCTCTCCCGCTGACACTTCTGTTCTACACATTCCTTCAACTGACCGGATGAGGCCCACTCATGTTTGGGAAGGCAACCTGCTTTACTCGGTAGGAAAGGAAATTCAGGAACCTCATCTTCAATCATCCTCAAACATATCAAGAAATGATTTTTGGCTAAATGTCAGAACTGACATTTCAGTCAGATCAAACTGACTCATTCTAGATTGTATCACTATATACAAACTGTAGTTTATGATGGGCTTAGTGACTGGAGATACAGCTTAATAGTAAAACACTTAACCCAGCAAGTGCACAGTCCTGGGATGGCTCCCCCAAAACAAATGGCAAATGTATAAAGAGAAATGAGCTTAGTGTGCTAAGCCTCTTGCCAGATCCCTCCAGATACAAAATGAGACCATGAACTGAACTGAGTTTTACTCCACACAGAGTGATCATAGCAAAATTCACCTGGCCATGTGAATCCTCACACTAGGAATTCAACTCAGGATCTGGGAATGGCTCATCGGTTAAAAGCACTTACAACCAAGCCTGATGACCTGAGTTTTATCCTTGGAACCCCTATGGTTAAAGGAGAGAACCGACTCCTCAAGTTGTCTTCTGACTTCCACATGTTATGGTGTGTGTGTCCCATATTTACACACACACACACTTACACACATAAATAAATGTCAAAAATAGAATTCAACTCACCCACATGGCCCGGTGCCTTTATCTGTCCTTTGTGATCCTTCCCTCTTGTCTGGTTATCTTCTTGGCATCCATACTTAGCCAAGATGCCCAAGGGATGCTGAGCACAGATTAAGGTAGAGGATGGGAAACATGAGGTTGAAAGAAACTAATGAACCTGCCTTGTGGGGGGCCTCAGTCTAGGTGACCTGCGTGGTCTCGCAAGCTTAGACAAAGATGTTTTGATGGAGGAAGACAGTAGGGGGCGTAGCTCAGGATGTTTTGAAGAAATCTTGCTACATACAGCCTGCGTGCTGGCTTGACCTTTAAGATGATTGGTTGCCCGTTTCTCCACCCTAGAATTCCCCTAGCAGTTTCTGCCTTTATAAGAGGGCTATGGACTTACAATAAAGGAGTTCCTGCTTGACTAGACTCTGTCCTCTGGAAGGAGGGCTGGGAGCAGGCAGACAGCACACTCCACCTTTCCCCTAATCCCCCTTGTGGAAGACCTGTGGGACTGGCCTGCAGGACAGAGCTGCAATCCCTGGGGACCCCCACACTGCCTGAGGTTACTAACTGTTAGCATTACAGGTGCATTGCAGACTGGGGCTCACTGACATGGCAGCGTGCTGAGGCTGCTCAAAGGTGATCCTCATGGTAAGCCAAATCAGCGGACCTACTGACTAATGCCCCCTTTTGCCTCTCAACCACATTCCTTAGAAAAAATGGCCTTGGGCTTTCCCTCCTTTTCCTCTCCTCTCTATTCATGGTTCAGTCTCTTAATTCTTGGCTCAACTCGAATCCTTCTCCAGAAAATTTAAGTTCTTTAAGTGAAACTTAATGGGCATGTGCCAGTTCTCTCTCAAGTCACTGGCTCTGACATATGCCCATTCAACAGCACTTCGCTCTCTTCTGTCTTTGCCTCCAGGATACTGCTTGCTCCTTATTTTCTTCTTGGATGCCTTCTTTGTAGTCACAAGACTCACTACTCGGGCATCTGTTTTTCTACAAGCCATTATCTAACTACACTGTGGGGCAGTCTTGAGCATTAGTGTCCCCTACACCATTGGTAGTATTCAACCAGAGGCTAACTGGCATCAAGAGACACTATTCACAAATTCCTTGCACTGAGTACTAAGTCCAAGTTGATGGTCTTTAAAGTTCTTTCCAGCTCTAAAATAGTATCCATCAGTATTCTGAGTGTCAACCCAGAAGTATATGGGGACTGCAAGGACCAGAAGCTTCTCCAGTTTTAAGCAAATTGAGTATGAGGGAAATTTGGCAAATCCTAAATGACACAGTAATTAAATGAAGTAGGTCGTCAATTTTGATTTCTCCCAAAATAAAATCTTTCCAATGTGATTGACTAGGACTTCCATATAGTGGTTTTATTCAATGAGCCAAAAGATAGATTGGATTTCATGACTGAATTATGTAGTAATGAAATACCTATCCAAGCTTCCCTTTTGTCAGTAACTCTGGCAACAGGACAGGTTGCAAGGAATGTGCTAAAGGAGCTCCAGAACATCCTTTGTCTGTTCTGCCATCTGTGTGTGCCTCATCCCTGCTGTCCACATGTCAGGGTCCTGCTACCTGCCATGCAACCTCCCACCTCCAAGCATCTCCTCCCACCTCCAAGGATCTCACCTATGGGATTAGTCTGTGAGGGCAAGCTCTGGTAAATGGGACCCAGACAGCCCAATTACCACCTCCACCATGCAAGGACTCCTGAAGATGTCTGTGTAAGATGAGTAGGATCTCATCAAACGCCAAACCTGTCAGCACCTTGATGTTGACCTTCCCAGAATCTACTGCCTGTCCATTTCTATGCTAAGACCCCCAGTGTATGGCATTTAGCCATAGCATCTCTTGTATGAACACTTTGCCTGGGGAGATGCCACACAACTATCTATCCATCCCAGATGATGTTCAATAACAAACTAAAGCAAATGATTATGGCAAGGTGCAAACTTGATGAATCAAGTTTTTGGGGGTTGCTTATAGGATTAGAGGCAAGAGTTACTGACAGGAACAGGGAGGGACAACTCAAAAGCAGCTACATCACCAGAAACCCCCACTTCAGCATGGGTCAGAGTTACAGGCACTGCACCCCTGAAAGTCTCTGATATAGAGCTTGTTCGAGAATCTTCTCCAGGCTTCTGGGCTATTCTGAGGCATCTCTCTGACTGTTGGACTGTTTGTTGGCCTCTCTCCCCAATAGCTGGGCCTGCTCAGCAGTCTCTCCCAGGCTTGACTGCTCCAGAATCTTCTTCAAAGTGACTTGACTACAATGCTCCAAGGTCTCCCTCTAACTGAACTGATTGGTTGGCTTCTTCCAGAACACTTAAGCATGCCTGTTCATCTGTTTCTTCTAGGCTGCTTCCAAGGCCTCTGGGGAGAATCTCCCCTAGATGCTCTTTACTATTTTGCCACATCCTGAAGGGAGTCCCCTCCCAAAGCTTGTTTGTTTCAAGAACTTCCTGAGCCCAAGCAGTTGTTTAATTGTTGAGTTTTCCTCCAGGATGGGATGTTCAGTCTGTCAGATAACATCCTTCTTAGCTTAAACAGCATCTTCCTTAGCTTAGAATAGGGCAAAGTCTACCAGCCTCAAGCTGGGTTTAGAGGAAAATGCCATGTAACAGCATTCCAAAGGGAACAAGACCCTCTGTTAACGATTTGGAAGCCTAGGGGAAATACATTATTTTATAAAAAAAAAATTCAAGTTCTCAAATTTGATCTTGTTTGGTGAAGAGTGGAAGTTATTAAGTGACTGTGGAAGAATGTCATACCCAGAATTTGAGACAAAAACAGATGAACTTATTACAACATGCACAAAAAATACTCCAAATAGAGTATTGAATCTAAAATATAATACCAGTTTAATGAAAGTAAAAATTCAAAAGTTTGGTAGAAGATGACTTGAAGTCCACAGATGATAAAAGAAGTTTAGGCTTCCTATATATGGGGCCTTTGGTTCGATCCCCAACACTACAAGCACAAGCCTAATGGAGTTTACTACATTTAAGTCACATGACAAATTATGCCAAAATCAAATGATCACTGTCAACATGGTAACAGATATCTATACCTTATACGGCAAAGATGTAACATACATTAAATAAAATATAACAATGGTAGAAAATATCTATAACTTACAAGACAAAGATATAAAGTACATTACATATGAAGAACTCTTCAAAATGGAGGGAAGCACAAGCAGGATCAGCAAGCGCAGGCAGTTGAACCCAGTTGAGGTCCAGAAGGGGTGGACACAGTGTACTGGCAAGCTGGAGGCTAAAAGCACATGTCTAGGGCTCAAGAGGAAGACTCACAAGTTCATCCCAGCAGTTGGCAAAGAACTCTCATTAGGCCTGGGGAATATGGCTGTGAAAGGCAGGAAAAGAGGTTCAGAAGCTCTTCAAGTCATCCGTCTGACAGATCATGGTGCTGAAAACTTAACCAGTGACTAGGAAGATGGAGAAGATACGTTAAAGACCTTCTGGTGAGGTAGTCTTTTCTGGATTTAAACTGTGGGCAAAGTGGGAGTCCTGGACGGAATCTCAGATTTAACATGGGCAATGAGAATCAGAGATAAAAGAAATACTAGTTCATACTGCTCCTGGTCATGGTATTGACTCCTGATCTCTTAACTATGGCAGCATGTTAACTGCTTTGTTTTCATGTTTCCCATGAGCCATATGTGCCTAGAACAGGGTCTTATGCTTAGAAGCTACACAGTAAGTATCTGTCAAATCTATGCATCCTGATTTTTTTTTACTATTATGCTAAAGACTGTTAGCCTTCATTTCTTTAACGTTCTTTTGATTAATCACTCTTTAAAAAAAAAACTTTGGGGACTAGAGAGATGGGTCAGTGGTTAAGCCTCCTCCTCACAAGCAGAAGAATCGGACTTTGGATCCCAGGTATAAACACTGGGCAGAAATGTTGGCAACCTGCACTTCTCGCCCTGGAAGGCAGAGCCTGGGAAACCCTGGAGCAAAGCAAAAAGGAGATAAAGCACTCCAAGATGAATGCCAAAGTCACTCTTGGGCCTCCACAGGCACACACAGGGCCCCCTGATACACATGTGCATACACACACACACACACACACACACACACACACACACACACACACGTGCAAAAAAAATTGTTCTTATCCTTGGAGGCAAGGGATTGGCAGCCACAGTAGTGTTCCTATGCTTAAGGGGAACACGGGAAAGGGTTCAGGGAAATGCCACTGGGTCTTTGTACGTCATCGGAGAGGAGGGCCCAGAGGAGAGTCAGGCATGCACAAGAAAGGACTCTCTGGGAATTGGGGCGGGAGGCACTGGGGGATGGGGAGGGAGGGGTGAGGGGAGGGGGAGCAGGGGGTTCGGGGGGAGGAGGAGGGAGGGAGGGAACCAGTGTACCTATTAAGTTTGTATGAGCAGAAATAATAATAAAAATGTTTAAAAAATTGTTCTTATTTTCCATTAATTCTGCTGAACTATGAACATTTAGTTAATGACTGACTTGATCAGAGAGTTGGAATTTAGGCAATGTGAGCCATAGCTATTCAAAAGGCATTGAATTAGATGTAAAATATTTTTCACAAGAACCAATACTAAATCTCAGGAACTTGATATTAACAAGTCTGTAAAAGGAAAAGATAAATTGAAATTACAATTTTTGGTATTGTTATTTGTGTGTGTGTGTGAGAGAGAGAGAGAAAGAGAGAGAGTGTGTTATGGTTGCATTTTGGTATCAACTTGACAGCTGCAAACTGTTTGGGGCATGACTGTGGAGGGTTAAGATTGGAACGGCCCCTGAACAAGTCTACAGATATTTGATTGATTGCTGTGGAAAACCCAGCCCATGGTGGGTAGTACTTTCCAGTGATGGACCAGATAATAGGAAGTGCAAGGAGGAGGGACTTGCTCTTCCGCTCTTCCCTTATCTTGTGTCTACTTGCTGTGGAGTCTACTCTGAGAGCCTCGTGCACTTTTAAAGCATCGTGGCCTTCTTTGTTGCTGCTGCTGCTACTTCTGTCCTTGGCTGACTTGGAGCTTCATCTTTTCCACCAAGTTGTTGCTGTTCCCGCTGCCTTTGGAACCTGGTCTCTAGGCCTTGCTGCTGTTTGCTGTTCATCGCCGATGTCGGAGCCCAGCCGTTCTTCACTGATGTTGGAACCCAGCATCTTCGAACCTCCAGAGAAGTAAAGGCTTGAGACCTTCTTGGGATCTTTTGGCTTAATGAAGTATTCCAGTCAAGAACGAGGCTACTTTGAAGGACACTATTTTTTATTGTGAGTTATTTTAATAAAGATATATATATATTACATGCTATAGATTCTGTTTCATCAGAGAATCCTGAATAATAGAGAGAGAGAGAGAGAGAGAGAGAGAGAGAGAGCACGTGTGGAGATCAGAGGCAACTTCTCAGGAGTCCATTCTCTCCACTTTGTGAAGGTGGAGTCTTTCATCTTGCTTCTGTCACTGTGCATTCTTTATGTGGGATCTGGGGATCTGAACTTAGGTCCTTTCTGCTGGAGTAGCAAAGGCTTTAACCCTGACTCCCAGCTCCAAACTCATCCTCTAAAGTCCATTTAAGCTTGATACCAAAATGGAATAAACCACAGACCTGTATCCTTGACAAACATAAGTGGGAAATATGATTCAGGAATGCCAAGAAAGAATTGAAGCTACTTGTTACAATAGAGCTACTTACAGGCAGACAAGATGAACACCTTCCTAAGGACTGAGGCAGAGGGAAGCAGATGCTAGACCCAGCACTCCACAGAACTGTTTCTAAGCAATACATGCATATGCACTTTTCTCCTTGTGATCAGGGATTTGTGTCAGTAGATGCTTTGCCCTGAAAGAGAACCTGAATATTATGCAACTTCCTTCTATTCTCCTGTCCTTTGGTTCTATGGGTCCTGAGGTTCCCTCTGTATCCTCATGGAGGTTCACACCTCTGTGGCAGACAGAAAGATCCCTCCTTGGACAGCCACTGATATGGGTACTCCCCTATCTCTATCTGACCCCTTACCCCTAAGGATCCTACTGCCTGAAATTCTTTCTCCTGAGATTCATGCCAGTCCATGGGGGCATGGAACATCCCAAGTATGCAAACAAAGGGAAACAGCCTCATATGAGCAGGTCTTTCTGTTGGTACAGGCATGGCATTGACTGCTGCATTCCTGCAGGTGCTTCGAACTTTCTTCTTGACATGCTATGTGAGTGACTCAGCTTCGCAGTGCAGGCTGGCAGAAGAGTTTGTAAAAGCAGAAAAATGTGCTCCTGATTCATGTGTCCACATTCAACCCTCATGAATATAGTTCCAAAGAGTATGTGGAGAAAATCACATGCAGCTTAGTTCAGAATAGAATGTCAAAAAGCTGCTGCTCAACTCTGATGGAATGATGCTTATTCTGGAAGTTCAAAGGTACTGTGTTAAGTGTGTTTGGTGCAGGTGGCCTTAGTGCCTGCTTGTCTCATCATCATTTATCAGTGACAATCAGAGAGGTCTTGGAAAAGGTCCAGAAGCAAAATGAGTTCATATAGCCACATTCCACCCTGGTATTATAGATCTTAGAGAATACCTTTCGGGTAGAGAAAGTGAAATGGAAGAAAAGATGTGCATCCTTAAATCTTTGGATTCTTGTAGTTAGTCGCTTTCTCCATCACTGAGCAAAATAAAAGGTAAAATAAAGCAGAGGGAGAGACATGAAGAATCATGTTTCATGTTTATTGTACTATTTGCAATAGTGGAGTTGTAGATGAAACACAGGTGATTGTTGCAGTTACTTTGTTTTTTGCTACTATGAGACAGTACTCATTTAAAACTTAAGGGAAGAGGAGATTTATTTGGCTTACAGTTTCAGAGGGTATATGGTTCATTGTGACAGGGCTCTCATAGCTAAAGGCATGTCTGGAGGCAGAAGCAGGAAGGCAGTTCAGATCACTGCAGCCATCAGGTCAGAGAGAGCAAGAACAAACTGCAGCAGGAAGCAGGGCAGGGTTATGAACCCTCGAGGCCTACCTCCTGTGACTTGCCTTCTTCCAGAAAGGCTCCACTTTCTAATGGTGCTACAACCTTCCAAACATCAACAACAGCTAAGGACTTAAAAACAGGGGCTTGAGCCAAATCTCTCCCCATTTGAAGGCTCAAGGAACTTTGCAGAAGAGGGAGTAGTAAGACTGTAAGAGCTAAAGATGGAGAGTTCCATTGCTGGACAGTTCAATCCAATCAAGATAGGGCAGCCACAACCAGGACTTCATGGCAATGAGACTTGAACTCATCAGACTTGCACAGTGCTGAACATACTAGCATGTCCCTATGGAGTGGCATGGATCGAAAGAGAAAGAGTTACAGGCAGTAGGATTCTTAGGGGAAAGGGATCAGACAGAGGGAGGGGAGTACTCATATCAGGGGCCGCCCAAGGAAGTACCTCTCTGTCTGAACCCCCCCCCCGCTCATGAGATACAGAGAGACCCCCATAACCCATACAACCAAAGGACAAGAGAATAGGAGGGAGTAGACTGGGTCCACATGGGGATGAGAGAGAGGATAAGGGTTGGGATGGGATGGGAGTGGGAGGGAAGGGAAGGAGGAAGGGAGGGGGAACAAGGGAGGTAAGGAGCATGTATATAAAAATGTAAATTTAAAAAATTGATTTTTAAAAAATAAAAATAAATAAAATAAAAACACGGGCTTGGGAGAGACAACTCACATTCAACCATGACAATGTAAACCCACAAAGGAATGGATAAAGAAAATGGGGTATGGGATTGGGGGGAGGGCTCCTGTGAGAAGCTGGGAAGTAGAGACAGGAGAGGCCCTAGAGCATGTGAGCAGCTCTCCTGGCATACCCAGCAGAAAAACAGAATAGAAGGCAAAATTGCCTTTGATCTCCATAAGTTCCCTATGTCACGGGCTCACCTGCATTCACACACATGAATGAATATGCATACACACATGCAAAAAGAATATGTGGAGTACATATATACACACATACACACAATAGAGATTTATGCAGTCACGAAGAAGAATGAAATAGGATTAGAAATGCAGTTCCATTTGTAGAGTATTGTAACAGTTACTCTTAATTATTGCTGTGAGAGAACACTTAAAGTCGATCAACTTAAGGGAGAAAGGGAGGTTTTTTCAGCTTACGGTTCCAGAGGGAAGGGACAGTCTCTCAAAGCAGAGGCGGCATGGCTCGGTGGCCAAAGCTGGAGGAGGCTAAATCACCGCAGACATCTTGGAAGCTGAGAGCTGCAGACTGCTTGCTGCAAAGGCAGACTTCTTCTGGAGGTAGATGGAGGTAGGGTGGGACTAATCCACCTCAAGTCCCACCCCTTGTGACTGCCTTCCTCCAGCAAGGCTCCACCTCTCAAGGTGCCATGACCTTGCCAAACACATGAGACTGTGGGGGATACATTTCAAACCATGACAAGTATTTTCCAAATATTTCCAAAACATTGAGTTCAATCTTGATCACTACATAAGCTGGATGAATCCCAGAGCTCAGGAGGTAGAGGCAAGTAGATTAGTAATTCAAGGCCATCCTGTCAGCTACAAAACAACTTGGAGGTCAGCCTGGGATGCATGAAACCCTTTCTGAAAAATACAGAAGGACATCACGTCATATTCAGGTTGAAACCACAGATATGATCGTGTGAAGGGAAATAAACCAGACTCAAGAAGCCAAATATCATGTGTTTCCTCTTATATGTAGAACCTTCAAGAACAATTTAAAAAATAAAATAAAGACAGCAATAAAGTAGATGAGGAACTCTTAGGGAAGAAGGAGGCCAGGTAGATGCAGGACGGGGTGTGAGACAATGAGAAACAGAGAAGATCAAAATATGTCATATACATGTGCAGATATGTTATAATGCAACCTGATATTTTGTATAATGAACATAAACTAATAAAAATGGGACCTTTCTAAATGAAAAGCTGAAAGAATGTCATGTCTAGAATTCAAACTAAGTAGGAAAAACAGTCATTTAGAACTTTGCATCATTCTTCTCAATTATTACATTTTCTTTGATGTTTTCATATATAAATACAATGCATTTATGTGTTTTTACTCTTATTACCCAATCCCAACCCTTCTTTTCCACGTGATACTTTTTCCCTTCCAGACAGTCTCCTCCCTATTTTTTTTTCTGCATCACTCTTTTTTAGCATAAAAACATCTTTTATTTGGGTAACATGTTCCAAAATAGGTCAGTTAGTAAATTAGATTCTAGAGAAAATGAGTCTATGCACAGCCCTCCCTCCCCAAAGACAATCCTGGGGACCAGTGTTTCCCTTCCCTCTTGCTCTCTCCAGGTATACAACGTTTGACAGCTCAGTGTTTATTATGTAGGCATGGGACACCATGTCCACTTTCTTTATTCCTAGGGTACAGAAGCAGTAGGTGGCTACCACTCTCCCCTCACTCCAGACCAGTTCGGCAAACATTTCTGTGCCACCCCAGATTGTGGGACCAAGATAAAGAACAAGTGTGTCTCCCCCACTGAAGTTCTGGGCAGGACCCGATGCCACACCACTGTGCTTTCAGGAAAAAAGGGATGGGGTAGGGTAGGTGTTTGGTACTTTAAAAACAGAGGAGTGAGCTGGTCAGAGGAGGCCGGAGAAAATATGATAAACTGGCAGAGACCATTTGTCACGAGTCCCTTGGAAGAAGAGAAAGAGGTGTAAGAGTGGAAAGCAAGAAAACAGAAGGAAATAATTGCAAGTGGGAGAGTAGTGAAATGAGCCAGAAGCACCAGCATGCTGGCTGCTGGCTGGGCCTATGCCTTCCCCTTCTATTATTATCCTACTAGCTGGTTGCCTCCTTCCAACCTCTTCCACCTCTTAATGTCTCTTAACTATGTCTTTAGTAACTCTGTTGTTTCTTGTTCCTTGGCTCTGGGGCCAGTCTCTTCCCTGTCCACTCCTTTGATTAGTCACAGTCCCAAGAGCTGCATCCCTACCTCTCAGAGAACTATTTGGTCCTCACTATTTCCCTTCCCTATTCCTTCCCATTTCCCATAAACTAGAGGAGGGAGGGAGGATGGGGGCACCTGATAGCCAGCTTTCCCTGCCCCTCTCTTGAAGCGCCTTAGATTTGAACAAAGAGCAGGTCGGTGAGCAGGGTGAAGCCTGCTAGGAGCAGAATGACCTTGAGGATCCAATGCTCAGAAGTGGTAAGCTCCTGGGGTAGGATTTCCAGGAAGATGATATAGAGGAAGGTGCCAGCCGCCATGCCCTCCAACACAGATTGGGCCACCTGGTGCAGAGGCCCAGCTGACTCTGCCAGAACTGTGCCCAGCCCAATGCCCAGAGGTATCATGCATGAGAATAGGCTGCCACAGCCAGCTACACCTGCACCCATAGGTGGCTCTGTAGCAGTGGAAAAGACAAGCTGACTGCCAGGATATCCTTATGGGCAGCAAAGCCAGGTACAGGTCCATTGTCTGAGCCGGGTCTCCTTGCAATCCCACAGCCAGGCCCTCAAACACCAAGTTCAGGGCCAGCGAGAAGACCAGCACACAGGCACATAGAGCTGAGGGAGCTGCTGAAGCTCCACTAGCCTGAGGACTCCTTGGTCCATCATGCCAATGTTGAGGCCCACCATTTACTGTTCTCAGCAGAGCCCTTCTCTCTTCCCAGTGTGGTGGTCTCAACTGTTCCTTGTAAGCCAATGTGATATGCTCCATCACCAAAACCTGCAAGAAACCCATGGCCAGGATGAACTCTCACAGGGGAAACTGGAGTGTCACATGCAGAACCACCAGTGCTTCATCTGTGGCAGACAGGTAGCCAGGCAGTATGGCTAGGAGACAAGTGGCCTAAAGGACTCCTCCTGCAGAGCAGCTTACTAGTTTTAGGGCTTTCTGGCTGGAAGCTGTGGATTCATGGTTAGCACCAGCTCTGTGCAACACATAGACAGGCATCAGGTTGCAGAGGAGGGTAAGCACCGGCAGCACCACCAGAGCACCCAATTTCACTTCCAACCCCTTGGGTACCATAGGCTCTGAATATACTGCCTCTGGGTACCACACCAGGAGCCTTAGTTCCTTCCCTCCCCCTCCCCCCCTCCCCCCTCCCCCCGCCCCCACCCCCAAGCCCATGACAGTTACAGTATCTGTGGCAACTTTCACACCTCGGTTCCTGGGCCCAGGAGGCTCTAGAAGCTTCTGCAATCCCGTTTCCTGGAAGCCCACCTATATTACTCTTTATCATCATAAAAGCGTCAGAATAAAGTGTTTGATGGCTTTCAAATAGTTATGCTTTATGTTCAATCTGGACAGGAATTGTTATCCCCAATTTTGAAGAAGAGAGGAGTGATTCACAGAATGACTGTAGTTTGTCTTTGAGACAACTGATACATGATTAGTCTTTGAGCACAAATACATTTCAAGTTGGTAGAGACCTTACAGAATATGCTGGTTGTTTACCCCACAATATTTAAGAAAGAAAAACTATGTCCTCTACCTATGGATTCCTTGGTTTTGTTTTGCTTTCGTTTTTGAAACAGACTCACTAAGTAGCTAAGGATTAACCTTAAACTCTTGATTCTCCTGCTTCAATCTCCCAAGTGCTGTTATTACATGTGTGTACTACCACATCCCACTCTTAGATTCCTTGCATTATCTGTTCATTTTTAAAATAATAATGAACCAGACATGGTGATTTATGCCAGTAATTCTAGCAGTGTGGGGACTGAGACAGGAAGATTGCCTTGACTTTGAGGCTAGCCTGGAATAGATAGTGAGATACAGGTCAGTGTAGTTAGATGCTGTTTCAGAAGTCCAAAAATAAGTTAATGAAAAAAGAAGAAAATGAAAAGACTTTCCATGCTCATGGATCTGCACAATTACTATTGTGAAAATGACTATAGTACTGAAAGCAATCTAGCTATCCAATGCAATTCCCATCAGAATAAATATCAATCCACAAAAAAAATCAATCCACAAAAAACCCAGCATAGTCAAGAAAATTCTTAGTAGAAAGAGCAATGGTCGGAACTGGAGAGATGGCTCAGGGTTTAAGCTTCTGCCTTGTAAGCAGAGGGTCCTGAGTTCGGATCCTAGATCCCATGTACAAACACCGGGCAGAAGCAGGGGCAACCTGAGCTTCTGGTCCTGGTGGGCAGAGCCTGTGAATCCCCGGGCAGAGCAAAAAGAAGAAAAGGAGGTAGAAGCAGTCCACGATGATTCCCGAATTCACACTTCCTTCTACACACACACACACACACACACACACACACACACAATTGAATAAATTAAAAAAAAAAGAGCAATGTTCATGGATATCACGATGTCTGATCTCAAATTATACTACAGCACCATAATAAAAAAAACGTGGAACTGGGACAAAAAACAATAGACCAATGGAATAGAATAAAGGACCCAGAGGTAGCTTCCCACAGCTCCCTGTTTTGACAAAGGTGTCAAACATATGCACTGATGGGAGCATCATTAAAAGATGGTGCTGAGAAAACTGAATGTTCAAATGTGGAAAGATAAAATCAGAGCCATATTCCTTGTCTTCTAAAAAATCAATTCAAAATAGAAAAAAAAACACTTTCGAGTTTGATCTGAAACTGAAATTGCTAGAGTAAAACATTTTACAATATAGTTGTAGGCAAGCATTTTTTTTTTAAATACTCCTTCCTCGGGGCTGGAGAGGTGGCTCAGGGGTTAAGCCTCTGCCTTGCAGGTGGAAGGTCCTGAGTTCGGATCCTAGACCCCACGTATGGACGCCGGCGGAAAAAGGGGCGGGGGGCGGGGGGCGGGGGGCGGGGGGCGGGGGGCGGGGGGCGGGGGGCGGCCTGTGTTTCCGGTCCTGGGAGGGCGGCCTGTGTTTCCGGTCCTGGTAGGGCGGAGCCTGTGAATCCCGGGGCAGAGTAAACAAGGAGGAAGTGGAGGAGGTGTCCATGGTGGTTCCCGAATTAGTCCGTGGTTCTACACACATGCGCACACACTCATACACGCACAATTGAATAAATAATAAATAAAAAAATTAAAATACTCCTTCCTATAGTGCAGAAAATGACCCCAAGTCCTGACAAATGGAAACACATGAAATTAAGAAGCTTCTGTATGGCAAGGGAAATATTCACCAAAGTGGAGAAACAAATCAATGAGCTGGAAAAGAATTCTTGGCCAACTCCACATCAGACACAGGATTAATATCTAAGATATACAAGGAACTGCAAAAAAATTAAGAAAACCAATCATCCAATCAATAAATGGGCTAAATATCTGAACAGATATTTCTCAAAAAATACAAATTGCCCATAAGTACTTTAAAAACACATTAGTCATCAGAGAAATGCAAATTGAAATTGCTTAGAGGTCCCATACCACCCCAATCAGAATGGCTGTCATCCAGAAAATAAATGATAATACATACAGGCAAAGATGTGGGGAAAGGAACCTTTACTCATTGCTGGTGGGTGTCTACACTAGTGTAGTAGTCACTATGGAAATCAGTACAGACGTTCTTCCAAAGACTGAAAACAGAACCAACACAGACCTAGCTAGATCACTCCTGAGCATATACCTGAAGGGCTCTCTCACCTGCAGCAGAGGTACTTACTTGGGCATCTATGTTTATCTCTGCTCTATTCACTATAACTAGGAAATGGAACCAGCTGAGATGCCCTTCAACTGATGGACAAGAGTGAAAATGTGGTGTATGTGCAAAGTGGATTTTTATTCAGCCATAAAGAAAAATGAAATCATGACATTTGCAAGCCAATGGATGGAACCAGAAATCATTAAGTGAAATAAGCCAAACTCAGAATGACCAGCAGTGAATGTTCTCTTACTTACGGAACCTAGATTTGAAAAGCTAGATTTGTGTGTGTGTGTGTGTGTGTTTACATGCATGTGTGTGTTGGTCATAATCTAGGGGACCATGAAAGGAAAAGAGAGAGTTTACAGTGAAAGAACGAGGAAAGAGAGACAAGAAAGGAAGGGAAGCAGTCAAAGCTGGATTGGAGGCACAGGGAAGGCAAGGGAAAAGGGGACAAGAAGCACAAGGTGTCATGTGAATGGCAATGTCATAATGAAGCCCATTACTTTGTGTACTAACCTCAAAAATTCATTTAGAAGCCATTTGACAAACACTCAAAAAATGAATTACAATATTTACGCTTAAACTAAAAGTATTTTTCAATTACTCATTTTGTAGGTGTTTCCAATATACAAAAATGTGATTATATTTTAATAACATTTTCCTTACTGTTGAAAACATGAAATATGTACCTTTTAGAGAAGAAAATAAAGCTCTTCCACAGTTCTATTACAACGCCTTCACAGAAATTGAGCACTGTACCCAGCATAGTGGTACACACCTAAAATCCCAGCACTTGGCAGACTAAGATGGGAAAGAAGGAAGGAAGGAAACAAGGAAACAAAGAAGGAAGGAAGGAAAGGAGGGAGGGAGGGAGAGAGGGAAGGAGGGAGGGAGAAAAGTAAGATTAAGCATTTCATTTTGCTTCCCTAAAAAATTCCTCAATAGGACTCGAGAGATGGCTCAGGGGTTAAGACTCTGCCTTGCAAGCAGAAGGTCCTGGAGTTCAGATCCCAGGTCCTCAACGCAAAAACACCAAGTGGAAACGGTAGGGGCCTGCACTTTTGACCCTGGTGGGTGGAGCCTGGGAAATCCCAGAGTAAAGCAAGAAGGGTGAAGCAATCCCTTATGATTCCCAAACTCACCCTTGGTCCACACAGTGCCCTCTGACACACACACACACACACACACACACACATGCAATAATATTTTAATAAAAATTCTCAATAAACAGTCAAAATTAAGTACCTCAGTTCTCGTGTATATTGGCATATTTGCTTTATTTATGCATTTTTTTCTCCCATGTTTTATTTTTTCCCCAATCGTACAAGCTCAATAGGTAACCCCATCATCTCCCTCCCTCCTCCCCTGCCCAGTCTCACCTTGCACTTCCCCGGCTTTTCCCCTTCCTTTCACCCCCTCCCTCCCTCCCTCTCTCCCAGTGCCTCCACCTTTCTCCCTCCCACTCCCTGGAACATCCTTTTGTGTGAATGCCAAACCTCTCTCTGAGTCCTCTACCCTAGTGAGGGGTAAGGACTCAGTGGCATAGCTTGGAGCCTTTCTTGGGCTCCCAGTTAATATGGGAACTCTATTATGACTGTTAATCCCTTGCTTCTAAGGATCCTACTGCATGTGACCCATGCTAGACTTTGGAGGGTCATTGACATGTCGGCCATTGTGCAGGTCATATTTATGCATTTATTTTTAATTGACTAATTTAAATGTTTTTATGCATGTAATATGATATTTTGCAATATGCAAATATCACTGAATGGCTAAATTTGAGTTAACATGTACATGAGCTACATATTTATTTGTGGTGAAAACACTTCTAATTGATGCTTTTAGCCACTTTCAAATATTCAGTACATTACTGTTGATTGTGATCCCTGTCTGCAGTGGTTTTTTGCTGCTTCTCCTATGTAACTGCAATTCAGTATCCTGTGAGCAGCATCACTCTAAGCATCCCCAACCCCTAGTGACTAGCCCTGTGCTTCTGTGAGGTTAGCTCTTTCAGATTCCACACATTAAGCCTTCATGCACTCATGTACAGAATTCTAAGACAAATAGAGTTC
Organism: Typhlomys cinereus; assembly: GCA_023101885.1. Lineage (NCBI taxonomy): Eukaryota > Metazoa > Chordata > Mammalia > Rodentia > Platacanthomyidae > Typhlomys > Typhlomys cinereus. The sequence continues at coordinate 254,163 of JALPQD010000305.1, read as the reverse complement.
TTGGGAAAAAGTGGCTCTTCAACATATGAAAAATTTTCAAAATCAATTCATAACTAGAGAAACACTAATTAAAAAGACATGGCTGCTACTCCTTATCTTTCAGCTAAGTGAACTTTAAAAAAGTTGGAATGGGGCTGGAGAGGTGGCTCAGGGGTTAAGCCTCCGCCTTGTAGGCGGAAGGTCCTGAGTTTGGATCCCAGATCCCACGTATAGATGCCAGGCGGAAGCGGGGGCGGCCTGCGCTTCTGGCCTGCGCTTCTGGTCCTCGTAGGGCGGAGCCTGTGAATCCCGGGGCAGTAGGAGGTGGAGGCGTCCATGGTGGTTCGCAAATTCGTCTGTGGTTCTACACGTACACACAGACGCGCGCGCACATACACATGCACATGCGCACAGTTGAATAAATAATAATAATAATAAAATTTTTAAAAAAACAACTGAGTCATTAGAAAGTATGGACTCATTGCTACTGTCATAGTTAAGCACAGGTGTCAACTTGACTCTTGAGGGTTTGAGCTCTGGGCACAGTTGTGGAGAGTTGATGGTTGAGTTAAGCCCAGAGCAAACCTGAAGGAGATTGTCTGGCTGCTGGGGAAGATCCAGTCCATGGTGGGTGGGATTAGGCCCTGGATAAATCACAAAGAGCTGGTTGAGAGAGTTGGCATCCTTCTGTATACTTGGCCAGACATGCTGGTCTGATAAGTAAGGATTGTCCATCTCTCAGCCGTTATGGTGGACAGTTCCCCCAGCCCTGGTGTTGGTGTGTGCTCTCCTGTCAAGCTGGACTATGAACTGTAACCAGACTGTTGTAAGAAAGTAAACTTCTTGTTCCCTTAAACTGTGTGATGGTCATTTATCAGCAACCATGCAGATGAACTGCAACAGCTACTGAGACAGCAATCAGTTCCATTCTTCTATGGGGACCTTGGCAGTGCCAGTGCCTCACATAACTTTCTAACCCAGAAATCTCAGTTTAAATAACTGAAGAAGATTCTTGAAAATGAACTTCCAATGATCAAAAATACATATGCAGCATTGTTTGCAACTGCAAGACATCTCTAACAACCTACATGCAATATATGAGAGTGGTTAAGCAAATTATATACAACACTGGTCAATAAAGACCTAAAGAGTCTGGGGAAAGAATAAGAAAGATGCCCATGAAATAACATAGAGAGACTGATGCTGTTCTTCAGGAGTCGAAAACATCCCAGAATGGGTCTCCCAAAGGGACAAAAATACTGCAAAACTGATAGTAGCTAATTTTACAGAACTATGAGACTTGCAAAAGTCCAAGACTCGAAAAAAAAAATCCCTGGGCCCTGATAAGAACAGTGAGCTTGGGGATGCTTTATCTAAGCCTACCTCCATTCTGCTCCCATAGACATCTGGTGCTGCACTACTGCATTTCACAGATTTTCAGCTGAATCTCCATTCTCATTTAGATCCAAGTATTTTTAAATTTTTCTTTTTGGGGGGGCAGGAAGAGGGGTCAGCACAAGCCTGGCAACCTGAGCTTAATCTCCAGAATCCACATGGTGGAAGGAATCATCTTGTGAAACTTGTCCTCTGACCTCTATGCATGCTTATTCTCTCTCTCTCTCTCTCTCTCTCTCTCTCTCTCTCTCTCTCTCTCTCTCTCTCTCTCTCTCTCTCTCTGTAACAAGTAAGCACGTTTTTAAAAAAGACTTTGCAATGTGTATTCTTTTGGTGATGTTTAATTTCTAGTCATTTTAGGACTACCTATCTGTCTCTTATTAATTTCTACTTTAACTTTGCTGTTATCTGAGTAGATGCTTGTTACAGTTACTTTTCTTTGTTGCTGTGAGACACTCACACACAACTAACTTAAGGGAGAAAGAGGAATTTATTTGGCTTACAGTCCCAGAAGGGATATAACCCAGTATAGTGGAAATCACATAGTGGAAGACATGGCTGGAGGCAGAAGCTGGACACTGGTTCAGGTCACTGCAGCCATCATGGAAGCAGAGAAAGTAAGAGCAAACTGAGGTAAAGCATAGTTGGACTATCATGCATCAGGGCTTGTTCACTATACCATGCCTTCCTCCAGCAAGGATCCACCTCTTAAAATTCTACAACCTTCCCAAATATCAACACTAGCTAAGAATTCAGACCATGAGCCTGTGATGGTAACTCACATTGGAGCTATGACAGTAATGTACATGATGTGTATTCCTTTAACCCTGTTAAGATACCCTTTTTTTCACCCAGAACGTGATAGTGAATGCCACCCAGAGCTTCTGAGGGGTATGTATGCTGCCCGCAATGAGTGTGGTATTACATAAATGCCTATTAAACACAGCCAATTGTGCCGTTGTTCTTACTAACTTTCCACCTGCTGGGTCTGTCAGTGTCAGACACTGTGATGTTGACATTGTCGGTTATACTTTTGGATTTGATTCTTTCTCCACACAGTTATATTGGCTTTTGAGTCACATATTTTGACACTTTATTGTTTGAGGCATAAATTTTAAGGATTCAATATTTATTCTTATTGTCATATTAGTATATAAATGCCCTTCTTCATACCTGGTAATTTTCCTAGTTAGGAAGTGCAATTTGTCTGAAACTGATTATGATATTGTAGCATCCTTTCATTAGCATTGTGTAATCTAACTGTATCTTTATATGTAGCATATGGATTTGGGTTTTTTAACCTTTGTGTGTGTGTGTGTGTGTGTGTGTGTGTGTGTGTGTGTGTGTAGGACCAAGGATGACTTCAGGAATCATCCTGGATTGCTTCTATTTCCTTTTTGCTGCACTTGGCATTTTCACATGGGACCTGGGATCCGAACTGAGGACCTTCTGCTTGTGATGCAGTCTTAACCCCTGAGTCATCTCTCCAGCCCACATCTGGATTTTTTAAGAACATATGTGGATTTTGCTTATTTTTTCTTTTTTCTTTTCTTTCGTGTGCATGGCATGCGTGTGGAGGTCAGGGGCCTTTCTTAGGCATTGCTCCTCAGGCTCCTTTCCACCTTTTGTTTGTGACAAGCTATCTCACTGGCCTGGAACTTCACACAGACCAGACTTGCTGACCTGTCTCCAAGAATCCATCTGTCTCTAGTATCACTGGAATTACCAGCACCCAACACGGTGCCTGGATATTTATATTTGGTTTGGAGGATCTGAACTCAGTTCAGCTTGCTTGCAAGGCAAGAACTTTACTAACTGAGCTATCCGCCTCACCCCAGGGGCCTGTTTTCTTAATCCACACTGACAGTCTCTGCCATTTCCTTGTTTTGTGACAGTGCTTTATACTGCAGCTCAGGCTGCCTTGACCTCATCTATAGTCCCATCTGACCTTAAACTCATGACTATTCTGCCTCAGCCTCCCAAATTCATTTAATTGGTGTTTTATAGTATTTCTATTCCAGGAGTTGGATCAATAAATCCTGCATCAATAACTATATTCTTTCTATTTCTTGCCTTGTGCTTTTGTTTCTGTGTTGCTGATTTTTTTCCTTCTATCCCAGGTTGAGCTGAGCATTTCATAATTGTGTTTTCTTTCCCCTCTTACATGTCAATTGTGCATCCTTATTGAATTTTTCATTGGTTTCCCTGGAGCTCACAGTATACATTTACAACTGATCTAAACCCGCATTCAGATGACACTATCCTGTTTTCTGGGTAGTGTGCATGCCTTATGGCAGAGTAGTCCCGATTCTTCTTTATCTCCTAAAAATATTGCTGTCATTTACTCACTTATCAATAAGCTAGTATCATTTAATATATTATTGCTGTTATTATTTTAACAAACTGTTATGTAGCAGTTTGTCTGCATGGTTGCCAATAAATTCATGACCAAAAGACTGAAGGAAACAGGATTTTATCCGTACCTACATTTGTCCAGCCATATCTCTTGGTCCAGCCTGACAGGAGAGCTCATAGCAGCACCAGGAGACAAGGGAACTGACTATACCGTGTCCACTGCTGAGAGAGCATCAATTCCCACTTGCCAGACCAGTATGTCTGACCAAGTATACCAAAGGATGTCAACTTCCTTAATCAGTCTCCTTCCCTCCCTCCCATCTTTTTCATTTGCCCAAGGACTGGTCCTGCTCACTATGGGCAGGAACTTCCTCATCAATTAGACAATCTCCTGTAGAATTCCTCAGGGTTTAAATCAACCACTGATTTCTCATTGACTATGTCCAGAGCTGAGAGCCTTCAATTATCAGTTGACACCTCTATCTATGACATGTTGTCTGTCAGAGCAATTAAGAAGAAAACTAAGGAACTAGACTTTTCCTTTATTTATTCTTTCTCTTATTTTCTTTAAGAGATAAATGTGTAATTTATAATGTTTTTCTTTCCTTTGCAGAAATCACTGTAATATTTCTTTCAAGGCAGATCTAGCGGTGAATAACTCCCTCAATATTTGTCTATTTGAGAAAACGTCTATTTTTTCCTTAGTTTGTAACGAACAATTTTACTAGATACAGAATTCTAGCATGGTGGGGTTTATCTTCTAATACTTGAAATATTTTAAATACTTCTAATAATGTAAATGTTATTTAAATTCTTGTATCTATTTCATCATTTCCAAACAGAATAATGATGAAATTATTTTTATTTTCCTATCCAAATGATCATTTTTCCTCTGGATTCTTTCAAGATTGTGGGTGCTTTCCGCTTGAATAGGACATGCTTAGGTTTAGTTTGATTATTTTTCTTTTTTAAAAACAAATCTAGCTTGAGGTTTTGTGAGTTTCCTGGATTTAGAATTTTGTATGTGATAGTAAAATTTAGAAAACTTTTGGCCAGCGTCACTTCAAAGATTTCTTCCTTGATCTCTTTTTGCTTCTAATTCTCGCATCTTCTGTTACCTTTTTCATTTGTTCCTCAGTGCTTCTGTGTTGGAAGGTTCGTCATCAGGTTTCATAGTTCTTCAGTCATGCCCAGTTCATCCATGAGCACCCAAAAGTTGAACTTTGTTATCCTTTCAGCATTTTTCATTTGTTGCATTTCCTTCTCTGCAACACTCATCTCTTTCTGCATGTTACTTTTCCATTGGGACTTGACATTCCTACTTTGATCATTCTAAAATCTCTGCAATACATCTGTGAGTGTAGTTCTGATGCTTATCATGTCTCTTTAGATATTAGAAATTTTTGACTTTTTAATGAATTTTAATTTTTAGTGATATCCACATGTATAATCTGAAATAGAAAAGGCCCAGAGATAAGTATGGTGTTCATGTGAATTTTGGACTGTGTTCACTGTTTGCTGTAACTGTACTGGGGGCTGGTGTTTCCTCTAGTTGCCCTTCTTTGCATCTTCCTTGTTATTGTACAGCCTTACAGATGAGACAGTCTCTGAACTTGTTTTTTTTTTTTTTTTTTTTTTTTTTTTTTTTTTTTTTTTTAAATTTTTTTTTTTATTATTATTATTATTTATTCAACTGTGTGTATGTGCGCGCGCGTGTCTATGTGTGTGTGTATGTGTGTGTAGAACCACGGACGAATTCGCGAACCACCATGGACGCCTCCACCTCCTTCTGCCCCGGGATTCACAGGCTCCGCCCTACCAGGACTAGAAGCGCAGGCCGCCCCCGCTTCCGTCTGGCGTCTATACGTGGGATCTGGGATCCGAACTCGGGACCTTCCGCCTGCAAGGCGGAGGCTTAACCCCTGAGCCACCTCTCCAGCCCCCAGTCTCTGAACTTGTAACCCTGCACTGTAGCCTTCCTAAGTACTAGTTTACTTCTTGCCCCTTCGTTGAGTCAAAAGTTGAAGGAGCTAGAGCTGAACCTTTATTTTTCTTCTTATAGAAATAGAAGTAACAACTCCCCAGCTGATGTCAGATTGCAAATTGGAAATCACAATTGATTTTTAATAAGATTGCCAGAATATTTCAGATAGGAACGGCATGGTTTTTTTCATCAGAGGGTGTGAGAATACCTAGATAGTCACATGGAAAAGGATGAGTTTCAACCTCCGTCTCACACTACATATAAAAGTTAATTCAAAATGAATGGAAGATTTATGTGTAAGAGCTAAATCCATGCAATATTTTTATCAGAAAGTATAAACATAGATTTTCATGGCACTGATTTATGCAATGGTTTCTTAGACTTGATACTTAAAGCAAAAGTAATAAAAGAAAAGCATAAATTTGCCTCATCTCTATTCACATATCAAAGAATGCCACCAAGATATCAAATAGGTAATGACAGCAAACAAACAAAAAATAGATAAATTAAACTTCACGGACCCTAGAATGAGATTTGACACCATTCCAGGCCATCTTGCAGGAGACACTGGAGCCCAGACAATGATGGGTCAGTAATTGGAGGGATCACACCTTGACCAGGACCATTGATCTATGTTTTTCTCACCCTTTATTTAAGCCTAAATTTTGTTGTCAAAATCCCCAAGGATGAACTTGGAATGATTACTGCTTCTTTTAGTTCTTTTCAATGTGAATGAACTTTCTCTTTTGTTTTTTACTATTACTGTGTTTCTTTGCCATTATTAAGCCCAGGTGCAAATCCTGATTGCTCATGGATTGCTGGGTGGAAATGCAAAATGAAGAAACTGCTGTGGACATCAGCATGAATATTTTCAACCAACTTTAACTTGTAATTACTCTTTGACCCAGAAATTCCACCTTGAATATATCCCACAGAATTGAATGTAGGTACTCAGTTATTTGCACATCAATTTTCATAGCAGAAGAGTTATAGCAGCCAAAAGGTGGAAATGATTTAAATATTCATTGGAAGGCAAATGTATAAACAAAACGTACACACAATGAAGCATTGCTCAATTTTTAAAATGAATGAAATTCTGATACATGTGATAATGGATATACCTTGAAAACTTTATGCTAAAAATGTGTATCTCATGATTCCATTTCTATAACATATCAAGAATGTGTAAACTTGCACTCACAGAAAAATTAGTAGTTGCCATGTGTGAAGAGGAAATGAAACATAACTAGCAATGGTAAAGACATTTAAAAATTAGTAATGGGTAGGGTTGTGAGACGGTTCACCAAGTAATAGTGCTTGTTGCTAAGACCAAAGACTTGAGTTCGATTATCAGAATGCGCATAAAGGTGGAAGAGGGAACCAACTCCATAAACTTATCCTCTAACTTCAGCATCTGTGCTGTGGCATGTGCACACCCACACATACACAGAAAAATAAAGAAATACATATATAATAATATTTTTAAAATTAAAAATGATAGTGGTATGGCACAACTTAGTGAATACACTAAACACACTCAATTGAATAAAGTTATGAAATACATGGAACATAAAGTATGACCTATTAGAGATACACATCAATAAAAAAGCAGACAGATAGAGACAGTCATTTTTATTGTAGAAAGTATACTTGCCTTTTCATCCACTCACTTTGGTTTTGTTACTAAATTGCATGCCATTTTATTAATGTGCCTTTTTGGCTTAATAAAGATTGAAGAAACTCCAAATCTTTAAATACTTCATTGAAAACTTTTCAAAAGATCTTCTGACATATCCAACATGGATGCACCTCACAAATATGCAACAGAGGAAGTTGTACTCAGAGGTATGTACTCTGTGGTATTCTTTTTACAGGAAGTTTAACCAAAACTAGTGGTGTGCTAGTCTCAGCTGTGAATTTGACATTTGTAAAGTCTCTGGGCACAGAGAGAAATTCTTCAGCTAAGGCAAGCTTATAGGAGTCTTCATTGCTTCAACTGAAGTGGAAAGACTTGCTCATTGTGCATGGGACCATTCCCTAGGCAAGTGAATAAAGACAGACATCTGTTTAGCGTCTGTTGCTAGCTCTCATGTCATTGTCAATAGGAACCTCAATGGTGAACTTGTTCCCCTAAGTTGTTTGAGGTTGTGTGTTTATTACAGAAAGGAAGCTATGAAGCTAAAGCAAAGACTGGCAATGAGACATGGGGTATTACTGTGATACTCAAAGCAGTGATTAGCTGTAGGACCATATTAGCTCAGGCGAATCATAGAAGTGTCTTCTAAGGTCCAGGAATGGTCTATATTTTCATCAGCATGACAATTAGAAAATATGCATTTATGTAAAAATTCTTTCATTGTACATTTAAATATGTGGGCATATACTGTATATGTTATACTTCATCAAAAAAAATTTTTAATGTAGTATTGGTGCAAGAACAGAAAAATATACTGGATGGGAATAAGAGTCAGAAATATATAGCTGATATCTACATGATAGATAGATAGATTTAAAAATTATACATGATTACCTAATTAACAAAAAACATCTTTTTTGCAATTCAATGGAAAAAAGGATGATCTGGGGTTATGGAGAGAGATAGTTCAGTGGTTAAGGTACTATACATGCAAGCAAAAGCATAAGAGTTCAGATATCTAGACACAAAGTAAAAGTGCCTGGAGGATGTGACAGCCTGCTTATAATATCAGCTCTAGAAGGCAAACCTCCACACATATGTGCACACACATGCATGCACATCCACCCAATCACATACATGTGCTAACACACATAAACACACAAACATACACATGCACCCCATACACACATGCACATGAAGATGGAAAAAGAAAAAAATATTTTTAATAATTAGTGGTAAGATCGAAGTATGAACTTTGGGTTCACAAAACTGATTCTTTTTTGTTTTCATGTATAAATTTCTGGGGTGCATGTGTATGTATTTATATGTGGGTGGACACACATATGTGTGCATATGTATGTGCATGAGTGCACTTCAGTATGTGTACCTGTGGAGGCACAAGGGTGATATCAGGAATTATCTTCAATCTCTCCCCAATCATCTTCAATCTCTCCCTTATTGTATAGTGAGTCTGGCTTTCTAATTAAACCTACAACACAAAGAACACACTATTTCGGCTAGTCTGCTTAACCAACTTGCTCTGGAGATTCCCAGGCTCCATCTTCCAGGGCTAGAATTATAAGCAGACTGTCATACATACCTACACACAAGGTTTTGGGATCTAGAGAATAGAACTCAGGCTTTTTTGTTTGCAAGACAAAAAGGCTTTAACCGCTGAACCATTTCCCCAGTCCACAAAATTAAATCTTAACCCCACCTTTTGCCATACATTAAAAAATAACTGATAATACAACATATTCTTGAATGTGAAAGGCAACATAGTTTTTTTACTTCATACTTTTTATTTATTTGTTTAGGTTTTTTAATTTATTTATTTTTCCCAATTTCATAGATATAAAATGTACTTTGATCATATTCCCTCCCATTGTCCTCTCTTCTTCTCCTTCCAATGATAATAATAATAATAATAATAATAAGGCTTTTACTCAAAAAGGGCCTATATAAGCAGACGTTCTGGAGGATGGGAGAAGATGGGAAACATAAGAGAGGAAGGAGGGAGGGAGGAACAAGAGGAGGGTGAGAGGGAGATGAGGGAGAGAGAGCAGGTTGGGGGGGATAGAACGGGAGGTAGAGGAGGAAGCGAAGGGAAAAGGAGAGGGGCAAGGGTATCTGCCCATTGAGCTTGTATAACTAGATAAAAAATAAAATTAATAAAATAAAAAAATCAAGAAGTCACAATTATAGGAGTAAAAATATTAAGACTATACATTCATGAATCATATATACACACTGATAAGCAATTAGAATGCAGTAATGAAAAGATAAACACTTCTATCTTCATGTGGACAGAATGCTCAGTGTGTTTATTGAAGAAGATATTCAAACAATTATATGGAAAGATAGTCAATATCACATTCATTAAAGAAACACAAACCTGGGGGCTGGAGAGGTGGCTCAGGGGTTAAGCCTCTACCTTGCAGGCAGAAGGTCCTGAGTTGGGATCCTAGACCCCACATATAGACGCCGGGCAGAAGCGGGGGTGGCCTGCGTTTCTGGTCCTGGTAGGAAGGAGCCTGTGAATCCCGGGGCAGAGTAAACAAGGAGGAGGTGGAGGCGTCCATGGTGGTTCTCGAATTCGTCCGTGGTTCTACACACACACACACACACACACACACACACGTGTGCGCGCACACGCATACACGCACAATTGAATAAATAATAAATAAAAAAAACAAAACCATAATAAAATGGCACTAGACAGCACTAGAAGGCTGAACTATAAACTGCTTTTAAGAATATTGAGTCTCTGAGCTGTCTTACATTGCTGGTGAAAGTATAAATTAGTTCAACATGTTGAAAAAATTGTCGATGTCTGTTAAAATATAATTCATATGTACTTATGATGCAGTAATTCTATGTACATATCTCTGAAAGCAATAATTTCACAAGCACATTTAAAGGCATGTTCCTAAAAGCTTTCCTCATAATTCCCAACATGAAAATAGGCCAAATATCTAGTCAGAGTAGACTAGATTTAAAGACCATGTTATATTTATACAGTGAAATTCCACAAAATCAAATAGACCAAACTGTTAATGATGATATGGCTAAATCTCACCAATAATGAATGAAAGGAGGTATATCCAAGAAAGTGAATTCTATGTCTTCATGTAAATGAAGCTTGAGAGTCTAGAAAATTACTTAGGAACCTTCTGGGGTACTGGAAATATATCTTATTTGGTAGTAATATGTGCATGTATAAAGTTTTTGTGCTCTATATTAAAGTACAGCTCTACACAGAATTATTGAATCTCCCTGTATGCAAAATTCTACATCAGTATAAAATTATGTTAAAAGACATGACAGAAAGTCTATGGAAACGTTTTCTGTATCGCTGGGTTGGAACCCTTGGCTCAGTGATGTAGTACCTCTTCAACATGTGTGAAAACGACATAAATGTCAATCAAAAGACAAATGGGTAACCAAAATTCAATATAATACATCTGCACAGTAGAATATTATTCGACCATAAAAATCAATTGCTCGATTCATTCTACAGTTGGTTAAACCTTGAAGACACAATGCTAAGTAAAAACATATTGGTATATATTCAATATAGACAATCACAACTGGACAAACTGCAGAGAATAAGTGATTGTGGATTTTTCAATCCTAACTGGAAATCTAAATCACCCCTCCCTCAGGCTCAGGGAATATTGAAGAAAAGGGGGCAGTAAGAATTTAAGAGCATGAAGGGGATGGGGTGCTGTCAGGCAGTATCTTCTGGACATGACAGAAATGCTGCACCCAGAAACTCACTGCAGCTGTGTTTATCTACACGATATCTGCACAGGATTTGATTTGTCAACATTTTGCTGTAAAAATACCATCCCTCCCCGAGGGACTATTGAGAATGAATGCCTGCACAGGATGCAGAAGTACTTTCTGCATTGGTGTACCCACGGGTATACGGTCCATGCCCCAGCAAGTGCTCAGGCACATGACAGTGCAAACAATCCTGATGAAACTCAATGTAACACACAAACACACAAAAGAGATGAAAGCAGAAGGTTTTCAATGAGAGAAGGAAGGGGAACAAGATCAGTTAATATGAGGTAAAAATGAGCTCAATACATGGTATACATATATGAAATTATCAAAATATTTTTAAAAATCAATTTACTTAAAGAAATCTTCCATAAAAGAGAAATATGTGATTCCACTTAGATAAAAAAAATTCATAGAAACGGAGTGGAACTTTGGTTACCAGGGGCAGAGGGAGGGATAAACGGAAAGCTATTATTTAAGGGATACAGAGTTTTAGTTCGGGATGATGAGGAAATTCTGGACATGACTAGCTATCTTTGCTGAACAACAATAAAAACACAGCTCACACCACTGAATTGCACACTTAAAATGGTTAAAAATCAGCTGGAATGAATACTCAATAAGCTAGTAAAAGTAGAAAAAAATAAAAATGGTTAAAAATCTGCAATATATATTTTACCACACTTATAAAATGGAAGCTGGGCAGAGATATCTAGGGAACGTCTCCATTTACATGCAATTGTCGAATAGGTAAAATGAATGTTGAACGAGGTATTGTTGAGAAGAGGCAACAGGACCCTACCGGAAGGCGAGGGCAGTGTCAAATGCACACGGAGAACAATATCGTGGACTTGTCACTTCACAATGTTCACGTTGCACTTCCATTACAAATGAAAAGAACACTGAAAACTGGGGAAATCTGGAAAGTTGCACCTGCTAAAGATGAGGTCAAACCCAAAATTCTAGCTGGGCTAAGCCCTCAGGAAGGCTGAAGCGACGGGTTCTCCCTTTGAAGGGCTGCAGAATGAGATCCCATCTGAAACAAAATAATAAACAAATAAAGCAAAAGTTTCTGGCATTTGAATCCCTTGATTGTGGACATTTGCTTGCTCTTGGAGGATACGCTGTCCCCCATGCCTGAGTGAAGAGAAACTGCTTCATGCATGGGGTGGAGCACAGAGGTGTAAGCGTGGCAAGCCACAGCTGCATTTCTGAGGCACCCTGGATACTGTGGAGAGGACGGAATGGAGGGAGGGGTAGCTTCTGGGACTGTGGGCTTAGTGTGAAGTGGGCTGGTGTCACACTGTGCTCACTCTACTGCTGGTTTTGAGCAGGTGATGATGGGAGGGGTTCCGGCTGGGTGAGCAAGGAGCTGTTTGCTTTACAAAGATGAGGCAGAGACAGCTATTTCCATGGCTCTCTGTGATCTTTGGGCACCAGGGGGCAAAGTGTGAAGTAAAGTTAGAGTGATGCCCTCACCTCTCCGTGAAACCCTGGACTCCCTAAGGCCTTGGGAGATGACAGCTTGGAGCATCAGGCCACACCAGTTTCGGGTCATTTGCTTGAGTGTGGGCAGAGCTGGTTAGTTTGAAAGCACGTATGTAAGTTTCCTGCTCAGACAATCAGCAACACGTGGAAGAAATGCAGTCAGTGGAGGTGCAAGGTAGAGATATACTGTGTCCATGTATATCCACAGGTGTTACATGTACTTATCTTACTTAAAAATTATGATGCCCGACCATGTATTTCTGCGATCATTGAAAATTTGAGCAACTTCTTGTCCGGAAAACATTGGGGGCATTACCCTGTGGCTGGGATTTTGCCATCCACACAGCTATCTCTCTCTTTCACTGTCTTATGACAGTGTCTCATGAGCTCTTTTCCTTACTCCCAGACACTTCTAGGGCCGTGACACCACTGGGACCTGACTCCAAAAGTCATAGCAGGCAGGAAAGGTCCTGAGGTCCAAGAGAGAGAGGGAAGGCTGTGTGGTATCAGCAGTCTGGTGAGAAAAAACACCAACCATGAAAGGCCCACCTCCTCCCCCACTGCATCCCTCATCACCTCCCCATAGTTTGCTAGATACCCTCCCATCACTGCCTGAAGAAATGAATTTGTCAGTCAGAATAAAGCCACAGAACCACTTTTATTTAATTGCTATCACAAATGCAGAAGAGAATTAAGGCAGTATGATACATTTCCACTTATTCTTGCAAGCATTTGTACAGTAAACTTTGATTAAAGTGTCAATTTGAATGAGCAATTAAAATTTCCTTTACAACAGCAGTCTACTCTTGAATTCTAGAGGAAAATCACTTTCAGGTCTACTGCTTTGCATCAGATGTCATATGGGATAGAACTCACTGGTGCTGGAATTTCTTTCTCCTTACCTGTCCCCCACACAAGGAGGGTCAGAAAGACAAGACTTTGGGAAGAGAAAACATCGATAAACTCCATAGCATACTCCATTCCCTTCCAGCTGTCAATTGTTCCCTCAGGTTCCGTTCGAATGAAAAAGAGGTCAAAAACTGAGGGTGTTAAAACATCAAGGCATTAAAAAGAAATCTGAGGTAAACAGAATTATGTGGATATGATAATAAATGTTAACTTTAACTGATCTTATGGATCTGTTTTGTGAACTAAATGAAGTAAAATCCTGGCTAGCACTTCAAAAAGGCAAGTGACTAAAAAATAAGGTTAAAAACATTACCTTGCAACTAAATCTATAAAAATCAGCACCAATGTTTGAATTAGCACAAATAATTTGATATGACCGTATCATTCCCTTTGCCGTTCAATCTGACAGGCATTCAAATGTTGTCCAAGTGCATTCTTCAGCTACGGGTCAAATTGACAAAGTGTTTGCACATATCATAACTGCTTTCTGACTGCCATTAAAGGTACAGCATAGAGTTACACACTTAGAACATAAAGCTGTACAGTCACAGTCACTTTACAGACATGATCACCAAGACACACTTGATCAGTGTGCGCATGCACTCCTCCCCCACCCTTGGGGATGGGAGAAGAAAGCAGGAGACAGAGGAAATCAGGAATAGGAGAAAAGGACAAAAAGTGGGGAGAAAAACCAGAAGTGTAACAATTCAGGGATCACTGAGGGTTGAAGGTCAATCACAGGAGAACGGTGAGATTCAAAACTTCAGAAGCACAGATGTCAAACTTGAGGAAAATTTTTGATATCTCAAGATAGCAAGCATACATACACTATCAATAGTACAAGATGACAAAGACAAGCCCGATAGGTGGATGGAACTTACACCTTGTCTGTAGGTCAGTTTCTGTGTGTGGCTATCAGTATACACGTAAAAGTACCTCACTCTGGACGGCAAATGCAGAGCAAACTAGAAAGTGCTTCTATGAACACCACAAGAACATTTCACACAGCAATCTCATCAGAATCATCATCATCATCAAAATCATCATCAGAATCATCAATAACCATAACCTCATGGTAATCCTTGGTGGAGTGAGGAAGGGCAGCAGCACACTGCCACTGGCTCGCACCAGGCTTGGGGGATGCCATGGCAGAAGTGGAGGGGAACTCAGTAAGTTCAGTGATGTCAGGCTTGAAGTGGCCAGGGGCAGTGACCTCAGGGTAACGGGAGGCAGACATCTCAGGGTGGCCAGCAGCAGTGGACACAGAGAAGCTTGTGGTGGCAGGCTCAAGGTAGTCAACAGTAAGGGGTTCAATGTAGCCAGCAGCTACTTCAGGGTAGCTGATGGCAGAACGACCAGCGATATGGTAATGAGTGACACACTTGGGAGCAGGCTTGAAACGGACAGAGTCACCCTGGAAATGGACAGTGTCACCCTGGAAACGGACAGATTCACCCTGGAAATGAACAGAGTCACCCTGGAAACGGACAGAGGCACCCTGGAAATGGACAGAGGCAGGCTTGAAACGGACAGATGAGGCCTGCTTAGGGTAAACAGTGGCAGACTTGGGGTGGCCAGACTTGTGGTAGGTGGAGGCAGGTTTGCGGTAGGCAGAAGGAGACCTGGCATGAGGCATGGGGTGGACAGAGGCACGATCAGGATGGCTGGCTGAAGCATCACCCGGCAGTAGAACATTCCGGACATTCAGCGGGGTTCCCTCCACATCGAGACAGGCACGGGCATGCTCTTGTTCTCGGGCTTGATCACGAGCACGGACACGGGCACGAACGAGGTCATGGGCCTCTCTCATCTCATGAACATCATTGAGGAGGCCAGAGAGGAACAGGATAGGGTGCCGCATAGCATGGAAGATGGTCCAGTATTCTCGTCGGAAACTCTCATTGAGAAGCCCATAGATGATAGCGTTGAGGCAGCTGTCGAAGTAGGCTATGAAGTAGGCTGCAAGATAAAGCCAGTTGGGGATCTTGCTTGCCATCTCTTTTGGACCGACAGCCACCACGATGGTAAGCACATTGATAGGGCACCAGCACACTGCAAAAAGGAGGAAGATCACAAACATGGTTAGAAAATTGCGAACCTCAGCAAGGTGGTTGTCAGGATTCTGTCCAGCCTGATTCTGAGCTTCCAACACTTTGTTCCAGATTCTTATGTAGCAGAAACCAACTATGAGGAGAGGGAGGACGAAGTGGATGCACACGATGGTCACAGTGAAGACGGGGCTGTTGCCATAGTTGAAGGTGCAGGTGTAGGAGCGAGGATCGTAGTCGATGGTGCCGATGTACATGTTGGGCAGGACAGCCAGGACGGTCATGATCCAGGTGACAGCCGTGTAGATGCAGGTGTTACGCACGCTGAAGATTCGCTCGTACTGGAGGCTGTGGCAGATGTAGCAGTAACGGTTGATGGCAATGGCCATGATGTTGAAGACAGAACCAACCACACTCAGGCCTGTGACGAGCCCAACCATCTGGCACTGGAGGGGGCCCAGATCCCACTCTCCAGCTGACATGGCATGCAGCATCAGAGGGTAGGGGTAGATGGCTACCAGCATGTCTGCCATGGAGAGGCTGACCACCAAGATGTTGCCTGAAAAACACATCAGGGGAGGGAAAGGGGGGCACATAAAGGAAGCCGTGGTTAATGAAAGGCATAAATAAAAGGCAAATAAAGGAAAAGACCAGCTGGACTGGTGACAATTCCGAATTCTACAGAGGCATAGTTTTCCTTTATTTACAAACAAGTCTCAAGTGGACAGGTTTGGGACACCTGCCGTTGCCTCCTTTTGCTTTTCTTTTCAAAGGTCGTCACCTTTGCTCTGGGAAAGGAAACAACAAAAGCACCCTGAGGAGGCAGAGTCCCATTGCCGCCATTTTAGGGAAAAAAGAGCCACTTTTTCCACACTACAGGAGGGAGGAGGGGAATGGGGACAAGAAAGAGCTAGTTGAAACTGTCCTGATGAGGCAGCAGGAGGGCAAGGACCTGGAGAGGCTAGAGGAATTTTCAGGAAGCCTGATCTAATAAATAATGATCATAAATATGCACCATAAAGGAAAACCTATCTAGAGACACTATTGCGAGAAACATTCGGGGTCCTTTTAAAGGGATTACACCAAGTCTAGTCAAATACTTACCGTTCTCCATTACCCTAAGAGCAAAACCTAAGGGGCAGGGAGGGGGCACGAAGACTGAGGTCAAAGAAATGGTGTGCAGGGGCCTGAGGGAAATGACCTCAGGGTTACCAGAAGTCTGGGTAGTGAAAAGTACACACTTTTCCCAGGATCCACAGCAGGCGTTAGGGCTTAGCTGCAGAGGACTACACTGGGAACACTTGTGGGAATTCTCTTAAGCCCCGTTTGGTACGACAGGGACAATCATTCCTATTATTTTTTTAAAAAAATTTTTTTCATAAAAAAGGAAGCGGCCAAGTGTCGGCGCAAGGTCTTTTTTCTCTGGATACATATCTCGTTGTTAATGAGCTTTGACTTCCTACCCCGGCGCATCTTTCTAAGGTTTTGCCCTCAAAGTAACGGACTCCAGGAAGAAAAACAGGGAAGAAAGGGAACCCCTCCCCCAGAATAAAACCACAACAACCACGAGAACTTTTATTTGCGCTAGAGAGAAAGGAAAGAAGAGAAGGAGCCGAGAAGACAGTGGGTTTCGCAGGCAGTCTCTGGGTCTCTGGTCTGCAGCTAGGTACCGCACGCGACAGAAGGTGAGGTCCAAGGCGCGCCCTGGGATGTGCTGAAGAAGCCGAACAACCCCCAGAGTTTGAAAGAAAATTTGATTAACGACTTAAGTCTGTCATTGAGTTTTTAAACTTGTGCGATACTGGTGAGTCCTAGTCCCAGCAAAGTAATTCCCTAGACGCAGCTCCACCCTCAACCCCCGCCGCGGGTCCGATGGATACCCGCCGTTTGTCATCCTCTCGGACCCCACACATTCCCTAAGCCGGCCCGGACACGGGCAGCTGAAACACAACCCCCCCTCCACTCTGGCAGCTAAGGATCCCCCCCCCGCGGGTGTCTCCCTCCGCCCCAGCCGAAGCCCATCACTCCTCCCCCGCCCATCCAGAGCCGTCTCCCTCCCATCCTGAAAACGGCGGCGCCGCTTTCCGATCTGCGCCCCCTCCCCGAACCTCGCTGCGCACAGGTCGCAGCGCCCAGCATCCTCCCGCGGCGCCCCCTCCCTACTCGCGATCCCACCTCTCCCCTCGGGGCGCGGCTGTCAGCGAGGGGTGAATCCCGCTCGCGCTTTCTACAATGCCCCCAGCCACCGCGCTTCCAGTCCAAGTCCCGACCCCTGCCCAGCTCCCGCACAGCCCTCCGGTCACCCCGACCAGGCTCCGCCGCCTGCTACAACCCTCCGGGGCGGCGGCGCCGAGCTCCCGCGCCTCTCCGCCGCCCTTCCCTGCGACCCCCGGTACAGACCTCCGGATCTCCGTTGTCGCCGCCGTCGCCGCCACCGCCGGCCGCGTCCCGCCCGCCGCTCGCCCTTCTCCATCTCGCGCCCTGGGACGGGCGGACGGAGCTCGGCTCGGGCGGGCTCAGACTCACCGGCTCGACACTCAGGCGTGGGGTCTGCACTCCAGGGCTGGAGAGCGACCACGAAGACCCCCGAGCCGCGGCGAGCAGGGTCTCGGCTGCTCTTGGGGGCGGCCGCGGCGCTGCGCTCCAGTGAGCGCCGCCACGGCCGCCGCCAACTTAACTTTCCGCACAAGGGTCGCCGCGCCGCTGCTCCCTCCGCGACCATCCGAGTCGCGATGCCTCAGCGCGGCTACCCCTGCGGTGTCCTGCGGTCCCCGAGCGAGCGCCAGGCTCTCCGCTGGCGCGCCGACTCCCGCGGGCTCGGGTCTCCGACGGAACCGGCGCGACTGGCTGCCGCGAGCCGCGGGGACCTGGGCTTTGCACTTGGCGGTGCCAGGCTGCTTCCCGCGCCCCCTCCCCAGCCAACCTAAGTAACCAGACCCCAGCCGCACACCTACACCACCCACCGGGCTCCCGGGGCGTTTGGGGAGCGGGGTGTTCAACGGGGTAGGGAAGGAAGGGTGGCTTACCAGAATTTCGGAGCTTCTCGTTCTTCGTCACAGCCAAAATGACCATGGAGTTGCCGATCAGGTCTACGATGATGGTTAGAACCATCGCGCAAAACATGCAGGTGACGAGCGCGGGTGGGTATTCGGGGTCCGGCAGGTTGCAACCGACGCAACCCTGGGGAGTGGGGACCCCCATGTTGCTTTCGGAGACCGGGAGGACCGCCCCAGCAAGCTCAGGATCCGCGGTGCGTCAGAATAGCCAGCACCTGTTCGCTTGCCCGGAGCTCCGGGAAAGCGTGGCGCACTCTCTGAGGCTCAGAGAGCAAATGACAGCTTCCCGCCCCGCTCGGGTGAGCTTTTAAAGCCTCGAAGAGAGGCTGGCCCCACCCTAACCCCTCCCCCTGACCAATCAGAACTCTTCTACAACCCCGTCATCACTTTTCCTTGGGCGAATCAGCAAAGAGGTGTCGTCTTGCTTCCGACTGCCATGTATGTGCTTCCCCTCCCAATCCCCCAGGTGCCCTGCTTCGTGACTAGCTCTGAGGAGCTAAGCATCCGTTTCTAGCAAGTTCTCCTGCTTTCTGCAGCACAAACACTTAGCAAAGAGATGTGTGTGCAGAGTAGGATCATGGGGGTAATTGGGGAAGTCCACTGTCAGCCTGAGCAAGTCTGCATCCCTCATGAAGGGGTGGGGGACAGTGGGACCCTTTCAACCCCAGACCCTCACTCTTACAGCCTCCTGGGGTTTTTTTTCCCACTCCCTGCGCTATTGCCTGCTCGTACCTTCCTGCAGTTTGTGGGGAAAAGAGGACAGTTACACTGGGGTCTCATGACACATTGGGGTCTCTTCTCTAAGAAACGCCTACAGGTATAGCCCCCCTACAAGTGTGGTCTGCCCCCTCAGCGGCAACCGCCTCTTAATCCCGCCTGGGTTGCATACCATCCATGAAAAAATATACCCTGTGCTGGAAGCGGGAGCCCCTTCACTGAAAGCGGGGAGCAGGTCTGCACCGCAGCAACAGGGGACAGCCGTCCAGAACCATTAGGATCCTAGCTATGGGACGAATGAGAGCGGAGCCTCTTAGCCTTTGAGTCACAGGCTTGTTGGCTATGAGAGTTTAGGAGCCGCTTTGAAGAACAGTAAAACCGGCTAGAAAGGTTTTCTCTTCGGCTCCGCTCTTGGAAGCAACCCAAGGCCAGTGGCCCTGGCATGTAGCCCTTCCTAGGGCGATCTGCGTTTTCTACCGGTGGTCCAGGCGTCTAGCCCCTGTTAGGGTGGGTGATCCGCGCTTTCTGCGGATGGCCCAGACATGTTATTCCTTTTTAGGGTGATCCACGCTTTCTACCACCGACTCGCGTTTTCTGTCTGGGGGACCAGGCTTCTAGCCCCTCTTAGGGTGATCCACGCTTTCTACCACCGACCCGCGCTTTCTTCCGGGTGGCCCGGACATCAATCCTTTTTTTATCCGTGCTTTCTACGGGATGGTGTCGGGCACTTCGAACAAGGGACATGTGGGGAGCATCCCCGGAGGGCTATGGAGAAGCCGCGGGCGAAGCAGCGGCCCCCACTCCTTTCACAATTATTCTCAGTCCGTATCCCCTTTCCATCCTTTTTCGGGACTCTCTTTTCATCCCCTTGCCTTTCGGGCTATCATTCCCTCCCACTGCCTATCTAGCTCCGCAGACGTCCAGGTTCCCTCAGCGCGCGCAAGAAGTACAAGGGCAGCAGCCGAGGGAGGTCAGGTGTCAAGGCTCAAGCTAAGGCGAGGATTTTGCAAACCGGCTAGTTCCGCTACCTGAGTCAAGGAAGTGGATTTTAATCAACTACTAAAAAGTTACTTCTTTACCAGGAAGCCCAGTGGAAAAGCTAACACCTAGAAAGTTGCCGCAGTGGGGGGAGATGGGTTGCTTTGGCCGGGGGCGCCACCATCTGGACACCCACAACCCCTGGCCCCGGGTTGGGGGTGGTCGTGGGGGTGGGCTGAGGTTGAGTTCCATAACAAACTAAAATTTTCCGAGACCCTCGAGGCAGAAACAAACACTACTAAAAACTGAAACCACGTTGGCTTTATCTAGTTAAAAAGCTCAAAGAGGAAAATGCGTTCCCTGCTCGAACATGAAGCCCCCTCCCCAGTTCAGCTCGCTGCAGAGGACCGGGCTCCCGCGAATCACATCCTGCTCTCGGAGCTTTGCGACTCTGGGCTGCAGGGGCCGCCGCACTCTCGAAGAGCGAGGCTCAGCCAGGGTTCTCCGGAACCCAGAACCGCAGTCCTAGGGCCGGCTCAGGGTCCTAGTGAACCTACTGTGTGCCTGGAGGAAAGGCTGCCGACCCGAAGCCTGCCGGCATCATAGCCTACATTATAGGATCTCCAACAGGCTCATAGGATGCATGCCCGGAGGGGCTTCTCACTTGCAAGAGGGAGCGGTTTTGAATTTATTACACTTAATGAAATGGAAGAGAAACAGATAAGCAGCATTCCAGGGGCTTAAAAGAAAGCTCGCTCCCTTCTGCCAGAGCACCAGTAAAGACACTGCAGACGGCTTGGGGCGTCGTTGTCCTCGGGTGTGCGGTACCCAGGAGCCGAAGAAGTCCAGGAGCAGGTAAAGTCCCTGGCGCGGGCGCTGGCTTTGGCTGCAGGCGGCGATTCCCTGGGACTCAGGGATGCACGGGAGAGACCAAGAGCGAGCTGAGGCCTCGGCTTTCTTCCTGTTTGGATACTACTTGATCATGACCTTCTTTAAAGGGGCTTGGGTTTTTCAACGCCGAGAGGCAAATATTTTAATAAACTAAGGAGAAAGAATTCTGTATCTAGTTGAATTAATTTTCCCAT
Source organism: Typhlomys cinereus (assembly GCA_023101885.1). Lineage (NCBI taxonomy): Eukaryota > Metazoa > Chordata > Mammalia > Rodentia > Platacanthomyidae > Typhlomys > Typhlomys cinereus. Next base: position 232,744 of record JALPQD010000305.1, on the reverse strand, counting down.
GTTTGTGAACATCGCCTGAGTACTAAGAGAAAAAAAAACAAACAATGGGCATTAAATCAGTCGCGTGGAAGCATACGAGGGAGAGAAACGGGTCCTGTTTGCAAAGACAGGACAAGTGGCATGTGCAATAAATTTGATTGTTTTGAAACAGTTAAGAGTTCCGCACTTAGTGTGGATTTTAGATTTCAACAGCATTTAAATTAAACTTCTTTCTAAAAAGACTGCGTGGGGAGAAACAGCTACATTTAATAGGAATCCACCAAGGGTATCTGAGGAGAAACAACTACACTTAGTGGGAACCCTAAAGGTAGGTACCCAAAAGGAACTTCCCCACCTGTAGGTCTACCCACTGAAAGGGTACTTACACTACCATAGAGGCCTGGTATCTAATTAGTCCAGGCGCCTCCAAGGGAACTCTGTGGTCCACGGGTGCAGAGAGACACTGCGGGAGGGGAAGAGACCCAGACAGATGTGTGAAAGGAAGGAAGGGTGGGAGACCAGGTGGTGGGAGGGGAGGCAGAGGAAGCATGGACAGAAACTCATTTTGCTTGTATATTAAAAAAATAATAATAAACAGAAAGCCTGTTTGAATGCCCAAATAATTGGAATGGGGCGTATTTTGACACTTGAAAGCTATTAATATATAGAATCCAAATAGGGCACACCTGAGACCTTCCTTGGGGAATATAAGAGCCACGGGACATTTGTGCTCAGGAAGAGGACCTCTCTGTGGATATGAAGCCAGCTCCAACATCTTCCGAGCTGATTACAGATGGAAGATGGCTTTTCAGCAAACCTCCAGGCTCTCCGTGCAGCTATCTCTTAAGCACTATAACACATTAATGAATGAGTTGGTCATTTGGGTACTGGAACTAGAACATAGGGCATTGGGCATGCTGGGCAAACGGTCTACCACTGAGCCAAATCCCCAGTGAGTGCAGTTTTAAATAAGCATTATAGCTTTCTAAATATCATCCAAGACATGTTTTCTCCTAACAGTGCCACAATGCAGGTGGAAAAAATGGGAGAAGAAACCACTTGCCGGAAGTCACCACAAGGCTAGTGGAGAAATCTAGGTTAGATTTAGGCTCAGTTCCTGCTGGGTGCGGAGCTTTACTCTCACAACCCAGCTTCATAAGACAACGTCCTGCTCTGGAGCTTGATAAAGCAGATGTTGTCTTCTCCTTTTCATTGTTTTGCTTTTTTAACCTTGTTTGTATGGAGATGTAATCCCCATACTATAATATTCACCTTTTTGGAAGGGAGACAAAATCTTGCTATATAACCCAGACTCTAATTCCAACATTTAAGAGTCTGATTCAGGAGCTCGTGCCAGAACTAGAGGTTAGCTTCTCACACTTAGAGTGTTCAAATCAATCTTTTCTTTGCATTGTCTCAAAGATGTGCAGTTCCCTTTGGTGTCTGATCTCATTTCTTATTCCTCTCACCTTGGCCCTACAATTCTCAGAAATCATCAGTGTTTTCATCTTCATGGATTTGCCTATTTGAAATCTTCACAGAAACTAGCTTCTTTCCCTTAGTATAATTTTTGAGGTACATTATAGAGAAGCACTATCATATCTTCGTTCCTTCCTTTGTTGATATTCCATTGCATGGAGAGATCACTTCTTTCACTGTTCTGCAGCTACCACAAGTGCTTCTAGGAATTTCTGAGTTCTCATTTACTCCCAAGTAGCTCTGGGACAATGTGGACAAGCAGAGGGCTGCATTACTCCCTTTCAATCTTCTTCCACCCCCCCCCTGAAAATTCCAAAACATTTGCTGGACACTATTGAGTGATACTTTAATACGTAAAACTGGCAAATGAGAATTAGGTATGACGCTATTAAAGGTACAGTGTCTTTCTATTTGAATATAAGCAGGGCATTCTCCAGTTGTTTCCATGCCTTTAGGAAGTCTTCCTCCTTATGGGAAGACATACAGAAGCCCTCCCAGGCTATCCTAGCACCAAGGGTTATTTAATGAGTGGGTGCTGGATTTCAGAACATTCTTGAAAAGAAAAACAAATTCCAGTCCTGAGGTATAGCCCAGTGGACAGAATGTTTGCTTAATATGTATGAGATATATCCCAGTGGGCAGAGCACTTGCCCACTATATATGGGGCGCTGGGTTCCAACCCCGGCACGGCAACATAATAATAACAACAATGACAACAACTTGAAAGTCGCTGTTTTCACTGCTCACGTGTGTGACCTTAGATAGGTTTTGTTTCTGTGTCTCTGTTACCCCGCTATAAAATGCAAGAAGTCATAGTGCCTCATTATAAGGTTAATGGGAAGGTAAAATGAGATAATGCATGCAAGCACCTTAAACACTACCCAGAGCTGAGTAAGCACTCAAGAACACTAGCTGCTGCTGTTGCAACAATGCTGATGGTAGTGGTAGTGCTGGTGCTGGTGGTAGTAGTGAGGATGATGATGATGACTTTCTAATGTATTTTATTGCACTTCCATGGGGGGACAGAGACCTTGCACTTGCTGGCTCGGGCCCCCAAGTCTCTTGTTTCTAGTCTGTAATTCCTGGTGGGCATCATCCAATGGGCACAGCATCCTAGGGTATCATGGAGATGTCAGAAAGGGTGATGAGTGATTTTTTCCCCTGCCCTTCTCACTGTCTGACATCCTTCCCCAGTGTGGTTTGTCTTTTCCACAAACAGCAGCCATCAGTCAGGAGATCCCAGAGAGTTGACTGGCCAACAGATAGTCAGACTCACAGTCCACAGCTGACCAGCCTCGGATCCATGGGGCTTCTCAGACTAAAGAAGTTTTGTCCCAGATACAAGTGTGGCAGTGACTGCAGGGCTAAAGCAGGAGCCTTAAAGGAACAAAGCAATCACGTCAGCAGGAATCAAGTCCATGGACCTAAGAGCTAGCCAGGTTGGGACATCAGCCAACTCAAGAACAGTTTGGGACAGCTACTGGGTGGCCTTTTCTGCAACCAGACAAAGCCTGCTCACATTTATGCTCCCAATATGGAGACAGTATTCATAGTCCTTAAGTGAACAGAGAGAATGATTGTCCTCTCCAAATCCTCAGGGCTTAATCCATCATGGTTAGAATTACTTTATCTTCTCCCTCGGCTCGAGTCATCAGAGAGAGCAAGACACATCTATTTCGTTTAATACAATCGGGGACTCACCAAAAATAATTAGCAGTCAGCATTTCCAGGATCTTAGCACCTGATAAAGACTGCAGCTCAGCTGCCTCCAATCAAAGGGTGGCCAGGGAGAGCCACCCCACGTTAATTACTTCTAGTAACACTTAGACTCTCTTCCCCTTGTACAATTTACCTGCTAATTAGAGCTTAATGAACAATATCCATTTTCCTAGTTTCTCATTCTAGCCAAGCATGATGGCCCATGCATTTAAAGACGGTGCTTTTTGCTAATCATCCTTTAAACTTCTGATGCAACAAGCCTGTCACTTGCTATGGAGTCCTGCTTCAGCCCATCTTATGGAAACACACAGGACCCCGAGGCCCAGGCTAGTGTTTCTTCTCCCCAGGACACACACTCAGCTGAGATCCCTGTTAAAACAGACCAATGTGTGCTTCTACAGGCCAGATTCTGTCCTGAGTGTCTTGCTGAGCTCGTCTCCTCTAGTCCTCTTGCCCTGTGGGATGGACACAATCATTATCCTTGCTTTTCAGGTGAAGAAACAGAGGTTCTGGCCAGCGAGATAGCTCATCCAGCAAGGTGCCTGCTCACAGAACTGTTGATCTGAGTTTGATCCCCAGAACCTCGAATGATGAAATGACTTTAAAACGTTATTGTCTGGCTTCCATCCATGCACCATGCATGGCATGCATGTATTCCCTCTCTGTCTCTCTCTCTGTCTCTTTATTGCTCTCTGTCTGTGTCTCTCTCTCTCTGTGTCTCTCTGTCTCTGTCTCTCTGTCTCTGTCTCTCTCTGTCTCTCTCTCTCTCTCATCTTCTGACCTCCCTCCAGCTTTGCACCATGCATGTATGCATTCTCTGGGTCCTGAGTTCAGATCCCAGATCCCACCTAAAAAAATGCCAAGTGTAAACAAAGGCGGCCTGTATGTCTGGTCCTGATGGGCAGAACCTGGGAAACCCCAGTGCAAGGCCAAAAAGAGGTAGAAACAATCCAGGATGATTCCTGAACTCACCCTTTGTCCTCCACAAGGACATACAATGAGCACTGATACACACACACACATTAAAATATATACTAAAAAAAAGAAACGGTGACCCAGAGAGACAAAGTCACTTCTTCAGATTACACAGATATAAACTATAGAGTGTGGCTACAAAGCCAGTGCTTTAATCACTGTACCTCACTGTTTCCTTGCAGGTCACATATTCTTTGGTGGTGCTTAGATCCAGATCCAATGCATGTCAGAGCACCAAATGTACTGGGGACAAATGTAAATTTCTAAGCCAGCCCCTAGGAATTCTGATACAGCAAATAAGTCTAATACCAAACCTGCACACTTCCCAGGGTGCTCAGGTAGTTCTTATGCAAATTGTCCTCGGCCCAATGCTTTTCCTACCCCACACCTTGAACTTGACCACAAAAAAAGGATCCAGGTATAACAATCGGTGTCTCTGCCGCCAGATATCCTGACGTACAGTCCTGATGGGACTTTGTACACTTTTTTAATGTTCATAGCATCTGGCTTTGGTCCTTACACAAAGTGTCACTCTGTCTCCCTTGTAGCAATGAGTCCCACAGCAGTTCCTGACATATTCGTTCACTCTCCCAAGTCTCAGACATCCTCACCCCGCCATGCTGCCTGGGTATGCCTGGGTATTTAGCAACTAAAGCTGTAGCTTTAGTCAAGTTAAATGTTAAGAGAAGTGTCCCATGCAATGAACATCCTTGTACAAAAAGCTATCTATCAGAAGTTGGAATAGTAGAACTAGGCACTCTGTGTTTTACATGACAGCTCTGTGACTGAGGGCCACCCACGATTGGGATGCTAAGTGAGTCAGTCATACATCATACACGAGGAACTGACGTTGGTTGGTAAAGGGATTTCCTTCCTCCAGGTGATCAGAGAGGCAAGGCTTAGAGGGACTCTGGTCTTTCTCTAGCTGTCGCCTTGCCATCCTGTTCCTAAAAGAGACTGGCTCAACATGCCTCTTACTTTCACCACCTCCTTTATTTTGCTCAAGGGATTTATGATCCATCCTTAATTACATATCTACTTCTACTCACCTGATATTTTCAGCCCTGGAGAGGTGCCCTGCTGAGTAGTGATTTGGCTGCAAATTGACCCTGACATCTTGAATCACACACACTCTCCTGTATCTTAATTTGGGACTATCTATGAAATCTCTTTGTTTTCCTTCCCATGGTGTCTTATGAATATGGTGAATCTCAGGACCTCAATTTCAGATTCCCAGGAGACTTAGAATTAATGCGGAGGTCCTTTGTAGAGCTCTCCCTAATGAATTTGGTATATCCCATGTGACCCATCCTCTAATGGGACCATCTCAATGTAACAAGCATCTGCATTGCCTGATGCTATAACCTGCAGTAGTCAATCGATTTTTTTTTACTTCTATGGAAACAATTTTGCAAGGTAAACAGAGGGCCAGGATTGTCTTCTCTGGGTTCTGTAGCTATCTTGGGTCCAGGGAAGTGTTAGGCAGAGATCATGAGTGTGTACAAGAGCTACCCTTAAGCTGAGCGATGAAGGGAGAGGAGATGGTGTTGCCATGCAAGGAGAAGATGGGACAAAGCGCAGTGAGTCAACCAAGCAAGGTCACTCATTTGGCTGGAGAGTCACTAAAGGAAAGCACTGGTGCTTCTTATAAGAAGAAACAAAGAAACATCCCCCATGCGACCCTAGATTTCAAAAGACTCTTTTTTTTTCTTTGCTCAGTTCAGCACTGGATAACAGGATTTAATAGCTCAGAGGATTAGATGGAGCAGGTACTACATTCCAGGGGTACCAGGCCCACCCTGTGCTGCCTTTGGAATAAGACTCAACAGTTAGAAGCTTCAGCGCTTCTATCCTTCGGGAAACAGGAGCTCCTGCTAAGTTTACTTTCTCATCACGCCTGCTTCTGCTGTCCCTGTGTTGTACTGGTTCCCTTCTCCCTTAGCAATCTATATATTGGTTTGCTCATTTACTTATTTATTTCTATGTTTGCAGTTGAGGGTGGAACCAGAGCCTGTGTATACTAAGCAAGTGCCTTTCCACGGAGTTGTACTGCCAGGTTGCTCCAATTCTTTTTCACAAAAGCTTTTTTTTTTTTTTTTTTTTTTTGGTAACTTTTCTTCTCCTTTGTGCTTCCCTTTGACATTTCTGGAAAAGTCAAGTAATGTGATTGAAAAAAGTTTTGAAGTGAATAACCAACCCCTTTTCTGCTTTGCTTTCCCTTGGCATCAGAGAGGAAGGCTTCCAGCTCCATCCCTCTCCTTGACCTCACAACTCCAAGTTAGACAGCACATGGATCTGTGAGCCAGTGAGCCTGGTTACATATCAAGGAAACAACCTGTCCTACATTTAACTACCTCCTCCTCCTGTCTACCCCCAATCAGGATAGACCCAGGGGTTGGTTTGCAGTCAACATAGTGTTTGCTCTTGAGGAATCAGTCAGTTGAATGCTTTCTATGGTCCTGGGCTGGCAGATATGACTCTAGTCCTCATGCAGGTCCTGAAAGCAGTCATTGCTCCATCCAGTTTTCTTTGCTCCATGGCTTGGATGTCAGCCATTGAAATCACAGTTGCTTCTGCCTGTCTGTACATATGCACATGCATGTGCAACATGGGCACCTTCTTCCACCACAAGCCACAGGGGAGACAACCTTGCTATACTGTCCAGTTTGCCCTTGACCTTGCCTTTCACTAAGTGATAGCTTCATTGCATATTCATTCTATTAGATATGTTTCTTATATATTTTTATATAAAAATATAACTATAAATTTGTTAGACTGTTTTACTTGTTGCCAACACTAGGCTTAACACTAGGCTTTTCAGGCAGACTGCTAACAGCTAGTCTTTGGCTACTTCTGTTTGCAACTTTTCTAAGATATTCTTTCCTACCGTGAAAGGCATTCTTTGAAAGTCATGAAGACATTCCCTGACATTTTCTTATAAAAATTTTGTAATTGTTCCTTTCGCAAAAGATCTTTCATTTACCTGGGCTTGAGCTTCATGTGTATGTGAAGTCGTAATCAAATTTCATTTTATTTATGTATTCAGAAATGCTTATCACAGGGCTGGAGAGGTGGCTCAGGGGTTAAGCCTCCGCCTTGCAGGCGGAAGGTCCCGAGTTCGGATCCCAGATCCCACGTATAGACGCCAGGCAGAAGCGGGGGGGCGGCCTGCGCTTCTGGTCCTGGTAGGGCGGAGCCTGTGAATCCCGGGGCAGAAGGAGATGGAGGCGTCCATGGTGGTTCGCGAATTCGTCCGTGGTTCTACACATACACAGACACACGCACACACAGATACACACACACACGCACGCGCACATACACACGCACATGCACACAGTTAAATAAATAATAATAATAAAAAAAGAAATGCTTATCACAGAATCCCTTGCTAAAGAGCCCATCCTTGCCCACTAATAATGTTGGGCCTCTCAAAGACCAAATGCCCACAAATGTGTACTTTTTTTGGGGGGACTGGAATCTGTTCGTCATTATTAACCAATATTTTGTTTTCCTATTTTTGTTTACCTTTATTTAAACTACACTGTCTTCATTGCTAGAGTTTCAATTTAATTTTGATATACACTACGACATGTTCAACCCTTAGGATTTTCCATAGTATCTTGAATATGCTTCGTCTTTTGCATTCATTGTGTGTATATTTTAGAATGATCTTTTCAAATTCCAGACAAGAAATACACGTACATGCATGTACACACACACACACACCATAAACCAAATAAACATGCAAAAACTTTTTAAAAACTTTCGCAGAAAGTTGGACGGTTTGTTTGAAGGTATTCAATATCTGACTGACTTATTGAATTTATGCAATATTAACAACTTGCCTACAGATTCGTTTGGATTTGCCATGCAAGCAAGTATGCCATCTGTGGAGAAGTCAGTTTTGATTCTGCTGTTCCTTTCCTGACCTACATACCTGCAGGTTTATTCATGTAGCTTTTACCAACTGGAAGTCTCCTTCTAGTTTGTCATAAAGTTTCTGCACAAATTTGATTGACTGTTACCAAATAGGCAACCTGCATGTATGGAAACATAAACTTTCTCTGTTGATGTGATAAATGATGCTGTTAAATTTCCTCCTAATGAACCAACTTGGTATTTCTGAGATCAACATAAGCTATTTATTCTTATTTTCTTCTGGGCTCTATTTACTAGTCTTTTGTCTTGGTTTTTGTCTTTCTTTTCATGAGTGAGATTTCTATAGTGTTCTTTATGGGAGGCTTTCATTACTGATTAGACGTTTAAAACAATTACAGTATTTTTCAGATTTCTGTTTCAATTTTAACTTATGCCCAGATTTTTAATATGCTGCAACGTGCATGAAATACAACTGATCACTTACCTGGTTGGGCACAGGTCGCTCATATGAAGTGAATTCCACAGTATTCTGAAGCCTCCACCACCCTCCATCCCCATCACTTTTTTTCATTTTCCCAAATTGAAATTCCCCATTGTCCTACTCTGGGTATTTCCTATGTGGAAGTACACAGCATATGGTCTTGTCTGACTTCTTTGAATTAGCATGTTTCTTCAAGTATTGTAGCAGTATTGTAGCGCATGTCAGTACTTCACTCACTGTTTTCCAAAAAATATTTATTTGAGACAGAAAAAAGGAAAGGGAAAGGAGGAAAAGAGAGGGAGGGAGGAAGAAGAGGGGAGAAGGAAAGGTGAGGGTCCAAGGATAGTTTTCAGAAGTGAGTTTTCTCCTTCCACCAAGTGGGCTTCTGGGGATCAAACTCAGGTCTCCAGGTTTGTGAGCCATCAGTCACCTTTACTCACTGAACCATCTTGCTGGCCCCTGCACTTCTCTTAGGATTTAACCATATGCCATTGTAAGGCCATCCCACATTTTGTTCTATGGCTGTTTCCATATACATCTTTGGGCTACTATATTGAGAAATGCACTGCTATGACCATGAGCATATAGATTTTCATTAAAATCCCTGTGGATCATGTGGGATGATTTTTAAATATTTTTAGCATTACATCTTCTACCCCACGGATACAAAGTGCTTTTCTATTTAGTTACATAATCTTAATTTCTTCCAGCAATGGTTTATAGTTCTAAGAGTGTTATTGTGGAATTTTAAAGGGCATTCTGCATATAAGATAATATTCTCCTATAAAGAGGTTCGTTAACAGCTTTCTTTCTAGCTTGGGTGCCTTCCACTTTCTTCTACTTGCTCAGACTGGAACTTCTGGCACTGTGTTGAATAGAAGTGGTGACAGTGGGTATCTTTGTTTGATTCTTGACATTAAAGGAAAACTCAGTCTTTCACTGTTGAGTGTGATAATAGTGATGGGTCCTTATTGTGTTGTTCTGGATTTGTTAAGTGTTTTCATCATGGTAGGTTCTCAAATTTTCCAAAATGAATTTTCTATAACAATTCAAATCATATTGTTCTTCTATTCATTAAATTTATATTATTCAATTTATGGAGACCAGTTTTATGTAGACAGGCTGGTCTCAATCTCTCAAAAAGCTGGGTGATCTTGAACTCCTGATGCTCCTACCTCCACCTCCCAAGTGCTTGGATTATAGGCATGTACCACCATGCCCTGCTCTGAGTTTTGTTAATATGGCATACTCCACTGATATAGTTTTGTTTTATCCTTGTAATGTAGGAAGAAACCTTATTAAGTCATATTGTGTCCATATTTTAATATATTGCTGAATTTGCTTTGCTAGTAGGTACTCTATTAATCCTTTGGCCTCAATTATCCTTGTAGATATTTGTCTACAGCTTTCTTAACTATCTGGTTTGAGTTTCAGGGTAAAAACACTGGCCTCATTGAATGAATTTGAAAGTGTTCAAAATTCTTTGATTTGGGGCGAAGACTTGTGGAGTATTGGTATAATCTCCACTCCAGATACCTGCTGAAATTCATTGTGGAACCTCCTGATTCTGGGTATGTCCTTGTTAGGACTTTTTAAATTGTACAGACTCCCAAGGGTTCAGTAGAGGATGGTATCGAGCATAGTTGGGTGGTGAGTTCTGCCTACTGTGTTGGAAGATTTGTGTGGTGGTGTGATCCTCACAGCCAGGAACTATGGATTCAGTTGGATTTTTGGAAGGAGTGGGGTAAAAATAAAAAAAGAAACAATAAAAATCACAAAATTTATTTCTGCCTTTATACTTCACAAGATACTCTGCGGTGTTACATTTCTACTTTTAGTTTAGGAATTTTATTTTCTACACAATTTTTTGTAAAGTGATCCCCTGTTTTAAGTCTTTTGAAATAATAAAGTTTTGATTAAAAATATAAACTAGACAGAATCAGCTTTCCCTGTAATCACCTAGAAAAAGGACACCTCCATTTGTGTTTCATTTTCACAATGAAGTCATCACCTTTGGGTCTCCTATTAGGCTTGTCCCTGGCATTCAGTCTGGTTTCTGTTCCTCCTGTCCTCAGAGCAATTAAACCCTAAGTTCAGGAATAACAGAATCACCAAAAGATTCATACAACAACTGTTTCTGAGTTGCCTTAGATTTCAGATTTATGATTTCTTCCTCTGATATAAAATCTTTGAAGATTTTTCAAATGCATCTTCTCTGGTTGCTTTTCAGACATGCCTTAGTCCAATTTACCTGGCCTGACAGATCTCTGAGATCGGAATTCCTCAACCGATTTCATTTTCTGTGAGAATTCTTCTCAGCAGCAGTGATGTGTGCATGTGGCATGTTCAGGATGGCAACAGCCTTCCTTTACTCCCCCCGCCCCCATGGGACTGTCTTGCATCTCTCCTCCCCTTCCGATGCCTCAAAAGCACTCACTGGGAATTCCCTGCTCTTGCATGTACTCTTTGCTATTGCTGATTTTCTCAGCTCAGTGGCTGTCTTCTCTGCCTCGCCTTTGCTGCATCTTTGCTTGCATGACAAAACACGGTCCTGACTACTTACCTCCCTGCGGCCATTTCTGCATCAGCTTTTTCTCCTCTCAACAACATGCAAATGGGCACTGAACTCAGATTCCTGGGGCTCCATTTCTGGCCCCGTTTGTTTTTGGTTTGAATAAATAGCTTCCACTCTCTGAACTTCAGTATGTGATTTCCAAAGGCATGCGCAGCTCATTTTGAAGGACTTTCTGGGAATTGTCATGATCATAAATAATGTCTGCACTTCCAACCAACAATATGCGATGCTTCACGTTGGTGAAGGAAACCTCCTCAGAGGATGAGTGCATTTCAAGAGGAGATTTTATGTAGCTCTAGATGGCATGTGGGCAGGACAATGAGATTAAACAGGAGCATTTCCTCACCTTACTTGGGGCACAAAGAGGAGATGAAAAATAACCAGTCTTGAACCCCTCCTTGGATCACAGTGGGACACCCTGTTTAATATAGATTCATTAAGCAGGTCAGCTTCAATCCCTGGCAAATGAGTCATGTATATTCAGCGCTGGGAAAGCACTGAAGGACACTTCCCTTTCAGAATTCAGACTCTCATATGGGATCCAAAAATTAAAGTAGCAAACACTTTGTGATGAAGGGAAAGGAACTAGTTCCCCCCTGCCTGGATTTTATTTAATTTTTTGCTTTATTTATTCTTGGGGGGTGGAGTGGTGATGGCAGCCAGACAACAATTTCCTGGAGTTACTTCTCTTCTTTCATGGTCATGTGAGTTCTGGGGATTGAACTGAGATCGTCAGGCAAATACCTTTACCTGCTCAGCCATCTCACAGGCCCAGAAGCTCATTTTTTGTACAAAGTGTCTGATGTTCCCAGATGCACAGGCTAGAATAAACGAAAGTGTCAAAGAGTGAAGCTATGTTTCACTAGCTGAACTGTCTTATGTTGGTATGATGCTTTCCATTCTTTTATTTATTTTTACTGTCGCATTCATGAATATAGTGAATTGATAGTATTTGCAGTTTTGCCCCCTTGGATCCAAGTCTCACCCCACCCCCTTCTTCTCCTTCAGACTTGCGTGGGGGGAGGGATGCATCTTGCTCATCTCTGGTAATGCTTATTATATGCAGCACATTAAGGTAATTCTGAGGCCGATTCGTTCATCTCCGATAATGCTTGTTATGAGCAGCACACTAAGAAGATTCTGAGCCTGATTTGCAGCAAGACCCAGGTCCAGGCGGGCTTCTCTGGAGGTTCAGCAGGGGTATAAAATCGAGGTGCATCCAGTGAGGGAAGGCAAGGAATGAGAGAGCTTCAGCAAACTGAGCAGTTTATATTATGCGTGCTGAAACAAAAGCCAGAGAGGCTTCCTGTAGCCATGTATGCAGGCAGGCTTGATTGTATGGAATGGCCACAGGAAAGTGGGAAACTTCTAAAAGCTGGAATGTTTCCACTCAAATGTTGCAAAATAAAATGATCATATACCAAAGGCTTCCCTCCCAACTTCAGTCATTTTGGGGGTTGAAAGGGAGATTTTTTTTTTTTTTGTAAAAGAAAAAAAGAAACCTCTTGAAATCTCAAGGCAGCAAAAAGGCTGAATACATCAAATGATTAGGTAGAGTGTGGAGGGGGGTCACGTTGTCACTCCAATTTACACAGGAAGAGAGAAAAAAAGAGACACACGGAGAGAGCAGATACCATGTTGCTTAATCACATATGCACACAAAAGATGAAGGAGTTAAAGAAACAAATAGATGAGCTTTTTTTTATGTACAAACCACATGTAACCTTACAGCAAAATTGCAATGATGAGATGTTCGTTGTAAGAGAAAATAGTCCCTTCATTTATGGAGAGAATATTGCATCTGAGGGTCCCTCGGGGCTTCGTGAATGGCAGACACTGACGGAATAAGAATGAGCTCCCCATGCGTGTGCATGCTGCCTCGAGGTGCGGTCATTAAAAGCCAGTGGGAGGCTGTCCCCCCTCCTCTGCGCTGCAGGCTTGTAAACTGTCTGAACAGGTGATGCCCATACGCCAGCACCCGTGGGGGTGGGAGCCAAACCTTCCAATTTGGAAATGAACTGATTTGAAAGTCTGATGGAATTTAGCTGAATCACCTGAGTTGAGTGAGAGGCCAAAGGGGAGGAGAGGAGGGGGAAGAGGGGGTTCAGGGGGAGGATGGGGGAGGGAGGGAACTGGTAAAAAATTTTTAAAATGTATAATTACATTTTTAATAAAAAATAAATAAAATTCTATTTTAAGGAAAAAAAAAGAGAATAGCATTGGGAATGGAAGGAGCTTTGAAGATTCTCTATGCCCCCAGCCCCAATCACAGGGCTCTAGGGGAAATGTCACTTCCCCAAAGGCCGTCAATCTTAAGCGTCAAATCTTCCTCACTTTTTTATGTGTGCACATTTTGGGAAGATCACAAGTAAAGCAGAGGTTCTGCCCCCATGGCCCATAGTTCGTTGATTGATAGTGGGTACCTGAATGGGAGGCCATGTTTTTGTTCAGGTGGCACTCCCCTGGCCCTGTACACTGTGAGACTCCCCAGTTCATGAGCCAGAGCTTGCATGTTCTGAGAAGTTTGCTGAGCGATAGGCAGCTTGTGTGTGTAAATGAAGGCTCAGCAGCCCAACTTAGTCATACAGTAAAATGTTGAAGCAGCCCCAATCCGCAGCTTGCCATCCCCGAAGTCACGAATTGAAAATAACTGGGCAAGCAAGTGCACTGCTTAAGCAACAGCACCCCTAGTGTGCAGAATAGCAATTAGGACTTAAGGTCGGGGATGATGACACCCTGGGAAAGGACAGGTTTCTAGCCAGCACAGGCTCATCACAAGGAGACAATTACGCCTGCCTCCCACCAACCTCCCAGGGATGCCAATATGTGAGGGCTTTGGGATGCATCTTAGTGTCTAAACCAGAAATCAGAACTCTGGGATTCACTGACTGTGCCGCTGACTCACTCTGTAATTCTCAGAAGTCGCTTCACTCTTTGACACCTTTATTTGTTCCAATCTGCAGAATTGCTTCAAAGCACTAATGGAGGTCCCTTAGGCCCAATTAGGAGTGAATCCTTGCCTAGGAAAATTGACCGCCCCTTCGCTACCCTGCTCTCTCTTCCCAGCTGCTCACATGTGTCTGTCTATCTGTCTATCTATCTATCTATCTATCTATCTATCTATCTATCTATCTATCTATCTATCTATCTGTCTATCTATCTCTGTCTATATATGTATCTTCCATCCATCCATCATCTATCCATTCTATATCATCCATCCATCTATCATTTATTATCTCTCATCCATCTATCTCTCATCCATCTGTCTATCATCCATATATCTATTTACTTATCATCTATCTGTCATTAATCTATTATCTATCTATCTATCCGTTATTTTTTACCCCATATACAACTGAAGAAGCTCAGGAACAGATGGATCTTCTGTTCACAATGAGCCAGTGATCATCCAGGGCCTTTGCAGAGAAGCTTGGCTGTGCTGCCGTGGAATTGTCAGGGAATCCATTTCTCTGTTCTCAACATGCATAAAGGACCTTGAAGTTTCATCATAAAGCATATTCAGCCCAGCCTTCTGCGCAGACCACCATCTAAACCAAGAAAAACAAGGTAGTTCTGGCATTTCATGTGGTCCTTGGAGGCCAGGCTGACTCATCCTCAAAGTAGGGGTGGGAGATTGGAGCTTGGAAGTGATATTTCTGGCACTGGTGACATGGGAGATCAGGCTGTCTGGACCTCCAGGAAATGAGAGTGCCCCCACGTCAGCACAGCTGAGCACACTAACGTCACAGGCGAGGACGTGTGTTATTCTCGGTGCTGGCGCGCGCTCTAGCGTTCAGAAGTGACCATGGCGCCACCGAAAAATTAGCACGCCGGAAGCACAGAGCCTCCGAAACCACAGGTTTTCTACTTGCTAGATTTCCTTGATTCTTTGCAAAAAATTTCCCCAGAAACGTAAATAAATACAAGTAGGGAAATACATCTGGCAATGACGCCTATTTGCGCATTTCTTGGCGTTCTAAACAGTAGTATTGAGCAGTATTGAAGCCTCAATAAATGAGACCAAGAGAGCAGATAACGCCCAAAAGCTTAGCTTGTGTCCTGGAAATATTCTCGTCTTTCTTTCTTAAGCAATACAATGCATACACGAGCCACACCACATTTACTTTCTATCAGGCATTCTAGGTAATTAAGAGATTGGTTGAGGAAAATGGGAGTCTTTGGGCAGTCACTAAAAGTGAAAGAGCAGTAAGTGGGGGCTGTGAATGAGTGTACACAAGTCTGTGGAGATGGAAATGGGGGTGACTCCTTGGGCTCCATTTTCTATTATTCTCTTTGTCTGTTTGGTGCTGGCACTCCTATTCACATTTCTTTACATTCGTTTCCAAATATTCCTATTTTCTAGAGTTAAGGTAGTGGAAGAAAGCAGGGAAAGGGAAAGAAAGAGCTGAAGACAGAAGACCTGGATGTGAACAGAGGATTAGGCACCACACTCCTTATGGAGCTCAATTCACTCAATTGGCTTCCAGAATTAAGCCAATTTAGGCAGTTGCTGCATCAGCATCAACAGTGATTCTTTCCTACCTCGATGTTGGTTGAATGATCTCAGTACAGTAGAAACTGCACAAGATCTTGGAAAACTGAAAACCCTTTGTCGTGCTTAACCTACAGGTCACAGACCTGAAGATTAGAGAAAGCATTTTTGAACAGTTGCACTAAACCGCACATGTAGAAATGGATTAGTGCACAATGATAAGGAAACACCAGGTTCAGAAAAAAAGAGGAGGAAAAAGTGCAGGAGGAGGAGGAGAAATGTAAGAGCAGGAAGAAGAAATGGGCCTCTCATACTTAGTGAAAGAATAAATTCAAAATAAAGGCAACAATTGGTATGTTGAACACAGGAAAAAAGAGGATGAGTGAGGGAGAGAAGAGAGGGTGGAAGGGAAGGGGTGAGGTGGCAAAGAGCATGTATGTATAACTAGGAAAAATAAGAATAAAAATAGATTTAGATTTCGTGGTCCATTAGTGGACATATTGACTGCACAGGCATTTTCTCATTAACACACCTTTGTAAAATTTTCTAATAATACATTTATAATAATACAATTCATGTTTCTCATTCGCATTTGCTATATTGCAGGTGTTTGATCCACGATTGAAGCATGATTGCTTTCTCATGGGAATAGTAGATAAATTTCACTTTTAAGCTTCTAAAGTTATTTATAAACTTAAGAAATTTCATCATTTTCATTTGTAATACCTATAAGTTTTTTTCTTTTTTTTTTTTTTTTCAGACACCAGCGATAGAATTTATTACCAGAAGCATTTGAGGAATTTCAGGTACTGGCTATAATTTTGCCCCGCTATATCAGTCTCTTTTCAAACATGTCCTCTACCCACAGTTACATCCCAACTTATGTCATAGTTACTGAATTCTTATTCTATTTTTTCTCCCACATTTTATTTTTTCCTAATCATACAAGCTCAATAGATACCCCAGTCCTCTCCCTCTTTCCTCTCCTCCCTAGTCATCCCCCTTGCACTCTTCCCTCTTTCCCTCTTCCTTCCACTCCCCTCCTTCCCTGCCCATTCCTCCCTCCCATCCTTTTGTGTCCCTCTGAGTCCTCCACCCTAGTGAAGGTTCAGGACTCAGTGGCATAGCCCCGAGCCCCTTTTTGGGTTCATTGTTAGTATGGAAACTCCATTATGACTGTTAATCCCTTGTCTCTAAGGATCCTACTGCCTGGAGCTTTACCCCCTGTGATCCATGCTAGACTTTGGAGGGTAATTGATATGTCAGCCATTGTGCAGGTCAGGCAAATTTTGGCTGCTGCAACCCTAACTTTTGTGGAATATCTTGCATATCGTTGGTCCTCCCCATCTTTATATTCTTACAGTCTTGCTGCCCCCTCTTTTGCAAGGTTCCCCGAGCTTTAGGATGAGGAGAGATTTATCTGGTCTGGCTCCAGGTATAATGTAGGGCTTTGGTGTTCTGAATTATGTTTTTTTGTTCTTTCCAGTTTTGCTTTTCCTGCACCACCCTTGGCTGCATCCTGATTGGTATCGAAGATCACCTCCTAACCAAAGATAAAAGGCTGTTTAAATTAGGATCTTAATATAAGAGGAGACTCAAAGGTAGATGGAAGAATAGGAGTAGGACACAGCAGTGAAGGGGAGGTGTCAGTGTCCCATTTGCAGGATGGTTACTATCTATCTGCAAGTCCCTATATCCTTCCTGATTGGTGAGAACAAACCTGTTCAGTAACAAGTGACCAGGAAAGGAAGTGAGAGTGAGATTTTAAAGAGATTGTAAATTGAGCAAAAAAGCAACCCATAGAACGGGAGAAAAATTTAACTAACCACATGTCTGATAGAGCTCGATTATCCAGAGTGCACAAAAAAAACTTAAAAAGTAAACATCAAGGAGATAAATGGCCCAAATAAAAAAAATGGGCCTCACAACTCAAAAGAAATTTTTCCAGGCACGAAATTGAAATGTCTAACAAATATCTTTAAAAATGTTCCACATCCCTAACCATCAGGGAAATGCAAATCAAAACCTCCCTGAGATATCATCTTACCCTGGTCAGGATGGCAAAAATCCACAATACAAACCATACCAAATGCTGGAGAGGATATGGAGAGAAGGGAACTCTCCTACATTGCTGGTGGAAATTGCAGGCTTATACAACCACTCTGGCGATCAGTCTGGTGATTTTTTAAAAAGTTAAAGACTGAAATGCCATATGACCCTGCTATTCCACTTCTGGGAATAATCTCCCATAAAACAAAAATTCACCTCAATGACACAAGCTCAACCATGTTCATAGCAGCACTATTTACAATAGCAAAGTCATGGAATCAACCCAAATGCCCAACAGTTGATGAGTGGATAATGAAAATATGGTACATTTATACAATGGAATAATACTCAGCCACCAAAACAGATGAATTAATGAAATTTGCCAGGAAATAGATAGAATTAGAAAAAATTATACTGAGTGAAGTATCCCAGACACAGAAAGTTAGATACCGCATGTACTCCGTAATAAGTGGATCCTAGTTCCAAACTCGTTTAATGACATATTCAAAGGTAAATCTCTGTAATATCTATTATAATCACAAAGGATTATAAACAGGAGGGAAGGGGAAGGAGGGCCTCAAAAAAAGGAGATAGGGGATCACATTTCAGTAAAGAAAATAGGCTACGGTCAAGTATTACATGTAAGTAGCAAGACTTCTAGTGTAGTCTTATTCTCACCTCAAAATCACAAGAAAACCCCTATGATTAGAATAAGTCCAGAGATGTCCTTCCAATAGATGAGATGCAGGAAGGGAACATTTTCTGTTTATGCTGAACAGAACTGAACAGAAGCATATGAACAATCATCTGTAAAGGGAGCCTAGGAGACCACATTGCTGTGGATGAGCTGCTGTAGTTCTCAGGTGGTGTTCTTGGGTTTAAGGTTTCCCTGTGACTGTCTTCAGGGGGAGTATCCTGTTTGCCTAGCAACTGGTGGTGCACCTCAATGTGGATGAGCAGTACTGGGAAAGTGATCCTTCATTTTGCAAATGGAATGACAGAATTTTCAGGAATTGAGGGAGAGGTAGCCAGGGTGAAAAACACCCTTAATTGTTTCCAAATTCGGGGAATGGAAGCTGGTGTGATCTCATATGGGATTTCACTTTTATTCTTTCAATTAGTTCTAAAATTGTGCTGGGCTCAGAAAATTAGTTCCTTTTCCGGTTTTCGTTTTACTATCCAATAAAATAGCACTTAGATTAAGAGACACTGTATTCTGAATTACAACTTCTGAAAAAACCTCATCCCAGACTCTGAGGCCACTTAAATTTTAAACTTTACTTTAACTGTCCCACATCACAGCCAGTCATAATGAACCCTGGAAACCAAGGATACACTTTGTTTCCTCACCCAAAGAAGGTACTACAGGAAGAAGGAAGTGCCTATGTGCAAACTCTGATCCAAGTGCTGGAATTTGTTCAATGAACAGATCATCCTGGCTACCAGATCTCAAAACTGTCCCTACTTCTTCTATTCTCGGGGCATCTCAAATCCTCCATGATTCTTGCTTATTGTGAGTTACGTTAATTATTTTTATCATCCAAAAGCTAGTTTCCATCAAGGTCCGCTCCTGCCTGGCCGTTTGACCCTCTGATGCTGAGAAGGTGGACTGGGGTTAAGGTCCTGAGCTCACATTAAGGATTCTGGTTGTTGGGGTCACACTTGATCATGACTTTCAACCCCAATCCTTTTTTGGATGTTTCAAAAGCCTCTATAGCTTTCTCCAGAGGAGACCTATGGGTGACTAAGGACTTCATGTTCAAAGACTTGGATGCAAGCATGGAAATTGCCATTGGTCATGTGTTGCAGTATTGAAATGCACTCTTAATATCTGCCTCCCAGATGGCTGCATCCACTAGGGGTACAGTGATCATCTCAGAGCCCAGTCCCACAAGGGTCCCTCCAGAGTTAGTGGCGTAGATGCCCGCCTAGATGGAGGGCTCTACCCCAGTTCATTCAGTGGTGACATCGATTTTGTTCCCCAGCAGACCTTCCACTTTATTGGCAATTTCTGGAGGGTTCTCTTTGGCAATCTGGAGGACAAAATCAGCCCCAACTTCTTTGGCTTTGGATAACCGGGAGGTAGATAGATCAGTCACCACTACTTGAGATGTTCCCATTGCCATGGCCACAAGCAAAGTGACCAGTCCCATCCCACTGGTCCAGCTCCACACACCAAGACCTTGTTCTCCAAAGAAACTCCTCAGAGATCCCCACAGAGACTAGTTCAATCATGGCCCCTTCCTCAAAGGCAATGCTGTCAAGAAGATTGTAGCAGAAGTCAGCATTGTGCTTGTAGGCTTGTAGAATGAGCAAAGGTTCCTGTCATCCGGGCATGTGGCACAATCAATCTTGCAGAATTCGTCTATTTCTTGGGGAGCCCCAGATTCAATGGCAACTCGATCACCTGGCTTTACATGCTTCACCGTTTCTCCCACTTTTAAGACCGTTCTTGCAACTTCATGAACAAGCACCATTGGCTTTTTCACAACAAAATCCCTATTTCAACCATGTTGCCAATAATGAACATCTAAGCTGCAGATTTCAGCCAAATACACCTTCAGCAGCACGTCATTTGGGCCAGGATCAGGAATTGTATAGTTCTCCAGGCGAATGTACCCAGGTCCGCGCACCACTGGGGAGAGGTTCTCTGATTTAGCTGGAGCCACCATGTAGCCCTGTCACTGAAAGGTGGATTCTGGAGTCAGTGGGAGGCTGGTGGTTCTAGGATAAGTTTTTTCTTGACAGGTGGTCCAAATAACATTAGTTTAAAGGCCGTGGTTTAGGGGTTGCTTTGTTTTGTTCTGTTATTTATTTCGTTTATGTTATTGCTGGGCCGGGATACAGGTGTTTGGGGACTTTCTTGCTGATGAACTGAATTTGATTTCTGTGACTCACATGGTGATAGATAAGATGCCATATGACCCTGCTATTCCACTTTTGGGAATAACCCCCCATACAGCAAAAATTCACCTCGATAGCACAAGCACAACCATGTTCATAGCAGCACTGTTTACAATAGCAAAGTCATGGAATCAACCCAAATGTCCAACAGTTGATGAGTGGATAAGGAAACTGTGGTACATCTATACAATGGAGTACTACTCAGCCATCAAAAATGATGAATTAATGGAATTTGCCAGGAAATGGATGGAATTAGAAAAAATTATATTGAGTGAAGTATCCCAGGCCCAGAAAATTAAGTGCCATGTGTACTCCCTAATAGGTGGCTCCTAGTATCAAACCCACTTAGAGACACTCAAGGATAAATCTATGTAATACCTACAGTAATTGCAAGGATTATGAACAGGAGGGATGGGGTAGGAGGGCCACACCAGAAACAAGGAGAGAGGGGACCATGTTACAGCAGAGAAAATAGGCCTCCATCAAGGACTGCAAGTAAGTAATGAGACATCTGATTAAGTTCACAGACTTTCCTTCCTGATCATTTACAACTGATGGGGTATGATTTTACCAGAAGGGGAAGGCATATAGTCTGGCAGATAAAAAGTCACCATTTTACAAATGGGTGATTGACCCCTCCCTCACTGTGGTTTCCTACTTTTATTACATCTACACCTTTGAACATACTCTTATAACAAGACTCTAGTTTAATTGACCTCACAAAGTCTAGCATCTGCTAAAGGCACCAAGATCCTTGGAGGCAAGGGATTGGCAGCCACAGCAGTGTTCCTATACTTAAGGGGAACACAGGAAAGGGTTCTAGGAATGGCCACGGGTCCTTGTACGTCATCGGAGAGGAGGGCTCAGAGGAGAATCAGGCATGCACAAGAAAGGACTCTCTGGGAATTGGGGTGGGAGGCACTGGGGGATGGGGAGGAAGGGGTGAGGGGAGGGGGAGCAGGGGGTACGGGGGGAGGAGGAGGGAGGGAGGGAACTGGTGTACCTAATAAGTTTGTATGAGCTGACATAATAATAAAAAATGTAATTAAAAAAAGAAAAAAAAAGCAAAAAAAAAAAAAGACTCTAGTTTAACAGGTTTTTATCTCTGTCCAGGGAGTGACATCCAATACTCATCAGGATGGAGTGAAGGGCATTGCAGGAGCAGCAAAACTGGAAAAAAAATCAACAAACCATAATCCAGAACTTCAGAGACTCTATATCAACCACCTGGAACTAGGCCAGCCTAATCTCTCCCCATCCTGAAGTTCAGGGAAATTTGCGGAAGAGGGGGCAGATAGATTGTAAGAGCACAAGGATGGGAGGAGCAATGATATGCAAGATACTCCACACAAGTTAGGGCCAAAGCGATCATAATTGGACTTTGCATGCCCTGCACAATGTTCAACACACTATTGACCCCACAAAGTCTAGCATTTGGTAAAGGCACTAGGATCCTTGGAGGCAAGAGATTGACAGTCACAGTAGT
Organism: Typhlomys cinereus; assembly: GCA_023101885.1. NCBI lineage: Eukaryota > Metazoa > Chordata > Mammalia > Rodentia > Platacanthomyidae > Typhlomys > Typhlomys cinereus. The sequence goes on along the minus strand of JALPQD010000305.1, from coordinate 210,726 downwards.
GTTCCTATGCTTAATGGGAACACAGGAAAGGGTTCTGGGAAATGCCACTGGGTCCTTGCACCTCATCGGAGAGGAGGACCCAGAGGAGAGTTTGGCATGCACATTAAAGGATGCTCCAGGGATAGGAGGGGGAGGCACTGGGGGATGGGGAGGGAGGGGGAGGGGAGGAGGCACAGGGCGGTGGGTGGTTGGAGGGAAGGAGGGGACTGGTGTACCTGTTTTGTATGAGTGGAAATTAAAAAAAAAAGAATTGACTCTACAAACTGTCCTCTGACCTCATACACACACACACACACACACACACACACACACACACACACACACACATGCACGCTAATAAGTAAATGAAGAAAAGAATTCATATTGCAGGGGCTGGGGAGATGACTCAGAGGCTAAAGCACTTGCCATTACAAGCAAGAATACCAGAGTTCAGACCATCCCCAGATCTCATGTAAAATGTTAGTAACTGATAGTTGCCTCAAATTTCAACCTGGGAAGGCAGACACTGGGTGTTATGGTTGCATTTTGATGTCAACTTGACAGTTGCAGACTGTTTGGAGGCAGCTGTGGAAGGTTAATGGTTAGAATGGCCCCTGAACAAGTCTGCAGGTACTTGACTGATTGCTGTGGAGAACCCAGCCCATAGTGGGCGATACTTTCCAGGGGTGGACGAAATAACAGGAGGTACAAGAAGGAAGGACTTGCTCTTCCCTTATCCGGTGTTGATTTGCTGTGCAGTCCACTCTGCGGACATGGTGGTTTGCTTTTAGAGCATCGTGGCCTTCTTTGTTGCTGCTGCTGCTGCCTCCATCCTTGGCTGACTTGGAGCTTCACCTTTTCCGTCATGTTGTTGCTGTTCCCACTGCCTTTGAAGCCTGGTCTCTAGGCCTCGCTGCTGTTTGCTGTTCATCGTCGAGGTCAGAGCCCAGCTGTTCTTCACCGACATTGGAACCCTCCCTGCATCTTCAACCCTCCGGAGGAGCAATGTCTTGAGACCCTCTCAGGATCTTTAGGCTTTGTGGAACATTCCAGCCAGGAAGGAGGCTGCTGCAGGCGGCTACCTTGAAGGACACTATTTTTATTGTGAATTATTTTTTAATAAACTTATTTATATACATTACATTCTATAGATTCTGTTTCTTCAGAGAACCCTAATATACTGGGCATCCCCAAGTGAGCTGGATAGCCAGACTAGTCCTGTTGCTAATTTGTCATTTGGCTACAGGCCTTCTCTCAAAAAGAGTGAGATGGAAGAACAATTACATGATCAAGGATGATTCCTGATATCGACCTTGAGCCTCCATGGGCACACTACACACATGCACATACATCTGTACACATGAATTCACATACATGCAAACATGTATACACACATGCATACACCTCCCACCTACATGCACAAGAAAGTGGGGAAAATTCAAAACAAGAATTGTCATTGCACTCACTCTGTGCCAAATTATAAAGTGCTTATTTTCAAATGAAATTTAACTTGCCAATCATCTTATGGCATGATCAGAGTTAGAGTTCATTGGTGCCACTTTATTTACCCAAGAAATTTAATTCAATTTGGATCCTAAACCTAAGAATGAAAACAAAATCTATAAAACTTCTTGAATAAAATATAGAAAATAATGTGATGATTGGGATCACATAAGATATTTTTATAGATAAACAAAAGCACAAACAATCCAAATAACATGAAATGAACTTTTGAATGACCTTGTGGGTGAGGGTGGTGGAGGCAGGCCCCAAAATGGAAGAACACATTTGTCATAAATATACCTAACAAAGGACCAGAATACATGAAGAATCCCTTATGACTCTGTAAACAACCATTTTTTAATGGTGAAATAATTTGAGCAGACATTTGCAGGAAACGATATGCAAATGTGTTATTAGCACATGAAAAGATTCTTAACATAGTCATCAAATAAATAAATAAAGTGCCAAAGCAATATTGTTACATTTTTTCCCCTTAAATTGGCACTGCTAAGTATCCACAAGAATGCAGAGGAATGTAGAACATTCGTGCAATGCTGGTGAGGAAGCAAAAGCATGCATCCACGTGAAGAGCATGTTGGTCGGTCATTCCATGGGCTACTCAGTGTTTCTTTCTGCCGCAGGGAAATGAAAGCATATTTCACACAAAAACACAGCTCTCACTTCAAAGATAATTCTTTCCGGAGTCATAAATTTAGAAATCTACTAATCCATTGGTAGGGATTACAGGTAGGTGGGTTATAGTGATTCTTTTTATTTTTACATGTTCTTTCAATTTTATTCAAACAAAACACATTTACTATCAATACACTCAAAAGCAACTAGTATACTTAAAAAACAAACTCCACACTATCAAAAGGTAACAGCCACTTTAATCCTGCTTGCCTTCACACCACTGTCGTGAGCCTTCATTCCAAGCCACATAAACAAACAGGGCCAGGACTACGTGAACCGTGATGACAGCAACAATGGCAGCATAGAAGTAACTGTCCCTATTGGACATCCCCAGCGCACCTATCGAGAGAAGAAAGAATTTTCATTGTAAAGTGTAAAAATCAAAGCACAGCAATTTTTTCTGACAGGGTCTCCTACCCCAGGCCTTAGATGCACTACGCAGCAGAGGATGACTCTGCCCTCCCTGCGCCTCTAGCCCCCAACTGCTAGAATTCCAGGAGCGAGCCATGCAAAACAGGAATTCTTACCCAGCTATCTATTTCATTAGTCGAGCCAAAGGAAAAAAATATATAAGCTCATAGTTTAAAGAATGTTAAAGTATATAGCCTCAAATAATGGCAAAAGTATCTTCAAATATGGAAACATTACCTTCAAATATGTAAGACTTGGATGCGAAATATAGTCCAACAGGAACGGTGATCATTAAAGCTGTGAAGAACAGAAGAGTCTCCAAGGTGGAAGCCAGAAAACTTTCATTTCTGAACTCGAGCGTGGGCCTCGGACCTTGGTGGTGGGCTGGGGCTCCAGCGGCTGTTTGGTAGGCAAAAGCAGGATACGGCGACTCTTCTATAGGTTTAAGAGTTATCTGATAACTCTGGGGTTGCGAGAAGATTTTGATAGTCACAGGTTGTTAGGTCAGACACGGGAGAGGCAACAAATGGCTTTCAAAGGGATTACAAGTAGCCCAAGATACTACACAAGATTTGACCCATTAATAGTAGGTCAGGCATGTGGTGCCACACCTTCCTGAGAGATGTTCCTCAGTGATACATGCACGGATGTGTCATCCATACTTCAGCAAGTACTCAGGCACAGGGCAGTGCAGTGGGACAAATGTTGAAACAAAAAATGACAACTTCCAGATACTGGATGATTCCATTGATATCCTCGAAATGACAAAATTCTATGACTGAAGAAGACATTAGAGGTTCGAAGAAGTCAGGGATCAATTGTGTAAAACACAAGTCACTACAAAGGGGCAGCAGGAAGATGTTTGTGGCACTGAAATAGCTCTATATCTTATTGTGGGGGGTATATGAATTGACAATGAGAAAAATGGTATGGAGTTGCAGATACAGTGTATCAATGACAGTTTCTTGGTTTTTATATTGTGCTATGGGCACATCAAGTATAACCACTGTGGGAAACTGGCTGAAGGGCACGTGGAACTTCTTTGTACTATTTGACGGTTTGTTTTGCTTTATTTTGTAGATGAGGTCTCCCTATCAACTCTTGCTAGTTTCTAAGTTGTCTAGGCTGGTCTTAAACATACAAACCTCCCACCTTAGATGGGATGGCAGACATACTGCCAAACCCAGCTTCTTGTGAATCTATACATATTCTAGAGTGAACATCTTTTTAATCAAGAGAAAGGAAAATGGCGATTTGGCATTTGGCACATGGAAGTTTTCTAATGATCCAACCTTCCTGTAAGTTTGAAACTATTTCAAAATTTAAAAACTGGATGAAAAGTCTAGTAATTCTGTTCTGGAGTGACTGCCTGCCAGGAACAGAAGCACCAGGTACAAATACCGATGGAAAAGCCAGTTTATTAGTCTAGCTAGAGGACCCCAGCTCTCTGGTCAAAAACCATGAGCCAGAGGCCACAAAAGACAGGGTACACACATTATATACATATCTTGTTTAAACAGGACAGATAAAAAAGAAAAAAGGAAAAAAGGGGAGCCCTGTCTTTTCATGATCTACCTAAAGAATATGACAGTCTCTTGATGGTTATGTACTCTATTTGCTGAGGAAGGGAAGCAGGAACAAATGCTGAGGTAGGTAATCAGACACCAGAAGAACCCATGTTTGTTGAGGGCAGAAGCCTTGGACTTTTATCTTTTGTGAGCTTTCTCACAGCAACTTCTTATATCAGTCCCAGTGGAAGGGAGGAAGGCTAAGACAGACTTTCTATAGTATAGACTTTTATTAATATTTCATCCTATTTCAGTGGTAGTGGGGATATAAACAGTTTTGACTGTTTATTTCAAGTTCTACACAACCTGGGACATCTGGATAAGTACCTAGAAGAAATGTGTCAGTCTAGTATACACACACACGCACACACATACACACACACAGTATTTATAATATATATCCTGTAAAATCACATTAACATAAACTTCGAAAATAGGCAAAATAAAGTTGTAGCATTAGTAGTCTAGACAGTGTTCACAGTTATAAAGGAAGGAGACGTGATATCCACAATGATGGCTATGTTGTTGGCCCCAGCTTCTTTGCTTAAACATTTTCTTTATGAGAGAGAGAGAGAGAGACACAGAGAGAGAGAGAGAGAGAGAGAGAGAGAGAGAGAGAGAGAGACCAGAAGACAACTTCAGAATTCAGTAAATATCAAATTACTCTAGATTACACTGTGTTAGAATTTTTGATTTTTAAAAATGCTCTTCCAAAATGCTAGTATCTGTACGATAATTTGCTTCTTGTGGTCAGAGCAAGTATTTGTTGAACATACCAAAAGTGTACAAAAGAGCTTTCCTCAGCTCATGATGTATACATACTCCAGCTTATGTTAAATGCTCCAAAGACAGAAATTCTGAGGCAGTTTATGAATATTATTAACTCAAAAAATAAAAAATAGAACTTGCTATTTGAATGATTGAATTTCATTAAAAATTATTAAATGAATTTTGATTTAGGATTAGAACAGGATTGTCAACAATTTCTGATATGGCTATAAACATGAATCTTCCATTTTCTGCTACGGATTTCTGAGAAATGGTACTACTGTCTGTCAGTAGTGATGGTCATAAAACCAACATGTCAATCAACTCTAGGAAAGGTTTAGCCCCCACCCCGGAGCCGCCCGGCCAGCAGCACCGCGCTGTGCGGCCGCCAGCTTTGCCCACGGGGCGCCGCCCCCCCCCACGCTGACCTCCCCAGGTGAGCCAGCGAGCAAGAGAGCCCAGCCCAGCTCCGCCCCCACCCCGAAGCCACCTGGCCAGCAGCACCGCGCCCCGAACCCCAGCCCCTCGCACCCTCCCGCCCCCGCGCGCCTCCGCCCCCCCCAGGTCATGGGTGATGAATTCTGCCATAAACATCAGACCCTCTGCCTCTCTGGCCCACCGGGGACCAACGCACGTGGTCCACGGAAGACACACTGCTACTCAGAATTCAATAGAGTTAAAAGGAAACTCCAGCAAGATTCTAAGGAACAAAGGGAACACAGGCCATACATCCAGACTCCACTACAATCAATATATCATGTGGGCGAGATTCTTCTCATCCAGCCCAAAGATAAGTAAACTTTTTTTTTCACCTTACTGATCCTTTAAAGTATCAATGCTGTAGATCAACTTTCTCATACAGCCACCCCACAACATACAACTCCAGGGAGGACACCACTCACCCCCACATTTCACCAAGAAACTAAATCGTAAAAGTGCACTACCAAACTAATATTCACCTCCTGGTAACATAACCTGATTTAACTGATGTACTAACAGCCTAGTAGCCTCATCTAGGATATAACGATAATACACAAACATACTCAATCCAAGGCAAGCACTAGTAATAACTGGCAAGTGTAACAATACCAACTACATCGATTCAGTGAAAAACACACAGAAACTGAAAGGTCCTAAAAAACAAAACAACAATGTACAAGTCAAAGTGCAGATCCACGAGAAACAAAACCCAAGAAGACCAATCTCCTGCCGAAAGACTCAATCCCATAATGAGGGATTCCGACCAGAACAAATCCACGGAAAATAGCCATGGAAGCCAGACCCAATATAACGACTTTCAGAGTATGATCATTACCATGATTAACACTATGAAAGAGGAAATCCGAGAAGAGTTAAACAACCGTATCAACCACTTTGAACAGGAACACAACAGGCACTTGGAGGAGTTGAGAAAAACAGTTCAAGAAACAAAAATAGGTATAGAGCAGTTAAAACAGTCTCAGCCAGAGTTTAAAATTGAACTAAAAGACAAGTTATTTTCAACCCAAAACTCAACAGAGAGTCTTATCAGCAGAACAAATGAGGCAGAAAATAGAATTTCAGATCTTGAAGACAAAGTGGGAGAATTGACCAGCTCAATGGAAGAGATTGTTAAAGCCAAAAAGATACTGGAGAGGAATATTCAAGAGATATGGGACACCCTGAAGAAGCCTAACATGCGCATTCATGGAATACCAGAACAAGAATCCCGAAATACCACACCGGAGGAAATATTTCAATTCATCATAAATGAAAACTTCCCACAACTAAAGAATGAGAGGCCTATCCAAATACAAGAGGCATTTCGCACTCCAAACAGATACAACCAAAATAGAAAATCGCCACAGCAAATAATAGTCAAAACACTCCACATTCAAGACAAAGAAAAGGTGCTGAGAGCTTCAAGAGAAAAAAAGCAAGTCACTTTTAAAGGTAAACCTATTAGAATAACAAATGACTATTCAATGGAAACAGTAAAAGCAAGAAGAGCTTGGAGAGACATACTTCAAGTATTAAATGAGCAAAAATGCCAACCCAGACTGATATACCCGGCAAAACTATCTGTCATGATTGAGGGAGAAAGAAAAGTTTTCCAGCACAAAGACGACTTGAAGGGATACATGTCTACCAAACCAGGCCTTCAAAAAATGCTAGAAATGATACTCAAGCTTGAAGAAAAGAACAAGCGTATCCAGGAGGACAGAAGGGAAGTGTATAATACCACCAAAACATAAATATCAAACAACATGCTTACAAAATCTACTAAACATAAAAAATGTCCAGAATTAAAAATAATTTCTCCATTATAACATTAAATGTCAATGGTATTAACTCACCGATTAAGAGATACAGATTACAAACTTGGATTAAAAACCACAATCCAACAATCTGCTGCCTTCAGGAAACTCATCTTACCACAAAAGATAGGCACATCCTAAGAATGAAAGGCTGGTCCAAAATCTTGCAAGCTAATGGAACCAGGAAACAGGCAGGGGTAGCAATTATGCTTTCGGACAAGTGGACTTCAAACCAAAGAAAATCATAAGAGACACAGATAGATACTACATTTTAGTCACAGGTACAATTCACCAGGAAGACTTCACAATACTGAACATTTATGCACCCAATACGGGCCCCTCCACATTCATTAAGAAAACCCTACAGCGCCTAAAACAAGACGTCAACCCCCAAACGATAATTCTTGGGGACTTCAACACCATCCTCTCAACATGGGATAGATCAACAGGTCAAAAGCTTAACAGAGACACTTTGGAACTTAATCAAACCCTGAAAGAAATGGACCTTACAGATCTCTATAGAACTTTTCACCCATGCACCAAAGAATACACATTTTTCTCAGCAGCACACGCAACTTTCTCCAAAATAGATCACATATTGGGCCACAAAATGAATCTACACATATACAAAAAAGTTAAAATTCTAACCTGTGCCCTATCAAACCACCACGGCCTAAAGCTGGACATCCACAACACAACAAACAAGAGAAAATACACTAACTCCTGGAAACTTAACAATATGATGCTGAATGAGAACTGGATTCAGGAAGAAATTAAAAAGGAAATTCAAGATTTCCTGAAAGTGAACGATAATGAAAATACAACTTACCAAAATCTCTGGGACACAATGAAACCTGTCCTAAGAGGTAAGTTCATAGCTCTTAATGCCTACATCAAAAAAATGGAAACATCAGAAATAAATAACTTAACGATGCAGCTTAAGGCTTTAGAGAAACTTGAGCAATCTGATCCCAAAAGTAGTAGAAGAGAGGAGATTAGCAAAATAAGGGGAGAAATATCTGAAATCGAGACTAAGAAAACGATAGAAAAAGTCGAAAAGCTGGTTCTTCGAAAAAATTAATAAGATTGATACACCCCTAGCTAAATTAACCAAAAGCAAGAGAGAGAAAACCCAAATTAACAAAATTAGAAATGAACATGGAGTTATCACTACTGATACCCAAGAAATCCAGAGAATTATAACATCATATTTCAAAAACTTATACTCAGTGAAGTTTGACAACACAAAAGAGATGGATGAATTTATAAGTAAGCACAACCTACCTAAATTGAATCTGGAAGTTGTGAATTATTTAAATAGTCCTATAACATATAAGGAAATTGAAGAAGTAATCTCAAATCTTCCCACCAAAAAATGTCCTGGACCAGATGGATTCAGCACAGAGTTCTACCAGACATTCAAGGAGTTAATAACACCAATACTCCTTAAACTGTTCCATCAAATAGCAAAGGAAGGAACACTACCAAATTCCTTCTATGAAGCTAATATCATCTTAATCCCAAAACCTAATAAAGATTCACTTAAAAAAGAAAACTATAGGCCGATCTCTCTGATGAACACAGATGCAAAGATTCTCAACAAAGTCTTAGCAAATCAGATTCAAAAACATATCAAAAAGATCATTCACAGGGACCCAAGTAGGCTTCATCCCCGGCACAAAAATGTAATTCATCATGTAAACCAGTCCAAAGTCCAAGACCACATGATACTCTCGATAGATGCAGAAAAAGCCTTTGACAAGATCCAACAGCCTTTTATGATCAAAACGCTAGAGACAGTAGGAATGGAAGGAACCTTTATCAATATAATAAAAGCTGTATACAACAAGCCCACAGCAAGGATTATGCTCAATGGGGAACAATTGGAAGCATTCCCACTTCGATCAGGAAATAGACAAGGCTGTCCACTCTCACCACTTCTATTCAATATTGTACTTGAAGTCTTAGCTGAAGCCATAAGACATGAAAGGGACATAAGAGGGATTCAAATTGTCAAGGAAGAAGTCAAGCTATCCCTATTTGCAGATGACATGATCTTATACCTGAGTGATCCCAAAAACTCCACCAGGAAGCTCCTGGAACTAATTGAGAAGTTCAGCAGGGTGGCAGGATAGAAAATAAATGTGCAAAAATCAGAGGCCTTCCTATATGCCCAGAATGAAAAAAGTGAAAAAGCCTTGAGAGAAACAATCCCATTTACTATAGCCCCTAAAAAAATGAAATACCTTGGTATAAACCTAACCAAGGAGGTAAAAGACCTTTACAATGAAAACTTTAAAACCCTAAAGAAAGAAATTGCAGAAGACATCAGAAGGTGGAAAGACCTCCCATTTTCCTGGATTGGCAGAATCAACATTGTAAAAATGACCATCCTACCAAAGGCAATATACAGATTCAATGCTATACCAATTAAAATCCCAAAGCAATTCTTTAAAGAAGTTGACCAAATTATCTCAAAATTCATATGGAGGCACAAAAGACCCAGGATAGCAAAGACAATCCTGAGTAACAAAAACACTGCTGGAGGTATTACCATACCAAACCTAAGTCTATACTACAAATCCATAGTTATAAAAACAGCCTGGTACTGGCTCCAAAATAGACACACAGATCAATGGATAAGGGTTGAAGACCCAGATATAAGCCCACAAAAATACAGCCATTTGATCTTTGACAAAGGGGCCCAAAGGATCCAATGGAAAAAGAACTGCATCTTCAACAAATGGTGCTGGCAAAACTGGATCTCCACATGCAGAAGATTAAAGCTGGACCCGTACTTGTCACCATGTACAAGACTTAATTCCAAATGGATCAAGGACCTTGATATCATGCCAGAGACTATAAAAACCATAGTTGAAAGGATAGGGAATTCCCTCAAGCTGATTGGGTTAGGCCAACATTTCCTAAACAGACATCCAATGGCACAGTCACTGCTACCAACTCTCAACAGTTGGGACCTTGTGAAATTAAAGAGCTTCTGTTCAGATAAAGAGATTGTAACACGAGCTCAAAGGCAACCCACAGAATGGGAGAAAATCTTCACTAACCACATATCTGATAGAGCTCTACTGTCCAGAGTGCACAAAGAACTTAGAAAACTAAACACCAAGGAAACCAATGGCCCAATTAAAAAATGGGCCCTGGAACTTAAAAGAAATTTTACCAGGGATGAAATTAAAATGTCTAACAAATATCTTAAAAAATGCTCCACTTCTTTAGCCATTAGGGAAATATAAATCAAAACTTCCCTGTGATATCATCTCACCCCGGTCAGGATGGCAAAAATCCACAATACAAACAACAACAAATGCTGGAGAGGATGTGGAAAGAGGGGAACTCTCCTACATTGCTGGTGGGAATGCAGGCTCATACAGCCACTCTGGCGAGCCGTCTGGAGATTCTTAAAGAAATTAAAGATTGAAATGCCATATGACCCTGCTATTCCACTTTTGGGAATAACCCCACACACAGCAGAGGTTCACCTCGATAGCATAAGCACAACATGTTCATAGCAGCACTGTTTACAATAGCAAAGTCGTGGAATCAACCCAAATGTCCAACATTTGAGGAGTGGATAAGGAAACTGTGGTACATCTATACAATGGAGTACTACTCAGCCATCAAAAATGATGAATTACTGGAATTTGCTGGGAAATGGATGTCATTAGAAACAATTATATTAAGTGAAGTATCCCAAACCCAAAAAGTTAAGCGCCGTATGTACTCCCTAATAGGTGGCTCCTAGTACCATACTCACCCAGCCCACATTGAGACACTCAAAGGTAAACCCATGTAATACAGTAATTGCAAGGACTATGAACAGGAGGGATGGGGTTGGAGGGCCACACCAGACACAAGGAGAGAGGGACCATGTTACAGCAGAGAAAATCAGCCTCCAAGGAATGCAAGTACGTAATGTGGCACCTGGTTAAGTTCACAGACGTTTGTTCCTGATCATGTACAACTGAGGGGGTATGATCTCAACAAAGGGGAGGGCATATAGTCTGGCAGATGAAAGGTGATCATTTTGCAAATGGGTGACTGACCCCTCCCTCACTGAGGTTTCCTGCTTTTATTACATCTACCCTTGGATGTGTTATTATAACAAGACTCCTGTTTAACAGCTTTTTGTCTCTGACCAGGGGGTGACATACAGTGCCCATCAGGATGGAGTGAAGGGCATGCAGGAGCAGCAAAACTGCAAAAGAAAATCAACAAACCATAATCCAGAACTTCAGAGACTCTATATCAACCACATAGAACTAGGCCAGCCTAATCTCCCCCCATCCTGAAGCTGAGGGACATTTGCGGAAGAGGGGGTGGTAAGATTGTAAGAGCAAAAGGATGGGAGGAGCAATGATTTGCAAGATTCTCCACGCTAGTTAGGGCTGAAGCAATCATAATAGGACTTCGCATGCCCTGTGCAATGTCCAACACACTGTTGACCTCAGAAAGTCTAGCATCAGCTAAAGGCACCAAGATCCTTGGAGACAAGGGATTGGCAGCCACAGTAGTGTTCCTATGCTTAAAGGGAACATGAGAAAGGGTTCAGGGAAATGCCACTAGGTCCTTGTACGTCATCGGAGAGGAGGACCCAGAGGAGAGTCAGGCATACACAATAAAGGACGCTCTGGGAATTGGGGGGGAGGCACTGGGGGATGGGGAGGGAGGGAAGGGAAGCAGGGGGTTCGGGGGGGGAGGAGGAGGGAGGGAGGGAACTGGTCTACCTATTAAGTTTGTATGAGCGGAAATAATAAAAAATGTATTAAAAAAAAGAAAGGTTTAAGATGTTCTTTGCCCTGTAGTATCAAGTATTCAGCCAGATGTAATGCTTTACACAAAAAAATTGCAAACATGTCCACTCCTTTGGTATGCAAATTGGCTTTCAACGTTAATAAATGATAAAAAGTTTTGTACACGGAAGAATTGTTATAAAATAAGTGTTATTTATTAATAGTAAAGGCTTGATCTGTATAGTCATGTTATAGATTTATATTTGCTAGGTTGCATTAAAATTTGCTCACATGAAAAGGCACCCCAAGTGGAAAAGTTTCAGAAGCCCTGTTATAGTTCATGATTTCATGATCAATGTCCAGGTGATTGTTTACGGAGGTCTCCTGTGAGTATTTTACTCTTTTAATATAATTGGCACATACTAATTGAATCTATTATGAGGCAGAGTGTAATAATGGAATATATTTATGCAATGTGTGATAATAACCATTGGGTTAATTAGCAGTTACATCTTCTTGAACTTTTTTTTTGGTTGCTGTTGGAAACCTTCAGACTTTGCTTATCTAGTTCCTTTTATTATTTTGTGTGTGTGTGTGTGTGTGTGTGTGTGTGTGTGTGTGTGTATGAGGGCTATATGTGTCCCTGTAGAGGACCAAGGGACTTCAAGAATCATCCTGAATTACTTTTACCTCCCTTTGCACTCCTATAGGATTTCCCAGGCTCTGCCCACCAGGGCCAGAAGTGCAGGCCCCTGCCATTTCTGCCTGGTGTTTTTACACGGGACCTGGGATCCGAACTCAGGACCTTCTGCTTGGAAGACAGTCTTAGCCCCTAAGCAATTTCTCTAGCCCTCCTTTTATTATTTTAACAGAAAATAACACCAACGATTTATTGAATGTCTAAGGCATGGAAATATGAGACTTCTCTCTTCTAACTATCTGTGAAAGATAACAAATTGTTGTAAAGTGTGCTGCACTCCACAATTCTTGTCAAATTGTATTTTGGCCATCACACTGCAACCTTTTTCTAGTTCCACAAACCTACCCTTCCTATCCTCCATTGACCACCACTATATTCTCTTTTTTTGTGAAAGCAACCAATGGTTTTAGCTTCCTGTGTGTGTTTGGCTTTGATAGAAAACTTCAAGTGAAATTTTATTGAATAATTTAGGAGTCACGTGGTTTATTTGCTTCAGGTCAATTATGAGTGAATGACATCACTAAAGAGTTTTACCAGACGGTCTTTGAGAATGGAAACTATAATCTCTTATCTTCTTTCTTCATTTCACAGCCTCTGCCTTTTGGCAATCCATGGGAAGTCTTCACCTATAACTCTCTCCATTCACCTAGAGGCGTTTTAGATCTATTACTTGGACCACTCAACTTCCGGTGCTACATTCTGTGTTAATCAGGATTCTTATGTGAAATCGATGGGCTCTTGTCTAATGAAGCAGAAAAGTAATTTTTAAAAAAAGGATATTCGGTGAACCATTTAGTTACTGGGGGCACTGAACAACATGTGACTGGAAACCGTTAATCAAGTCATATCCAAAAGCTGGTCTGTTTTCACCACTAAAAACAAAACACTGCAGCTTGCAATTCCCAAATTAGGCAGTGGAAACTGGATGCTGCTGGGAACATTTATTTGTGTGTGTGTGTGTGTGTGTGTGTGTGTGTGTGTGCGTGTATGTGTGTGTGTGCGTGTGTGATGTATGTTCAAATGTGCACAGGTGCATGTGGAGGCAACCTGGGAGTCCGAAGTTGACACCAGACATCTTCTTCAATCGCTCTCAACTTTTAGTATTAAGGCAGATCTCTCAGTTGAATCCAGAACTCACCAATCAATTAATCTAGCTAGCTGGATTACCCTAGGGATTTCCTGTCGTGGCTTCCCCAGTGCTGGCAATTGCCACACCCACCTGACTTTTATGTGGATACTGGAGATCAAGAACTATATTATAATATAATATAATATAATATAATATAATATAATATAATATAATATAATATAATTAATATAATATAATTCAAAGCATTATTAACTATTTATCGTGAATTAATTATTAAGGTTACAAGAGTTAAGCCATTGAAAAGTCTTAGCAAGTAAAGATGCCTACATGCAAACTTGGTGACTTGAGCTCATCCTAGGAGTCTGTGTGACAGAAGGAGAGAACTGGCTCCCAAAACTTATCTTCTGACCTCCACATATGCTACATGTGAAGCTGTTCACGTGCTCTCATCAATAAATAAATATCTTTCAAATAAGTGAATGAAGAAAATACTTTCCAGGAAGAATACAAAAAATATCCTAAAGAATAGCCTGAGTTTTCTAGCAATCAGTCTGGTGATTTTTAACTAAGTTAAAGATTGAAATTCCATATGATCCTGCTATTCCACTTCTGGGAATAATCCCCAATAAAGCAAAAATTCACCTCAGTGACACAAGCACAACCATGTTCATAGCAGCACTATTTACAATAGCAAAGTCATGGACTCAACCCAAATGCCCAACAGTTGACAAGTGGATAAGGAAAATGTGGTACATTTACACAATGGAATACTACTCAGCCATGAAAAAAGATGAATTAATGAAATTTGCCGGGAAATGGATGGAATTAGAAAAAATTATATTGAATGAAGTATCCCAGACACAGAAAATTAAACACCCTATATACTCCCTAATAGGTGGATCCTAGTACCAAACCCGCTTAATGACATATTCAAAGATAAATCTCTGTAATACCTATAGTAATCCCAAAGATTATAAACAGGAGGGAAGGGGAAGGAGTTCCCCCCAGAGATAAGAAGAGCATGCTTCATCAGAGAAAATAGGTCACCATCAAGTATTGCAAGTAAGTAGCGAGATATCTAGTTAAGCTCACTCTCACTTTCCTTCTTGGTCATTTGAGACTGAGGGGGTTTGATATCACAATCAGGGAGGGTATAGAGTCTGGCAGATAGATGGTAACCATCTGCAAATGGGACACTGACCTCCCCCTCATTGCAGTCTCCTACTCCTATTCCATCTGCCTTTGAATCTCCTCTTATAGTAATATTCCATTTAAACAGCCTTTTATCTCTGGTTAGGAGGCGACCTCCAATACCAATAAGGATGGAGCCAAGGGCAGTGCAGGAACAGCAAAACTTAAAACAACAACAAACCATAATTCAGAACACCAAAGACCCTACATTAATCACCTGGAACCAGACCAGCCAAATCTCTCCCCATCCTAAAGCTCAGGGAAATTTGTGGAGAAGGGGCGGCAAGATTGTAAGAGCCTAAAGATGGGGAGGACCACCGATATGCAAGATACTCCACACAAGTTAGGGCTGCAGTAGCCATAATTGGACTTTGCATGACCTGCACAATGACTGACGTGTCAACAACCCCCCAAAGTCTACCATGGATCACAGGCACTTGGATCCTTAGAGGCAAGGGATTAACAGTCATAATAGTGCTCCCATACTAAAGGGGAGCACAAGAAAGGGCTCTGGGCAATGCCACTGAGTCCTTACACCTCACTAGAGTAGAGGACTCAGAGGGAAGTTTGGCATTCACACAAAAGGATGCTCTAGGGAATGGGAGGAGGTAAGGAGGAGGCACTGAGAGAAGGGGAAGGAGAGGGGTGAAAGGAAGGGGAAAATGGGGGAGGGTGCAAAGGGGACTGAGGAGGAGTGGAGAGAGGGAGGGGACGGGGTACTTATTGAGCTTGTATGGTTGGGGAAAAATAAATACAAATTTTAAAAAAAGAATAGCCTGAGTTTGGATCCCAACATTCCACACAAAAATGCCAGGCAGAAATGGCAGTGGCCTGCATTTCCAGCCCTAGAAAGTAGAACCTGGGAAAGTCCAGAACAAAGCAATAAGGATATAGAGCGATCCTGGATTATTCCCAAGTCAACCCTGAGCCTTCATGGGCACACACACATATACATGCAAGCAAACAAAAAACATCTCCTAGGATGGAAGGAGAGTAGTCAAGGAAAGATCAAATGTCCAGGAAGAGAAGACTTTCCCAAGGCTAGAATCTAGACCTTGTTGAAGACAGCGGGTTTTTGACTACTAAATTGCAGACAAACTCACCGAGTCAGATGCTTCCTCCTGTGGTCCAGTGACTGAGGCTAGCAATCAAGAAACCATCCTTTAGGTTCCCAATAAAGTCCTTGGGTGCTGCCAAAGAGACAGGGTTGAACTTGCTGCAGGTATCATTGGGACTCCTAGGGAAAATGCCCTCTTGTGGGCACCGCTAAATCTTTCTGGAAACTTTATTCGCAGGAAATCCACTCTCAGGGGAAGGGGATGCTGCTTCGAGTACATCTGGAATGTAACTGAGATGAGGAGCAAGGGTTGGTGTTGAACTACAAGCCAAGAGTCCCCAGGAGCAAGAAAAAGCAAAGGTACCTGTAGCAAGCAGCTCGCCTGCATGTTGCTGATAAATCACCATCAAATGACTTAAGGGAACAAGGGGTTTATTCTCTTAGGATTGTCTGGTTACAGTTCTCAGTCCAGCTTGACAGGAGAGCTCACACCAACACCAGGGCCAAGAGAACTGGCCACACCATCTCTACATAATGACTGAGAGAGAGATGATCCTTACTTGCCAGACCAGCATGCCTGGCCAAGTATATAAAGGAAGCCTATTTTCTCAACCAGCTTTCTGTATTTTATTCCAAGGCCTAGTCCTGCCCACCATGGACTGGGCCCTCCCATCAGCTAGACAATTTCCTGCATATTTGCTCTAGGCTTAACTCAACAACTAATTCTCTACAAATGTGCCCAGAGCTTGAACCCTCAGCCATTAAGCTGACACTTATATCTAATTATGACACTCCACCCCTTGTCAACCTGACACAAAACACAGTACTTTTAAACTGTAACCTTTGATCCTTGGCCCCATAGATGTTAAAATTTATCTTATTTATGATATAAAATCCAATTTAAAATATCAATCATTAAAAGTTCAGTTATTAAAATGTTGGAACCAAAAGTCTTTCTCTAAATATCCCAAATAGAATCATTGAGACAATGAGAAAACATTAAGTTAAGACCAAAGTCCAGCAAATTAATTACTACATCCTCTATTTCAATGTCCATCTTCTGTTCCTTATCATGTAGTCATGGCAGCTCAAAGATTCTAGGCATTCCCAATCCCTGTTTGAAGCTCAAAGTTGTAGAAGCAGAGTTCCTCTGAATTGAGCTGAATGTCCACTCAAAGCTGTCCTCACAGTAATTCCAAGGATTATGAACAGGAGGGATGGGGTAGGAGGGCCACACCAGAAACAAGGAGAGAAGGGACCATGTTACAGCAGGGAAAATAGGCCTCTACCAAGGACCCAAATAAGTAATGAGACATCTGATTAAGTTCACAGACTTTTGTTCCTGATCATTTACTACTGAGGGGGTGTGATCTCACCAGAAGAGGAGGGCATATAGTCTGGCAGATAAAAAGTAACCATTTTGCAAATGGGTGAGAGACCCCTCCCTTACTGTGGTTTCCCACTTTTATTACATCTACCTTTGAATGTGCTTTTATCACAAGACTCTAACAGCTTTTTGTCTCTGGCCAGGGGGTAACATACAATGCCCACCAGGATGGAGTGAAGGGCATTGCAGGAGCAGCAAAACTGCAAAAGAAAATCAACAAACCACAATCCAGAACTTCAGAGACTCTATATCAACCACCTAGAACTAGGCCAGACTAATCTCTCCCCATCCTGAAGCTCAGGGAAATTTGCGGAAGAGGGGGCGGTAAGAGTGTAAGAGCAAAAGGATGGGAGGAGCAATGATTTGCAAGATACTCTATACTAGTTAGGGCTGAAGCAATCATAATTGGACTTTGCATGCCCTGCGCATTGTCCAACACACTGTTGACCTCACAAAGTCTAGCATCTGCTAAAGGCACCAAGATCCTTGGAGGCAAAGGATTGGCAGCCACAGCAGTGTTCCTATACCTAAGGGGAACATGGGAAAGGGTTCAGGGAAAGGCCACTGGGTCCTTGTACGTCATCGGAGAGGAGGGCCCAAAGGAAAATCAGACATGCACAAGAAAGGACTCTCTGGGAATTGGGGTGGGAGGCACTGGGGGATGGGGAGGGAGAGGGGTGGGGAGGGAGAGCAGGGGGTACGGGGGGAGGAGGAGGGAGGGAGGGAACTGGTGTACCTAATAAGTTTGTATGAGCTGAAATAAAAAAAAAAGCTGTCCTCAGCATACATCCCATGGTTCTGGCATCTCCAACAACACTCTGGATTCCCCTCTGCAGCTATAAACTTCACCCTTACTTGCAGGAATTCTACGCCTGCCATTTGGTACCAAGATTCCACTGCTCTCCATGAATCCCTTAATCATACACTAAAACCAATACTACCTGGGGGATGCTGGTAGATTCCACTGCAAGGTTGAAACATAGCTTGGCCCATTTGAACTGCAGCTGTACCAACTTTCATGTGTTGACTCTGAAAAAGCCTCTTTCTAGGCAGTTGAAACTTCCAAAGGGCAAGAAACAGTTTCAGTCTGGATCTTTAGCCCCTGAAGGAATCTGGGTTTTCAACCACAGAATCGCCATATGGTGGTGTTCATGTCTTCCACCATCCCAGTGCAAAGTACTAGGTTTTCCTTCATTGATGTTCATTTCTCCAACAGCAGCTATTCTGCTGTCTGCCTTTCCTCATCCAGAGTTTCACAGCTACCAACACAGCTCTCCTCTATCAAACAAACCAGTCCTTCGTCTTTAAATTCAACTCTGTCAAAGTCCTAGTTCTCTTCATCACAAACTGGGCCCAAACAATCCATGATTCTCTCAGCATCATTATTTTCCAAATGGCCCATTAAACTCTATTCAAACGTTTTTGCATCCACAAAAGTCTTCAAACACTTCCAAATTTCTTCAACAAAAATGTTCAAAATCCACAAATGACACAATCAGATTTATCAGCAACACCCCACTTCTTGGTACCAATTTCTATAGCAGTTAGCCTGCATGGTTCCTGGTAAATCACCATCAAATGGCTTAAGGGAACAAGGGGTTTATTCTCTTAGGATTGTCCGGTTACAGTTCTCAGTCCAGCTTGACAGGAGAGCTCACTTCAACACCAGGGCCAAGGGAACTGGCCATACCATCTCTACATAATGACTGAGAGAGGGACAATCTTTACTTGCCAGACCAGCATGCCTGGCCAAGTGTTCACAAGAATGCCAACTTTCTCAACCAGCTCTCTGTATTTTATTCCAGGGCCTAGTCCCACCCACCATAGATTGGGCCTTCCCCATCAGCTAGACAATCTCTTGCATATTTGCTCTGGGCTTAACTCAACAACCAGTTCTCTACAAATGTGCCCAGACCTCAAACCCTCAACTGTCAAGTTGACACTTGTGCCTAACTATGACAGTACCAGAATCATGAGGAGAAGCCCCTTTACCCTTCAGTGTCCCTCTGTTATCCTGCCTGGCACTGCAGTTGTTGTAGGCACCAAGGCTTATGATTATGCCAATTGGAAGGATATCAAGAATAGGCAATGAAAGCTGAGTCCCACAGCAGCCCCCATTAGAGACAAGAGACAGTCTTCATAGACATGTTTTCTGGAAGGGAGGACTGGCCTATCACATGCTCTTCTTTTCTAGTGACTCCAGCAATGGATCAGTAGCCCAGCCAAAGGAGTCAAGTCTAGTTCTCATAGTGCACTACAGTAGGGCATTCACAAAACCACCCACCCCAAGCAACTGGTGCAGGTAGGCATGACCCCAGTTGCCTCAGAAACCAGGACCAGAGGGAGGCTGACTGGAGCATACTCTGATGGCACCATTCTCCAGGCATCCTAGCCTCATTTTTCCTGGAAATGTGCAGCACACTGACCACCAGAGGGCACTACTGCACTGAGAGTTGTTGAAATTTGCCCTGGATTGAACCAAAGAGGCTGGAAGCTGCAGCTCTGCATTGCCCCCATCACCAACTACGACTAAGTGAGTGAAACACAGGCTGGGTGGGCAGGCCGGGGCATGAGACCCTGAGCTCAGATAGCCATGAGAGACCCTCCTGCTTGGAGCCAGAGCTCTGAGTCTGTCCAAGGCAAATAGACTGGAATGTAAGGGAAAGGGGAGGGGGAGATGATGGTGAACACGAGCCACTGAGCATCTCCATGCTGAGATAAGGAGAACTTGGCAAGTGAGAAGGACTGGTTAAGAAGACTCTTGGAAGGCCTCTTCCCACGCAAGTGCCAAAAGCAGGCTAAATTGGCACTGCCATTCCTTTTTCAGACCAGCCCCAAAACATGGTCTCCAGGGATAGAAGAGGGCTTTGTACATCTGTATCTTGGCTGCCATTCCACCCTGAGCCAATTCAGCAGAAGTTTCTTAGGGATCACATACACTAAGCAGTGGTAGAGAATCCATGCTCAGGGGCCTGAATCCTGAGGCAGCTTCCCATGGCAACTGTGCCTGCGGAAGGAGCTCTGGAAGAAAAATACCAATTCTAACGCTCAGTTCGTCCTGGGGAGCTGGGAAGTCTGTTTGGAGCTTCAGCCCCCACAGAAAATCATTGCACATCTCCCAAGCCATGGTTTCATGGTATGGCAATGACAGCTGATACAGCCTATGAAATGTGCGGTCTGAGAACAAATGGATCATTTGGCCACTGGGGTCCATGTCTAAGGCAAAACAGCTGAGCAATTCAACAGTGATCACATGGAAAGATACCTCAGCATCCCTAGGCTAGCTACCCAGTTTTCTTGGGGATTCCCTGTCACTGTGCCTGTCTGGCTTTTATATGGGTTTCAGGGATCCAAACTCTGGTTCACTTGCTTACAGGGAGAACATCTTAACCACAGAGCCATCTCCTCAGCCCACTATTCCATTTTTTAAAATATAGTCATCAGTGCATGTAAGTGACAGTAGACATTTCCTGACCCAAACTGGAATTGCTTTTTTCAGATTGGTTCCTTTGGAATAGTGTCATCATGAAGTGAAGTCATTGAGCCCCGCTTCATTCATGCAAGCCTTCACTGCCTAACCTTGTGAGACAGAGTCATGCTCTGGAGGCCAGGCCGGCCTCCAACTCAAAAAAATCCTCCTGCTCTAGCTCCCTGAGATTATAGATGTGAACCACGCCATCAAAGTTTTTCTCTGCTGTTTCTGCCATAATTGTCTTGAGTGTCCAGGAAAACTCTGATCTAATCTGCTAACGGAATACCACATAGGGAAGCTAGGGAGGTGGCTCAATGGGGAAAAAGCTTATTGTGAGAATGGGAGGACCTGAATCCTGTACCCAAAACCCATGCTTTAAAAAAAATAGTCAGGTGTGGTGTCGCAGTCTTCTACTTGCTGGAGAGGTTGGGGCAGGAGGCTCCCTGGGACTCACTGGCCCTCCAGCTAGCTGAGTCAGCGAGCACAATGCTCAAGGACTGACAATCCAGGTTGATGTTGGCTTCCACCATTCACATGCACATGGGTGAGCATGCATGAACACACACACACACACACACACACACACACACACACACACACACGCACGCACAAACCAAATCCTACTCTAACCACTTTTCATGATTTAGGAGTAGCGTCTGTTCTCTGCTTGCATGTTTGTATTTTTTTACTCCTTGGTCACAACATATTTGTACCTAAGCATTTTAACCCCCAACTAATCACAAAGAAATCCCATAGCTCCTGGCCAGATGAATGTCTCCAGATACTTGCTGTTAAAGTCCCTGGTTTGGGGGATTTTGCATTCTTCAATTTATTGCCTTCTTATCAGCAGCTCTAGCTACAAGGGCCTTCATTAGATCCTAATTGCCAGTGCCAATTGCCCTTATTTTTTATATTAAAAATCCATTTATAAACGCATTTCAGCAGCTCCACCAGCTCAGCATCACTGCTAATTTAATCTCCCTCCTCCTCTGTTAGCGCTGCAGGGGGCTGACCGGAGCAGGAGGCACTGGGGCTAATCAGATCACTAGTTTGTCTGAACATTATGCTCAGCAGGAACTCAGTGGGATGTACTGGGTCAGACTGAGGGCACATGAAATCTTCTGCCTACTCTCAGGACCATCAGGGGAGGGATCTGGAAGCAGAGACCACTGAATTACAGATCCCAGGATGAAGGGACTGGCCACCAACTGTCTGGGTAGGGTTGCTGTAGCAGAGGTGTAAATGGGAGAGGAGGAAGCTTTCCTAACAGAGGACTCTGCTCATCATTTGACCTATTCACTCACGAGGCTTCATGCCCCTTCTACAGTGAGGGGTGATAGGAAATGTGTGGAGTAACAACTCAGGGGACTGGAGATTTGTCCCAAGTCTGTTGCTCACTAACTGTGGGTGTTGATAAACTCTTTAATCTCCCTGACTCTCACATTTTTCAACTGGGGTAATTATTGCTACCTGGCTGAGTCCTCATCTCAGTTTTGATGAGGACTAATTAAAAGGAAAAAAAAACAACATTAGTGCATATATAAAATGTGTTGGTTGCCGTTCCCAGGCACTGTTGCTTTTTGCCTTTGCATTCATTAACTTGCTTAATTTCCTCAATGGCCTTATGACATAGTGCAACAGGTATTTATAAACTAGTTTTTTTTTTTTTTTTTTTGAAAAGCACTGATTCTTTACTTGGGTCCACAGGGTGAATAAAAAGTCATCTCTCTCTTCATTTGGTGTCTGTCTCCTTCCCTTTTTAAAAAAGATTTATTTATTTACTCTACGTGTGTGTGTGTGTGTGTGTGTGTGTGTGTGTGTGTGTGTGTGAGGGGGCACTGTGTGTCCCTGCGGAGGCCCAAGGATGACTTTGGGAATCATTCTGGATCAATTCTACCTCCTTCTTGGTTCGCTCTGGGATTTCCCAGGCTCTGCCCACAAGAGCTGGAAGTGCAGGCCACAGTGTTTATGCCTCATGTTTTCATGTGGGGTCTGGGATTGGAACTCAGAACCTTCTGCTTGCCAGAGTCTTAACCCCAGCCCTGACTTCTTCACTTTGACGGGGTCCCTGCTTGACTCCACCCACATAGGCATGTTAATCATAAGGAATGAAGAGTTGGGCTACTTAAATCATCTCCTTCAAGGATGGAGGCACAGAGACAAGACTTTGTCCAAAACCTGCAGTCACCTTGGATTTCAAGAACAGCAAAGCCTCACAGGACGCACCACCTTGCAACAAGCCCATCATCTATACTGGTGAGGCCCCGCTCTGAACAGGGCAATGATCTTGTGGGAAACAGGCTTTCTTCTAACAACACAGCAGCAACAACTCCTTACAGGAGCATTTTGCAGGGCCAGTGCTGAGACAAAGAGCAGCCAGACCACACCCTGACCAGCACTGCTTGACGATGCCCACCTCTTGTCCCTCTGTAGAAATCTAAAGCTTATGTGGGTACCCCACAGATGGACCTGGGGTCACTGCTCCTCTTCCCAGTGGGCACATCGATTAAACCACTTCTCTCTGCTTTTCATCACTGCTCTGCTCTTCCCCTGGCATGTGGGATGGGTGGCCACGCCTCCTGTTTTAGGACTCCTACTGTCAGTGTGTTGTCCTGAAACTGCAGTAATAGTTAGAACTGTGACACTATCACATGTGGGCAACTGAGACATACAGAAGTCAACCAGTTTCCCTACGGTCACAACACGTATAGAGCTAGGCATGTCGCCAGTGCATTTGGACACACCTACTCAATAAAATCAAATACTTTGGCCCAATTCTCTGGACTTAATTATTCACCACATCCTCATCTTAAGCCCTCCTCTCACCTGCAGTTCCGCAGGGCTCCTTCCTCTCATTCCTTTGTGCTCTTCTGGTCATTGTCTGCAATCTGATTGTAAAAGGCCCTACTCTTTAGTTGTTGATTCAGGAGGTATTGGTGCTAAGCTTCAGGTGATTGTAATGGAGATGGTGAGAAGTAAATGGATTTGAAATATGTGTCAGCCTCTTGGGAGGCTGAGGCCGAGCAATCACAAGTTTGAGGCCAGCTTAAGCTACACAGCAAGACCCTGTCTCAAATATGTAAATATTTTAAAAGTCAGTGATAGACCAAATATAGCAGAGAAAGATATCAATAATGAATGTGATAGTTAATCCTGGGTGTCAACTTGACACACTGAAATTAACTAAGATCAGCCAACACCACACCTGGCATTAACTAAAATCAGCTGAGGCCACCTGAAGAGATTATCTGGATCAATACAAAGACCAGTCCTAGATCCCACTGAACCCTCCCAATAGTGGACCAGATAAAAGGAACCACAGAACAGAAGAAAGAAGAAGAGAGACCCTCCAGCATCTGGACACACCATCTCCACATAACAGAGGGACAATCATTACTTGCCAGACCAGCATGTCTGGCCAAGTACACAGAAGCATGCCAACTTTCTCTAACAGTACCCCCCATTTCATTCACCTGCCCAGAGACTAATCCCACCCACCATGTGCTGAGCCTTCCCTATTCACTAGACAGACAATCTCCTGCAGATTTGCTCTTGGCTTAACTCAACTTCTAATTCTCTACAAATGCACTCAGAGCTCAAGCTCTCAACCATGAGGTTGACACTTATATCTAACTATGACAGAGGGTGAATCCCAGTGTCAATATTGGGCTTACACATACACACCTGCTCACCCACATATGTCCACACACATGAATATATCCCCACACCAAAAAATTTTGGAAAAAAAGGGAATAAAAAGGAGAGCCAGGCATGGTGACTTCACACCTGTAATCTCACAGCCTGAAAGGCTGAAGTAGGGTGACTGCCATGAAGGAGATTATATATATATAATGTATCATGGTTGGGCACAGGTGTCAACTTGACTGTTGAGGGTTTGAGCTCTGGGCACATTTGTAGAGAATTAGTAGTTGAGTTAAGCCCAGAGCAAACCTGAAGGAGATTTTCTAGCTGATGGGGAAGCCCCAGCCTATGGTGGGTGAGACTAGGCCCTGGAATAAATCATGGAGAGCTGGTTGAGAGAGTTGGCATCCTTCTGTATACTTGGCCAGACATGTTGGTCTGGCAAGTAAGGATTGTCCATCTCTCAGCTGTTATGTGGTGATGGTGTGGCCAGTTCCCTCGGCCCTGGTGTTGGTGCATGCTCTCCCATCAAGCTGGACTGAGAACTGTAACCAGGAATCGTAAGGAAGAATAAACCCTTGTTCTTTTAAGCTATTTGATGGTCATTTATCAGCAACCATGCAGGCTGACTGCAACATTATGTATGTATATAATATGTTATGTGTATATACATATATATACATATATATATATATATATATATATATATATATATATATATGGGATTTGGATTTGGCAACATAGAGGGTCTTGGCAAATTTAGCAGAAACTGTTGTTTTGGTATCATGATAAAAAATAAATCAGAAATCAAGATAGTGAAATAGCTTAGTAGGAAAAAGACACTTGCTGCCAAATCTGAGTACTTTAGTTTGATCCCTGGAAAGTGCCTAAAAGCAGAGGAAAAGAACCAACTCCAAAAAGTTGTCCTCTGACCTCTACATGTGCTCCATGATGCCTGCATTCATCATACATACACACACACACACACACATGTGTACACACGCATACACTGAATTTTTTAAGAAAAGGAAAGGAAATCAGATTGGAATTGATTCAGGAGTGAGTGGGAAGTAAAGAAAAGGAGACAGCGGGTGTAGACAAGACTGATGCAGTCTCTACTAATGAAAATACATGGATCAAAGTATATACTAAGACACTGAGACTGAAGCCAGGATATGGGGCAAGACATTAGATTTCAGAAAAGTAGGCATAGAAGCACACTGTGCGGAAAGTTTAGCCTGCAATCCAGCATGTGGGAGACTGACCCTGGAGGTGCTACTTTTTAAAGCTAGCCAGTGCTTCATATCAGGCCAGTCACCAGTGTACAACAGGATTCTGTCTCAAAAAAAGAAAAGAAAAAAGAAACTAGGCATTTGAGATTAACACACTGTACTCAGCTATCTAGTTATCTGTGCTTGAAAATATACATTTTTAAAAATTCATGTGTTATCTGTGTTTGAAATTAGATATTTTTTTAAAATTCATGTGTTCATCCAACAAATATTTATCAAACAATTAGCTTATTTCAGGCTGTTCTAGCTTGGATACAGTTGTAACCAGAGCAAGTCAAAGCCTCTGTCCTTGTGGAGATAATGTTCTGGTTGGAGCAAACAGACTAGGTAAAGCTTAGAAGAGTGTACTGTATGATTCCGAATGCTATGGAGAAACCAAGTAAAAAGGCAGGTGCAAAGGTGAGGCCGCAGCTTTCCTTGAAATTGAGTGAGTCAGGGAAAAGTTCTTTAAGAAGGTAACATTGGAGCAAAGATTGGCAAACAGCTAGTTATACGATGTCCAGGGCATGGAGCTATCAGGCAAGCACATACTGAGGCAATGGTATGCCCTGCATGTTTGGGAACAGCAAGAAAGTCAGTGTGACCAGAGTACAGTGAGTGAGCAAAGAGGGAAGTGGAGGGGAGTAAAGCTAGAGAAGCAGCAGGAGTCATAACAGATGGGTTCTTGCAAGAACCTCTATAACTTCATTGGAGGAGGGCTTTGCAGGACCACCAGCATACTTGTGACTATGCTTGTTGGGCTAAAAATTAGACTTGGGTGGGACTGCAAGGGTAGAAGAAAGTAAACTTCTTAGGACACTACTGGGAAGCTCAGGAAAGGACAGGTGGGGGGGGGACTGGTTGCAGGGCCAGTGAGACACATAAGTGGGTAAAGGTGATTGTGTACAAACCTGATTAGCAGGGTTCAATCCACTGAGCTCATATGGTAGAAGGAGAGAACTAACTTCTGAAAGTTGTTCCCTGACTTCTACATATATGCATGTAGAATTATATTCCTCTCCTTGCCTCACCTCTCTTTCCCTCTCTCTCCCCTTTCCTACCTCTCTCAAATATATATATATATGAGAAAGAAATATAGAGAAGCCATTACATTCTGGAAGGGAAATCCACATAATTCCTTTGATTGACCAATATCTCGAAGTGAATGAAGTAGGTAAGGTAACCTACTTGCAACTCCAACCTCAGAAGGTAGAGACTAGGAATTCCTGGAGCAAAATAGTTAGTAAAAGTAGCTCACTCATTGACCTCTGGATTCAATTGAGCGAGCTTGCATCAAAGATTAACACACACGCCAAACACACATTTTACAAAGTATATTTCACATCGGTGTTTGTGAACTAAAATAAGACTAGAAATAGAAAGGCGCTAACACTCTGGAGAACAAGAATGGAAAACAAGGATGTACAGAAACCAAGCTGAGTGTCACACAGAAGATACAGACTGAAAGGTGACCATTGCGTCCGGCATCTGAGATCACTGAAGACCATGGGAAACATTTGGGGTGCCAAGGAAGAGAGACAGGATACAGATGGCTTTCCTTAATCTTTCTCTGGAGAGAGCCGAGTACAGTCAGCAGCTCTCTCAGCACCCAATCTGGGCAGAACTATAGACTGGAAATGATGGGGAACAGCAGCTAAAGACAGCAAACGGCCTGGGAGAAACTTCCCTGGGGGACTGACATCTGTCTTCCAGCATTCCCTGATGACAAACAGGATGGGGGAATCCTGTGATCACCAAGACAAGTCCAAGATTAAGATCAAGGGAGAGTCTCGGGGGTTCCCCTGGGGTGCAGAATAGAGCTGTCTTCTCTTTGCAGCTTCCACATTGCACTGCTGGGCTTCCCTGCAGCCACAAATGTCTTTCTTCTGACATGGATTCCTCGGTCTCCTTGCATGTTGGACCTTTCCTGTGATGTCTAAATGACTGCCATCTCTGTCATCACCCGACCATCAGATGGAATCGAACGATGTAATTGGTGTCAGATGAAAGAGTGGTGCTAACTCGGCTCTCATTTTGAATTCTTATCTCCCTTAGAAAATAAGAGCCTTCGAAAGACTAACATGCCCCTCATTCAATAGAGGTGTGATCTCTGCGGGAGCATTTGAAAAAGTGCATGTGGATTTGGAGATGCACACAATTACTAGGGTTGAAGAATATGCTGCTGGCATTTGGCATGGACATTGGAAAAACTCTAAGAAGTTCAGTAAGAAAGGAGTTACATCCATGAGAGAGTGGCGGATGATTAGAGTCCTCAAAATAGATGGAGCAGCAAGACCCAGGGTTTCAGTGGGAGAACGCACTGCAGGTGCTGGAAGGCAGAAATTAAACTCCTCATAGTAGATGCTGAGACAGATTGGGAAAGAAATGGGACAAGAGGTGTAGAAAGTATGGTCATGTGAGGAAAAAAAGGAAGGAAGGAAGGAAGGAAGGAAGGAAGGAAGGAAGGAAGGAAGGAAGGAAGGAAGGAAGGAAGGAGGGAGGGAAGGAGGGAGGGAAGGAGGGAGGGAGAGGCCAGAAAGAGAGAAAGAAAAGAAATGGAAGAGAGAGGGAGAGCAAAAAAGCAGAAAAGGAGAAGACAGGGGTGCTAGAGAGATGGCTCAAGGAGTAAGTCTCAGGGTGATAAGCAAAAGGACCTGAGTTTGAATCCCAGATTCCACCTAACAACATCAAGCAGAAATGTCAGTGGCCTGCACTTAAGGTCTGGAAAGCAGAGCCTGGGAAAATGCTAGGGCAAAACCAAAAGGAGGTAGAGCAATCGAAAATGATTCCTGAAGTCTCTTTTAGGCCTCCAAAGGCACATATAGTTCTCTCTCTCTCTCTCTCTCTCTCTCTCTCTCTCTCACACACACACACACACACACACACACACACACACAGTTGTTTTCTGACTTCCCTGTGTACCTGCATGCTTGAGCTTATTCTCTTTCTCTTTGCCTCTTTTTCTTTCTCCCCTCCCTCCACTAAATAAAATATTTTTTAAAAGTAGAGGAAAGGAAAAGAAAAGAAAAAATTTTAAGAATGGAGATTGCCCACAATCCCAGTACTCAGGAGAGGAGCAATGGGGCTCAAAGCCAGCCTGCCAAAATAATCCAGAGTCCCAGGTAGTAGTTAGTACAGGCTGCAGTCCCTCTAAGGTTTGCTTGTCAAAAAGTATCCCTAGGGTTAACTGGATCTCTGTAAAAATGTTTGAGCCACCAAAACCACCCGGCTATCTCAGACTGG
Organism: Typhlomys cinereus; assembly: GCA_023101885.1. NCBI lineage: Eukaryota > Metazoa > Chordata > Mammalia > Rodentia > Platacanthomyidae > Typhlomys > Typhlomys cinereus. The sequence continues at coordinate 181,700 of JALPQD010000305.1, read as the reverse complement.
TAACCCAATCTCTTTGGCTTCTGGCAATCTGCTTTTCTGAAGCTGTCCTTATACTGTGAAGGCTTAACTATGGGCCCCTGAGATGGTTTCCATAGACGGGAGTTCAGAGCATTTCAGGACATTGGGTCGGATCCCTGGGACAGCGATAGAGGATCTGAAAGATGAGGGAAACCACTACCAGGATCCATGTGGCGGTGGGTGTGAGCTCCCGGCTCAGTCCTGGCTAGACCAATGGTCCCAGGAACTGGTGGGGAGCCTGCCTGAAGGAGGGCACTTGGAAACATAGGGGTACTGAGACTCAGAGAGTAGGTAGTGGCTTGCTCAACAGAACGAATGCCGCAACCCTGTGGGATGGTGATTACTCCATGAACACCCCCTCCCCAGTGAAGGAAAAGAGGCAGCTGGCAAAGGACTGTATGTAACCCCATAGTCATCTGAAGAGTAGGGAGCTGCCACCACTATCTCGGCCTCGTTTCCCACCCCACTTCTACCAGAATCCAAGACCGCACAAGATCTCAAGGTGCAAGACTGAGGGTGGTCGCAGGAACCCTGCAGAGTATAGAGTGGCGGGAGTGTGCTGGGTGCAAGGTTCGCCGCCCTCAGGGACTCGGGGGGGGGGGGGGGGCTGAAGGTGCAGGGCGCAGGCTGACCTCCTGCGGGCTGGCCGCGGGGTGCAGAGCGCACTCTGACCGCGGGGTGGCGAGCGCGTTCAGGCTGCTCAGAGTGTCTGGCCCCTCCTGCCCGCAGGCCGCCCATTTGTATTCCGAGCGAGCCTCCGGTGAATTATTAAAGCCCAGGCTTGCCGCGTGTTCTCTCTGGTCGGTCGGCACGTTTCGCCCTCTGCGGAGCTGGCTCAGCGCAGCGGGAGAGACCAGCTTCCAGCTAAGCCTCAGCCTTTTGCATCCTGGAAAGCTTAGAGGTCACCTGGGCCCATCTCTTACTTTAGGGACAGCACCAGGAGATGGGCTTTTACCCCAGGCTCTGTGGTGGGGGCTTCCTGCAAAGCGAACCTCACCACCACAATTCTTTTCATCCCAGGGACTGCACAGAGACTCAAGGTCCCAGTGCACAAGGACTCCTGTATCCACACCCTAGAGTTTGCTGCCATTTGCATCCCTCTCCCTGCCCCCCAGGTCCCAAAGCCTCCTGCCCTGGCATACCTGAAGCACCCTTTCCAATGCAACTCCCAGGTACAGCCAGGGACAAGAGGAAAAAAAAAGCTGCACCCGTGGTCCTGAGCGATTTCTATTCAGAACACACAAGGACAGGCTTGTGCAGGATTTGAGCAAGAGGAGAGAGGCCCCTTCATCCTTGTCGTGTGTCCCTATATCTTCTAGAGACTGCCATATAATCGCAGGCAGATGCTGACAGCTGTCAGTGGACTAGCACTGGGCCTTATTTCCAGTTCTCTCGGATCCCCCCACACACACATGTTCAGGCCCACTCTGCCTTTCTAAGCAGAGGTGAAAGACTCGCTCCCGATCTCAAGCTCAGTCTCCTAAGTGTAATTCATAGAACCAGTCCAGGGGAGTTATATTCAGCATTGTGTCCCTCTTAAGAGACAAACCATATTAACCAAACGTTCAGCTTTAAAACCTGTCCTGCTAGATTCCTGTCATTATCCTAGAGATAGATTTCTCAGTGCAGCAGCTCAACCCAGCAAGTGGAATAACTTGCCATCATTTCACAGCAGCCAGACACATTGTATGAAGACACAAGCCAGGCTCAAGACCCTGGGCTGGGTCTCATCACAGGCAAAGGAAAATCCCAAGCGCCCACTGGCTCACTGCGACCTTGGAGTCTCTCCACATTATCTAACCCCATTATCTCTCCATCCATCTCACCCAACACCCTTCCCCTTCCTCTCCTGCACTCACCCACATACACCTCTTTACTATTCCACAAAGCTGCCAAACACATACCCACCATGAGACCTTGGAACCTTCACTCATGATCCCTCCCCCAATGGCACTTCTCCCCCCCCCTAATATCTGCTTATATGTTATTTTCTTATTTAAAAGAGATCAGCTGTATGCCTGTCTCTCCTTCCTACCCTGAAAACCTCAGGAGGTTTCAGAATATCTTGCATTTAAACCAGTGTTAACTGAATGAAGGAATAACCATGTGCCGATATGCATGAGCAGTGCTTGGAAGCCTGGCTGGGTTATGTGTATTAAGGATTCCTTTCCCATCCACAGTAGCCCTTGACGCATTGTGAGGAGATCAGAACTGGTTGAGAGGAGTATATTCCCAAAGGCTCGAAACCAGACCCATGAATGCTTTTAATCACACATATAATCCTTGCAGCCAATAAATGCAAATTTAAGGCAGCGGGTGGGGTAATGTAGAGGGGAAACAATGGGCACAAGAATGAGTCAAAATATGTTCCCAAAAAATCCCTTAAGACTTTCTCTCTGAGCACCCCTAGACCCGAGAGGTGGGGCAGAGAGAATTTATACATCTGCATGTGCAGGACCCAAAATCCAATAGCTCCAAAGGGATTCCACAAATGTGGATCTGTCCCACAGCCTGCCTCTGCCTCTCACAACAAGGCAGCCTCTGCCATTGCAGCCCCTCCCTGGACTCTTTGTCTGCCTCTACTTCCTGCCCAGAGAACACCACACCTCCAGCTTGAGAAATCTGTTCCCTCTGATTATGTATGGAAAGCCGCACTCTAGCAGGACAACTTCATCCTGAATAATGTGCAAAGGACAGTTCCTAGAGCAATTGATCAGCCCGCGTGCAGTGCTTCGTCGGGAGCAGATGCGCTTCTTGTTTTTCTCATTACCATGATTTACTGCCTTCTAAGCTTATTAAAGACAGAGGCTTGAGCCCACTTTGGTGTGTATAAGGGGAGGATGTGTTAGGAAGGAAGGGAGGGAGGGAGGAAAAAAGGGAGGGAGGAGGGAGGGAGGAAGGGAAGGAAGGCCTGTTAAGGAGCTGGGGAGATTTTCACTCTGCACTGGGGGGAGGAGGGAGAGGATCTGTTGCTGCCATCCACAGCTGCCCTCATCCCCCAGGGCATCCAGTTAGCAGCACCTAGCCTGGTGGCTTGTTCCACTATGTGGATCGTACTTTAGCAGCCTGCCATACACATACACATACACATGCACATGCACATGCACATACACATACACATGCACTCGTGCACGTTCCTGCACCTATACGCGTATATACAGGCATCCTCTTCTACCAAGTCAGACATAGCCTTGTTCGGCTACATGACTAACCATCAAATGAGCAGCTGAAAGCTCTACTCAGAAACCCAGGAATCTATTTCCTTGAATTCCACAGTCACATGAATCCATGTTCTTTTCCTCTGGGCTTGAACTGTTACACATACACACATTCATATGCACACAGTCTTACATAGGCTTCCTCACCAACACACATCTGCCCATTTCCACTCCTGCAATCATACATAGACCCATTTACATATTCCCTTATACATGTGTGTGCAATACACACACACAGATTCATATACTTTACATCAATGCAAAATCTCTCCAAATGCATATACTCCCATGCTGACATATATGTTCATACACTCCATAGCACGAAGACTGTCTATGATATCACTATTTCCTCCCTACTGCTTCCTCTGTGCTATTCCATGAGGGGGCAATGGAAGAGTGAGAAAAACTCAGGGAAACATCTAGACTGACACTCTCCAATCTTTTATGAGTTGTAACTACATTTAGTTAATAATTCACAATAATAATATGGAGGAAAGTTTTAAAAATCATTCTGATTTTTTGCATGGCATAAGATAAATTATCTTAATCCAAAATATTTTTTTATTTTATTATTATTATTATTTATTCAATTGTGCATGTATGGTGTGTGCGTGTGTGTGCATGTATGTGTGTGTGTGTGTGTGTGTGTGTGTGTGTGTGTGTGTAGAACCACGGACGAATTTGGGAACCACCATGGACCGCCTCCACCTCCTCCTTGTTTACTCTGCCCCAAGATTCACAGGCTCCGCCCTACCAGGACCAGAAACGCAGGCTTCCACCATCTATACATGGGTCTAGGATCTGAACTCAGGACCTTCCGCTTGCAAGGCAGAGGCTTAACCCCGAGTCACTTCTCCAGCCCCTTAATCCAAAATATTTTAGTTAGACTTACATATGAGTATAACATTCATATGGGTTCATGTTAATTATAGTCCTTAATAACTATTTTAGTACATACAAATTTGGACTTTTCCCCTTATACAAATACAATTTGTATTCTTTATATTATTATAAAACACAAGGCAGCTTGAATAGTTTATAATACATGCCAATATATAAATGGCATAAAAGATGTTCTTCTGTGTCACTTACATGTTGATCTGTATCATAAACTAGGATGGGGAGGAAAGTTTTCTGTGCTTCCACACAATTCTTCTGTAACTGCTCTACAAAAATTTACTTTTATGTTACTTCAAAAAAATCACTGTCAACGAATGAAGACGCTTTAAGAGGATTGCATATGCTAATTGCCCTAATCATTATCTGAAACAAACATCACATTGTATTTTATCAGTACATACTGCATGCCAATCCAAAAGATTAAAATTAAAAGAATGAAGCTCTTAGTGTCATTTGTAGAACCTACATCTAAGCTTCCAGGGCTACTGTGGATAGGCACTTTCCTCCAAAGCTAAGTTGCTAGTCTTTATTCCAAATAAATGAAAGATCAGATAATTTCAGTCTTTGGCACTCTATTTTCTCTTTTTAATATTTTTGTAGGAAGAAATAGAAACTTCTTGGCCCATTCTACAGGAACTTTTGTGACATGAATGTCATTTACATATCTGGTGAAAATCATCTTAAAGTGAAGTTGCCATATTATTACTCTTTTTGTCTCATTTACTTGTGCTTGACAATCAGGTACTCTTTATGCTTATATCTCTGAGTTAAGGCCCCTTCCAAGTATAAAAGAAACAAGATCTTACTTACATAAGAATAAAATCAATTTGTAATTGCATAATAAGACAAAACAGTCAAGGCAGAGGCTAGCCAACAGTAGTCAGTTGAATCATAAATTGATATTTAATCATATGTCAATAAATCACGCACGTATTCACTCAATTGAGGTACGTCCAATGTAATGTGGTTTTTATTTATATAA